>CM060934.1:342047451-343297451 GCA_030765085.1 Allium cepa
GTGTGTGCTTTTTAGGAGAACACTTGATCGACTTCCAAGCTTTGGTGAAGTTTGTTATCTATGCTCTTTTTCTCGGACTAAGGATCATCCTTCCATTACTGTTGTGAGGAGCGCCCGAAACCGCAAACTGATTGTTGGCCTCCCTGATACTGCTCACAGGGTTTTTAACCCAATTCTTCTATGTTCGTTGCCCTCCGGGGTTTTATGGTGTGTGGAGAGTTGGAAGTAAGGGCGTTCAGCTTTATTCCTGACACATGTTTTCCTTATAAAATCTTTTCATAGCCTGAGTAGTTAGATGTTAATTTCCCTTTTTACTTTTCAGCGCTTCCACCTCCTTCTAGAGACCCAGGCTATAAGCAAATTTTTGAAAGATTGAATGCTGTGCCAGTAGAAGAGAGGAATATAAAGTTTTTGCTGAGAGATGACTTTTTACATCAATACGGGCTTCTTCACTCTTCTCGCTATACTCAGCCTCATGAAGCCCCGACTGAAGTTCCCGATTCCCCGACTGAAGCATCGGATGCCCCCGTTACTATCGAACAATCTTCATCAAAAGAGTCTAACATCGAAGCTTCATTGGTGAAATGTTCCACCCCTACCGACATTATGGGGTCATCTAGTAAGACGGCACTTGCCCCGATTGAGGAAGAAGAAGAACCTTCACAGCCTCTCGGGGGATTAGCTGATGTAGGAACTGAGAAAACAAGTCTCACCGAGCATGATGGTGACGATGTTTATGATGGGTTGAGCGACATAATAGTGACCTCACAGGAGCTTTTTAGAGATGACGTGTCTAAAACTATCTCTCCTATGATTGAGGCGACGTCCCTTCTTCGACTAACACCAACACAAACACCAACTCCTCATACCCAAGCTATCATCACCCCTACACCAATGAGTGGTTTGTAGCTTAATGCGCGTAGCTTGCACATCACACAACACTTAGGATTTTTCGGCATTTGTTCATATTTAACTTCTTTTCTTCGGAAGTTTCTAAGACTTGCTATTTTTGCCTTTTCAGATTCCCCTATGGGGCGCAGCGGCAGCGGTTCCTATTACAAGGACTTTCGACGCTATGGAGGGCGTGGCAGCTATGACTACAAGCAATACTATGCCGATCCCAGAGAAACCAATGAGCAGAGAGCTGCGCGAAAAGCTGAAGAGAGGAGAAGGTATGAAGAACGTCATGAGGGAGCGGGCACGCGACATGAATCCTTCCCAAGGGATGATGACTCCCATAAACGTAAAACGCACGATGATAGGGGGAAGAGCCATATTGAGGATTCGAGAAAGCGGACCAAACTTGGCGAGGAGCACGTGCCCGTGACATCTGAGAGACCTGGTGCCTCAGTTTCTATTGACATCCCTTCCAAATCTCCTGCTCTTGAAGGAAGTGCCATCCAAACACTTCTCAACAGGCCTTCATACCATGTTGAAAGGGGGCCCCCGACTTTGCAGAGCCGATTCCCGAACTGGTGTTTGAGGGGGGTACGCTTCGACCTTGATTTGGTCCCCATCGACAAAGAAGCTATGTACAGAAATCTCGATGCTGTCAAGCTTGATATCGATAGAATGTCTGGATGGCAAAAGCTGGTTGATGAACTTCAAAGAGTTAATCGGGCTAACATCGAAGCAATGCTGACCATGGAAAATGACAAATCAGAATGGCAGAAGATTCTTGATCAACACAACGCTGAGATGAAGGAGATAGCCGAATACAATGAAAAACTCGAAGCTGAAGTAAAGCAGCTCAAAGATGATCTTGCCTCTTCTACTAATACTTACACCCAAAGAGAAGAGGTATTGCAAAAACAAGTGCGAGATGCGCACGCCAGCCAGAGGGACGCTGAAGCTAAAGCTGAGAGGTTGGAACAAGCTGTAGAGAACCACCGCACTGATGTCACCCAGCTGCAGAATAAACTGAGCGCCCGGGACATGGAGATTGAAGCGCTAAAAGCCCAGCTTGCTCAGACCGAAAAAGATCGAGATGAGGCCATGGCTGGCAAAATTGCAGCCGAAGAAACTGCTCAGACCATGGAAAACGATATCAATTCGACTTTATTCGATTTTTATTTACATTGTGTCTTGGGACGCGGCAGCCTCTCTTTTCTTGGTCCTAAGTATGAAATCACCCTGGCCGAGGTGTGGGAAGCTGCTCTTAACATGTTTAAAGACGCCGGGTATGGCGATGAAGATTTTGAGGCGCGTTACCTGGATGAGGGAGCTCGCGCTGCTCTTGCGAAGGGGCGAGAACAACTTGCCAGGATGAGAACTGGAATGGCGGAAGAGGAATGTTCTGGAAAGGAATTAACGCTTATTTCCTCTGTCCATCCTCCAGTTTCTCCTGTGGTTGACATCACGGGTTCGAGCTCCTCTACTCCGCCTGCAACTAAGACAGTAACTGAAACTACAAGTGCACAAGGCGGGGATGAAGGTGGTGAAAGCAACGAAGCACAGCGATATGAAATCAGCCTCAGAGATCCAACTACCCCAGGTAAACTTGACACCGGACCAGCTCAAGTGGTGAACTGCTCGTTCGCTCCTTGTGAACTTGACGATCTTCTTGATTATTTTTCAAATGTCAATGAATTCCCGACTTTTGATGAGCCGTCATCCCCTCTCTTTTCGAAAGATACTGATATTTTAAGTTTTTTCTCCTTTGTAGAGAAAGCACCGAGTCAAACTCAAGCTTCTTCTCCCCCGGTGATCCTTCCTCCATCTCTTCAAGTGGCGCCTCCCTCTGCTTCTCAACCTGGGTCACAAGAAGAACAAATAGAAGCTCTCCATGGCCTGGATGATCCCGTTGCTTCGCAAGAGCAAAAAGATGAGGGACTTGAGGGAGGTGACATATCTCCGGAGCGGACTCCTTCTGACGATATAACTTTATCTAAACTTGCCACTCCAGGAAGTGAGTCTTCCTCAAAGAGGAGAAGGAAGCAAGGAGCATCAAGGAGGAGAGGGAAGATAATCACTGCCACTGAGGAGGAGCCAGAAGTTGGGCCAGCTGCGCCTACCTCTCCTTCCTCCCTTATACCCACTGGTCGACCTGAAAAGCTGATCATTCGGCCGGGTAAAGGGTCTAAAGGCAGCAAAAAGAAGTGAAGATCTTCAGTTTCTAGTTTTTTTGTGTTTTGCATGTACTGGCCGAGAATTGTGCGGGTACCGGCCCCCGCTTTTCTTTATTTTGAAACCTGTACCTGCGTTGTAATTGAATAAAATGATTCCTTGAATAAAATGATTCCTCGTTTGTACAAACTTTTGTTTGAATTAAAGAATACATTTGTTATTTGTTTTGGCATGAGTTTATTTGATATTGCAGCGAGCTTATGGTATGTTACTTGAGCGTTACCTTTTGCTGGTTTAGTTATACCATATTGTGTGTAATTATACTATATTGCCCCCATTCCATAAGTATGCTGCAATATTCTATACCTCGAGGGGACTTACACTCTTATTTGCTAAAGAATAATTATTTTATTCTTTAAAGAAAATTTTATAGAGTACAACTCCCTTCGTATAAGTTTTTACGCTTGGTCGTTCGAAGAAATCACTTTTTTCTTTTGCTTATGTGCATATCTCATCAAGTGAATTCCTCTATGTGGTAAAGCGGACCTCTGAAGGGTACTTTAACTTCTTTTCTTTTTACGATCATTTCCCACAGTAGGCAAATTACTTTTCCTTTGAAAGTTAAAGTACGCTTTTGATGAGGATTTTTTTTTTTTTTTTTTTTTTTTTATAGAAAGTTGTACCTCTGAGGAGGGATTTTTTCACGTTTCAACACTTGGAAGTTTTATTTCAATCTCGGTGAAACGTGTACCTCCAAAGAGTTATGCTTTAGAAATCCTTTTCACGTTTCAACACTTGGAAGTTTTATTTCAATCTCGGTGAAACGTGGGTTTCCAAAGAGGTCTTTTTTCTTAATTGTGTTCCCGGGAGGGGGTTGTACCTCTGAGGAGGGATTTCTCACGTTCCAACACTTGGAAGTTTTATTTCAATCTTGGTGAAACGTGTACCCCCAAAGAGTTGTGCCTTTGAAGAAAGCCTTTTCACGTTTCAACACTTGGAAGTTTTATTTCAATCTCGGTGAAACGTGTGCTTTCAAGAAGGTCTTTGTTTTTACATTTCAACTTTGGTGAAGTGAAATTCCGAAGAGCGGCTGCTACACTTCAACTCCTGGCGAAATGGGCCTCCGAAGAGGGCTTTTATTTTGTTTACATTTCAACTCTGGTGAAGTGAAATCCCGAAGAGCAGTTATAACACTTCAACTCCTGGTGAAATGGGCCTCCGAAGAGGGCTTTTATTTTGTTTACATTTCAACTCTGGTGAAGTGAAATCCCGAAGAGCGGTTATAACACTTCAACTCCTGGTGAAATGGGCCTCCGAAGAGGGCTTTTATTTTGTTTACATTTCAACTCTGGTGAAGTGAAATCCCGAAGAGCGGTTATAACACTTCAACTCCTGGTGAAATGTGCCTCAGAGAGGGTTTTCATCGCCTGGAAGTTACTCTCTCATGGTTGGAGGGTCATGACTCCTCCAATCTTTTTTGTTGAGTAGAGAACTTTCTTTTTTGTGGCATATGACCCATTAGAGGTCTTTTATTATCCGAAGAGTTGTGCCTCCGAAGAGGACTTGTGGCGCTGATGGTAGCTTTGGTTGTTCCTCTGTTCACTTGCTTATGCCTTTTCAGCGATCCCCTTTTTTTTTTTTTTTTTTTTTTTTTAGTTTTCATCCCCCTTTTTCTCACAAGTGGCTTGTTTAATCCAAGGAAGTGTACTTCATTGCCAGGCAAGTTCGTGAGAACGGGCACTAGCTTCCTAATTGGATGTTTGTTTGTTTAAACAATCTCAATTTATCAGCAAGGGCTCGTTCCTATCGAAATCATTAGCCGTTCAATTGAAGCATTTCCTATCTAGGATTTGAATTCGGGGTCTTTGTGACTTGAAATTTGTTTGTTGAATGATGGTGAGAATCGCTCGGTCTTATTATGCGCAAGTTTTATCTCCACTGTCTGCAAAAATTTAAATCGATATTTCAGCAATACATTTTGTGTATTTTTATATCGAAAACAAAGCAAACATATAATGATAATAAGGAACACAAGATTTATAGTGGTTCGGCCATGAAATTGGGCCTACATCCACTTTATATTCTTTCATTATTTACTTGCATCAGTTTCACAATTGCTTTCAATTACAGGAATCATACATTCATAATTCTTTTTACAATGTTTCAACAAAATTTTCAAGTAAAGTATGGACGCAAGTGATTGCTGTTCCATGCCCTTGGAATTTGATCTCCATCAACTGTGGTGAGCTTGAATGTGCCGTCAAGAAGTTTCTGACCTATCACATACGGTCCTTCCCAATTTGGCCCAAACACACCTGTCGCAGTCATAATTCTTTTTAGGACTAGATCTCCAATTTCAAAGCTGCGTTGACGAACTTTGGAATTGAAATGTCTGGCTATCCTTTGCTGATGAGCTGCAACTCTGAGGTTAGCTTCATCTCTTTTTTCATCAAGGAGATCCAGCGCTTCAAGTTGCAGCTTTTCATTTTCTGCTTGATTGAAATGGATTCTTCTGTGTGAAGGGACCTCTGTTTCAACCGGGATCATTGCTTCCGATCCGTATGCTAACGAAAAAGGAGTATGCCCAGTTGCAGTTTTGTGAGTAGTTCTGTATGCCCATAGTGCAAGTGGTAGTTTATCGACCCAACCACCTTTTGCTCTTTCGAGTTGCTTTTTGATGGTTGATTTGATGATCTTGTTCACTGCTTCCACTTGCCCGTTTGCCTGCGGATGAGCTACTGCCGAAAAGCTTTTCTGGATTTTGAATCGTTTGCAAAAATCCTGGAATTCCTCACTTTCAAACTGAGTACCATTGTCTGTGATTATTTTTTGAGGCACACCGTATCTGCAAATGATATTCTTGGTCACAAAGCTTATCACTTTCTTAGAAGTGATAGTAGCCAATGGTTCAGCTTCAGCCCACTTAGTAAAATAATCAACCGCAACAATAGCATATTTAATCCCTGATTTAGCGGTTGGTAGCGGCCCAATGAGATCCATTCCCCAAATTGCAAATGGCCATGGACTGATCATCTGTGTGAGTTCGGTAGAAGGTGCTCTAGGAATTTTGGCATATCTTTGGCACTTGTCACATTTTCGGGAGTAATCTGCGGCATCCCGATTAATTTCTGGCCAAAAATATCCGTATCGGAGAATTTTCTTTGCTAATGTTTGACCACCTGAATGATCACCGCATTCTCCTCCATGCACTTCAGTTAGGATTGTTTTGGACTCTTCCCGGGATACACATCGAAGCAATGGCATTGAGAATCCTCGTCTGTATAATTGACCATCCTGGATTATATATCGAGAAGCTTTTCTCAGTAGCTTTTGTCGTTCTTTAGAGTTTTCTGGTAAAGAGCCATTGAGTAGATACTTTGTTATTGGAGTCATCCATGATTCTTGCTCTTGCGACATACTCATAACCCAATCGATATCCATTTCATCAATGCTCGGATTTGACAAAACTTCCACTGGAACTAACCCTAAGGATTGGGCTTCGCCAGAACTTGAGTATTTTGCGAGAGAATCTGCTTTCATGTTTTCTTCTCGAGGAATATGACTTATCGTGTAATGGTCGAATTCACATAAAAGTTCCCAAGCCTTTGACACATAAGCGGGCAGATTTCCTCCTTTCGTTTGAAACTCCTTCTTGACTTGGCATACTATAAGCTGAGAATCACTGAAGATCTGTAACGCTCGAATGTTTAGTTCTTTAGCAATTTTCAAACCAGCGATCAGAGCTTCATATTCTGCTTCATTGTTTGTTGAAGGAAATTCTAATCTTAGCGCATAGCATAATGACCGGCCTTCAGGAGTTTCAAGAACAATTCCAGCACCTGAACAGTAATCATTTCTTGCGCCATCTACAAACAACTTCCATTGGGTTGGGGAGTTCTCGATTGTTTCTTCCTCGCTGTTACCCTTGTCTGTAAATTCTGCAATAAAATCTGCCAAAGCTTGTCCGTTGATCGCTTTTCTAGGATGATAAGTGATGTCATATTGGCTCAATTCAATATTCCACTTTAAAAGGCGGCCCGAAGTCTCAGGGCGAAACAAGACTTGCTTTAAAGGTTGATCAGTGAGGACTTTGATAGGATGAGCCTGGAAATATTGCCTCAACTTTCTTGAGGCAATCAATAGACAATAGGCGAGTTTTTCCAACTTGGAGTAATTCATTTCTGCCCCAGTGAGTCTTTTGCTGATATAGTAAACTGGATGTTGAATCCTTTTGTCTTCCCGTACCAGCGCTGCACTTAAAGCATGAGATGAAACTGCCAAGTATATAAGAAGATCCTCGCCATCGCCGGGCCTGGAAAGTATTGGAGGCGTTTCCATATGTTGAATCAATTCTTCAAAAGCTTTCTGGCATTCGGGAGTCCAGTCAAAGTTTTTCTTTCCTTTCTTTAGAGCGTCGAAGAATGGAATGCATTTATCAGTAGCTTTGGATATGAACCGACTTAAGGCGGCAATTTTTCCATTGAGACTTTGCAATTCCCTCTTTGTTTTAGGAGCTTTGACTTCTTTTAGAGCAGTGATTTGAGCTGGACTAGCTTCAATGCCCCTAGCGCTCACGATGAAACCCAAGAACTTCCCAGATTCTACCCCGAAAGAACATTTTAAAGGGTTAAGCTTCATTCCGTATCTTCGGAGAATTGCGAACATTTCTGCTAAGTGTTCGATGTGATCCACTGCTTTCTTAGATTTTACTAGCATGTCATCAACGTAAACTTCCATAGTCTTTCCCAACTGCGGTTTGAACATAGCATTAACCAGTCTTTGGTATGTTGCCCCCGCATTCTTCAACCCAAAGGGCATAACTCTGTAACAGTAAAGACCGACATCGGTGATAAAGCTTGTGTCCTCCTGATCTGGCTCATACATCATGATCTGATTATATCCGGAGTAGGCATCCATAAAAGACAACAATTCATGACCCGCTGTTCCATCTACCAGTTGATCGATCCTGGGTAATGGGAAGCAGTCTTTGGGACAGGCCTTGTTTAGATCTGAAAAGTCGATGCACACTCTCCATTTACCATTGGCTTTCTTAACTAGCACTGGATTTGAAACCCAATTTGGATAGGTAGATTCTCTGATGAAATTATTCTCCATGAGCCGGTCAACTTCCTCTTTCAATGCTGTCGACCTTTCTAGACCTTGGATTCTTCTTTTCTGCTTTACTGGCGTGAACTTTGGGTCAATATTCAGAGCATGTACCGCAACTTCTGGGGATATTCCGCACATATCGGCATGGGTCCAAGCGAAAACATCCAGGTTTGCTTTCAAAAAAGATATCAAGGCATTCTGAACTGACACATTAAGTTGTGAACCCACATTCAGCACCTTGTTTGGGTCCTTCAGATCAACGGGCACCGGTATCGTTGTTTCTGCTGGTACCACCCTACTCTCCCCCGCACTGGCCTTTCTAGGATCCATCACTTTTCGTGCCCCGCTATGCTCGCCAGTGCAGGGTCCGCCCTGTAGTTGCTATAGGGTTGGTGTTTTGATGCGGATTGGGGTTGCCGCATCTTTCCCCATTTCTCTCTTCCTTGTTTCTCGCAGCTCTGTCATATAACATTCTCGCCCAGCGTTCTGGTCTCCTTTAATAACTCCTACCCCATTGTCTGTAGGGAATTTAATAGTAAGACACCATGGGGCAAGGACAGCTTTGAATGCAGCAAGAATAGGTCGACCAAAGAAAGCATTATAAGCAGAAAATTCATCTACTATCACAAAAGTCTGCTTGCGAACTACTTTTCTTTCTCCTTCTCCGAGTTCCACAAGCAAGTCAATGGTTCCTACTGGTTGCTTTGGCTCCCCAGTGAAGCCAACAATCTTCTGAGATGAGGCTTGCACATCCGCCATCGGGATTCTCATCTGGTCAAACGTTTTCTTGAAGAGGATGTTGCAAGATGCGCCGCAATCAATAAGAACTCTTCTGACAATAGCCGGTCCAATACCGGCCGAGATGACTAACGGGTCCAAAGTAGGGGCCTCAATGCCCGTGGAATCTCTAGCCCTGAACACAATATCATCATTAAAAGTCCTTTGTTGTTTCAGGGGTGTAGAGTCCTCTAAAACAAAGACATTCTCTTCAGTTGGCATATGTTTCAGAGCTCGAGTGTACCTCTCCATTTCACCCCAGCTTCTGCCTGCTGGGTGGGGTCCTCCTGTGATGACATTAATAACTGGCCTTCCAGATTCATGTCCTGCGGCCTTCTCATTTGTCCTGGGCTGATGAGCAAGAGCTTGTTGCCCCTGACTTGACGAAGCAGGATCATTACCACTCTTCTTCACAAATTGCTGCAGCTTATTTTCTCTTAGCAATTCTTCGATTATATTTTTCAATTGACGGCAGTCGTCTGTGTCATGACCAGGCTGATTATGGAAGCGACAGAACTTCCCACCTTGCACAGCTTTTCTTCCGGTTCTGAGAACAGGAGGTTTGGGATACTCAAAAGAATCTTTTGTAGCCAGGTAGATGCGCTCTGGTGTTTCTAACAAAGGAGTATATTCTGATGGCTTGAAGGATCGAGGCTTCTTCGAATTGTGTTGTTTCCTTCCATCATTATTTTCTCTTTTCTGTCCCACAGATCCATTCTTACGTGGCGCAGCAGTGTTGTCTTCAGCTTTCTCTACTGTTGCCTTTGCCGGGACAGGACGGCTTTCCAAACGCATGAATTCATCCGCCTTTTTGTAGAACTTTTCCAGAGAATTTGGCTCCTTCATGTTCAGCCACTTTCCGAATTCACTTGACTTATCAATAGCTCTCATCAAATAGGTCAAGACCATGCGGGGTTCTGCATTATCCACCTCAGCTAACGCTATATTAAAGCGATTTAGAAAAGACTTGATAGTTTCCCCCGGATTCTGTTCCAAACCGGATAACGACATGATGTCTTTTGCCTTTGAAGCATATAGCCTAAATTGCTCTTTAAATTTCCTGGTTAGGTCTGAAAACTGATCGATGGACCGGACAGGTAGTTTTGTGAACCAAAGCAGAGCTACCCCTTCCAAATACACAGGAAAATAGCGGCATTTTATCTCGTCAGAAGCTCTGGCACCTGTCATGTGCCAATCATATTTGTACAGGAACTCATTTGGATCACTTGTCCCTTTGTAAGCTGGAATGGTCGGAGGGACGAACTTCCTTGGGAATTCAGCTTTTAGGATCTTTTCAGTAAACGGAGTCTTGCTCGGAGCGAAACCCCACTCTTTCTCATCTTCGACCCTTTGCATACTTTCTTTCATAATCTGTCGAACCATACCAGAAAGATATTCTTCGTCATTCCTATTTCTGGATCCTCCAGCCTCAGGCAATGTCTGTTCAAAGGGGCTAGCAGCCCTTTCGGGAATGTTTCTAGTTTCAGCATCATGGACATTACCGACAAAGTTCCTTTCATTATTCGCAGGTTGACGGTTTGCCCCGAGCAGATCGTTTAACCTATTCAGAATCAGAGCATTCTGAGCATTCTGAGCTTCCAATTGCGCGTTCTGGGCATTTATTTGCTGATTCAACCCAAAGATAGCAGCGTCCAATTCCGCTTTTGAAACTCCAACAGCTGGAGTGGCTTGATTTGGTGTTGGGGAAGTGGAGGTTCCCTCTTGAATGTTTGCAGATCTCACAGATTTACTTTTCCTTCCAGGAGCCATGATTTCGGATAGACTTCTGGTTCTTAAAGAAACTCTATCTACAAATCTTTCTGAAACAATGATGATAGATGTCCTGAGTTCAATTCTCAGTGAAAGCACCAAAATGTTAACGAAAAAATTTAAACGCTAACACCCTGGTGTATAAGATGTGATTGTGAAAGCACCACCCGTTTGTACGGGAAACAGAAATAAGCAGAAAGTATGTAGAAAAACGGTAAGAGACACAGTATTTATAGTGGTTCGGCTTATAATCCAGCCTACGTCCACTTTAATCTTTTTATCACTAGTTTGATTACAATTCTTTACAAGATCTTTCAATTACAACACACTTCAAGTGATAGGGTATGTGAAACAAGTAGCTCAAGCTTTGATGTTGACAATCATCTTCAAATCCATGGTGAATGTGGATGATTCCTTCATGGAGTTCCTTTAGAAGTTTGTTGGATCTAAAAAGCTTTGAAGTCGTCTGGAATTCGGCAGAGTAATGGCGCTTGAAGAGAATGAGCCCAAAGGTCCTTTGCATGTTGGAGATGGTTTCATATTTATAGAGAGTTCTGGGCGGAAAAAATGCTAAGTCCTAACTCGTGGCCGACTTAAGATAAGTCGTGTTCGACTTAAGGTAAGTCGTCCCCGGGTCACTGAGCCGAGTCTATGGCAGTTCCCCTTTTTTGAACCCATCCCTAAGTTCTAAGTCGTGTGCGAGTTATCTGGCTGCAATTGCTAATTTCCCTTCTTAAGTCGCATACGACTCTTTTTATGTCGTAAGTCGTAGTCGACTTAACCAATTGCAACTGGTTTAAAGCAAGTCTTAACTCGTAGACGAGTTAAGAGGTGTGTCTTTAGGTCGTATCCTCCTTAAGTCGTATAACTTCTTTAAGTCGTAAGGGTCTTAAGTCGTACAAACTGCAGTTATCATTAAGTCGTAGGCCATCAATTTCCTTAAGTCGTAAAGACCTTAAGTCGTTAGCTTTTCTTAACTCGTATGCCTGCTAACTCGTAGAAGATCTTAACTCGCAGAGGATTAACTCGTAGAGGCTTAACTTGTGGAAGATCTTAACTCGTACACTTGCTAATTTGTAGATATGCTGACTCGTAAAGGCTTATCTCGCAAGTAGCCTAACTCGGGTACTCCTTAACTCGTAGGCTGCTTATCTCGTAAGCTTGCTAACTCGTAGAGGTCTTTAAGTTGTAGGAAGTTACTGACTCATGTATCCTTTAAGTCGTACATGCCTTGAGTCGTACATGCCTTGAGTCGTACATGCCTTGAGTCGTACATGCCTTGAGTCGTACATGCCTTAACTCGTGGACCTGTTAACTTGTGAACGAGTTAGGGTTAACAGGTACTAAACTAAAAAATGTGATTTTCTTCTTAAAAATCATATTTTTCAATATCGATTCAAGTCATAAACATGAATCTGTAATCCATGATGATGGATTTTAACCTATTCTTAAATTTTCTATTGTTCTTCCTGTTTTCCCCAGATAATTACAAATTTAATTTGCTTAAATATAATTATAAACCTTAATCTATGTTTAAACAAATAAAAGTTGTTTAAATCTAGAATGAAACATAGAACAATGGAGAGGTATTGAATTTTGATTTAATTTCAAATCTGTAACTTATGAAACAGAGAAGAACTGACATGCACAGTTCAAACGTATACAAACATACAGGAATTCACACTTGTACACATATGCAAAGCATCACTTATCTCAGAATTTCATAAGTAACAACCATGTATTTACTGCAACAACCATGTATTTACTTAAACCTTTTAAATAAAGAGTTTACTCATTTGTTTTAAAAAGGCAGAGGGCTTGAAAACTGGATTAAAAACATGGATTGTTTGAAAGCTTGTTTTACTATAAACCTTGAATTGCTGAGATGATGTAAGACTTTGATTGGTTTTACTGGAAAATACTTCATGTTGCTTTGAGAAGGTTGAAGCTTGTTTGCTGACCTTTTGTTGCAGGCTTGTTTACAGGTTTGGTTTTGTTGAAAAATGCTTTGTCTTCTGGTTGAAAATTGATTTTTAGGCTTTAGTTTTGGTTTGCTTGAAAATGGTTTTACAGGTTGAGTTCTTGCTTTTGAAAAGAGAAGATAAGAAAAGAAATAGAAGAGAGGGTATATACGTTTATATAATGTAAATTATGATTTATTAAAAATCAAAGAAAAAGAAAATAAAAAGGATGACACTTGTTCAAATTGTTATCATTTGTCATTACCATTATTTAACTCTTTACACATTTATCAACATGCTTTATAATTAAACACTTGTAATAGTACATTTTTATTTATTTTAAAATGTTAATATAAAGCTTTTATATTTATTTTCCCATTAAATAAGTACATTTCTAAATTAATAAATGCTTTTCTTAATTTTAGATAAATAAAATGCTTTAAATAATTTAAAATAAAAACTAATTATATTCTAAATAAAATCATATAAAATATAATTAATCCATTTTTAAATATAAATATAAATTTTTGTATTTATTTTACTATTAAATACATACTTCCTTAATTTATATAAATAAAATTCTTTAAGGAAAAATAATATAAAAAAAATCTTATTTTAGACAAAAAACTTATTCATATATTTTTATATCCAAATTATTTTTAAGATATATATTTTTTTTTTCAAGTTCCAAATTTAAATTCAAATTTTCAAATTCAAATTCAACTTAAAATCTAATTTAAAATCAACTTAAATATATATATATATATATATATATATATATATATCAATTTAAACAAACACACTATTACTTTGAAAATAATAATTTCATTTTAAAATCTATTTATAAAACAACACAAATTAAATTTGTGAATAATTATTCTATTTAAAATGTATTTATATCTATATATAAAAACACACATTATTATTACTGTTTGAAAATAACAGTTTTATCAATTTTAAATAATTTAACAAGAAGATTATCATATTTTAAATGTTTTGAAATTCCGGGATATCAGACCATCTATCACTGTTAAGTCTCATATCCGCCACCTCATCTCCACAAAACCACTATACTTCTAACTGCCATAACTTCCTAACCCCTCAGTCAAACTACCAACCACCTGACTGCCTTCTCACTGACTTAAACACCATCCGTCCACAGTCCAACATTGTATCAAATTGCATACTTCAAATCCATGGTGGTATCACTGCTTATACATACCACTGCTGATACAAAAGAAAATAACTGCACTTACCAACTATGCACTGATACACCTCCAACAACAACTTCTGCATCACCATTGTTGCTCGCATACATCTCCATCAACCACCACTTTATACAAACTGCTGCTTTCCACAGCAATAAAACATCACACTGTTCCACTGTCTTGCCGACACCCTCTACAACCCAAATACTCTGACCATCTGTCATTCAAACCCACTACACCATCATTTGCTTGATCACACAATACTTCATCATCCCCCTTACAAACAACCTCTATCACAACATCAAACATTCACTCCTCTCTTTCACAAGCACAAACTGTCACTAACCACCCGAAACCCCAAGCTTCATCACCTTCCCGATCACTTCCCTGCTTCAGTAATCCAAAATCACTTCCACAACCCAAAATCGCCTCGGCCACCAATAATCGCCGATCACTTCCCTGCCTCAGTAATCCAAAATCACTTCCATAATCCAAAATCGCCTCAGTCACCAATAATGACCGATCACTTCCCTGCTTCAGCATTATGCGACCAACCGCGAATCAACCCACCTCTGAAATCGCCAACAACTCCGCCACTTCCTCCCACCACCGCAATCTCCTATATCTACGCAAATCCAAGAACTCAACCACCCAAACCAATTCACTCAAACTCGAATCCACAGTGCCTCGCGAAATCCCCCCTTTTGCCCAATCGAGACCGAAGCATTCGTCCGCCACCACGAATTCACAAGTTCGCGATTTGGTTTACTTAGAGTATCGATTACAGATAGAAAAAAATATTAGAAGAAGAACCGTGATTTTGTTTATTTTGATTTCGGTTACGAGTTTGTAGGCTTTATTGGGCTGGGATTAATAATTTTAAGTTAAACCCATTGAGTTGATTTGTTTCTCTCATTTTCTTTAGGTAACTTAAGTTCAGTGCATTTGTTTTAAGTTTGTTCTTTAAAAAAAGGAAAAAAAAAACATTCACCTTTAATTACTTTATTTTAGTTTCTTTTGCTTACTTTGTTTTTAAAAAAACGTGTTTTCTTCTGTTTACTTTGTTTTGTTTTAGTTTTCTTTTGTTTAATTTGTTTTAGTTTTGTTTAATTAGTTTTATCCTCAAAAGAAAATATTTTAAATTTTAAACTTTTTTGTTTTGTTTTAAGTTCCATCCTTATATATATGTGTGAAAACAATTGTATATATCTAGATCGAAATTTCAGGTTGTCAAAGCAAAAAATCGAAAGGAATTGCTGGCTTTTGCTTTGCTTACTTATAGAAAAATCACTGTTAAATTTTTTTTAATAATTCTGCACACTCTGGTATTATGCTTTCATCTCCAGTTTTATTTTAATTGTATTGTTGGTTGCATGCATTTGCATTTAAAAAAAATTCAAACAATTCAAAAAAAAATTCATTGTAGTTGCATTGTTAAAATCACATTTAATTTCTGCTTTGCATTCATCTCATCTTGTTTTATTTTCTAAAGAAAATACCCAAATCCACATAAGCTGGGGGATTTCATCACCCTTTCCTTGGCCCACAAATCACATTTCATCTTAGAATTTTGATAATAATAACTGTTAGACATTCGAGAGCCCATCTAGGGCTTAATTGTATCTTGAAAATTATCTTCTTTGAACAATTTTATTTCTTGATGTATAGGCTATGGCAGAACAATAACTAGTTATAAAAATTATGGTGATTCGTAAATATTATATTAGTTGTTTATTTAAAGGTACTTAAACCTTCGGTTGCATTCCTACAGTGGTTCATAGTGCACTGATACCTCATGCTCGTACCTAGTTAAGAATTATTTTGTTGATTTAAGACAAAATGTGATTATACAATTTTGGTTTAGGAGTTACTAAAGATAGAAAATTTGTACTTAAGTCATTTGCATTCATTTAGTTGCATTAGTTCATGCATATTTAAAAAAAGTCAAAATCCAAAACTATAAAAAAAATATTAATTTTCCTTGACTTGTTGTTAAATCCTTTACTTTGAAAATTTTCAGCTAAAATCAAAAATCCAAACAAAAAAATTTGTAAATTTAACTTATTTTTTTTTTCCAAATCAAAAGAAAAAAACAACAATCCTTTTAAATCTTCTACTTCGAAAATTTTCATACAAAAACAAAAATTCAAATATATATATATATATAATCTTTTTAAAAAAACAAAATCATAATGAAAAAAATTGATTCAAAAACAAAAACAAATATCAACTTCCCATCTTGCAATTTCTAAAACAAAAACAAAAACTCCTTTTGATAAATATTTGAAAATTCAAAAAAAATACAAAAAGAAACACATAAAAAAATTGAAAAGCCAAAAAACAAAACAAAATTCAAATTTCTCTTTTAAAAAATAAATTCCTCTTGGTAAATATTTTTCCTCCTTTAGAAAAACAAAAATAATTCTCACTTCATTTCCAAATCCTTTTCATTCTCTACACTTGATTCTATTCTTTCTCTTCTCGACTTTCACTTATGCATGAGTACTTGTCTCGTGACATAACAACAAATTGTTGGACTCATGACTTAACAACTAATTGTTTAACTCGAACCATCGATCCTCTTGAAATGGCGAATGAGAAAGTCTCTCGAACCCTTATGGATAGAATCTTTCTCGACAGAGTTTCTATTCCATCTTGCATCTTGTTACCCGCCCCTACGGGTAACCATTTCGAAATACACTCGAACAATATTGCCACACTTTTAAATTTTGGCAATTTTGAGCATGATGACCCTTACATTTTCTTAATGAAATTCGAACATGTTTGCGCAATTGTCAAACTCCAACAACTTTCTGATGATGGAATCAAACTTCGATTAATTCCATTTGCTCTTATGGATTACGTTGAAAAATGGTTGTACGGCTTACCATCTAATTCAATTAAAAATTTGGAAAGATTTGTGAACGGTTTCTTAAAAGAGTTCAACCCTTTGGAAAAAACATCTAAAATCCAAAACAAATCGTAAATTTTCATCAATTCAGGGGAGAATCATTCGAAAAATATTTTGAAAGATTCAAAGAGCTTTTAATAAAATGTCCACACCATAAATTCAAAAAATGGATGCATTGCTAAATCTTATACGATGGACTCAAAAACAGCTCACAAACCATGCTCGAATCAACGTGCCAACGTAATTTTCTCGCCCAACATCACGATGATGCTTGGAAATTTCTTGAAAATTTAGCCAAAAAGTCGTCCCAATAGGAATGTTCAAACGAAAAATCAATTTACTCACGATCGAGCACACACTCGATAGGATCATCTTTGACTTTGGAAGCTAAAATCGACGCAATGATTAACAAATTCGACAGCATTTTCTCATCAAACCAAATGAACCAAGCTTTCCAACCCATGTGTTATAAATGGAACGATCCTAATCATATAGCTGATCAATGCCCTATTTCTGTCGAACAACTCAACGCTTTCAATAAGGTTAAAATGACATGTTTTCTCCAACGTACAATCCAGGTTGGAGAAATCATCCTAATTTTGCTTGGAACCAAAACAATCCTAACACGAATACGGTTCGTCCCAATTTTCAAGTATTCCCAAATAATGCTTCGAATCCTCCCTTTTAACCTAATCATTTCTAACCAAATTTTGCAGGTCCGTTTCAAAATTAACCGCAACAATCAAATTTTCAACCAAATCTTGCTCCCCCTCCCCAAGACGATAAGCGGTTAAGTGCACGTGAGGAAAGTCTTGAAACGTTGGCTAAAACAACCACTCAAAGCCTCTAATCAAACAGCAATTTGCAAAATTTATTGACCTCATATACGCAAAACACAAGCCAATTAATTGCTGAATTTGAAATACAAATGAGTCAATTAGCCATATCTGTGAGTGAAAGTGAACGAGGCACATTCCCAAGCCAGCTTGTTTCAAATCTTAGAAATCAAAACGCTAATTCGAATCATGCCTATGTTTTTCAAGATAGCAATGTAACCTAATTGAAAGCTATCATAACATTGCATTCCGGTAAAAAAATTTATAATCAAATCAATAATCTAAACGATTTATCGAAAATTCCTCTCGACACTTTTAAAACAACAAACAGATCCGAAAAAAATGTGGATCCAAACATCGAATCGAATGCCAATCAAAATTATTCTTCTACTCAAGTAGACCTGCCTACTGAGTATCGTGTTTCATTTCCATATCATCTTCGACCAAAGAATCACTCGACCAAATGGAAAAAATGTTGAAAATTTTATAACAAGTGAAAGTTAACTTCCAGCTTCTTGACATTGTTCAGCAAGTCCCAACTTACGCTAAATTTCTTAAGGACTTATGTACCCAAAAGCGACCCACTCAAGTGCCAAAAATAGTCTCCTTAGTGGCCAGTTTGAGTGAAGTCTTGTCCTAATCCATGTCCGTTACATACGAAGATCCTGGCTACCTTATGATTTCATGTATAATTGGAGATAAGATAATTAACAAATGCTTAATAGACTTAGGCGCAAGTGTCAATTTGATTTCATACTCTGTGTATGAACAATTAGGCTTAAGTGAGCTCAAATCAACAAAGGTCACACTTCAATTCGTTGATCATTCTATTAAGACGCCCGTGTGAGAAATTAAGGACGTGCTCATTAGAGTAGGGAATACATATTCCCCGTCCATTTTATTGTTCCTGAAACACAACATGTGACCAAACCCACAAGTTAAATCCCTTTGATATTGGGCCGACCATTCTTAGCCACCTCAAATGCCTTAATCAATTGTCGTAACGGTTCGATGAAAATCTATTTTGGAAACATGACTTTGGATCTTAACATTTTCAATCTTGAAAACCAACCGAATGAACCTCGCGACCAAATATTGGAAGTTAGTGTCATTCACGAAACTTCAAAAATGAGACGATTGACCTTAAAGATGAACGCGAGGACGAGTACGAAAAAATTGTTTCATGAAATCCCCTACAAGATTGAATACACGTTCCCTTTTGAATCACTTCCAGTTGAGTCTAAATCTCATCCTAATTCTTTGATCCAGCAGTCCCAAAGATTGGACCTAAATACCCTTCCCGATAACCTTAAGTATGCATACTTAGGTGATAACAAAACGTTTCCTATCATAATTTCTGTGACTCTCTCTCTCTCAATCAAGAATCTCCCTTACTTTCAATCCTTTCGAAAAACAAGGAAGCACTTGGATGTTCAATCACCGATAAAAAGGGAAATAGTCCCGCTCTTGTTCAACATCGCATCCATTTAATTGATGATGCCAAGCCTATTTGTGACGCCAACGAAGGCTTAACCCAAAAATGAAAGATGCGGTACATGATGGAATCTTAAACTTCTCGACAATGGTATCACATATTCAATCTCTGATAGTTCAAAGGTTAGCCCAATTCATGTTGTACCGAAAAGTCTAGACTTACCATTGTCAAGAACGATTCAAACGAATTTATTCCAACTCGAATTCAAACAGATTGGCATGTTTGCATTGACTATCGAAAATTAAATGCCGTAACATGTAAGGATCACTTCCCTCTTCCTTTTATCGACCAAATGCTCTAACATTTAGTCGGCCATGAATTCTATAGCTTTCTTGATGGTTATTCCGGTTATAACCAAATTCCAGTTGCTTTCGAAGATCAAGAGAAAACAAGTTTCGCGTGTCCCTTTGGCACTTTTGCATATCGTCTTATGCCTTTTGTCCTTTGCAACACTCATACTACATTATAAAGATGCATAGTCAACAACTTTTATGATATGATCGAACGTTTTCTTGAAGTTTTTATGGATGATTTTTCTATCTTTGGAAACTCTTTTTCTGATTGTTTACACCATCTTGAACTCGTTCTTAAAAGATGCAAGGATAAACACTTAACTAAATTGGGAAAAATACCACTTTATGGTCACTCAAAGCATAGTCCTTGGACATGTCATTTCAAATAAAGGCATTGAGGTAGATAAAGTAAAAATCAATGTCACTGCAAATCTATCCATTCTTAAATATGTTAAAGACATTCGCTCTTTCCTTGGACACGAGGGTTTTTATCGACGCTTTGTAAAAAAAAATCAGTAAGATTGCTCAACCTCCTATGACTATTCTCAGAAAAGACTTCCATTTGACATTGACTCTGATTGTATTTCTACTTTTAAACGTCTAAAAATTGAACTTGTTTCTGCTCCTATAATTTTCTCACAGAATTAGGATCTTCAATTTGAAATAATGTGTGACGCTTCGAGCATTGCAGTTGGTGCTATCTTAGGACAACGCATCAAAAAGATTCACGTTATCTATACGCCAGTATTACTTTGAATGGTGCCTAACTCAGTTACACAACTACTGAAAAAGAGCTTCTAGCGGTAGTTTTTTCTCTAAAAAATTCCAACAATATTTGATAGACTCACACATCACTATTTACGTGGACCATTCCGCTCTTTGGTATCTTTTTGCTAAAAAGGATGCTAAGTCTCGCTTAATTCGTTGGATCCTTTTACTACATGATCTCACAATTAAGGACAAAAAAGGATCCGACAATGTCATAGCCGATCACTTGTCTCGTCTTTCCAATGCACCACAACCTTTGCCAATCAGTGAAAACTTTCCCGATGAAAAACTTCTTTCTGTCTCTATTGATCCGTGGTATGCCGACATAGTGAACAATTTAGTCACTAAAGAAACTCCTTTATTTTGGTCGAAACATAAATGTAAATTTCTTACCTAAGTCAAGCACTTCTATTGGGATGATTCTTACTTGTTTAAATACTGTTTCGACAAAATCATTCGACATTGCATTCCAAATTTCGAAATCAAGAGTGTTCTCTCGGTTTGTCACGATCAAGCATGCGATGGACATTCGGTCCTCGAAAAACTGTGGAAAAGGTGCTTCAATGTAGTTTCTATTGGTCTACTCTTTTCAAAGACTCATTTGAATTTTGTAAAACTTGCGATCGATGCCAAATGCTTGGAAGAATTTCTCGACGAAATATGATGCCTCTAAAACTCATTCTTACGATCGAAATCTTTGATGTTTGGGGTGTCGACTTTATGGGACCTTTTCCCAATTCTTTTGGAAATCTATATGTTCTTCTCGTTGTTGAATACGTCTTGAAATAGGTCAATGTCATTCCATATATAACCAACGACCATAGAATTGTTGTGAAATTCTTTAAGGAAAACTTCTTTTCGAGGTTCAACGCACCTCGCACAATAATAAGTGATAAAGACACCTATTTTTGTAATCATTCTTTTGAAACTTTAATAAAGAAATACTCGATAAACAATAAGTTATCCGCTCCGTATCATCCTCAAACTTGTGGCCAAGTTAAAGTTTCAAATAATCAAATAAAACAAATCTTAAAGAAAACATTTAACAAAAATAGAAAAGATTGGTCTCAGAAATTGACCGATGCGCTTTGGGATTCCCGTACTGCTTTTAAAACTAAGCTTGGCATGTCCCCATTCGTCTAGTTTATGAAAAAGCTTGACATTTATCTGTTGAAATCGAACATAAAGCGTTGTGGTCAATAAAGAACTTAAATTTTAATCTCAATAAAAAGCCGGTGAAAGCATAAAATTGCAAATCAACGAACTAGAAGAGATTAGGAACGACGCGTATGAAAACGAGAAAATTTACAAAGAAATAACAAAAGTTTTTCATGGCAAGTCAATCCAAAGAAAAACTTGTTAATCAAACCAGAAAGTTATTTTATATGACTCTAGACTTCTTTTATTCCTTGGAAAACTAAAATCGAGATGGACCAGACCATTTGTGGTACGAACTATTTTTCCACACGGTGCCATAGAAATACAAAACCCTAGGGATGGATCGATTTTCAAAGTCAATGGTCATCGTTTGAAACCTTTCTTTGGGTTACCAAGTAATTAAGAGGAGGAGCTCATGATTCTTCATGAGTTATGCTACGTTTATTAATGAATGTTTACCCTCTTTTGTAAATGTGTACATATTTTTTTTTCGTTACACTCATTATATCATGTAATGACTGTGGTGACACAGTCAAAATTCAGCATGGGGGGAGTCTCATCTTTTTTTTTTAATTTTCGTGGTTTATTTTTGCATCTTCTTTCCAAAACTCAAAATTTCCATCAAACAAATTTTAAACAAAATTTCTTTTTAGCATTTTGATTTATTTTCAAAGAGACACCATAGGATAAGTACAAGTTTGGTTATTAAATTGAAATCTTCGAAAAATTTATTTGTCTCAACAAAAATGGAAATAAAATTTTATTACAAGTAACGATGGTTTTACTGGTATATAGGAAGGTTCATGCGTGATAATTATAAAGTATAACTTAATTGAAATCTTTGTTTAATAAGTGGTTGATTTAAAGCAAAGGCGATAATATTATAAATCTTTTAAGTTTGTAAAAATCTCTCTTCATAAAAAAATTTATACATATGTATATATTATATTAATACTTAGAGTCATGTTCACACGCAAGTGTGTACACTCGCCATGCTCTGTACCCTTTTTACGTAAGCCCGAAAGGCAGTGTATGATCGATATATCTAGCCTCAGTTTATCTGAGTTAGGTGTATGTATATAAAATAAATTCTTTCACTAATAACGCCTTCAGTTGATAGATGTACATACTTGTGTGTACAATCGTCATGGTCTATATTCCTCTCATGTAAGCCCGAAAGGCAGTGCATGGGTAATATATCTGGCCTCGGTTTTCTAAGTTAGGCATATGTAAATATTATTCATATCAATACATTTTCAAATAAAGAGAGAGTAAGCAATTGAAATCCAAGCACTCTTTTCACTTATGTGATTTGACTTGTTATTCAAAATAAATGAAAATACCACTTTGAAAAACTTGGATATTAAACTAAGAATCTGTTTCATAGTTGCACTATGTCATCCACCGAAACAACCAGCCAAACAAGAGCCATGATGATTACTTAATTTTTGTTTGATGCTGGACGAGTAAAAGGACTTAAATTTTTTGATAATGACTAGAAATTATATTTAACTTATTCGCGTAGATTTGAAAGTAAATTCTTCATTTGTAAATATTTTCAAAAACTTGCATCCATCTCTTTGTAAATAAATCTTGCATCTAGCAATTTCTCATGTTGCATTCGGATTTTGTGGGTAGTATCCACTAAAAAATCTCATGAGACAACATTCGCCCTACTAGGGTCATCTAATGGTGTAATGGCTTGTTGTATATGCTCATTGCAATCGTGTTTCCTATAAAAACGGATTTATCTTAATTTTTCTTTATTTGAGGACGAATAAAAAGATAATTGTAGGGGTATTTGATGTGCACGTAAGTGTGCATATATTTAGATCCATGTTTAATCTATTTTTGTTTAAATAAATGCCATAATTGGGTATTTTTACATGTTTAAAACCAAATCTCCAAAATTCTTTCAAGTCATCATTCATACATCAATGTAGGGGTAAAATAGCAATTTTGTGTATGAATTAATTTTAAGAATATTTATTTGCACATTTTCTTTTTAATTATAGGAATTTTGGATGGAAATTTGAAGGTGTCTCATGGAAATATACATGCACAAGGATGGAAACACAGGAATGAAGATGGAAATAATTCAAACTCATGCATCATGGAGGACCCACTTACCCACTTACCTTAATCTACAATTAAAACCTAATGCACAAGTTAGTGGAGGTTAAAGTTTCATGCATACTTGATGATGGATAATCAAAGACTAATGATTACTTGGTGGCCACACTTCCTAAAGGGTATTTTGGAAAGCCTCCAAAAATATGGACTGGGGTTTTGTGCATGTATAAATAGCCCTCTTATGTTCATGTAAAGGATATTCTCTTTTTAATTACTTAGGAAATTAGCATGCAAGTTGTTGCCTCAAAGTTATATGAAATAAAAATGACTTCCTAAGTCTCTTGTTCTTTTACTTCTTCCTTGTTCTTATTTTATTTTCTTGTTCATTTTTGTTTACATGCTCTTTTATTTCATGTTAGTAGCTTAGTTTTACTTTTTATCCAACTAGTATAGATATTCTTTTATTCTAATTAGCTCTTATCTTCTTTTCTCTTGTTTAAATGTTGAAATTTACATGTATTGATTTGATAACACAAATGAGTAACTAAACACCTTTAATTTAGCGGTAATGAAGCTCTCTAAAATTATGTAAATTCAACATATTTTGTGATTTATGTTCTCTTTTATGTTTCATGAAAGTGAATGTTGATGTAAGTTTATAAAATGGAATTTGATAGCCTATGTTGTAACCACAAATGGGCTATGCTTACTCCAAACAAATATAATTTACATCATCATTCTACTAATTGATTTTTGATCGTGGAATTAAAATAGAAACAAAATTTGAGATCTATGTTACTAAATAAAATAGCAAGTAGATCATAATTAAAATGGATTTTGCTTTGACTTCATTTTCATTGAAATTAATAAGTGCTTTTATGTGTTGTATTATAGTTTGATGGTTTAAGTCATGTTAATTAATGAAATAAATAAATCGTACTTATGATAAATACATCACTTATTCTATTTAAGATCAAAATAGAGAGATCACAGATTATTTGTTTGTCGATTTACAAAAATATGAGAGGGGATTTGCCTCTCAATTATTTTCTAAACTCATATTTTCATTCACTTTTTCTAGCTAGTTTTTACATTTTTAGCTAATCACAATCTTAACGTTGGTTTAATTTTATCGAATAGAAATTTTAAAATCTATATAATTCACTACACAATCGACCCGTATTCGCCACATATTAAAATTGTACGCCGTGCGCTTGTGGAAATTTCTAATGTAAAATTTTCGGCTATTTTCTAATCCGATAGAAAATTGGTCGTTAAACTTACTGGAAAACAAGTTCAATAAACTCCGAAGGCGAGTCATAAATTCATCGATAAGTGTTATATATCTTCGAATGATAATCGAATTAAAGGCCAACCATGTGTTCCATACCACATTGGTTTTTTTAAACATTTACTATAAGTTAGTAAACTCCACCAGTGTGTATGAATGACTCAGTCGAACAAGTCCGGGAGTTGATCAGAAAAATAAATGCGAGCATTTCATACTACTCATTTTTTCAATCCGTTTAAATCAATTCATCTTTCAACCGATGTCATGCAATTTTATAAAATAACTTACTTTGAAATCGTTCTTGAAAATATTATTTTATAAACTAGGATATATACGTACGTTGAAAGCCTTAGTTAAATATATACATACATACATACATATACATATATATATATATATAGACACACACACCCTATTTTTAAACCATTGTTTCGAAATAATTAGAATCATTGTTATTTATTATATATACATATAAACTCTTTTATATAGGAAGTATTCATGTAATAGATGGTATAATAAATCAGTTTTGAATAGGAGATTTACCCGCTTGAAAACTCAGTTTGAAATTGTGCACAAAAAATGTGTTTGGTAGCATATATTCCATAGGCAGTTCCATGGAAGTTAAACTCAGGTAGAATGATCAAATTCACAATTCAAATCCCTTATAGATCATTGAAACCAACATGAATGGTTGCACACAACAGTGCGTATAACATTCAAGAAGAGAAACCGAGCAAACAAGGGGTCAAACGGTCGATCGAAAGGTGACGGCATCACCTAGGGTTTTGCCTAGATGTTCGACCGATGCACTGGTCCATGAGGACCGGTTTACCAGTAGCATCGCCTGGGGTAGAATTCCAAGCGATTCCATCACCTTTCGTAGTCCGATAATGTAGATTATTGGCTTATGGGTGTTTTGAGCTCAAGCATGATGATTTTTGCCACATGCAACACAAAATCATCCAAAAATTCATTAATCAAGTGATCATACAACAAGGGTTCCAGCAAAACAGAAAATAGTATAGTCTAATCATGAAAAAAACATAGGATATTGAGATTATTTCAACCAAAAATTCAAGTAAACACCAAAACAGCCACATGCAATTCACTATGGACTAGAAGTGTGAGTTATACTCATCGATTAAGTCTTGAATTGAGAGAAAGATGTCGAATTCTACCAGGCTAGTGATCGTCTACAATTAATCCCAAGTTAAATGCTGAAACAAACATCAATTTAAACACCCAAGATCGAGAGAAAGATTACCCAAGATAGATTTATACATGAATTTATCCAAAGGCCTTTAGTTGTTCTAGCATTTGTGAAGAAATTAAAGCTAGGGTTTTAGAGAATAAGAAGTTCATTTACTGGTCTGAGAAGGATGAAATGAAAATGTAATTATATTTTGTTTTCTCATCTCAAACTTTGCTTAATGGGCCAAATAGGATTTAGGTGGATCCAATTAGCAAAGTATAACTAAAAAATGCTACAAAAAAGAAAGTGTTGCCAATTTGTTTCAACACTTATATATACCAATTTGAACTAAATAATGTTTTATTAAACTAATCTTGATTTCCTTAAATTTTCCTAAACAAGTAACAAGCTTAAAATGTTCATTTCTATTGATATTGAAACATCTTATAAAAATTAAATAAACCTTTTGAAAAATAAAAGTCATTTGCAATAGTTTTGACAAAATAGACTATTAATTGAAAATAATCTAATTTTTAAAAAATAATCGTTGTATTACCATTTATTTTAATTTGCAACACTTGTTGTGATAATTCTAGAATTGAAACTGTTTGTCATAAATCTCCTATTAAAATAAATAAGCAAATAAATCTTTGAAAAAGGTCATATTTCACATAATAAAATTATTTTCATATAATTTATTTACTCATTTTCTCTAAGATTGTTCTATATTATTAAATATAAGAATTAAATTACATAAAAGGACAATTCAATAAATTCCTAATTTAATTAATTCCAAATCCATTTAAAACTGGGAAACACAATGACTATAAATTCATCCAATTAATTAACTTAATTAAATCATATTTTATATTTTAATTTCAGGTAATCTCGACCAGGTTAGTTACAGACTCAAGCTAAGAAGAGAGTGATTGATATGGCCTCTCAAATATGGTCTCGAAGGGAACCATGCCGATATCCGATTGAAACTATCAACAATAGGAAAATTCAATTAAGGCAGACACGATCCTCCTAAGGCTACCAAAGTCAAGAAAGTAATCATAAGGTAGATTTCTAAGATTTTTATCTACATTCAAATCACTAGGAGTTTTCTATTTAATTTCCATAAGATATAGTTTTGCTTATTATTGATTTGAGATAAACTTAAATAATTATCTGAATTCTCTAAAATTCAAAAATCTTTAATCTATTCAAAGAATTTAAAATTTAGCGATTTCAACCTCAACTAATCAATTAAAGGTATAGCCTAAAAGAGGTTCTTAGTTGTAAATTTTGAAATAAATTTTAAACTTAGTTTTCACATCTTAGTTTAGCGTAGTATTTTCTCTATTCAAAATACTTATTATTTCTAAATAAAAAAATTGCTTAATTATTGCTATTCAAAAGTTGTGGATTAATTCTACGATTCTTCCTTGATATAACTTCTTGGTTCATAATGTAATTTTTATTTATCACAAAACCGTTTACAGATTATATTCTTTCAAAGTCAAGGAAAATCATGTCCAACCTGATCACAAGGATCGTGTATAAGTTAACTAAAACATCTCATACCGTCTGGTAAAATTTAAGTATTTACTAGAAGCTAGTACATCTTACTTGTTTCAGATACCACTGGAAAAACCTGAATTATACTCTTAAGGATCCATCAGCCCCATGCTGAATACCAAAAGGGAATACAACCCTAAAGTGTTAAATACCTTTCTAAAAGCAATCATAAGAATTTAACCTAAGTGTCCTGTACTACCAGGTGGAATTAAAGTATTCGCTAATGGCTTAGTAAATTCCGCTCAAACATTCTATTCAATGTGTTATACCATATTCAACAAAGTGTTACATGAAAGTATTTAAACCAATCATAACATTAAATTTATTATTAGTATTCCCCATATTATAGAATTAAGGTTTTCAAAATATTTATTTCAAAAAAATTTCTCCAAATCCAAAAAGTCACACAAATTTGCCAAAATAGCATTTAAATAGCCTAAGGCGAAGTTTTATAAAATCCAATAAGAATTTATAGTTTGAAAGCAAATATTTTTCATATAAGAAATGGTTTCTCAAATACTTTATATATACTAATTTACTTTCAAATTCCTTAAAGAATAAAACTCCGTTTTTTAATTAGAAAAGTTCAAATTATCTAACTCATTTTAAAGCATTCATGTAACTAATTACATTTCCAAAAAGGTTTTAGCAATTAAGTCCCTTGTAGGTCTATTACTATTACTTATTGTACACTAAATAAACCAAAAGAATTCATTGATAAGATTTGTCCTTTCAAATGGTTGATTTTATCTTTTCCCAAAATTTTAGGTAGGTTTATATTATTTCAATGATGTTTATATTGGGTAAAACCCAACCAAAATGTAGTCTTATTCTTACCCTTGGGTTTTTAATTTACAATTCCTTATCTTTTCCAATTCCAAATAAATTCAAAATATTTGATTATTCTAATTTGAAATATTAGGCATTACTTGATTTAATATGGAATCAATATATATATATATATATATATATATATATATATCTAAGTGTGTATATATATATGTCTCACAGATTATTATTAAGTCTCTCGCCTCTTTTTCGGAAGACATTAAATTTCCTTTAATATTTCAATATATAGTTAGAAATGGTAACTCAAATTTTTATATTATTCAACATAAACTTTTTCTAAGCGTATAAAATTTGCTTCCAATTGTTTCAAGTAAAAGAACCATGCTTCTATTTAGCTTTTAATGATCTACCTGTTTAAAGATTTGTACGTGTGAATTTTTACTTAAATTGTAATAGTTCCTTCATAGGTTAGCAGAAGCTTTATATCGAATTCAGGTTTCTATATCAAATCTTAAAAAAATTCCTGAATGTTCTAAATAACACATAATGTTACCTCTCCATTTATTCTCAGCAAATAGTCTTAACCATTGGTTGCAATGTTGATAAAACCCGACATTGCCTCGCCATTGTTGTCGGTGAAATCTATGATCAATTATTTAATCCTATTATTAAATTATTACTCATATAATTTATCTTGATTGATGTTTCTATTCTTTCTGTATTATAGAAATACCATTGTGTTTCTAAAAACTTAATATATAATTATAATTATATACCTTTGTATGCATATCCGAATATCATTTTATTTTAAACCACATTAAACTCAAAATGTTTTTATTCTTCTTGAATTGACTTATTTCCAAAAATATGATTTTCCAAAACACTTACTTTAATAAAAGTGCATGTCTGATTGTCTCATTTAAATGTTTAAGAAATCCCTATCGAGTATGTTGGCCAAACATCCACGGCCAAAATCCTTAAAGCACCCAGTGGATAATTTAACACTCAAAAATATATATTTCACAAATCCACTTTCGTAATGGAGAATGTTTGTGTCTTGATATGCCTTAGTTCTTACATACCATAACAAACTTATAATCATCACCCTTAGACGTCTTTGTAATTACAAGTTTTTGATCCTTGTTTATTTTGTACCCAAGAAATTCAAATTCTCTTGCGGTGGTTTATAATATGAAGACACCGCAAGATTCAACAATCAATCTTCAAATAAGATTTGAAATTATCAAAGAATGACTCTTAGTTTAATTGAGATTATCACTAAGAATCCTAGTCAAATAGACATTTGAATAAAATCAATCACAAATCTATTAGATAACATGCCCAGCAGAAACAATCTACCGGATTCTTTTCTATGATTCTTATCTCAAAAAGATAGATATTATGCTTTATGAGTTTCTGGATAGACTATGCACTACGTCTCAATTGGGCTTGCAGGATTGCCCTATACTAGAATGAGTGACTCAATCGCCAATCAACTACTCTTCTGAAATGGATAAGATTTGATCAAAGATTGTTTAGAAATCATATGATTCGATAAAAGAATATCAAAGAGTGGACATGAAGGAAACTCTCTTAATATCCCAAAAGACACTTCTTATTCTAAAAGAGACGATTCTTTTTATCTACACAATAATCCCTAATGGATGGTCTCTAAGGCTCGGCTGGGCTAAGATTTGTGTCTGTAATATCATATTTTGTTCTAAACTCAGCTCTGATACCAAGCTGTGACGCCCATCCCAAGACCCACACTAACAAGGCATATTATAGAGTAATATCGTCTACTATTGCAGAAAATATGGTTGGTTAAGAACGACCATCCGTGAATTATTATTTAAGTGAGCATCGATACGTCAATTAATATGCTATATTTTTCTTTCATCACAAGTGGAATCGACATATACAATTCAAGCTTAAAACAAAACTTTGGTGGCTAAAATAATAATTCAGAACATATATAATGAACACAAATAACAGAATTACAGAACCACAGAATATACACAACGGAGTATAAATAGATACAAGCTGATCATAAAGACTAGGTACATAAAGTCAACTATAAAACTATAGTCATCGTAATCCACATAATAAACAAGTACAATATCCCATAGGTACAAATGTGTACAATAAATAAGTCTAAACTCGATATGAGTTATAAAAATATACGAATATGTACACATACAAGTTGAATGTAGAATGAATGATAACTAGACAATTGGAGTGAATCCTCTCTAGAGTTATCAAACTGGAGTACCTGAAACATCTCGGTCTGACCCGAGTATTATAAAATAATGAATGGGTCAGTCAGGAGAATAATTAATGGGTTAAGCAAGATACACAATGGATTTAATGATATAAATCTAAAAAGTGAACACAAAGTCAGGAATTGGCTAACAATAAGAATACTTCAATAAACTCCAAGTGTGTAATCACCAAATATCAGAACCCAAAATAGCTTTTAAAAGCAAGAACCCATTAAGTCATTTGGTGATAAAAAAATAGCATCGAATCAAGAAATCATAACAGAAATCCATAAAATCACATAAAAGTAGAAAGTCACCAAAGCACCAAGATTGGTGAACAAATTCATCTACATGCATGTAACTCCAAGATAGATATATAAGTCTATAAACATCAAGATAGGTACGAAACCCATTAACATCAAGATAAAAACAAGTCCTATAAACATCAAGATATGTACGAGACCTATAACCTCCAAGATAGGAACAAGTCCTATAAACACCGAAGGCGGGTCATAAACTCATCGATAAGTGTTATATACCACTGACTAGTAACCGAGTAAATAACAATTTTGTGTTTCATACCACACGAGTTTATTAAACATTTACTATAAGTTAGTAAACTCCACTTATGCATGTAAATGACCCAATCGAAGAAGTCCGGGAGTTAATCGAAAATATAAACATGAGCGTTTCATACCATTAGTTTTATTAATCCATTTAAATCGATTCCTCATTCGAGATGTCGTGCGGTTTTATGCAATAACTTACTTTGAATTCCTTCTTGAAAATATTATTTTACAAACTAGAATATATACGTACGTTGAAAGCCTTGATTATATATATAAGTACAATTTTAAACCATAGTTTCAAAATAATTAGAAGCCAATGTTATTTATTATTTCTAAACATATATATATATATATATATAAACTCTTTTATATAGAAAAGTATTCCTGCACTTATATATATAAGTACAATTTTAAACCATAGTTTCAAAATAATTAGAAACCAATGTTATTTATTATTTCTAAACATAAATATATATACATATATATATAAACTCTTTTACATAGAAAAGTATTCCGGTACTAGATAGTATAATAAATCGGTTTTGAACAAAAGATTTATCCGCTTGAAAACTCAGTTTGAAATTATGCAAGAAAATATATTTTGTAGCCGATATTCCATAGGCAACTCCATGGAAAGTTAAATTAAAATAGAATTAACAAATTCGTAATTAAAATCCCATATAGATCATTGAAATCAACATGAACGGTAGTACACAACAATGCATATAATATTCAAGAAGAAAAATCAAGCAAACAAGGGGTCAAAACGACCGATCGGGAGATGATGGCACCACCTGGTGCTTTGCCCAGGTGTTCGAATGGTGCGTCCATGAGGACTGGTCCACTAGTAGCATCGCCTAGGGTAGAATCTTGGCGATTTCATGCCTTCTAGTGGTCCGGCGATGCATGTTATTCGCCTGTGGGTGTTTTTGAGTTCAAGGATGAAGATTTTTTCCTCGTACAACACATAATCATCCACAAATTCATGAATCGGGTAATCATACAACAAGGGTTTCAACAAAATATAACATGGTAAAGCTAAATCATGAAAACAACTTTGGATATTAAGATTATTTCAACCATTAATTCAAGTAAACACCCAAATAGCCACGTGCAATTCACTATGGACTAGAAGTGTGAGTTATACTCTCCGATTAAGTCTTGAATTGATAACAAGATCCCAAGTTCTCCTTGGCTAGTGTTCCTCAACAATCAATCCTCGGTTAAACTTAGAAAATAGGAAGAAAAAGGGATTAACCCAAAGCTAAAAGGTGAAACAACATCAATTAAACACATAAGATTGAGAGGAAGAACACCTGAGGTTGATTGTACACGAATTAGTCCAAATCCCTTTAGTTATTCTAGCATTTGAGAAGAAATTGTAGCCAGGGTATTGGAGAATAAGACGTTCATTTACTGATTTGAGAAGGATGAAATGAAAGTGTACGTATATTTTGTTTTCTCATATCAAATGTTGCTTAATGGGCCAAATAGGGTTTAGGTGGATCCAATTAGCAAAGTGTTACTAACAATTGGTACAAAAAAGAAAATGTTTCCACATTGTTTCAACACTTATAAGTACCAATTTGAACTAAACAATGTTTTATTAAACCTGCATTAAGTTCTTTAAATTTTCCAAATAAGTAACATGCCTAAAATGCTCATTTCTATTGATATTGAAACATTTTATTAAAATTAAATACAACTTTTGAAAATAAAATTCATTCGCAATAGTTTTGATAAAATAGACTATTAATTGAAAATAATCTCATTTTTAACAGTTAATCATAGTATTACCATTTACTTAAATTTACAATACTTATTGTAATAAATTTAGAATAGAAAGATAACTGTCATAAATCTCCTATTAAAATAAATAAGCAAATAACCCTTGGAAAAAAAAACCATGTTTCACATAATAAAATTATTTCCATATAATTTATTTACTCATTTTCTCCAAAAGTAATCTTATTTATTAAATATAAGAATTAAATTACATAAAATGACAATTCGTTAAATTTCCAACTAATTTATTCCAAATCCATTTAAAATTCAAAAACACGATGACTTTAAATTCCCCAAATTCATTCAGTTAATTAACTTAATCAATTAAATCATACTTTATATTTTTATTTCGGTTAATCTCGACTAGGATTGTTACAAGGAGAATTGCTGTAAATAATCGGTGCTACTGGGTAACACCCATAGTAGTAAAATTAGATTTACCAAAAAGATGTGTAAGCGATAAATTCAGTCAAAATTAACACCATTGGCTAAGGTAATGTGTGAACGTTAATATTCGAACTGTTGGATATTAATCGCTGACTGAATTTACATCTTTGAGTCGCACAATCCTAATGATGAATTCTCCGAAACAACACGATTTATTTAGTTTACAAAATGTAATAAATTTATTAAATTAATTAATATTTAAGAAAATATAATTATTATTCAATTTGATGTTTGGGAGTAGTTTGTAATTATTTGAATGTTTTTATAAAAGTTAAACTTGCGCACATCTGTATACGATATGAGTGTAACTTTAAAAAGGATTAAATGATAGATAATTACTATATAGGCTATGGAAATTTTTTTTCCCATAAGATGGTACAACCTTGTTCTTCAATGCATGAAAGGGGCGTGTAGATTTGATTAAGAATTGATGTGGAATTAAGGAGTGATGGTTTTAAGGAAAGAATTAGAAATATTTCAATTATTCCATTAAAATAAAATTCTTTTCTTTCTTTCATTCAATTCGTTCTTTTCAAAATCAATTTTCCTCCTCTCCTCCTTTCTTTGTCATGTGTGGAAATCATCGTACCAATCCAAACTAAAAACAACTCTAGATCAATGAAAATAACATCAAATAACATAAGAGATTCATCCATTTCTTGTCAGGACCGTTTGTAGATCTTGGAGATCTGAGGAGATATCTTCATTCAAGGTGTGAATTTTAAGCTACATCATAAGGTAATTTTCAATTTTGTTTGATTATGTGATAAATCATGTTAATAAAGTTTAGATCCTATATATGGTGCATCTCATTTGATTATTTGTTCATCTTAGTTGTGTAGTTTAGATCATAAACATTACAAAATGAATTTGTATAAGCCTAAGTTATCTGATTTATTGTTAACCAATGATTTTTTATATTAACATTTAATAAAAATTCAGATTCAAAAATTTACTTTAGTTGGTTAACGTAATTCCATGACATATTATATACACAATAAACCATATATGTTGACTACTTCAAATCATTTCATGCAATTGAATATAGGTTATATGTGTCGAGTGTTGTGATTGGTGCTAGGGCTGATGTTGGTTTGTCTGTTCGTAAACTAGGTAGTGTTTCGGTTGATCTTCCAAGCTTAGGTCAATGCACTCCTGGTGCTTGTGATAATGCCCCTGTGAAAGCTGTTCCTTTATTCAGTGTAGCTTGTTCTGGAAACTCAATCCCTTCCACCTCTATTGTTCCCCCTTCGTCGCGGAGCATCCTGGTCCTGCTGCTCCACCGCTGCCAAGCCCCAAACCATGGTCTTCTCTATTCACGTCCCTGCCCCGTAATGCGGGTGACTACATCCTGATTGAATTTGATATGGTCGAAGAGAATGGAGTGATGATCCCTCCCCCTTTTGTTTTGCAAGCCGGCGTGTATTTTTGGTCTGATTATTTGGTTGGTTTCTTTTTGGAATCTAATCACCGGCTTCTTAATGCGTCTTTGGTTTGTCGAAGGGCTTGGAAGCTTCGTGGTAATTTGCATGTTAAGCTGATTGACTCCATGTATTATCTTAAGTTTTCCTCTTTTGAGGATCGGCGGCTTGTTCTTGAGGCTGAGCCTTCGTTTTTTGATGGAAGGCCTTTTATTTTTACACCTTGGTCTCCAACAGTGGCGTGTGCTCGTGAATAGGTTCTTTCTATCCCTGTTTGGGTTTACTTTTTGCAAATTCCCACTAGTCTTCAGCCTCTTCTTGGGTTGAATTGGTTAGCCTGTAACGTTGGAAGATTGAAATGTTTTGACTCTAATATAGTTGCACGTGATAAAATGATGTATGCTAAGGCTCTTATTGAGATATCCCCTTTTAAGCCTCTCCCTTTATCTATTCCTGTTCAGCTTGCTGTCGGGCATGTTGTGGAAGTCCGTGTTCGCGATGGCTGGGTTCTAGATATTTGTACCTCCTGTCACTCTTTTGGCCACCTGGGTAATGACTGCTTGCACTCTGAAGCCTCTGCAGCTGCTCCGAAGATCCCTTTACCTCGCCCCCCCCCATGTAGGATTTGGGTTCCCATGGCGCCTGCCTCTCAGATTACCCCTCCTCCTGCTGTTTCATTATCTGATCTGAGTCTGCCTCCTTTGCCTTGTGCTAAGCCTGTCTCTTCTCCCGATTCTGTGGCCCCTTGTGTCGTTGCTTCTCCTATCCCGTCCTCCCCGTGGTTGCCTGTTGTTTGGGATGAGTCCGAGCAGTGTTGGGTTGATCACAAATCTGATATGAGATTTAACCCTATGGATGGATCCTTCTTTAGATTTGTCTTCGATGATTATCTGGACCTTAGATGCCTTCATTACAAACCGTCTGGTGATTCCTTAGTTCCCGATTTGGACGTTTGTATGCGAGTTCAAATTCTGTCATGCTAGCTGATGCTTCCTGAGATCGTTCATTTATCTACTCTTCTGATGCTATGGGTTATGATCCTTGTCTTGCTATCCTTTTCCGTCCCTTTGCTGGTCTTTGTGGGAATGTCCCTTTGGTATCTTCTCAAGTGTCTGTGGATGATGGTGACTCTTCCTCTTCGGAGGAGTCCTAGTCTTAGTGATATTATTAGTTACTGTGACATAGTTGTCACGTACCTATACTGTATTTTCCTTTTTCTTAGTAGTTAAGGTGCTTTTACCTTACTCCTGTACTTCAATTTTTATTACGTTCGTAATAAAAAGTGGATGGTCCACTATAAAACCGGCTAGCCTTGCCAAAAAAATGCAAATATATGATTTTTGTTTGATAATATATATATATATATATTCATTTAAGTGTATTTGTTAATGTACTATTTTATTTTCACATAATTAAATAAATATTTGCTGAATAAAATGAATAACACATAATTTAAATTCAAACGGTTATTTATTCAAACAAATATTTATTACAATTTTGAATAGTACAAATTTGAGCTCTCACTATATGCACAATTTTCAAATAATACAATTTTTATTACATCACAATTCTTCATTTACAAATGTCCTCACTACATATCACTCACACTCGTATTTATCATCTACTCTATTCCAAAATTGATTCCAGCGTCTGAGCAATCTGCAAAATGAACACTAACGCGGTAAAATTGAAAAAGAAAATATTTTGCAGTATAAAATAAAAAGTGATTTTGAATTTTTTTTTTATTTTCCTCAGTTATTTGGGTTGCTTGCCATCATTTAATTTTGAATTCATCAAACACAATCAACTTGTGACATGCACAGTGTATCACCGTACATACCACAAAGCCGTCCACACCGATATAAACTTGATAAATCTGCAAGGATAGGTGAGCACAACGTCAAACCCAAATCAAAAACCGGGTTCAAATCAAGTGCAATACAAATAAATTCACGAAACGAGCACAAGGTCAAACCCAAGCTATAAGCTGGATTCAACGCAGGTGTATTACACAATTGTCAATTATAAGGGAATATGCAAAATGCATATATGAAGTGGTGCACTGCAAATACAAGACAATATGAACAAAGTCAATGCAACAGTGGTGAATTATGAAGAGAACAAGACCGCATTAAGTAATCAAATCAAGCTGACTGTACATGAAAACAAACTCAAATAGAACGGATAAAACAAATGTGGTCGACACAACCGAGCTGGATATGCTATAAGTTTAACAAGATATATGTGTAAATATGCATGAACCAGACCAACATTAACCTAATTCAGACTACAATGAGGAGTCGAGAGAGACCACATTCACCAGAAAACAACATCCATGAAATCAAGCAACAACATGTACACATTAACAACCAAGTAGCAATGGCAAGAAAATACAGCACTGACACATACATGCAAGCAAAGACTATATGGTGCACCAGCCTCAAAAGCATATATGTACAGCAATGGACACAACCAAATGAGATACAACCAAACTACCAAGGCCATAAACATACATCAGTAAAATACATATACATACATACATACATATATAGAGCGGTATAACATAAACATATATCACTATAAGAAAACCAATTTATAGTTGCATATATTGCCAGCGTTTTAAAGTAAATGCAACCGTAGATACTTGGGTTTGATTTTATTTATGATGAAAGCGCAACGATTAATATTTGGTTAACCCGCCAAAACTTTTCGCTAAAAATTTCTATGTCCCTCCCAGCCAAAAAATATCTGCGTCCCTCTTCTCTCAAATTTTCTTATTCTTATTATACTTCTCTCAATACCACAAATCTATATTCCAATTAAAACCCTAGATCCATAACTAAAAGATTATCTCTCTTCGCTTGCAATCACATCGCACAACTCGCCGGTGCCGCTCAGCTTTAGTGTAGCCTATCATCAAGTCTCCAATGAATCTCGCATCTACACAATTGAAACTTATTTGGTTGCAAAGCTGAAGTAGCTGATTTTATTCAAATTGAAAAGGTAATGCTTTTAATATGATTGTTTATTCATTTACAATTCCCAAATCAGTTTTTTTTTTTCGCATACAGTTTCCTTTGTTTCAAGTATCGACGGTTGAAGGCAACTATTTAAGATCGAGGGTGTTGAGAAGTGGCGATTTATTTGGGTTGCGGGAACTGGTGATTAGGGATTTCGTGGTCGATTGGCGAATGTCGCGGAGGTTGTAACTGTCGATCTAGGGTGATTAGGGATTTCGTGGTCGGATGGAAGTACAGGCTTGCGTTGATTCTACAATGGCTTCCTCTGAGTGTTCTTCAGAGTCAGATTGCGATGGAGTTTGTTCATTATCATTATCTCCCATTTTCTTTTCTATCTTAATCTTTGTTAGATTAATAGTTTGGAGTATATGATTAGTGTATGAGTGGAATTTAATGGTGATAAAGTCAATGACAGAAAAGAGTTGGGTACCACTTGCTTATTGTTTACTCTTGTATCTTTCATACCCCATCATTATGAAAACAAAAGTATTGGAGCAAAAATATTTGAAAGAGTACAGTACAGGAAAAAGAAAAAAGAAACACCGTGTATTATAATTTACTGACGTTAGATGATAAGCAAGCATTCACATAGGTAATAATATCATTATAACTAAAGATGGTTCAAGCAACCATTGAAAGAAAGTAAGATAGTAAACATATCCCATTGTAAGGTCGATGTATACAATTTATGGCTATTCAGTTGCATGTGATTACTTGGATAGTAATGATAAAATAATTTGGAAAGGTAGTTATCTATTAAAAGGGGCGAAACCTGTATTATAAGCATAAAACTTGTACTAAAGGTCACGTGAATGTGAGTTGTTGATTCCCGTATAGTGGTCATGCATGTGGGTAGTTAATTCACCATCCCTGTCGAGTTTCTTGCATAGAAGCCTATTTTTTGACTTGGCAAAATTGTTTGCTATTTTAACTTATCAAAACTCTTACAAATTATAAATGATTATTCATGTAATCCAAGATGAAATAAATAAGAAATGTAAATGCACCACATAAGTTCATTTTCAAAAATACTTGCTAGCTGTTAAAGAACAGTTTATTAAATTCAGTGCTATGGAATGAATTTTTTACTTGATGAGACTTAAAACTTAAGTAGATACTATATTGAAGCTGCACCTTGATAAGTAATGCAATATGTACTTCTATATTTCTTATGTTTTTTTTAAACATCGGGAGGTAAGTCAATGCATATTACCACCTAGTTATCTCCATTTACTTTCGTAGAACCACCGTGTGTGCATTTTGAAATATCAGGGAGACCGATATTTTGCAATGATACGTTTACACATCAACTTATCTGAATTTAGTGTTGCTCTGGTATCAACTAGTAGTCAAAGGAAAACTTTGGCGTTATGGCTTCAACTGAAAGAGTGGGCTATGCGGTAGGATTGTGTAATATGGAATAATGAAATAGTCTAGGTAGATAAAGTAGGTAAATGCAAGGAGACACCGGGATTTTATACTGGTTCGGACCTCTCGTCCTAAGTCCAGTCCCTAAGCTTCACTTAGGAATTTCACTAACTAACACCCTCACTTCACCCGGAAGAATAGGTTTACAACTTACCCGAACAACCGAACGGGATTTCTTGCCTCAACTACCGAAGAGGACTTCAACTCAATTACTAAAATACAATATTCGACTTGTTGTGTTCTTGTTAACACTAATGAGTCTAATGTAGTACAATATTCCTATAATCTTATCCTCGAGAGTATGCGATGTGTTTGTGAAGATTTAGGAAATGTGAATTGCTATGAATCAAAAGAATGTTATAAACAAAAACAGTGATTCAAGCAATAGATTGGTGATTGCTTTGAGAATATCTAGAAAATATGAACAAGAGAATAGTTAGATTAAAACAAGAGAATTCGGTATGTTGAATGATGTTTGAATCATGTATTTATAGTTGTAAAAGGGATGCATGTATTGCCAAGGGTTGTAGATAAGAGAAGCTTCCATTTCTATTGAGGAATGGTCGCAACTCTTGGGAAGAAGAAGGTGTCCTTTCATGCAAAATTCGCAGGTCCAAATTCAGTCGACTGAAATTATAGTAAGAATCTTTCTGGAAAATTTTCAGTCGACTGTGCAGAAAATTTAGTCGACTGAAACTGTGCATATTTATACATGTTTGCCAGTTCAGTCGACTGGTAAATTCAGTTCAGTCGACTAACATATGAATTTATGCATTATGAAGAATTGAAGTATGCACAGTGAAAAATTGAAGTATGATGAATGTGTTCTTGTGTTTGTGCAATTCTTGAGGATAGATTTTAACAAATAAACCTATATATAAAAAAATCATACTCAAGTTTATATGTCATTGATCTTCCTCTATTTTGCATATATCTCTTACTTTATACATTGTCATTTATCAAAAATCTTCGTGTATCAACATTCTCCCCCTTTTTGATTGATGACAATACTTGATTTTCTAAAGATGTTTAAACTTTCTCCCCCTGAATGTGTACACATATCTTTCCTACAAAACAAAGTTAGTACCATAGATTTTCTCCCCCTTTGTCATCGACAAAAAGGAAGTAATAACCGTAGTTGCATGGTATTAAAACAATCACTTTAAACCAAAAAGAATGAATCTTAGAATTTCATAAAAATTGCATTAAACATAATAGTTCAAATGTCATAGTTGCAAGAAACATAATAGAACAACAACTCAAATAAATTACTGATCCTTATCCCAATCATAAGAACCTTCCCTGTCTCCTGGTTCTCTAATGACTGGTCCTCCTGTTGATGGTCGATAAGCTCTTCCTCCTTGTCCACCACTAGCTCCGCTTGTGCTGCTACTGGTATGCTCCTCGGATGACGTCCATGTAAATGTTGGTGCAGGACGCTTGCCACGAGATGTTGAAGCGGTAGTGGTGCTTGAGCACGAGATAGCGTCCCAAAGATTATTAAAAAATCCTTTGATTTTGTCAAGCTTATTATCCACCTTTTTAAGACGATTATCAAGAATTTGTTGATTTCTTGATAATATTCCTAAGGATTGGTTGGTCGAGTAAGTCGGGTCAACAAGACGAATTTCTTCTTCTTGTTCGAAATGCTCTTCGTGTTGAGGCGGCGGAGGTTGTTGTTGTTGCTCTTGACGCCTAGCTTTCCATTCGGCAAGTGATATAAATCGAGGAGGTCGAGTAGGGAGTTGCATAAGGCTTACGGTCCGATGGTTTATTTGATGGACCATTGTGTTTTCTGAATCCGGTAATGGTGTATCAACATTGAGGAGAAGTCGCATGATATATTCTCCAAAATAAATTGTGCGTATTTTACCATTATGAAACGAGAGAAACTCATCAAGGATTAGTTGTACCCAATTGACTTTAATATTGCCAAAGACGGCATATAAAGCTCGATAGTTAATTGGGTAAACGATTTCATATGAGCCCGTGCGAGGAGTGATCGTTCTCATTAGAGTTTTATGTAGAATTCTTGCTCGAGGACGAAGAGAAGTAGACTTGAGATCTCGGAGATTTATATTATCATCCATAAATTGGTGATTTATGTTATCACGAATTTGTGGATTGAACTCTATTTCTTCTAGTTTCCTTCCGATATTAGTTGACCCTAAAATGTGAGCTATTCGATCCAAAGAAAACCAAACCTTCTTTCCGCAGACCATGCTCCAAACACTGTCGTTTGGATTCCTTGGAGTTTGGTGTCCAAGATTGAGATTTGCGTAGAACAACTTGACCATAATATGATTTATGGCAATGTCGTGCCGTTTCAAATCAAGAAGAGGAGTTAAGCCTGCTCGATCAGTGAGCTCTTGGAAATTATAGGTTTGAAGACTTTGGAAATCTACAAAGGAATGCTCGAATATTCTTGAGTTCTTCATCTTGTTCCATCGTGTTATCGCGACTTCATCATATAGCCATTGAGCAATTTGAGCATCAATGGGCTCGGAGGATGAAGATGATGAAGCTCTAGATCGTTTTGGTGCCATTTGCTTTTGATTTGAGGGAGATTGGAAGTATTTGAGATCTAGGGTTTTGGGGAAATTGGGGAAGAAGATGTAAAAAGTGATTTTGGAAGTAAAAAACTGATGTAAATAAAGGGAATTTTACCTGGAAAAGGCCGTTCAGTCGACTGAAAATGTCTGTACAGTCGACTGAATTGTAGACCGAAACTTTTTAGGTTTGAATTCAGTCGACTAAACAGAGATTTTAGTCGACTGAATATTTTCCCGAGAGTTTCTGTTAAGTTTCAGTCGACTGTGCAGAAATATTTAGTCGACTGAAAATATGAAAAAATGTTTTCTGTTTGCATTCAGTCGACTGGGCTTATAAGTTCAGTCGACTGAATCATGTACTTTTGTTGTTTCAGGTTCTTTTTGAATTTAAACAATTTATTTTAAAAAATAGTTACAAATAATATATTTGAATTACTTCTTTTGAGAAGGACTTGGATTCTTCTTTCCTTCATTCTTCATGTAATTTCTATCCCATGAATTCGGACTATATTGTGGTGTCTTAGGAGACATCCATGGATTGACGGGATCGTTTGGTGTACGATAAGATGAAGATGGATCAAATGAACTAACGGGTCGAGGTAGGGGCTCAGCCACTTCATTCTTCTTTGATCCACAGAAACGTAAGCCAATTTGCTCTAGGAAGTTCAAACGTCTAGCTGTAATCTTTTGCTTGAAGTATAGTTCTCGTTGAAGGTCAATCTGTTGTTGTTGAAAGTGATGAATCTCATCAATCTTTCTTTTCGTGTCCGGAGAAATAAAAAGTCCGCGCTTAGCCTTTTTGGTTTCTGGAGTGTAACCAGTACGATAATTTTTCCAATTATACATCGGCTCATGTGGTGGTGTTGGTGTGGGGAGTTTTGGTGATGTTGGAGAGTTTTTGCTTAACGATGTGATGTTGATTGGAGAGTAGGAGTTGTTAGACAACATTTTGAGTTTGTTAAGTTTTTTAATTGTAACATTTAGATGTTTTTAAAAAACTAATTTTTTAAGAATTTATAATAGAATTTGACTAAACAATTAATGGTTATTGTTTAGCTAAGATTTGTAACCACATAAATATTCAATGATTAAGGAAAAATTTGTTAAAAATGTAAGGATGTTATTAATAAATCAGTTAAAAAAATGTGAGGTATATAATAAAGCTGAGAATAACTCTTGATTTGTATTCAGTCGACTGGAAAAAAAAATTTAGTCGACTGAAATATGTATATATCTACTATAAATTTAATTTATATTTTTAAAGGATATTATCCCTAATTCTCGTCGAAGTTTTATGAAGGAATTTTCTAATAAGGGTTTTAAAATTTATATGACAAAATCTTTTGTGCCATAACCAAGGATCATTGTCTTTGGCAAGTAGACACATACTAGTATTATGATTAATATTCATATTTAAAACGTAAATATTTCTATCTCTATTTCCTTCAAAAATAAGATTTTGGTTTTGATCAAAAATACTACATTTATTATCCGAAAAAATTATTTTAAAGCCTTTGTCACATAGTTGACTTATGCTAAGTAGATTATGTTTTAAATTTTTAACTGATGAAACATTTGTTATAAAAGGTAATTTTGATGTACCGTAATTGTTCACATCTCCTTTGCCAATGATATAGCCTTTTGAATTGTCTCCGAAGGTAACCGAGCCACCATCAAAGTATGTTATGTTTGTAAGCATATCTTTGTCTCCGGTCATGTGTTTTGAACAACCACTGTTTAATATCCATTTTTTCTTTTTGAGTGGGACCTGAAAATAGATATGAAATTATTGGTACCCACCTTTTAATAGGGTCCTAAAAAATTAGAGTTTAGGAAACCAAACCCAATTTGGTTTAGTATCCTTTTTATAAATATAGTTTTTATTATGGTGAACATTATCTATAAATGTTTTAATATATTTATTCCTAATTAAAATATTGTTAGTCTTTGGAATCCAAATTTTGACTATCTTGGTTTCTACTTTTGTTTGAATAGGTTCTTGAAGTAATATTTGTTGTTTTGAATTTTTAAAATTTTTATTTTTAGAAATTTTTACTTCCTTTTTATATCCTAATCCATGTTTGTTTGAAGAGGATTGAGAATTTTCTAAAATTTTAGATAAATTTTCTCTTCCTTTATTAAAGTTAGAAACATTTTTAGTAATGTTATCTAATCTTGCTTGAAGACTATTGTTTTCTAACTCAACTTGTCTAATTTTTGTTTTTAACTCATGATTTTCAGAAGCAATTATATCATTCTTAGTCTTTTGAGTTTCAATTTCTTGACTTAAAAGTGATAATTGAGTTTCTGAGTTTGAATAAGATTCTTGAACTTTTTCAAGTTCTTCTTCAAGAATTTTCTTTTCATCATGTAACATATCTCTTTCAAACTCAGCTTTGTTTTGATTTTCACGAATTTCCTTAATTTTCTTTTGACTTTTTATTGTGCTTAAAAGTTCAGTGTTTACTTCAATTAAATCATCGAAAGTTAAATTGCTTACCTCAGAATCTTGAGCCATGAAGCATACATTTGCTTGTTCATTGTCGCTATCACTATCACTTTCAGATGAAGATGAATCTGAATCGTCCAATGTTACAGAGAATGCCTTCTTTTTGAATTTATCCTTTTTGTTTTTGTTGTTGAAACTTTTCTGATTTTCCTTCTTTTGTTCTTGGCAATCCTTTTGCATGTGTCCTTTCTTGTGACAATTAAAGCATTCTATATTTGAGGAAGGAGGTTTACTCATGAAATTCTTTTTGAATCCATTTTTGTTCCCTTTTCTAAATTTTAAGAATTTTTTGAAATTCTTGGCTATGAATGCTAAATCCTCATCTTCCGATTCTGAATCTTCTTTTTCCGCGTGAAAAGCAACATTCTTTCTTTCTTGAGCTTGATCTTTCTTAGCTTGCATATTAACTTCATATGACATGAGATTTCCAATTAATTCTTCTGGTTTCATTGAAGATAGATCGTTTGCTTCCTCGATTGCTAGCACCTTTCTTTCCCATTCATCAGTGAGTGAATTTAGAACCTTAGATACAATATCAAAATCCGTAAACTTTTCTCCCAATCCGATTAAGGCATGATGAATGTCTTGAAATCTTGAATACATGTCATTGATAGATTCATTTTGTCGCATTCTAAAGTTTTGGAATTGATTATTTAGCATGGAGATCTTTGTTTGTTTGACCTTGTTAGTGCCTTCGTGTATGGTTCTAAGTGTATCCCATATCTGATGTGCAGTAGTACATATGCTAACTCGGTTGAATTCATTTCTATCCAAGGCGCAAAATAGCATATTCATTGCTTTGGCATTTGCACTAGCTTCATTCTTCTGAGTTTATGTCCATGTAGGATAGTCGGTTGTGGGTACAACGAACTCTACTTGAGTGGCGTTCCATGCTTCGAAGCTAGTTGCTTGCATATAAATCCTCATCCTTGTAGCCCAATAGTTATAGTTAAGTCCATTGAAAAGAGGGGGTCTTTGAGTAGATTGTCCTTCGGCAAATGTAGAGTTATAGGCAGAAGTTGTACTTGTACTTGCGTTATTTTCCATATTATCAATATGTCTAATAATGGTGTTATGGTTATAGGACGGCCAGACTCTGATACCAATTGAAAGAGTGGGCTATGCGGTAGGATCGTGTAATATGGAATAATGAAATAGTCTAGGTAGATAAAGTAGGTAAATGCAAGGAGACACCGGGATTTTATACTGGTTCGGACCTCTCGTCCTAAGTCCAGTCCCTAAGCTTCACTTAGGAATTTCACTAACTAACACCCTCACTTCACCCGGAGGAATAGGTTTACAACTTACCCGAACAACCGAACGGGATTTCTTGCCTCAACTACCGAAGAGGACTTCAACTCAATTACTAAAATACAATATTCGACTTGTTGTGTTCTTGTTAACACTAATGAGTCTAATGTAGTACAATATTCCTATAATCTTATCCTCGAGAGTATGCGATGTGTTTGTGAAGATTTAGGAAATGTGAATTGCTATGAATCAAAAGAATGTTATAAACAAAAACAGTGATTCAAGCAATAGATTGGTGATTGCTTGAGAATATCTAGAAAATATGAACAAGAGAATAGTTAGATTAAAACAAGAGAATTCGGTATGTTGAATGATGTTTGAATCATGTATTTATAGTTGTAAAAGGGATGCATGTATTGCCAAGGGTTGTAGATAAGAGAAGCTTCCATTTCTATTGAGGAATGGTCGCAACTGTTGAGAAGAAGAAGGTGTCCTTTCATGCAAAATTCGCAGGTTCAAATTCAGTCGACTGTACAGGAATTTTAGTCGACTGAAATTATAGTAAGAATCTTTCTGGAAAAATTTCAGTCGACTGTGCAGAAAATTTAGTCGACTGAAACTGTGCATATTTGTACATGTTTGCCAGTTCAGTCGACTGGTAAATTCAGTTCAGTCGACTGACATATGAATTTATGCATTATGAAGAATTGAAGTATGCACAGTGAAAAATTGAAGTATGATGAATGTGTTCTTGTGTTTGTGCAATTCTTGAGGATAGATTTTAACAAATAAACCTATATATATATATAAATCATACTCAAGTTTATATTTCATTGATCTTCCTCTATTTTGCATATATCTCTTACTTTACACATTGTCATTGATCAAAAATCTTCGTGTATCAACATCAACTACAAAGCTCGTGGTAGTTAGAAAGGGATTGTTGATAAATATAATTAGTTATAGTTCAATAAAGTAACCATTTCATGCATTTGATAATAGACAGAAACTTCTCATCCGCTTGCCAATTTTTCCTTTAGAATTAGTACATCCAATAAATGAACAATGACACAAACTTGTTAGGCTATTAAATATGGTTTGCTGAACTATGAATACATTTGGTTTAGATAGAGTAAATAGGTTTCATAACAAAAATTGGACAGTAGAATCATAGCCAGCCCTATAACTTATATACACGTACACAAACACATGTATATGTGTATAAAATTAATTTTTTAGGAATCTTTGGTCTTCAAAAACAAATCAGACGGAATTTTGAGTTTCCATAACCATAAAATTCCACAGGTTTTATTCTTTTAACTTAATCTATATATAGGGCGTCTAGTATGGATGTCCATGAAAGATCTATGCAACCATACTTTCTTAAGCAATACATTCAAAGATAGTCATTTGACGACATTATTTTCTACGATTATGTCTCTTGTTATCATAATTGATGTTGTGTAACCAAAAGAATAATGATGGTTGCAACACCAAATTTTAAGCTCCATATTAGACACACGGACAAAGAGGTAACGATTGTGTAATTTATGCATTGTTTGTACATGTACTTATTACACATTTGGTTATTACTGTTACATAATTATGTATACATAGTTAGGAAAAATCCAAAAGTTTAATGATAAATTTTAGTCAATAACTTATGACATGCAGTGTTTTTTCATGGAAAAACACCGGTATTATCGTTTATGCATTGTTTATACATGTACTCAAGTACTTATTATGCTCCTTAGCTAAGTACACCAAGCGTACATCAGAAATGTGGATGCACTCTTAGTTTAACCAATCTAAATATTAAGTTTTTGATCCTTGATGGTTGTTTTCATACATGTAATACAATAATACTGCATACGTACTAATACTTGCATTTATATTCTACTCTTGTCTCTTTCATACCCCATCACCAAACCAAATATATATACTAAATAATACTGCTATTGTGTTGCGCTCATGCACATACATGCATTGTGTTTTCAATTTTACATATTAATTGTTCAACTGCATATTAATTGTTCAACTCTTATGTCGTTTAATTTCTTGATTTGACCACTTTTGCCGTAAAATTGATTTTAAATTTTATTATTATTAACAATAATAAAATTCAAGTACACAACGTGGCTCACTCGACTGATGTATGTAATTGCTAGGATGGAACCAATGCTCAGGCTTAAATATCAAGTGGTTATGTGCAAGCTAAAGTTTTAAACAACGCACTGTTAATATGTTGTAATCAAGTACAAAGAAATAAAGTTTAATTTAAATAGATTTCATAGGCAGATAGAGTTTTGATACATAAATGCAGGAAAATTTCAGCATGAAACATAAAAAAAAAATACGGATTGGTGGCTGGTTTGTCAACAGAGGAGTGTTGTATTATCAGACTTCCTTCTTGGATCTGTTCTCCACAATTTCGTCCATGTTGCAGGTGCAGATGTTTACCGCTTTTTCTACATCCTGATAGTAATAATTTTTGTCCAATATGAGGGTAAAAAAAGTTATTGCATGTTCAAGTGGAATTTAATGGAAATTATATTTATTTATTTTTCAGCTTGAGATTCATTCAACATAGATGATGCATAGCTACATAATGTGACTGTTTTTATATGAAGTAACGTGCTATGTTTAGTTCAATAGTTTGCAATTTATAATGAACCGGTCATTTATTTTTGCAGTTTCGCGAATCAAAACTAACATTATTGAATTCTCTTCGTTAATACATATGTATTGATAGAAGGGTTTATGCAGCTTGGTGTTGCCAAGAGTTCATTGATGGAAGATTTGATGGAGGAATGGTTACGTTTAATTTAGAGAAGGTTGAGGGGTTGAATATGAGTCGGTTGTGCACATATCATCCTTTTGATGGAATCAAGGACTTGAAAATCGTAAGTACATTTAGTTTTCATACAAATTAGACATTTTTTTTTGATATTTTAGTATCTAGATACTGAAATAGGAATCCATTAATTTTGTCCTATCAGTATTGTTTTATGTTTGGGGTTTATGCTTAAGTGTGTTGTTGACCATTTACTTGCTTAACCTTTAGTCGTTGAAGAGCCTTTAAACTATATGTACTACATGTTCCCATGTTTTCATTTCGCTTATAAACTGATGTTTTTTGAAAGAGACCAATTTTATTAAATTGGCTATTGATAAGTTATTCTATGATATAATCTCTATATGATAACTTTATGTCGGTGACATGGTCATATGATAAATAGTTAATTTAATGAAGAGATCTAACTCCCAGTACCATTCAATTAACATCCATCCTTCTTTGACATCCGCATCTAGCTAGCTTATTATATAAATAATAATGTAGCCTTGTGAATACAAACTCAAAATTTGGAGTATTTTCTCTTCTGATATGATATGCAGTGCTCACAAGTGAAAATAGTGAATCGGGAAGTACCGGTATGGGTTAAGGGTGGTGTAAGGAGTCAGACTAGGCATGGTAGCTCGAATGGAGCTAATGGCAGATTTATCAAGGGCAGAGGGATGAAGGAAGGAAATGGGGATGTTATCAGGTGAACTTGCTGTTTTGAATGGAGTGCATGGTTGAAGAGGATGATTGTCGTATGGCAAGTCTAGTGCACTGACTTTACAAATATGATGCAAAAGTTGTTGGACGATTACAATGTGCTTACATCAGTGGTTAATACGCAGAGGCATATTTGTTTGAAGTATTATAGTCTAAGGACTTGTATATTTGTCCATTTTTGATCTTTGATATCTTCACCTCACAAATATTTAGTAACATGATTATTATTGTTTACAGGTAGATAAACATTTGTGAAGAATTCAAGCAGCAACACTGATTTTTGGTATGGTAGCAGCACATGTATGTAGTTAGGTTGCATTATGAAACTAGTATGTATGGTAGCAGCACTACTTTAGCTGCATGTACTATTATGAAACTGTTTATGGTAGTTTGGTTGTGTAAACATATGTTTAACCTTTTGTCTTGACACTAATGTTATGATAAAGTGATGATTATGTAATTGCTTTTGTTTGTGTTATTGTGGTTCATTGAATGTGTTATTATTGAATGTGTATGTGTTTATATATTACGTTACTGTATAAGTTTTGAAGTACTTGAATTGGAGGCGAAATCAGATGTAGTCGTGGAACAGCAGACAATAAATCGAAACATACGGTGGCGGAGAAAAAACATCACCAAAAATATTTTTTTTAGCGTTTAAAAAGCGTTACAGAATCAGCAATTATAGTAACTCAAATAATCTCCGTGGTGTTCAAAAAACGCTGCAAAAAATAATAATAAGTGCAACAAAAAAATAAGATAGTAAACGACGCCTTTTCGGTGGCGTTTTTTAAACGCTGTAAAAAAGATCTTTAGTAACGTTTAAAAAACGCTGCCAAAAATTCATTTATAGTGGCGTTAAAACAAATGCAACAAAAAATCATGGATTTTTAGTCGCATGTTTTCTAGCGGCGTTTATCAAAACGCCACCAAAACTTTTTGTAGCGTTTTTTGAGCGCCACTAAAAATCAAATTTCTTGTAGTGTATGTTCAGTGAAACTCGAGGCAACCAGGCAATATGCACACATGTATGCAATGCATAAGTACATGCCGAGACAAAATCAAGCAGGAAGTTTCAAAAATGCCAAAGTCATTATTTTCTTACGGTAGATTATATGAGAAACACGAATTAACAAAATCAATATCAAGTTTAAAAATCAAGGCCGATGTCAATAGAGAAATGCACAAGTTAACTTCAGTTCAAATCAAACTATGCCGAAGTCATCAGAAATTCACGGAACCAAAACTTCCAGTTAATCACAATTAATAGCCGTGGTGGCCATGAAAGAAATCACGCCATGAAAAACAAGCAAACAAATATACGAATTGGAACAAGTCAGTAATCATCTCAAGCATCCAAACGAAGATCAATGGCCAAAGCAAAGTATATGACAAATTCAAATTAACGAAATTATAGGGATTCGAACCCTATTTAAACCCAGTAACATCATAGGCCAACACTCGTTCGAGTTCAAGTAAAAACAGAGAAGAATAAATCATATAACTTGATCATAGTCGAGCACAATTGAAATTAAAAAAGGAATATCAAAATTTTCAATCAAGTATACGCTCGACTAGTTGAAGGAGCCGAAGTAGAACAAAGCAGCCATCAATCCAGATCTCAATCGAAGCATAAATTCAAAGCGGCGACTTCAAATCAAAAGCCTTAATTTTCGAGCAAAGAACGAAGAAGAATGAACAGGTAACAAAGAAGAACAAACGCTCGAGAAAGCAGCCATTTTTCAAGAGAAAAAGGATACAAGACGATATAGTAAAAAGGGGAAATTCACTACTTGATTTATTTTTGGTCGACTTATATTTTGGGCTTAGTATTTGAAATTAGGGTTTTGTCTTTAAATTGTTTTTAAAATTTTTATTTCTCTTTTAAACCGTTGTAAATTCTAGTCGTGTGACTAGGGGACGTGCTATGGTGGTGTAGTTCGAGAATTCGCAACTCAGTGGTTGAGTTGTGACAGGGTTTTGAGCATAGAGTTAGGTTAGTCGATAGCGGGTGTCACGAGTTTACCTGTGTAAGCGTCTGCTACTTAATTTCTGGTACAAATCTTTGAGGCAGTACGTAGGCGGGGTTTTGCCGAAGCTGGGTATATCTGTGTGTTCTATTTCTGCATTTTTATATTATGCTATTATCTGTGCTGCTATTATTCAACTGATATCTATGCAGAGATTATTTTTTATACTTATGTAATAAATTTTTATAATTATTAATATCACATTATGCACCCCCTCTCGGATGAAATCGATCATACAAGTGGTATCAAAGCTAGGAACAAAAGCCATTTTTGTTTTTAAAGTTTTGATTTTCAATAACCAATATTTGCTTTACAAATTTGAATTATTAAAATTTCTTCTTTTATTGAGGGTCAGTTCAATATTATTCCTCCTATTTTTGATGGAATAGATATTTTGAATTGGAAATTAAAAATGGAATTTTATTTAAAATCTGTTAATATTAAATGTTGGGATATTATTGAAAATGGGTGTGATATAACAGACGAGAAAATTACTTCGGTTAATGCTCTTGCTATGCATATAATATATTCTCATATTAATCAAGATAATTTTAACTTTATCTCTCATTGTGAAAATGCATAGGAAATCTGGAATAGTTTTGATGCAATATATGGTGCAAATGTCAACAGCAATGAGAAATCCTCCACAATCGACTCACTTAAAGAAACATGCTTAATAGGATTGGTAAAAGGAAGTAGTGATGAGGATGATGATGGAGCAGTTGAGCTGGCACTACTAATGAAGAGATTCAAAAAGTGAAACCACAAATACAGAAATCCAACTCTAAATCAAAAATTGAAAAGCAGAATAGCCAAAGCATAAGACAACTCAGAAGAATAGGAGATCATATGCCAAAAGTGCAATAAACCAGGTCATATCAAGCCTAATTGTCTCCGAAATCGACACGGCCAAGAAAATAATTCAAAACGAAGAAGTTTTGCAGCCACGTGGAATAAAAGCGATAGCAGTGAGAGTGTGAAAGCAGATCTGTGCCTTCGAGGTGATATAACTGATAGCGATGATGACGAGCCAAGTGAGGTATCAAAACTCACTCACTCCAGAATTACTTATATATTTTCACGAAGTAAATGGCTGTTTTGAACGACTTAAGGACTTGAATCACAAAAAGATACTTTGATAGATTAAATAAATAGCTTGATCAATTAGTTAGAAACTATCAAAAGTAAGATCCCTAAGTGTGATAAGTGTCCATCACTCGAAGAAGAGACTAAAAAATCAGAAATAAAAAATTAAATTGCTTGAAAATGAAAATCTGATTTTGAAAGAGAGTGAAAATACTAAAAGAGAAAATTCTATTAAAAAGTGCACTCAGTTATTAAATGAAGACGAATCACTTAAAACATAAGTCCAACAATTGTCTAAAACTTTCAGAAAATTTTCCAAAAGTGAAAAATCGTTGAACATGCTATTAGGTAAACAAAAATCGTTGAATATGATATTTCTAGGGAGCTATAGTTTAGACGTTCATATCCCAAATTTCCTGACATTTCTATAAAAAGGTGGGTTGATTAAAGATAGAAATGTCATCCCGCCTTTTGGTAAGGTCATGATATTAAGGACTTGACTAGAGACTGAAGACAATCCGCTCCGGAGATCCGTTATCTGCAAGTTCACAATGGGTATAGGCAAACTTGGTCCAAGTCCGGATTGGGCCACAATCAACATGACATTACAAACAGAGCTATGCAAAGCAACATTTCAAATTTTAGGTTAATCGGAGTTCGTATGCTCAAGTTATGGAACGATCAAGATCCATGAGAAACATGCAAATCTTGTATCCATCATCTCGTACCGATCAGCATCGATACGAAATGAGCGTAACTCAAGCACTTGGCATCCATCATTTGTATCCATAAGGTTCAAGCTTATAATGATGGACTTCGGAACTTCTCAGATCGATCACATTTCACTTAGCCAACAACTGCACTTTTCGTATCGATCACCTCCTTGATCGGTACGAAGAGCACAGCCTATGATCGATACGAAGGTGGAAGTAGGGTATCGATACAGAAAGGAAGCGGTGGATGGATACAAATGAAGCAAGCTGCATATCTGAAGTAGTCAACCCAAAGGAAGCGGCCTCACCACTATTCAAAAATCATGGATCTTTAAAAAACAAGCATGCCATGTTATTAAGCAAAGGGATCGATACGAAGGTATCGATACGAGGGCTTCAGCCACTCCATATTTACATCCTTGATCAATCAATAACTCCGCAACCACAACTCCAAATGCAATGAGATTTTCACAAAACGTTGCTCAACACATCAGGAACCTTCATGATTGATTGCAGCTTGGTAGGAACAATTTCTGATCGATAGGAAGAGAAGTTGGATCGATCCCAAATGGCTCTGAATCGATCATGTGGGCCCATCTTGGCATGAGAAGGGGTATTTGAGATCTAAGGCAGATATTTTCAACGCTGCACCTATAAATACCATCTCCATTGCAACTAAAAGGGACTTTTATGCTGCTGCTTGAGTGGAACTCCATTATAATTTGAGTATTAGCTGTTGTACTGTAACTCAGTTTCTAATCAGCAATAAACATCAAAACCTTCAAAGTGGACGTAGGCAATAATGCCGAACCACATTCTATTCAGATTGTTCCAGATCTAAGAAGAACTACATTCAACATGGTGCATACTACCAGAACCGCTTCAAATGCCATTGATCCAGAAGGAAGGGATAGGCAAAATCCCGCTCAGCTGACTACTACAGGCCAACACCAACAGGAGCTCCAGGTCCATCCGGTCCAGTAACCAGAGAAGAATACCAGACCCTCGTGCATGAACCCACTCAAAGCTGTCAAGAACTCACTCAATAGATCCACGCCAACATGGAACTTATGAACCAACTGAAAAAAGAAAGGCAAGGGAAATCTAGAAGGGAGCATACCTCTTATTCCTTTTCTGAAAGCTCGACGTCATCTGACTTCTATCACAGATCTACACACTGCCGATTAGATGAGAATTACGTAGAATCCTCCGGGCACCCGAATGCGTCAAATCTTGGACAGGTCGGTATAGGTCCGTCTACAGCGCATGAAGCTGCACCCTCCTCTCGAGGGAGGATGCTTCCTTACACACCGCTCACAAAAATGATGCCGCTACTATAGATCTGGGTACTGGGATCCAGAATCAACCACATCCAGCCCCCCAACACCGCACTCATGCCTAGGATCCACACTTCCGTGGAGCTCGGGAGTCAAGAGGCATGGCACAAACTATAGATAGAGATTGGACCATTCTTGTGACGCTGAACCCGACCATGCCTTGGCCCCGAATCTCCAGATGCCCGATATTCCAACTATGATACGCCATATGATTAGGGAAATTCAAGTCCTCTTGGGGAATTTCTAGAAGTCACACCCCGTTCACTGATGACATTCTACATGTAGAGCCACCCCGTTGATTCAGGATGCTGAACTTGATAGTATCTGAAGGAAACTCGGATCCCAACCAACATACTTTGAAATATGAATGGCTCATGAATGCCGCTCGAGCTAATGATGCGGCTAAGTGTAAAAGCTTCCCTATTTCCTTGGGAGGCATTGTGACTATATGGTTCTTCTGTCTACCACCAAGATCTATTTCTTGTTTTTACCAGTTAGCTACTATGTTTGTTGAGCTGTTACGTATGCGTGCTGCAAGACCGAAGGATGTTAATTCCTTATCAGTGTTACTCAAGCTTTAGGAGAGACTCTTAGTGATGCAGAGCATACCTCGCAAGCGAAGTCAGCGACATTGCTAAGTCGCGCTGCCCTATGTCACGGCGAAGAGGGCCAAACCACTCCAGTAGGTCGCGCTGCCAAGCTCCACCCTAGGTCGCGAGCGCGCGAAGCTTCTGAAGGTCGCGAACGACCTACGCTTCATCGCGAATTCCAGCTACCAAAGTCGCGTTCTTCTTCCAGCCTAGGTCGCTCCATTCCACTCCTCCAGATCGCAAACTCCGACCCATCTTTGAATCGCGAGCATTTAGGTCGCGAACAACCTTTCCAACCTAGGTCGCGGTCGCTACATCGCGAAGTCTTAGGTCGCGTACGAAGTCTAGAAGGTCGCTGCCGAACTTCCTTAGCTCGCGTGAAGGTTATTATGTCGCGTGAAGGATGTTAGGTCGCGAACGACCTTATTTTAAGTCGCAGTAAATTTTCAATAGGTCACTGAAGTCCTGAAGCCTAAGTTTTAGGTCGCGAAGAAGATTTTTAGGTCGCATTGCTGTTGAAATGTAAATTTCTTATGTCACTGGTATATGTGAAGTGTTAAGTCGTTTGTGTTAGGAATATTGTACGTCGTGTGTTGTTGTTGTAACGTGTTTGTTAGGTCATTAACGACCTATACTAGGTCGCAAGTATGTTGAAGGTCATGTAACGACCTAGTGTTGTTTTTTTTCTTTGTTTGAGTCGTTAAGTCGCATACGACTTATGGGATGATGTGTTGCAAGCCCATAAATAGCCGAGTTGAGTCATTGTAAAGGTTGTTGAATTTTGAATAAAATTTGGTTTGTGCTTTATGCCTCCATTTAAATTGGTAGTTGAGTGTTATCTCCTATCTCCACCTTCGGCATTCGAGTGCGCTCGAATCAACGATTGTTGAAGCCAATTCACGGTATCAAGTGCGCTTGATTAACGTTCGAAGAATTGTAGATCTTCTCTTACGGTATCGTGCGCGATCAACGTTTCGAAGATAGCTAGAATCCGGTATCTTCGTGATCAACGGATTTGGGCATTTGGGTATTCTTAAATCCATCGATTTATCATCAATTCACCGATTATTTACGCTAATCGTGTGAGATCCTGGACGGATTCGATTTACATCATCGAATTCGCTTCCTACGCTGCGTCAGTTTGGTATCAGAGCTAGATCGCAAGGAGTTTGCGTCATTTGAAGTTTGAATCATTTGGAGAATTAGGTTTCGAGAATTTGTGGTTTGGAGATCGGATTTGCAATTGTTGAGAAGTTTGGTGTTCATCGTGTTCATCGTGAAGTTGCAACAAGTTTGGAGCTTTCGATCCATATCATTTTGGATCAAAGTCCGAAAAGTGTTTGAAGTTGAGTCGTGCATCACTTTGAAGTGTTCAAGGCCAAGAGCCAAGTATTGGAGTAAGCCGTGACTTGTATGTTCAAGTTTGAGTTGAAGTTTTTGAAGATTGTTTGATTTGTTGAAGTTCAATCATGCCGCCGAGACGAGCTCAACGTCATCGCAATATTAATGCTTTGTATGGAAGAGAAGAGGCCAATGAAATGGAGCAACGAATCAACGAGAGTTTCACTGAGAAGTTGAATGAAGGAATTGGTCGATTAGAGAGAATGATGCTTGAAATGAATCAAAGTAGAAGAAGGGTTTCACCTGAATCGAGTCATGGGGGAAATAGAGTTTCACCACATTCAGATCGGGAGAGAAGAGAAGATCATGATCGTAGAAATGTTGACGATCGTGATAGAAATGTTGATGAACGAAATCAGAGAGATGTGGATTATCGTGATCGGAGGAATGTAGATCGAAGAAATGTTGGTGGTAGAAATGGTGGTAGAGATATTGGTGGTCATGAACGACATCGATATGCATCAGATTTTGATGAGGAGTTTGATGGTGGTAGTGTTCATAGTCGAAATCGAAGCCAAGGAAGAAATCATTCAGAGTATGATCACAAATGGGAGTCCGGAATGAAAATTGAAATTCCAGAGTTTAAGGGTGGTATGCAGGCTGAAGAATTTCTAGATTGGTTATCTAATGTTGAAGAGATCTTTGATTTCAAGGAGGTTCCGGAAGATCGTAGAGTGAAGTTGATTGCTACTCGTTTAAGAGGGAGAGCCATGGCGTGGTGGCAACAGACAAAACTTACACGAGAACGGATAGGGAAGTCAAAGATTGTTTCATGGGGAAAGATGAAGAAGTTAATGAAAGCTACTTTCTTACCTTACAATTATCAATCTCTTATGTATCAACGCTTACAAAATCTAAGGCAGGGGACAAAGACTGTTAATGATTATGCTGATGAGTTTTATCAACTGATTGCTTGAAATGACATTATGGAGACAAAGGAACAGTTGACTGCTAGTTTTGTTGGAGGTTTGCGAATGAAGATCCAGGATATAGTTAATATGTTTGACCCGAGATCTGTGGCTGAAGCGCACCAAAAAGCGTTGGCTTGGGAGAAGCAGGGAAGACGAGGAGGTGGTGTGTTTACAAATTCCAATAATCAAGTGAAGGGTACCAGTGGAAGTTCCAATGTTTCTAAAGTTGTCAGTAAACCAGTTGTGAATGAGGCTGCGAAGGCAAAGGTCAACAACAGTTTCAAATGTTATAATTGCCAAGAAGTGGGTCATAAAAGTAACGAATGTCCAAAACCAAAGAAGAGAACGATGATTACTGAAGTTGAAGGTGAGGATGTTGGTGAAGGTGATTTTAGTCCAGTGGAGGAAGATGAACAGGATATCGCGTCAGGAGATGAAGGATGTAATCTGATGATGAGGAGGTCTTGTTTAACACCGAAGCAAGAGGATGAGGCTAGTTGGTTGAGGAGTAACATCTTTCAGTCGACATGCACTATACTGGGAAAAGTTTGCAAGTTTGTAATTGACGCAGGGAGTTGTGACAATATCATTTCTACCGAAGCTGTGAGAAAGTTGAAGTTGAAAACGGAGAAATATCCTAATCCTTACAAGTTAGCGTGGCTAAGAAAAGGAGGAGAGGTGAAGGTGGACAGGCGAGTTCGAGTTCCATTTTCTATTGGGAAGAAATATAAAGACGAGATCTGGTGTGATGTAGTCGAGATGGATGTTTGTCATTTGCTTTTGGAAAGACCGTGGCAGTATGATCGAGCAGTGCAGCATGACGGTCGAACCAATAGCTACAGTTTTATGTTTGAAGGCGTTAAGATTATTTTAGTTCCAAAGAAGAGACAGCAGGGAGAGAGCAAATCAGAAGAGATTGAGGAGCTTAAAACTTTGTTGACTTTGAAGGAATTTGTTGAAGAATTAAAGGAGAGTCGAGAGGTGTTTTTGTTGATTGGACATGAGGCTAGTGAATCTGTTGAAGTTTCAGAGGAGGTAAAGCCAGTAGTGGAAGAATTCAGAGATGTGTTTCGAGAAGAATTGCCGAAGGAGTTACCACCACTGAGGGACATTCAACATCAGATTGATCTTGTGCCAGGATCAGTATTACCTCACATGCCACATTACAGGATGAGTCCTAAGAAACATGAAGAACTCAGAAGGCAGGTGGAGGAATTGTTAGAACAAGGGCGTGTTCAGGAGAGTTTGAGTCCATGTGCCGTGCCAGCTTTATTGGTACCGAAGAAGGATGGGACGTGGAGGATGTGTATGGACAGTCGGGCTCTAAATAAGATCACTGTGAGATATAGATTTCCTATGCCGAGGTTTGATGATTTGATTGACCAGTTGAGTGGGGCTGTTGTGTTTTCCAAGATTGACTTGAAAAGTGGATACCATCAAATTCGTATTAGACCGGGTGATGAGTGGAAGGCTGCTTTTAAAACCAGGGAGGGTTTATACGAATGGTTGGTTATGCCGTTTGGCTTGTCAAAGCTCCTAGTACTTTTATGAGAGTAATGAACCAGATTTTCAGACCATTTGTTGGGAAGTTCGTGGTTGTTTACTTTGATGATATTTTGATTTATAGTAGGAGTACGGAAGAGCACATCCAACATTTGCGAGAAGTACTGTTGATTCTACGACAGGAGCAGTTCTATGCAGCAGCAAAGAAGTGCGTGTTTATGATGGGCAGTGTTTTGTTTTTGGGATATGTACTGTAAGGAGGGTATTCAAGTGGATGAAAGCAAAGTGGAAGCTGTCAGAAGTTGGCCACAACTGAAGACAATTACTGAAGTAAGGAGTTTTCATGGGTTGGTATCTTTTTACCGAAGGTTCATTCCACACTTTAGCAGTGTGATGGCACCTATAACCGATTGCATGAAAGGAAAGAAGTGCCTGTGGATAGAGGAAGCAAAGTTAGCTTTTGAGAAGATCAAGACACTATTGACGTCAGCGCCAATTCTAGTTTTACCGGATTTTCAATCGTTGTTTGAGTTACATACTGATGCGTCAAAGGTTGGGATTGGTGGAGTTTTGAGTCAGAATGGAAGACCAGTTGCTTATTTCAGTGAGAAATTGTCTGGAGCCAAGATGAGATATAGTACATATGATGTAGAGTTTTACGCGATTGTTCAAGCTTTGAAGCACTGGAGACATTATCTGTTTCAGAAGGAGTTTGTGTTATATACTGACCATGAGGCGTTGAAACATCTACAAAGTCAGGACAAGATTTCAGCTAGACATGCATCATGGATTGCGTATCTACAACAGTTTACTTTTGTCGTAAAGCACAAATCCGGGGTGTCGAATCGTGTGGTTGATGCTTTGAGCAGGAGGAATTACTTGTTGACAACGTTGAAAGTTGAAGTAACAGGATTTGAACTATTGCCAGAGTTGGTTGAAGAGGATCCTTACTTTGCAAAGTTTGTTGAGAAAGTTAAGAATGGGAGTACTGATGAATTTGTGTTGGTTGATGGATTCTTGTTCAAGGGGAATCGATTATGCATACCAGACTGTAGCTTGAGAATGAAGATTGTTAAAGAGTTGCATGAAGAAGGACATGTTGGATGGGATCGCACCTTGTAGTTAATTTCACAATCTTATTTTTGGCCGTCAATGAGGAAAGAGGTAGAGAGATTTGTGGAGAGGTGTCATATCTGTCAGGTTTCGAAGGGAACAGCGACAAATGCGGGATTATACATGCCATTACCCGTGCCTACTAAACCTTGGGTTGATATTAGCATGGATTTTGTGTTGGGTTTGCCGAGAACTCATAGGGGAAATGATTCTATATATGTTGTAGTGGATAGGTTTTCAAAGATGACGCATTTCATAGCCTGTAAGAAGACAGCTGATGCCGTCCGAGTGGCTCAATTATTCTTTAAAGAGGTGTATCGATTGCATGGTTTACCAGAATCTATTGTTTCTGATCGAGATACTAGATTTGTAAGCCATTTTTGGTTGAGTTTGTGGAAGATGGTCGGAACGAAGCTGAATTTTAGTAGCGCTTACCATCCGCAAACTGATGGACAAACAGAGGTGGTTAACCGATCGTTGGGAAACTTATTGAGATGTCTTGTGAAAGACAATTTGAAAAGCTGAGATATGAAGTTATGTCAAGCAGAGTTTGCACATAATCATGCAGTCAATCGGAGTACTGGACTCGGTCCATTTCAAGTTGTATATTCAGCCATTTCAAAGGGACCGTTGGATTTAACGACAGTGCCATATCAGAAGGGAGTCGTTAAGCGGGCTAGTGAATTGGTGAATGAGTTACAGGAATGCCACAAAGTTGTACAGGAACGATTACTTAAGACGAATGAGAAGTATAAACAAATGACGGATAAGAAACGAAGAAGTGTTGTCTTCAAAGAAGGAGATTTTGTTTATGCTGTTTTGACGAAAGATCGTTTTCCAGTTGGAACTTACAACAAGTTGAAAGCACGAAAAATTGGTCCAGTAGAAATCTTGAAGAAGATCAATGATAATGCGTATCGGTTAAGATTGCCGGAAGAGGTTCATACTTCTGATGTTTTCAATGTCAAACACTTAATTCCGTATTACGAGGAGGAACCTATCAAAGATGACGAGAGTGTGAATTCGAGGACGAATTCCTTCCAACAAGGGGAGGATGATGCAGAGCATACCTCGCAAGCGAAGTCAGCGACATTGCTAAGTCGCGCTGCCCTAGGTCGCGGCAAAGAGGGCCAAACCACTCCAGTAGGTTGCGCTGCCAAGCTCCACCCTAAGTCGCGAGCGCGCGAAGCTTATGAAGGTCGCGAACGACCTACGCTTCATCGTGAATTCCAGCTACCAAAGTCGCGTTCTTCTTCCAGCCTAGGTCGCTCCATTCCACTCCTCCAGATCGCAAACTCCGACCCATCTTTGAATCGCGAGCATTTAGGTCGTGAACGAACTTTTCAACCTAGGTCGCGGCCGCTACATCGCGAAGTCTTAGGTCGCGTACGAAGTCCAGAAGGTCGCTGCCGAACTTCCTTAGCTCGCGTGAAGGTTATTATGTCGCGTGAAGGATGTTAGGTCGCGAACGACCTTATTATAAGTCGCAGCAAATTTTCAATAGGTCACTGAAGTCCTGAAGCCTAAGTTTTAGGTCGCGAAGAAGCTTTTTAGGTCGCATTGCTATTGAAATGTAAATTTCTTATGTCACTGGTATATGTGAAGTGTTAAGTCGTTTGTGTTAGGAATATTGTATGTCGTGTGTTGTTGTTGTAACGTGTTTGTTAGGTCGTTAACGACCTATACTAGGTCGCAAGTATGTTGAAGGTCATGTAACGACCTAGTGTTGTTTTTTTTCTTTGTTTAAGTCGTTAAGTCGCATACGACTTATGGGATGATGTGTTGTAAGCCTATAAATAGGCGAGTTGAGTCATTGTAAAGGTTGTTGAATTTTGAATAAAATTTGGTTTTTGCTTTATGCCTCCATTTAAATTAGTAGTTGAGTGTTATCTCCTATCTCCACCTTCGGCATTCGAGTGCGCTCGAATCAACGATTGTTGAAGCCAATTCACGGTATCAAGTGCGCTTGATCAACGTTCGAAGAATTGTAGATCTTCTCTCACGGTATCATGCGCGATCAACGTGTCGAAGATAGCTAGAATCCGGTATCTTCGTGATCAACGGATTTGGGCATTTGGGTATTCTTAAATCCATCGATTTATCATCGATTCACCGATTATTTCCGCTAATCGTGTGAGATCCTGGACGAATTCGATTTACATCATTGAATTCGCTTCCTACGCTGCGTAACTTAGCCATTATTTGGAAAGGTTCCACACTGCTTGTGTTGAAGTCAGCAATCCCAACGACAACTCTACTCTGATGGCATTGACTAAAGGAATCAATCCTGATTCTGAGTTTGGTGATTGGTTGGTTGGGAAACCCCTCACTTCGTTGGACCGCTTCTATGCAAAGGCATCCCAATTTTTGAGGAGAGAAGATGATAGATGGTCTAGGAAGCAGGATGCCGTGGGGCGCAATAGTGAAGGCATCTAGAGTAATGTTATAGTGAAGCAAACCGAGGAGATCTCTGGTAAAGTATGGTTAATATTCAGAATAAAGAAAGTCACTAGAAAGGTGATGGAGGTCAAGGAAAGAAGAGAGATCCTCATCGTGGGGAACCTAGAGTCCCTATGATCGATCGATATACTCCGTTGAACACGTCGCTAGAAAATGATTATCTTCAGACCTACAATACGGGGCAGTACAAGAAGCCAGCTCTAAAACCGTTATCGAAGAAGCAAGTTCAGACCGAGAAGTTTTGTAGATTCCATGACTGTTACGGCCATAATACCAATGAATGCCGTCATTTGCAAGATATCATTGAAAGGTTGATCAGAGAAAGAAGTTAGAGTAGTTTGTCGGGGCACCGTAGGATGGTGGTGCGGTCCCATCTAACCCCAATCAGAATCGAGGCCAAGCTAGGCCTAAAGAACCCGCGCGTACTGGTTGGAGGTTGGTAATTAATAATGTGAGTGGCGATCCTCATCCATCTAATCGAAGTTGGAAGGAAATGGAGTCACATGCTAGTTCGATTAGGCATGTGGACTACGAGTGTTATAGTAGTGCTAATGAAGGGGCCTCGGCAAAGCAATAGAGGACGATGAGAAACAACATCGTTTTTTGAAACCATGATGCCGATAGATTCGAGGCTCCCATGATTGATCCATTGATCATTTTTTCCTAGATAGGTCCTGCTTGGATGAAGAGGATCGATCTTGGTTCACAGTGGAAGTTCGGTAAATGTACACTTCAAGTGTGCTTACGATCAAATGCTGATGGAAGTAAAAGATCTGAAACCGTGTCAGTCACGAACACATGGTTTCAATGGAAGTGCAACTATAATAGTCATAATGGTGGACTTATCTGTTGAGTTAGGCGTTGGTGATCGCCGAAGGGTTCAGATGTTAAAGTTTGTGGTGTTGGATATAGATTCCCCATATGATGCTTTTCTAGGCCGACCGAACCTCGTAGAGTTTAGGGCGGCTATTTCCCCGCAGTTTTGACCCTAAAGTTCTCTACTGATAATGGGGTTAGGATTATACATGGTGATCAAGCGGCTGGACGCGCTTGTTATGTCGCAGCGAAAAAAGAAAGGTAATGGCGTGGAGGAATCTCTCCACGTCCATTTTTTGAAGGATTGACAACTAACGCCCAGGCTTAGACTCAGGCACCACGACCAATTTCCTAAGGATCTTGATCTTAGAGACAAAGACGATGAAGGGGAAGTCAAAGAATACTAGGCTTCCCTAGAGGAGTTGACGATTGATGTTCCAATAAATGATGATGATGATTTTAGAGTGGTAAAGGTCGGATCTCGGCTCGGCCTCCAGATGAGGCAGGAACTTATTGATTTTCTTCGAGCAAACCTTGATGTATTTTCCTAGACTCATTCAGACTGTGTGAGATCTCCTCGAACATCGTGAGCCATACATAGTGAAACAAACAAGCGTGGTATGGATCCAGAAAGATCTGCCGCCCTAAAGGAAAATATGGATAAATTCAGACTAATGGGTTTATTCATGATGCTTTGTACCCGGAATGGGTATCGAATCCAATGCTTGTTAGACAGTCGAATGGAAAATCGAGGACACGTTTGGACTAATCAGATCTCAACAAAGTCTGCCCCAAAGATAGTTTCCCGCTTCCCAGAATTGATAAACTGGTTGATTCAACAGCCGGACATGATCTCTTATCTTTCATCGACGCATACTCCAGCAACAATCAAATCCCAATGCACCTTCCTGACCAGGAGCATACTAGCTTTATCGCTGATCTAGGACTTTACTGCTACAAGGTGATGTCGTTTGGACTCAAAAACGCTGGAGTAACTTATCAGAGGCTCGTGAACCGAATATTCGCACACTAGATTAGGAAGACTATGAAGGTGTACATGGATGATATGCTCATGAAGTCGCAACTATCCAACAACTACATTCCGACAGTACAGAATGAATCTCAATCCATTGAAGCGTCATTTCGAAGTTGCATCTGGAAAGTTCCTTAGGTTTATTGTCAATGCCTAAGGAATTGAAGCCAATTCCAAAAAGATCTGGGCGATTCAGAATCTCGAAACCCCTAGAACCATCAAGCTGGTGCAAAGTCATAATAGGAAGGTGGCAGCCTTAAGCAGATTCATTCCAAGGCGATGGATAGGTGCATTCCTTTATTCGATCTGATCAAAAAGGGAAACGGAATTTCGAGTGGATAGAGGAGTGCGTGGGCGCATTCCAGGCCCTAGTGCAACATCTGGCAACACCTCACATCTTGTCAAAGCCAGTTGATCATGAGAAGCTATAGGTCTATCTGGTAATATCAGCAAATGCTATTAGTGCTGCGTTAGTTCAAGAAGAGGATCGGATCCAACAACCAGTCTATTATATCAGCAAAAGATTGACAAGGGCAGAGTGAAACTACCCAAAGATAGATAAGCTAGCTTATTGTCTTATTGCAGCCTCAAGAAAGCGCCGCCCATACTTCCAGGCCCATCTGATCACTGTTTATACCGACCAACCGTTATGACAGATCCTGACACGACCTGAGATATCTAGTAGGTTTCTCAAGTGGAACATTAAGCTGAGTCAATTTGATATAACCTATACACTAAGACGAGCTATTCAAGGGCAAGTTCTGGCAGAGTTCATTGCTGAATTCACCATACCAGAGGACTTGCCTGAAACCAATGAATCTTCCAACTATATATGGAAGCTATACATCGATGGTGCATTAAATAACCAGTTTTCAAGCACTGAAGTGGTGCTCGAAAACCCAGAAGGGCGATCCATATCATGTGCTTTAAAGTTTGACATCCGTGCAACTAACAACGAAACTAAGTATGAAGCCTTGCTTGCTGGACTAAGGCATGCGAAAGATTTAGGAGTCACTGTTGTGGAGAGTTACTGTAATTCACAACTAGTGGTGTACTAGGGTCAAGGAGAGTATCAAGCTAGAGATCAAAGATTGGCTTCCTACCTTATGTTGGTCTAGGAAGTGTTAAATCAGTTTGACTATTATGCTATCCACTGTATACCCCGAGAGCAAAATCAAAAGGCTGATTCTTTGGCAAAACTGGCCAGCACTGGCGAAGCACAACAGATGGGACTCATCCGCATGGACACACTTACTAATCCAAGTATTGATCAGATGGAGACATACTGGGTTCATGAAGCAACACCCGAGAGGGAGTCGTGGATGACTCCAATTGGGGACTGTCTTGAGCATGGAACATTACCTAAGTGCAGGAGTGAGAAAAGACAGGTTCTCCAAAAGGCTTCATGGTTTGTCATCCAAGATGGAGTCCTGTAAAAAAAGGGGATTTTCTATTCCTTTACTCTAGTGTACCACCCACGTTGAGATCAAGCATGTGTTGCATGAAATACATAAAGGAGAATGCGACGATCACACTAAGGGGCAAGCCCTTGCAAAGAAGAGACTCAAATATGGGTATTACTGGCCAACCGTAAACCGAGATGCATCGGATTATGCTAAGAGATGTGATAGATGCCAGAAACAAGCAAGAATTCCAAGAGCCCTGCCAACCGAGATTACTCTGATGGTAAGTCCATGGCCATTTTCCACATGGGGTATTGATATAATAGGCTCCTTGCCTCTAGCTAAAGGTGGTGCAAAGTACACCATCGTTACAGTTGACTACTTTACCAAATGGGTGGAAATTGAGCCCCTTGCTACTATCACGACGAAGAAAGTAATCAACTTTGTTTTGCACAATATCATCTGTCGCTTTGGCCTCCAATGGATGATTGTAACTGACAACGAGGCCTAATTCAATAGTGTCGAGTTCAGGAATTTCTACCGATGATATCGCATTAAGAAAAAGTTATCGGCATTAGCTCACCCTCAAGCGAATGGACAAGTCGAAGCTGTCAACAAAGTCATCAAGTCCATTTTGAAGAAACAATTGGAGAAGGCTGGAGGTAAGTGGGTCGATGAGCTCCCCATGCCCTTATAGCATATCAAACTACCCAAAATTCCACGATCGTTCATACTCCATTGGCACTTTCTTACTGTTCCAAAGCCGTTATTCCAGTTGAGCTAGAGGTACCTTCTCATCATGTGACTTATTATGATCCGAAGACAAATGCCCTCCTACTTGCAGCTTCTCTAGATTTATTGGATAAGAAGCATGAAGAGGATAATTTGAGGGCAGCCACACATCGCAACCGAGTCGCCCGACTATACAATGCTAAGGTCCGACCTAGAACCGTTGAAATTGGCTATCTACTTAAGCGAATCTATCCGGTCCCTTAGCACATGAAACCGACATGGGAAGGACTGTATGTCATCAAACAGCGGCTTGGGGATGGCACATTCGAGCTATCAACCGTTGATGGTCTCACTCTATCAAGGTCATGGAACAGCTAGAGTCTCCATCGCTATTACATATAACTGGCTTTTATTTATTTAGTCTTCTTTCCTTTTGAAGTTTGTTTATGCAATTCAAGAATTTGTACATGTAATAAGGCAAATAACTTTGCCTTGATTTCCTATTTCAACAATAAAGCGCAGGCTCATCAAGTCAGATTAGCGACTCCTAAATGCGTCATGCAACCGCCATGATGTACGAAAAGCCGAGTTCCATCTTATGGTAGGACTCATTCAAATATAGAGTGATCGTGATCCGACCGGTCACTCGCTAAATGAAACCACGAGCTTAGGGGAAAACAATGATAAATTAAAAGAGATTTGAAACACGACAATTCTCCCATGAACTCCAGCTCCCAGAGTGCGAGCTGAAGTGCGAACTCCAAAATCAGTATGTGAATTGACCGTCCAGCTTGAGGAGGCTAGATCCGTCCATCCACGACCTTGCTTCTTTCAAAGCTCGAGGAGGATGGATCCGTCCATCCATGACCTTGCTTCTTTCCAAGCTCGAGGAGAATGGCTCCGTCCATCTACGACTTTGCTTACTAGATTAAGGAGGATGTGATCCGACCATCCACGACCTTAACCAACTCCTTATTCCTAGAGCGTGAATAATATCCTAATCCTTACACAGATGTGATCGACCGTCTATCAAGTGACCCAAGATTCCCTGAGTGTGAACTAGAGTATAAACATTGAACAGGTGTGATCGACCACCCATAAAATACCTTATGTCCTAGAATGTGAATGTAATCCTAAATAATAAGCAGGCGTGATCGACCGTCGGCATACAAATCTAATCCCCAGAGTGTGGATGCATATACTAGCAAATGAGCGAGTGTGATCTGGCCGCTCAAACTCATGTTACTTTAACTTGGTTCCGACTAAGTTAAATTAAAGTTAGTGAAGGGGGAGGATGACTGCCAACTAACTACTTCAACTATCCTCGGAACTAGGGGCATAAATCAAGTATCAGCAGTTAGCCGAGACAATGCAATGATGGGACTCAACTCAACATTTGATTATGACTCGAGGGTATGACCTCAAGACCTAAAGATCGAACTCAAGTTCGACTCAGAAACTTAAACTTTAGGAGTACGTTGAATGGAAATGTGAATGCTTAAGTACTTCGACAAATAAATGTAGAGTTATCCTAAAAAACAAAAAGAAATTTTATTCATACTATTCTTCAAAAGAATTCCTATAAGCGGGGGGCCAAGCCCGCATCTATACATGGCTTACAAAAAGCAAAAGAAAAGAAGCTTATTCTAGTTGTCTACAAAAGAGGAAGTCCAAATGCAAATCTACGCTTTTATTTCCTATCCTTTTTAGTTTTCTTTGGGTAGACCCGCTCGAGCTACTGTCTGAACCTCTTTTGGAGCCTTTCCTCCTCAGCTCGCTTCAATTGGCTTGTGTCCAATCGGAGGAATCAATGCGGTCTCCCCTTGGGAGCCCATGAGAATTGAAGTATCCCCTGTTTGTGAAGCTGGAGTAATAGTGGCACTTTCGATACCAGAAGAATAAGGCGCACTAGTCTCAATCATGGTGCCACCTGGAGAAATCATGAGAATCGGGGTCGGGCCATGACCCACCATACCTCCACTGGCTCTAAGATCCTTCTCCATCTCAGCCTTAATTTCCCTCATTATTTGTTCCTTTCGGTCCACGCGCTCGCTCATTGGGATACTACCAGTCGGACCAGAGGAGCCCGTGATAACAACATCTTCATCAACATTAAAGGGCATCTCAATGCTCGGATCGCTTTGGTGGCTAAGAGGCGCTTCCATCAGTTGGTCGTCAAACATACAGCTTCTCACATGCATCTTCCAAGTCAAAGTAGTAATCGTCACAGTCACAGTTGTGGCCTCCGTTATTAACGCTTCCTACTCATGGTGAATTTCTTAAGTTGCAGGAGGGTTGATCGATGCAAAATCTAAGGCTGAATAAAGATAAGAGAATATATTAGTAATATCCTCTGATAAAGTTCCTGCATTTGAAGAATAGGAAAATTTGTTGTAGTACCTTCCTTAGACTGGCCCCCGGGTTGAGCCGACATGCCTTTCGAGTTGCGCTCGATGACTAGAGAAAGATGTGGCTTGTCGGGATCGTACCCGGGATGACTGGAGGTCGGCAGATGATGTGACCACAAGTTGAGATGCTGAGGGCACCTCAGAAGCAGTGTTATGGTGTTCGACCCCAAATCCTTCTCCGTCTTTGGGTATTAGCAGCCAGGGCCTCTCTTTGGAGCGAGATAGTTGTGTCGTGAAGGACTTTGGGCTCATCTCCAATCAACACTTGAGCTTCCAATTCAAACTCGTTGCAACTTTGCGGATCACCTTTTCATCTTCAACCAGGCGGGGCCTTATACAATTGGTAGGGGTAGTCCTTGCCAAGCCAGTTCAAGTTGTGATTCCTTAGGACATTTGCATTGTAGGTAACTAGGAGGTCCTCGAATTCACCTTCCATCTTGGCCTTAATGGCTTTTACTTCCCTTTTGACCCTAGTATCAGCCTTTGCGGCCTTTTGATTTGCAGTGTTCCTCTCTTCTCTAAGCTTCACCACCTCCTCGCATGCTTCTCGGGCAAACTTATTAGCTTCATTTTTTCTTTGGTGGCCTTAGTTAGCTTTTCCTTTAATTTGGCAACTTCTTTTAGCATGGCATCCCTTTCTTGAATGATTATGGTATTACGTTGCCCCATCTATTGCACTAAGTCCATATGAGTTTTTATCATTTCTTCCATGAACTTCCTAGCTTCCGTGGCTCTCTGGTCAGCCACCATCTTAGCTTTTCTTGAGGACTCGGGTTCATTGGAAAGCACCTCTATTATCTTGTCCTTGTGAGAAAGATCGGCCTCCAATTTCTCAATCGCCTTAGCTCGTTCAAAAGACACAGCCGAGACCGCTCTACCTTCTTGACCCACTCACGGTATTGGCTGTATGCATCGTGCATATAATCTTGCACTAGTTTTCCTATGTCGTTTGGGATTTTCTTCAAGTTGGGGGAAAGTGGAAACCATCGAAGCATATGTTTGGAAAATCCTTCTTTAGTTTAGCAATGTGGATGTCCCCTTCCACCGTTGGCTCTATAGAGATTTGTTCTACAACGGAGGGAATGGCTATTTCACTTCTACGACACTTTTTTCCAGTTTTTGGAGCATGAGATGGCACTATTTGGTGCAAAGATTCAGAAGAGGGCCTGTTGGGGCCAAAAGGTTTAGAAGTCACTTTCGGTGTCGGAGATCGTGATCTTGAGCGGTGCTTGCATTGGCGTGTTTTCCCTATCATAGCGCTCATGTTCTTGGCCAGAATGGTAGCCACGACCATAATCTCTCTTACTCTCATGGCGATGTGATTCAAAATGTAATCCGGATGACTGGTGTGAAGGGCGGAGTTTATCAAACCTTGTTTCACCATTGTATTTGCAAAAAAGAAGAAGGAAATAGGTCACCGCTGGATATTGAGAAGCATATGATAGAATGTCGTGTAATGCCATGAAGTGTAGTATGCATGTGTAAACCGCCCAACCGACCGGTTGTAGCAGTTTTGCTTATTGGAGTTGACTCCCCTATATCTATTGAAGTTAGGCCTGCTCCGGTTCTTGAAGGGGAGTGGAGCCTCTCTAACCTAGGATCAGGGGATGACGGTATGTCCACATGAATGGGAATATCTAATAGCCCCTTTAGCGAGCTTTCTATCTGCTGGGACGAGGTCTCTGGACCCATGAAGGTAGTCGCAAATTGAGTTGCTTCGATAGTTTTTCGCCACTTGATTTTATAGACAAGGACTTTTCCTTTTCTCTTTAATCCGGATGGCCGAGGGCCATGCGGAGGCATGATCGCGGGCTCATGACTAGCTTATGTATCCTCGTCATCGTGAGGTTCGATAATTTTTTATGCCGGGCGCGGCTTGAGCTCCCTCGACTAGGGCATGGCAAAAGCTCATCTTCTGCCTTGTCTTGCTGGGGCCACTCTCGGAATCCCCATGAGCTCTACGCTCTGTCCTTTCTCTAAAAGCCCGTCGGCGATCAAATTGTCGTCGGTGAGAACTTCATCTATTTCTCTTAATTCAACAGGCACCGCTTGGAGTGTCCTCACTACATCTTTATACTGTGCTCCTTTGGACCGTGGAATAAAAGTTGTAAAAGAAGAATAACAATGTATTGAGCATCGATCTATATTATCCAGTTATAGTTAAATAACGAAACAAGTAACATCACTTACGTTTGACCAGCCATCGCCTGGAAAATCCTAGAGGGTATCTCACATAGAACCACTCCATTTTGAAGTAGCTCAACTTGCTCCATGTGCCTGCCACCACTTAGCAGCTCCTAACAGCCTCTAGGAAGGTGAATGATGGATTATTTGCCCGACTCTTCACATTGAATAAATATCTAAACTCATCGATAGTCGGAGGACAAAGAAAATATTCCATAAATATTATGTACAAGCTATTGAGCAGCGTGTATCCTTTCGGATGAAGCTAAGAAGGCACGATCCTCAGAATAAACAGCATGTCCCTAATGAATTGGTTGAATAGGGGTATTGTTCAAACCCAGTACATAAATCTGTTGCATACGGTGAATCCCTCCGAAGGATAGTGTGCTCTATCTTCCGGACTTGGTAGCCAGACTTCTTCAAAAGACAACCCATGCCTGAGGTAAATTCTACCTAGAACCTCTTCTGTAATCTTGGACTGGACAGAATCTACTGGATTCATTACCACTACTGCATCCGGCAGTTTATTCGGAGCAGGATTCACTATATCAGTTGGGACGTCCAACCTATCGATTCTGGAGAATGGAGGACTTTAAGCTTCTTGCTATTATGGGCTTCCAGGATCCGTAGCTATTGAACTCACTAAAAACCACTATTAGATGGTAAAAAAACCTGTATCCCCCCAGTGCAAAGTGAGTGATCGTGTTGTGTAGTGAAGTGTTGCACGGTACTCTAAAAATTCTACAAGATTAAGAGATGGTATAGAGAAGAGACTTCGAGATTCAACCGGAGCGACCATCGTTGTTGACCGTCTAAACCATGCCATTCTGACTTCGGAGAATGATCCCTACTAAACCTTATTATTTTTAGTAAATCACAGTTTAATAAACGAACTTTGAAGGATAGTCATATATGTGGTTCTAAGGGAATGTCCAAATATGCAAGGCTAAATGCTCGTCGGAGTCCAGTGTTCAAATTTGCAAAAGATACGGCATTTGTATCCATCATGTTCGAGCTCAGATCGTTCCCCTAAAGAAAGATTTAATGTCGATCACATGTCACTCGTTCATATTGATCAATGACTTAGATCGATAGCATCTTTGTATCGATCAAACATTCGGACGATGACTTATTCGTATCGATCGCTTCCCTCATAGCCTTCTTTCGTATCGATACTCTCCATATCGATCAGTTATCAGTCATCTTCCTCGTCTCTTTTCAAGAGGCAAGCTTTCATATTAATCCTAGAGACATAGTTTTTTCATCTCGATCAAGGGGGCAGAACTTCCGCTTTGCTCGCTTGTGTAGGTTGATAGATCAAATCCATCGGTACGAAATCTCTACTCGCTTACCATCGATATAAACTCATGGTTTAAACCACATAAGCCTGATGCTAGTGGCTTCGAGCCCGGTTTTTTCTCCAATCATCTATCACATGGGTCCATCTCGTCTCCTTCTTCTCCAATTCCCCAATCTCTATTTCCAACTCTCTCATATTCACCTTAGTTACACTCTAGCACCAATGACAATGGTGGTGGTGATTACGGTGAATGGGGGGGACAAAACTCGAGTCTCATCATTATAGAAAGATTCTATAAATTATTTATCTAGGTTCGAAAGATCTGGGTTAAGGATTAACAATTTGAGGTTTGGAGATGAAAGTTTTGCAGTTTTTTCTTTCTTTTCCTTTTTCTCTGCTTGGATACGAAATAGGAAGATAAAAAATATGCTGAGTACAAAAAGTATTTATACTCTCTTCTTATCCAACAAAAAAATGATTTGTATCCATGTTTTTCTCACTGATTGAATCGGTCAAATGCCCATCGATACGAAATACACCACGTATCTGTGTTTGGATCGTTCATGTCCATCGATACGAAATGCATCTAAATCCCTGTAACTCATATTCATTGATATGAACGTTCCAATATGTTTGTGCTTGTAACTCTCATATCCATCGATACGAAGAGCACATTTGTACAACAACTTAAACTAATCTATATCCATCATTATTGAACACGCCTTTTGCAACTTCATCTCGTATCGAACACCATCGATACAAATCCACTCAAATGCACCCTACATCGATATAGGGGAGGATCGTTACGAAGAGAGGCAACAAAACAACATTGATCGCTGCTACAACTCGATTTTCACATCGATCTAAGAGAGGATCGATACTAAACTCGGTCCAAAAGGAACCATCAATCGATGGAAAGAACGTTTTTCACCAAAATCCCTTTTCATTCAACAAAAAATTTGACAACTACTTGTGAACGTGCAAGCGTGAATGGGAGTCAGGTCCAAATACATATATGTACCTACATACTATACTAACATTTGAAATTTGAAGTTAACAGGAATTGAATGCTCACTTGGTGACAACCAGAACAATAACAAAGAATTGCTAACACTTGACCTTCATCTACAACAAAGACTACATGGTCATTGGCAGTCTACAACTCAACATTTATACTGTTGGAAATTGACCAGGAGTCATGTCTATTGAAAATTACATCTCTAGACGAAGGGACAATGACTATTCAAAAAGTCAGATAGAGTCTTTTCAGAATAATGATGGCAACTCTTCAAAGCACATCATGTTCACACATGACATACTTTAAGGGGAATTGTTATCCCGCCTTTTGGCAAGGCCATGATACCAAGGACTTGACTAGAGACTGAAGACAATCCACTCTGACGATGGAATGATCAAGATTGGATATAAGAAAACTTGGTCCGAGTTCGGATTGGGCCACAATCAACATGACATGACAAATAAAGCTATGCAAAGCGAATTCCAAATTTCAGATCAATTGGAGTTCGTATGCTTAGCTATGGAACGATCAAGATCCATGAGAAACATGCCAACCTCATATCCATCATTTGTATCCATCGTCTCGTATCGATCAGCATTGATACAAAATGAGCGTAACTCAAGCACTCGGCATCCATAATTCGTATCCATATGGTTCAAGCTCATAATGATGGACTTCGACACTTCCCAGATCGATCACACTTCACTTAGCCAACAACTGCACTTTTCGTATCGATCACTTACTTGATCAATACGAAGAGCACAACCTACGATCGAGTGGAAGCAGGGAATCGATACAGAAAGGAAGCGGTGGATGGATACGAATAAAGCAAGACGCATATATGAAGTAGTCAACCCAAAAGAAGCGGTCTCACCACTATCCACAAATCATGGATCTCCACAAAACACGCATACCACGTCATCAATGCGAAGGGATCGATATGAAGGTATCAATACGAGGGCTTTAGCCACTCCATATTTGAAACCTTAATCGATAGATAACTCCACAACCACAACTCCAAATGCAATGAGGTTTTCACAGCAAGTTGCTCACTATATCAGGAACCTTCATGATCGATATCTTGATTGGAACAATTTATGATCGATACGAAGAGATGTTGGATCGATCCCAAATGACCCTAGATCGATTGTGTGGGCCAACCTCGGCCTGAGAAGCGGTATTCCGAGATCTAAGGCTGATATTTACAACTCTGCATCTATAATAGTTCCTCCATTGCAACTAAAAAGGGACTTTTATGCTGCTGCTTGAGTGGAACTTCATTGTAATTCAAGTACTAACTGTTGTATTATTGTAACTCAGTTTCTAATCAACAATAAATATCAAAACCTTCAAAGTGGACGTAGGCAATAACGACCATTATAAATTCTTGTTTTTTTCTGTTTCTACTTATTTTCTTAGTGTGATTGTTAGATTAGCCTCATTTTTCATTTTACTTCTTCATTCTAATATATTTAGTTACACCCGACAAGTGTTGTGCCCATTTTTCATACAAACAAGAAAGATGGAATTATATGCATTCTTAAAAGAAAGTGATTTTCCTTACATATGATGTAAGTCACCATGCACCTTACACCCAAAAAAATCTCATGAATCCCTTTCAATAACATTGGCTAGATTTGTGAATTTACTAAACTTATTTTATTAATCTCCCATTGATGTATTTTGTCCTTGAGATCTAAATCACTCTGGTTCCTTTAGTCTCCCTTTAATCGGCTCGGGTCCCTCTTCCTTCCTTGGGACCTTCTCCTCTCCCAGTCCTTTAAGGAACACCCCAGCCCCTTTAAACCAAAGGAGGGTTCTGAGTGAGTATCTCATTTGGGTTTCATTATCTATATTCATGAGACAATATTAGGATAAGGATCTGTTCACTCTATGCCTTATATGGGTATGGTTCCTCTATGCATCTCTACTTCCTTTATTATTTACCAGTTACCGGGCACGATCGATATTTTTCTTTGATTTCCATCACTCGACCTCGGCCAAGCATGTCCCGCTAGGTAGTGAGTAGGATCATACTTTTTGTAATTTTACTACATACCGAGTCTTATCTTCAGGACTTGGCATTCCGAATGCCAGAATCCAGGAATCATCCCTTGACCTTGCCTAACCTTAGACATTGGTCGAAGGCTAATAACATGAGATAAATTATCTGATTGCCCCCAGTCTGATTATACTCTCCCAGTCCCGATCCTAGACCAGAGGAGTCTAGAGGTAGCTTTTTCGAGTACCCATTTTCGATCTCACTTGTCTTTAGACATCAGCATTCGATGACCGTCCTCACTTATCGTTAGCCAAGCATGTCCTATTGGGTTAAAAGGTCAGTTGTGGTAATCCCAACTATACCCTGGTTCCCATCTCTGGAAACCGGTGCTTTGGACGTTATCTCTATGCATCCGCTCTCAGTCTCTCCTATCTTTAGGTGTCAACTGAGAGTATCCTTTGGCCATTTTCACTTGTCCTCGGCCTACCATGTCCTGTCGGGCCATAAGCATGGTTATTAAAAAAATTAACTATGCACCAGTTTCTATCTTTGAAAACTGGTGCTCAAGTTGCCTGATTTCAAATATTCGTCATTAACCTTGCCTATTTCTAGGCAATAGTCAATCCTGAGTAATAGGGTCAAATTATCCAATCAACCTATGTGATTATACTCCTTTGTCTTGATCGTAGATCTAAGGAGTCAGTGCCTATCTCTGGGTACCTAACTGTACTACTAATCATGCAACACAAGGTTTTTCTTACAAGAACATAGTTTCATCGGTTCAAGAAGCAAACTTTTAGTTATAAATGAAAAACTATAAAGTCCCGCCTTATTAGATTTCCCTTAATCCAATAGGATGGCATATTTGCTAAAAATAAAATAGGTAAATCAAAGCAAAATAGCATCATATTAGCTCATTGTTCCATGCTTTTGGAATCGGGATTCCAACGACAGTAACCAGCTTGAAAGTTCCATCTCCAAGCTTTTATTCTACCATATAAGTACCTTCCCAATTTAGATTAAGTGCCCATGTTGCTTGGAGAACTCGTTTCAAAAGAGATCCCCCAGTTTAATGGTACAGCTTCGAACATCGGTGTTGAAACGTCATGCTACTCTTTTTTAGGCAAGCAGCTACAATTAGTTTTGCCTCTTCTCACTTTTCATCAATCAAATCGAGGGACTCAAGCAAGAGTTTCTCGTTGACCTTAGGGTCATAGTGCTTGGTGCGATAAGTGGTGACTTTCGGTTTAATTATATTCATGGCATCTGATCCGTTGGTTAAAGTGAATAATGTATGTCCAATCATGGACTTATGGGTCATCTTATCCTATAACATAAGTGGAAGCTCATCGACTCAATTGCTTTTAGATTTAGTTTACCATTTCGTCAAGATGAACTTAATGATTTTATTCACCACCTCCATCTATACATTCGCCTATGGGCTACCGTCAAAAAGCTTTTCTTGATCTTGTCCGGTTGTAGAAATCCTTGAACTCGATATTTTGAAACTAAGTTTAATTATCCATTATAATTTTCTAAGGTACTCCGACTTATAGATAATATTCTTTGTCAAAAAGTTGATCACATTCTTCGTCATGATTTTGGCTAGTGGTTTTCTCTTTGGTCCACTTTGTAAAGCAATCCACCACAACAATAGCGTATGTAACTCCTCCTTTCGACATCGGTACCACATAGACTGTATCAATTCCCCAAACCACAAATGGTCATGAGTTAATCTATTGCATAAGATCTAAAGAAAGGGCTCATGGAATTTCTACAACCTCTAGGATCGGTCGCACCATTTAGTGTAATAAGTGGCATCTCGTGTTATTGTTGGCCAGAAGTATCATAGTAAAGTATCTTCTTTGCTAATGTCTGCGCCCGGTGTGATCACCACAACTACCCTTATGGATTTCCATAAGTATTTTCCTAGCCTCATCCTTAATTACAATGCAAAGCACGGGAGTTGCGAAACCTCTTATGCTAGCACTCCTAGCATTATAAACTATGGTACTTTACGAAGTAGTATCTTCGGTTCGTTCATTCCTTTTGGGAGAGTTTCCTTAAGAAGATAGTCCTTGATCGGAGTCATCCTTGACTCCTTTCCCTCCATTGTCTATAAAATCCAATCGACGTCCATACGGTCGATGCTTGGAGCTGATAAATCCACCACTGGAAAAAAATCCCAATAGTTGCTCATCTCCAAAGCTAACTAACTTAACCAATTAATCAGCCATTCTATTCTCCTGTCCAGGGATGTGCATTATTATGTGATGATCTATATTATTTAGAAGTTCCAATATCTCTGTTAGGTAAGAGGCAAGCCTCGTAGCCTTAGCGTGGAATTCTTTCTTCACCGAAAAACCACCAACCGCGAGTCACTGAATATATGCAGCGTCCTTATCCTTAGTTCCTTTTCTATCCTGAGTCCCGCAATCAATGCTTTGTATTTAGCATCATTGTTTGTCGTGGAGAATTTTAGCTTCAATGCATAGGAAATCGATTGTCCTTATGGAGTCATGAGTATCACTTCTGCTACAGAGCCATGCTAATTAGAAGCTCCATCTACAAATAGTTTCCATTGAGAAAGTGTGACTATTTCATGTTCCTCTTCTCCACCTTGGACGGTAAACTCAACGATAAAATGCACCAATGAATGTCCTCTTATCGCTTTCCTTAAATGGTAGGCGATGTCTTACTGGCTCAGCTTGGTGTTCCACTTTAGCGACCTTCCCCAAGTGGGTTGGTGCAATGCTTTCTTCAAAGGATGATCCATCAGCACCTTTATCGGGTGAGGTTTGAAGTATGGCCGCAACTTCATCGATGGAACCAGTAAGCAGCAAGCGACTTTTTATAGCTTCGGATAGTTCTTTTGGGCTACGGTAAATCACTTGTCGATATAATACATCGGCCACTGAACCATCACCTTCTCATGTACTAATGTTGCGCTCAATGCGTGAACAAATACCGCAAAATAAATGAATATCCCCTCTCATTCCAATGGCTTGGTAGGATTAGCGTTCCATTTAAAGATTTATAGCATTCCTTCATGCAAACAACTTTCCTCTTTCCTTCTTCAAAGCATCGAAGAACGTATACACTTATCGATTGCCTTCATGATGAACCGAATCAATGCGACAAACTTCCCTTTCATGCTTTGCATTTCCCTTCTTATGGTTGGGGCATATACGTTCTTTAACGCATTAATCTGCTCTTGCATAGTCTCAATACATCTCGAATTCATGATAAATCCTAAGAACTTCTTCGATGTAACTTCAAAAGAGCACTTCAACGAGTTTAACTTCATCCCATACCTTCGTAACACTTCAAACGTGTCTGAAAGGTTATCCATGTGGTTCTTTGATAGGCGTGACTTTATGAGTATATTATCCACATACACTTCAATCATCCCTCTGATTTGATTCCTAAACATGGAATTCAACAACCTCTATTAAGTAGCTCTGGCATTCTTTAGACCGAATGACATCACTCGGTAGCCATATAATCCCAAATCCATTATGAAACATGTGTGCTTTAGATCCATGTTAACTCGCTTTTGAGTCAAAGCAGATTATATGTGGAATTAGAAGATTAAAACGAGGACGAAATGGCTTGAAAATTGGCAAGAACACTTAGATGGAGCAAGGAAATAGTTTGGAAAATTTTCAACAAAAAATACACTAAGGAAACAAGTGGGCACCCACATGTTTTGTACCGACATGTTTTGGACGACTTATATTGGACAACTTGTTTTGGACTCATATTCCTCTACTCCAACTTCACATGAGTTATGATCTACCTTTCCCATATGTGTCTAAGTGATTTCCAAGGATTTAACGAGCCATTTCATGGATTGAAGAGAAGACATTGAAGAAAGAAAAATAATCCAAGAAATGAAGGAACAATCATCAACATCAACCAATAAACGATGAAATCAACATGGAATGTTGCAAAATAAAGAAGGAAGAAGGGTGCAAGAAAGTCCACGGTTTTTAGAACTAAGGAAACATGTTAGCACTAACATGTTTTGGTCGGTACCGACATGTTTGGTTACTCTATAAATTTTCTAGTGACTTCATGTCGATCTCCGAACTCTGCTCCAAGTGGACTTCTAATCCAACATGACCGTTTCTCTATAAATACTAGCCTACTTGCAACCAAAAAGGGACCTCTTTCTTGATCTTCAGCTCTTCATTCTGGATGATCCCTCTGTTATTGGAGACTTCTTTCTTTTCTTCACTTCTATCCTCAACCACTCACCTTTTTAGAAACATCAATATAAATCTGAGATCCACTAGATTGTGGTTAGATCTAATATAATTAGCTATAATCCAGTGAGAGAACAACTAATAAAAATATTAAAATGGACGTAAGTTGGAGATTACGTCGAACCACTATGAAAATTCTTGTTTGTTCTTTACTTTTGTGCTACTCTTACTTGCTTAATTTGCGATTTCTACTTCTTTTACATTTATTATGAAAGAATTAGTGCTTTCATTTGATTTCTCAGTGTTGATCCATTTTGTGGGTTAACATTTTGGTCCTTTCACTTAGAACAAGAGCAAGATCTGAAGAGTCGAAGCTTAAATCTGATATTTAGGGAAGATGAAGAAATGGAGAAAATGACGAAAGAGATGCAGGATGGATTAATGACTCGACAATAGAAAATGATTGAAGGATTTTTCCAATAGATGAGACAACAAGGAATAGCTTGAGTTATAGGAATTTAGAAACAATAACTAGGAGCAAATGGAATGATGCCCCCACCAATAGTATAACTTGGACTAACCCGAGTCAACTCAGTTCTAAGACAATTATACCTGGGGCAACAGTGGTGTGAACTTGGAACGTGCTGAAATGCTAGGAGCAAACGATGCTGGAGCTAGAAACAAAAATCAGAATGTGAACAAACAACGACCGAAAGAGTATATGTCAAAACCTCACCGTTTGAATGAAGGGCAGTATGAAACCAAAGGAGTAGCTTAGGACGCAGATATGGAGTAAGAGGAGTACGTAAGAGAGTATGTGCTGGAGTTCGCCTACAGAAGCAAGGAGCAGAACATAGCTTTTGGTCAAAGACCTTCATTGGATGGTGAAAACTGAATTTATGAAATGGTAAGGAGAATAGTTAGAGGTGGACCCATACTAGTGAATAGGAATCCATTCACTTCTAATATTCGAAATGCGAGAAATCCTTCCAATTTCAAGCTTTTGATGCTGGAAATGTATGATGAAAAATTAGATCTGACGGTTCGCCTAATGAGATACATTTGACATATGAAGGTGTTGTGTGCTTCTAAGAATATAATAGGGCGATGCTTCCCATAATATTTAAAGGACTTGACGGCAATGTGGTTCAAACAACTCAAAAATGGGTCCATAAGCACGTGGGCTGATTTGGTGAACAAATCTTAAGAAACTTTAGAGTTCATGTCTCATGACTAAAGAATGTGATGATGCTATCGAGCACGAAACAAAGGCCTGAAAAGACCTTAAGAAGCTATTGATAAGATTTATTACAGCCACAACCGCAGTCAATAAGCTGGATCCATCAATAGTCTTAACGGCCTCATTGTCTGGAGTCACAAGCAAGAACGACTTTAAAGTTGCATTGGAAAGGGATCCACCGATGGATCTTGTAGAATTCTACCATGAAGCTTAGAGATATTTGCATCAAGAAGACACCGAAGCTTAGGATGCTGAAATTAATGTTCTGGAAGACATAGAACTGTCTAGAGCATGGAACTGAAATGACAAAGGAAAAAATAAAAGCCGATGATGACTTCGAGGAACCGAAACGACAAAAGAGGGAGTCGAAATTCTCTTCTTATACTGATTTAACAGAGACCCTTGAAAGGATATATCTAAACACTATGAGGAAGATCCTCTATCAGAAGACTGCTAGAAGAGAGCCCACGGATCAGGAGAAAAGATCTGAAAAGTTTTGCATCTTCCACGAGCTGGAAGGACATGAAATGAACGAGTGTTGACACCTTTGTATCTGATAGAAGAATTGGTTCAGAGCGACCTGTTGCAATAGTATATGATACTACAAGAAAATGGTTCATTGATAGCACAAGGGGATAGAAATGCAACATGACTTGCATTGTTACTTATTTAATATTCATTTATATTTGAACTATACCTCAGTAACACGTTGTTAATTAAAGGGAAAAGGTTGCATGGAAATTTTTATTCTCCCCCTCATATTTCAATCCCTACCGCCAACATTTCATCTTCGCTTCCAAAGCCCTAAATTATTCTTCCTCAACTTCACTTCTTGTTGTTCCTCAATCCAACTGCTCACTGCTCATTGTTCATCAATCCAACTGCTCTGATTCCTTAATCTAACTGCCCACCGTTACTCCAATCTGCTAGCGATTTGTGCTTTGATTCCTCAACCACGCAATATTGTGCCTCAATTCCTCAGCCATGGTGAACTTCGACCACTTTTAGGTGCATATTTTTCAACTTTTAGTTATATACTCCAAGCAATTTTGTGCTTCGATTCCTCAACCGTGGCGACACATACAGTTTTAATTGAGGCATATTTTCCTCGGTTTCATCCATGCGTCAGTTTAAAATTAAGCGACATGCCTCAGCTGAGGCATTTTTGGCTCAGTTTTTACTGAGGCGACTTGCCTCAGTTTTAACCGAGGCATACATGTCTCGTTTAAAACTGAGGCAACACACTATTTGCCTTAGTTTTAACTACGGCGTATTTTCTAGATAGTTATATTTGCGTAGGAATAAGTATAGCTAAAGAACTAGATTTGTTATGATCGATGAATTTTTACTATTTCGGTCTTTTTTATAAATATAAAATTCAGACTAGTTTATAAGTTTCCTTAACTGCTTAAATGTTATTTACATGTATATCTTGCATTACAACTGTCTTATGTTGGTTCTTTTTTGGTAGCTCTTCGCTTTTATTTTTAATTAATATTCCTTTTAATAATTTTTTTATCCAACTTTTCAATAGCAATGTTAATTGACATCCATATATTACAATCTTAAGGACTAGCTGACTAATGATATTTGAAAATTTCGTTACAAAACTCTAGATGCAATACATGCTTGTGCAGGAAAAAGAGATTGTGATAACTTGCTTATTCATTTAGAGAATGGAATACCCATGAATTCAAGAGGTTAATTTTACATCTCCTTTTCTTATTTACTAATCTTAACATCAATGCAAATTATCCTTTTAGAGGGCAAAACGACAAGATATCATGTACTTAGTAACACTTCTCTTTTTTGTAATTCAATTATGGCACAATATCACTGCTTTTTGTTGATTCTTAGGAACGAAAACACATTTGTATTTGCAAGGCACTCTCAATATCATATGTAAATGGTTTCTCCTTTCAGCATTCACATATTTATGTTTAAGACGTCTGCTCAAGCACCTAATTATTTAAGTGTTTGATTTGTCAATATTCAGATGGTGAAGGGAGGACACATCTGCACTGGGCCATAGATCGTGGACATTTGAATGTTGTGGAAATGCTTTTGCATAGGAATGTCAATGTGAATGCCAGGGTATGAGCTGAATCATAAGATCGGTTCAAAGAGAAACCAACATTAACTTTTCAATGCTTGATATTAAATAATGATTGATTTTTGTTTTACAAATAATTTAGCATTTAATAATATTTTGTTTCTAAACCCAAGTAATTAATAATAGTTCAACAGTTAACAACTCATGATTTTTCCTAGCAATTTCATACTTACTCTACCAAACAACATACTCATATATACAACTTAAAATATCGGATAATGTAGGTCAAACCCCAGCTGCGGTTTGTGATAGAGAAGCCATTGCATAATTGCTCGTAAAACACAACGGTGATACTGACATTAACAAGAACTTCTAGCTCTAGCTGAAAATAAAGACCAATCTAAAAATCATAATTTGGATAACAATCAACATAATAACCTGAAAATTAGAACTATGACTTATGCTAGTTTGTATTTAAGTATATGTTGTAGTGTTACTCCTCCTAGTCAAGTTCAATAAGGCATCCAACATTAAAGTGCACGACAAAGAAATCGAAATTAAGGAAAAAAGCATTGCTTGATGTAGTATCAAACGTATTTATTTGATGTAGTATCCAGTGTACAGTAAACAATAAAGTGCTGTTATTATAAAATGATAGCACGAAGTCATAGGTTGCCGAAATTATGCAAAAATATAAGCTCAAGCACTACAAAAGATGATTGGACGAAATATAAACTAGTACATGATTTGTAATGGATCAATGGAGCAACTAAGATCATAATGATTTGTGGAACAAAACTAAATGCATTTTTAATGTAATCAATTTACAAACTTGTACATGATTTGCAGTGGATCAATGGAAAGAATTATGTTTCAACCGTACAGCGATCATAATGGATCAACATTATTTTTCATACAAATAAAAGCACATTCAATAAAAGAACAATTGGAATACACAAAATGGTATTTATGTCCTAAGACAAATATAGTGAAGTGTTTTCATGAACTTTTTTTAAACGTATGCTCAGTTAAAAACTAATCGAGTTAGCTAAAAAATTGAGCAAGTCAATTAAAAACTGAGCCTATGCTAAGTTAAAACTGTGCAAGTTTGCTCAATTAAAAACTGAACATCTAACTGAGCGTTTACTCAGTTAAAAACTGAGGATATGCTCAGTTTGAAATTGAGCGAGGTTGCTCAGCTAAAAACTAAGTATTGAGGCTGCACGCAACCCATATCCAACCCGACCCAACCCACCAACCCAATCCAACCCATATACACCTGACCCCGCCTAACCTAGTTTGGGTTGGATATGGATTATAATTTTTAAACCATACTATATACGGGTCGGGTGTAATATTTCAATCCACCCAACCCTTCTTTAACCCAACCCAACCCCACTTTAAAAAATAATAAAAGTTTCGGGTTTATGGTTTTATCCTTTCATTAGATAAATTTTAAGTTTAGAGTCGTTAGACTTTAGAGTTCACTGTCACTGTTGACAATGCAAGTTCGAATGTCAATTTTGACTGTGACTAGCATCAAAAGACAACATGGCTATGAGCATTTGAGATGCATTTTAACTTTTTATAGCATTTAGAAGTGTTTTGAAATGAAAATCTAACTAAGTATGTTTAGTGAATCGATTTTATGTGATGTAGTTTGGTAATGAAATGCTAATGAATTATGCTTGTAGTGAATAACTCTATATGATATATTTCGGTGTTTAAAAGCGACATTATTATTAAATATATTGAATATTATTACGTCAACATTTTATGTTATAGATTAATCATACTTCAACCCGATCCAACCCTATCTTCAAACCGACCCAACCCATAAATCAACCTGACCCGACCCGACCTCATGTAAGGTTGGGTACGGATTGAATATTTGTCAACTCAAACCAATGTGGGTCGAATGAAGTATTTAGTTTGACCCGACCAGACCAAACCTTTGAGCAGCCGTCCTGAGTACAAGCTTGGATAAAATGGAACATAAGATTGGTTAAAAACTAGGTAAAAAACTAAGCATAAGCTCGGTTAAAAGCTGGGTTAGAAACTGAGAGATTACTCAGTTAAAACTAAGCGAGTTTGCTCTGTTGAAAACTGAGCCCATGCTCAGTTGAAAACTGAGTGTTTAGCCGAGCGTTTTCTCAGTTAAAAAGTGAGCCATACTCAGTTGAAAATTGAGTATTCAACTGAGCTATGCTCAGTTGAAAAATGAGTGAGTTTGCTCAGTTAAAAACTGAGCATATGCTTAGTTAAAAATCGAGGCATACTCAGTTGAAAACTGAGCACATACTCAGTTAAAAACTTGTCAAGTTTGCTCAATTAAAAACTATGCATGTTGCTTTGTTAAAAAATGAGCATAATTTCATATTTGATATTTTTCTTCAACGGTAAAATGACCAAGTTGTACATATTTTGAAACAATCCATTATTTCTATGGCAATCCATTTTTCAGATGCAAAATTACTTTTAACATTAGAGTTATTTAAGAATCTTAATACATGGACCCACAAACTATAAGAACTGATTACTATAATTAAGTGCTAACGGGCTTGGAAAGAATAATAATATATAGAAAACAAAAACGATAAATGCATTGTTTTTTAAATGGAAGTCTTTACAGGTAAAAGGTTAGCATAGATAAACACATTAAAGTCTTTCCAGGTTACCAGTATCTTAAAAGAGTTAATATGGAAAAATGTTGTTTTGAAATGCGTCTAAATTTGTTATATGTTTTGAAAAGTGAGCTAAAATGATAAAAAGATCATAGAATAATACAACAACATAATAAAAGAGGAATCCCCCATATCTTAAAAGTGTTGATGTGGAGAAACCGTTAATTGTCTAAAATGGCAAAAAATGAATAAACTTTATTACACGAATAGATTTTGGGTATTAAAAAGCATGATTTAAAATTTAGAAGGAAATATATGTGTGGAGTATAAAATGTGATGATGGTGTTCAATATATAGTCTTTTGATGGAATATTAACTACATAATTATTTCTTTTCTCAAATCTGATTGTAAAATACAATACCCCCTTGAATTTCTTTAATCAACTAATTCTCAAAATCTGACTAAATTTCATTTGGTCAATCTAGCAACATATTATCATTTTAGTTTCTAGTTGATTTTGGGTTATCACATTCTGGTTTGAAAAAGCTTCTTAGTGTTTTTAGGCTACTGATTTTAGAATGGACTATTATTAGGACACCAATGAGGGAGGTTTCTCTTTAAGATTTGCAATGTATTTTAAAGGCATTCACCATACGCTTGCAGTATGAGTAGTGAAATCTCAGACCCACACTTGCCCAATGTAGTGGATGAGGAACAGAGTGCAAATCCTAATTCTTGTAATTCGATCGAGTTTGCACAGTATTTCCGTGAAGGCTACTGTAAGGCAAGAGAGGTAGGTGATGACACAGGATACTTGAATGAAACTATTACAAATGCTAAGAGCAGCAGCATTCACTAGATCCAGGTAAATGTTCATATTGTTCTATTTTTGCATAGTTGGAAATTCATTTTTCATTACAATGGTCAGATCAGAAAGCCGTGAATTTCAATGGTTATTTGTTCTGATTTGTATTTGGTTACTTATTCTATTTTCATTACTTGATTACATTACCCTTTGCAAAGAGGAAAATTATAAGGATGAAATGAAGAATAAAATCCGTTCTACTTTTTTTTCTTTTCAAAAGTGTAGGATACAATACAATTTGCTTATAAAACCACTATTTTATCTTTCAATCTTCAAAAAAAAACCTAAGATTGAATATTTCTTTCAATAGCCTCATCATCTCCTTTTGCGGTAGCTATCCCTTACGTTATGAGCCTTGGACTGTTGATGGTCTACATAGGTTTTGGTATTGTTGTTATTTTTCTTTCAGTGGTATTGTTTTTATTAACCTTATATATTTTTATCTCAACCATGAATTTTTTTATAGATGAGTATTTTACTATGCATTAATCTTTGAAATTATCTTATAATTATTAGATTTTTTGGTAAATCACACTTCTAAATAGTAAAGTATAATTGGAAATCAAACCCGTCGATTGTTTTGTAAAAGGATTCGTACTTAGGTTGCAAAATCCAAGGTAATTTACTTGTCAATTTTTTATAATATCTGACTAAATATACTTGTGTTGGTGACATAATATATGTTATGTTTGTGTTTAGTTGTCTACTGAGGGTATTGATATATAATTTGGAATTTCAATTTTAGGTTTCCATCTGGAGTTGACAGAATTATGTACACCTTATTCAACAAATTATAGCACACATGATCTTAAGACTCCCAACAAGTTTCACAAAATGATCCTAAAGTGCCTTCTAAATTGTATGAATACAAAAAAAGTTCAATTGTAAAAACTTGGGCTATCTGGAATGAAAAAAAACCATGTTCATATGTCATATACAAGAAGTTATACAATGAGTAAATATTTCAAAAACAAGAAAATTGACATTTCAAAGTATTCAACTTAAGAAGTCATGAAAGGTCAAATTTTAGTCTCATTTCATCCATCATTCTCTGAAAAATGATTACATGAATTAAGAATTTGGCACGTGTTTCCTTGCATCGAGTTCATATTTACAAGACCAAGATTTTAAAGATTATGTTGAGCTTAGCTCTGCACTTGTTCTAGGTTCTGACTATGAACCTGAATATGTTGCCCGACTATGAACTGGAATGTCAGGCTTCTTATTTACCATGTTCAAGTGTTCAAGATTCTGAAGAATGCATGAAACCTTCCTTGTTATGATGCAATGATGCCTTTTTCTTACTATAATATTTGTAGCAGTTGATCAAATAATTTTTATCTTGCCATGTTCTAGTGCTCACCTGTTTGACAAAACGAATTCCATGATAACTAAAGCAGTAGTCTATGACCCACATAGATATATTTTAAGAATAATTCAAGATTCTTCCCACTACACTATGTTTTCAGAACTGTAACGACCTGTTAAATTAATAATATTAAATGAATTGAATTAATATAATTTTTAATCTAATTTATAATAAATGTAGGAGTTGGATATAGTAACTGAGATTTAAGATTTAACAATTGAAATGTTATATGGCAATAGGTAGAATAACGAAGATTTGTGTTGTGGTTATAAGTCATAATTAGTTGATTAAAATGGTATTAATGAAATAATAACTGAATTGAATTGCAATATATAAACATCAGAAAAATTTAATTGGTGGATTAAATTTGTTAAAGTTCATAAGTTTTGTAATTTAGTTTAGTAGAACTTTAAATTATAAACGAAGATTGAAATAAACGATAAATTTAATTATGTAAATGGTGACTCAAGACCTAGGTTATAGGAATTGGAACATAATCCAATTTGAATTAAGTAGAAGAAGGATTTGGTTAATATGTAAGTTATTGTTCAAGGTATTGAATAAAAACTTGGAATCCAATCATAATTTAATGATAATAACGTTAGTATTAGAGAATAAATATATTTCAATGCAGTACCCGAATGAATGGAATAAAATGAATATATATTGAATAGAAATGAAATGTAAATTGGCACATTTGGTTGAAAGTTAATTTTAAGAAACATATAAATGTTGAATTTGTGAATGTTAATATAAATATTAACTTGAATGGGATTCATTAATACAAAGATGTAATAAGTGTAGATAGTAAAATTTTAATGTCTGTAGTGGATAAAAATCTAGTAGTAACATAAAATTTATTTATATGGAAAAAGGGTATAGATTTGAACAAATTTATGAAAATTTGATAAGAACAGTGGTTGTAATCAGTTTGGTTATTTAATATTTGGAAGAAAGAGATTTGTAAATCCGTTAATGAATTTATAATGGGAAGGAATGGTAAGAATGTAAAAAATAATAATAATAAGCATTTGATTCAATTAAGGGAATTAAATTATAATAAATGGACTTAAGATAGTAATAAAATTTGTTTTGCCTATGTAAATTTTATGTATTGATAAGCTATAATTAAATTTGAAATTTGGTAGTAAATAGGGGATAAGTTGACTAAGGCAATTAGTAATTTAATAAATGAATGCATAGTAAGTAAGTGGAAATGTATGCATAAAAATATTTTCATATATGGGATAATTACAAAAGTTTACCCATTTATCTAATGTATATAATTGAATCTAAATTTAGGGCAACATTTTGTTATTGATGGTATAAGTGAATTTGAATAAAAGGGTAAAAATTATGTAGATTTAACATGCATTGAGTATATAGCTAAGAAGGGCATTCGATGTAAATGAATCTAAATTAATGTGTCTAGTCAATAAAGCAGAACTTTAAGGGAATAAATATAAATGAATGTATTTGGGGAATGGAGTCCTTTTATATGTTGAATAGTATAACGTTGTTATTAAGAATGAACGTTACTTTAGTAATTATTAATATGGTAGCGGAAGAGTGTATAAATTTTATAGTAACGTAAAACGTATTGTAAGGTAATAATTATGTGTAGACTTATAAAAAAGATTTATGACAATAATTATTGTACGTATTTATTCTATTTGTTTGTTAAGTTTATTTTAATCAATTTCAATTTATGCACTAAATTATTTCAGTTAGTGTGGAATTTTTGTAAGTGGATAAATAAGATGTAACCAAGGGAAAATTTCATTTTTATAATATAATAATTAGTGTAATCTTAAGAATGAAACCGAAGTGGAATGAATTAATTGAGGTTTTAAGTTTTATTCAAGTGTTAAGTTAACAAAATTTCCAATAAGATTGAAATACAGTAATTTATGCAAATAAAAGATGGAAATTGGGTAAATATTAATGTATTGGAATATAAAAGAAACGTTAGCTATGTAGGGAGTAATAATTGATTTATTTGTGAGTTGTAATCAAATAGAGTCAAATTTATTAGAATTTATTGCAATTAATGGGATTAATTGCAGTAACCTTTGAAGATTTATTCACTAAAATAATTGACGATGGAAATTATATGTAAATTTGCTTTTAGTTAATATTAAATATCCAGAGGGCTAGAAATGACACAAATCTACTAGTTTAGAAATTTACAATAAAAAGTGGTAAGTAATTTTTCTAAATATTTAGATAGTAGGAAGATGAAGATTTAGATGGAATTTATTATTTAACTATTTCATAAGTTGAGATCTAAATTTAGAATTGAGATTTTTAATGTATAGATATTGAGCCAATGTTAGTTTCATTAAATTGACATCAATAACTTTGAATAATAGAAAGAAAGTGAATTTAATAAATTTAATCAAACGTATAATGTTGAATTTATTAAAAATTGGAATTTAACCTTTAAGTAAGGATTAACATCTAAATTGATGAATAGAACAACTATGTATTGACACTTGAATTGTTTAGAATTGGAGTAAATAATTAAGAAAATTTAAAGGGAGAAATTTGGTCAATTTTTGAATTTAGATGTAAAAATTGGATTTTTATAATTTATTTAATGAATATTGAAAATAGCCATTTTGGTCACGGACTCGGATTTCGATGAAACCAGTTTCATCGGATCCGTATCGGTGAATTATTATAGGGTTTCAAGTTTCATATCGATCGGACCTGTCGTTTGATCGTACGGACGCGAAACGCCTTCAAAATCAATTTTATTAAAATCAATTTGAAATCAATTTGGAAATCTTGTTTTCAGCATAACTTCTTCATACGATCAAATTTGGACGTGAAACTTTTTTCCATCGCGTTCAGAATATTTTAAAATACCTATCTGGATATATGGGTTTGACAAATTTCGTTCCGGGGTCAGAACGGGCTTTTTGGGCCTTAGTTTGTTTCGTACGTTCATCTATTTAGTCTATCTACTCTAACTCAACCCTACCTATAAATATACAGTTATAAACCCTAGCTCCATTCTATTGTCTATTTGCTGTACGTTCATCTTCTTCAAGCTTCTCTTCTTCTTCAATGGGGGCTAACCCTAGATCCAGTCAGTTCAAAAAAAAAAAAAATTCAAATTTAGAGAAAAAAAAAATTTGGATCTGCAGCAGCTTCTGGTCGCGCTTCGGGTTTCAGGGGAGAAAACCATAGAGCAACTTCGGGTCAGGAAGAAAATGACTCTGGTCGATTCGGGTCGTTTTGGCGAAAACTCCAAGCAAGCACCGGGGAATTGAGGCGGCGCACCAAAGTCGAACCCGAAGTCGACCCAGGACCAGAATTTTCCATTTTTCAAATTTTCATAACTTTTGCATACGAGCTCGGATTCACGCGTGGTTTGTTTTGCTGGGATCGTATCGGAATTTCTGACGTTTTGGCACGAGTTTGGATGAGTTTGGAGACTGTCAAATTTTTGGGTTTAAATTGAATTTGAATTCAATTTAAATTCAAAAGGTGAGTGTTTTAACCCACTCACAACTACTAGAAGCTTTTATGTTTGTTTAAATTAATTTTAGAAATGAATAGAAATTTATTTATGAGTATTTGGCATGTTTATTTATTCATATCTGTTGAATTGCATTTATTTAATTTAACTGTTAATTTAATTAATTTATTGCGTATAAATTTACAGTTAAAATTTATTTGTTTGTATATGAACTGCTAGTTAACAGTTATATAATTTATTTCTGAATATAGACTGTAGATTAATAGCTGTTAAATTTAATTTGAATAAAATTGCCAGTATTACCTGTTATGTAGTACCAAAAATAATATTGTTATTGATTGATATTGATTGGTGATTGCGATTTGGATGATGGATGATGTTGATGAATGGATGTTTATTGTATATCATTAAATTGCAAAATTATCATGCATATTTCATTTCATTCGGGATTGTGGTTTGAAATGATATATAACCGCAAAATTTTATATCTTTTAAATTGCGGATTGAAATGATAAATATCCGTATCACTTGACCATAGGATAGAAAATTATATACAGGCACCGCGGTATATATATAACTATTTAAATGTGATTTCTATGGTTTGGATGGAATACGGTTTATAATAATCTTAAATTTTATATTGTATAAATATTTTTCTTCCATATATATATATATACATATGAAGTTGAAAATTTTGAAATTAAAAGGTGTATAAAAATCTTTATTAAAAATGGAAGAAAATTAAGAAAATGGAGTTTAATAATTTATATCATATGTTTAAATGTTAAGTTTGGAAGTTTTAAGATATGATATTTATAATTGGATTTTTCCCAAAATAAATTGAAATGAATATTCTAGTATAATTTGAATTGGGAAAAATATATATTTTTTATTACTAGAAATTGAAGTCTTATTATTTATGGATTTTATATGAATATTCAAGACTAATTAATAGAACAATTGATTTGTTGAAAGCATAAAATCCAACTTTAGTTTGAAATCTTAATACTCAAAATGGATATACGTATATATAAATAAATTGAATTGGTTTTGGAACTTGAGAGAGATAATATAAATTTTGGTTTAGACTTTAATAAAGAAATGTATTTGTAAAGCCATGAGAACTATTTTCTTTACAAAGTAACATTTAAGTTAAACCATTTAATTCATATACCGTTGAATGTCCAAACCATTCAAGTTTTTAGAAGTTATGGTTTTAAATTATGATTTTCAAAATATTATGCTTTGGAAATATTTGATTTTCAGACGTTATGAAGTTAAAGCATTATGATTTTGGAAAAGAATTATATTTGGGATAAGTGATAAAATATGGTTTTGGGTTTTGAAATGATATCGTATTCATGGTTATGAAATGGAATGTTTATTCTGATTTTTAAAGTATAACCTATTTATAAATGACCGCGGTGTTATAATAACGATGGGTTGGCAAAGAGACCGGGATCGGATATGGACATACTCTCTGTCGATACCGAAAACCACTTTGACTAACCGTGTACGCGGTGGAGATTCCAGAATGAAGTAGGTGGTGGCGACGTTTCCTGTAAGGTAAATACGTGGACCCGACTCCCGTGAGTTGGCATAAGGTGGCTAAAACAGGAGCGATTCTCAGGCCAATGAGGTCATTCCTCTGATCGGACCCTCCTCTTCGATATTATACTTTGATTTTGGATTGATTTAGTGGCCACTTCTATATTTTGATTTTGGGGGAGTTAGTCCGAGGTGGGCGGTAACTGCGGCTACGCGTTTCCACCAGCCTGGATAGCAATTGGTATATCTACCCTGGCATTGCCTAGTTGTGCCGTGTCACCTACCATACCGAGCCTTTACTACGAGTTTCTATTTGTGTCGTACCTATGGAGTATCCTCTGGTAGCTTCCCGATCAGGAGGTATTACGGTACTGTATAGACTACTGGCATTATTTGTGTTAAGGGCTATATGGGTAACCCCTTAACGCTATTAAAAAGTAAGTTTATTTTATAAATAGACACTATTATAATAGCGCAATATACTACATAGTAAATAGTTTAACGGATCCTTAGGAGATGTAAATCCCGAACATCTCTTGAGTTACTGTACTCATATTTATTTCTGTTAATTTAACTCACATAAGATCTTTTAGTTCTGACTCGAGTGTTTTTGTCTTTTCAAATTCGCTCGGGTCAGTCCGAGCGTTTCAGGATCGATGACTTTAGCTTTGGACGACGAAGACGAAGAGTTCGTATTATTATTAATTATAGTATTGCACCACACTCTAAATTTCCGCTGCATTGATTGTATTGGTATGTGTAACTCTGATATTCATTGTATAAGTAAAATAAATATTTTGTAAACAGTTATCATGAACTGTATATTGATTATTATATTTTATCCTTCCGCTGTGAGATTCTATTTTGTTTTATTTCTTCTCTTTTTTTCTTATTTACCCCATAACAATCCGCCCTTGCGTATGCTTTGAATGGGCACGTGTGTCGGTTTAAAGTGTGCGAAAAGGCGGGATGTTACAAGAACCACATATGATAATACTTTTGACTTTAGATATGTATTGCCATCAAATTAACTTGAAGGTATATGTTTTATAGTTGTATTTTATCAATTTTTGAAGGTAATTATGATTCCAAGGTTGCAGTATGGTAGAGCTGGCCTATGAAGAACAGGGCAAACGTTCTGATGGCAGTCGGTTTATCACTTGTATAGTTGAAAGGTATTTTAAACTTTTACTATTTTTGAAATAAATTGACAAGAATATGTTATTTCCGGACTAGTAAACCTTTTGGAAAATTTCACCATTAAATATTTACATGATCATTGACAAATGTTAGGTGATGCGGACGTTGCGTCGATTATGCACTATTAACATTTTACTGAGCTACTTCGTTTTGCATTTTACTAAGCTGCTTCATTTTTCTGCAAAACCAATTAGTCGATGCGAATAATCACCACTTTATATTTACTAGAGAAAATCACATTACTCTTTTGTAGATTTGCATCCAAATTATTCCCTTTACTTTGCTATATAGGTACATAAAACATTCTTTTGTTATATGGAAGATTGCTAGCTAAAGTTGCTTATAAAAGGTATGTTTTTATGCACTTGAATGTATATGCTAATATGAATTATATTTTGTTATATATGATATAAATCCAATCTTATTTGATCGTGTAAATGTATATTGAATTGGGTGAGGGGAAAGCACTAACCACTCAAAGGAGATACTGTCAAAAATTCATGAAATCCGATAAGTTTATAAAAATCAACAAAGTTTATAAGAATTAACTACGTCAACCAAGTTTTATAAAATTAAAAAAAAATCTAAAATTAAATAAGTTTTATAAAATTAATTTAATACCTAAATATTAATAAAATTTTATAAATTTAAATAAATTTATGACAATTAACTAAGTATAAAAATTTAACTAAGATAACTATGTCATATAAAAATATTCTAAATTTTTTTTTTTACTTAATTCATAAAGATTGACTAATTGTTATAAAAGTTAACTACGTTATCAAGTTTTATAAAAATTTAACTAGATTAACTAAATGTTTATAAAAATTAACCAATTCAAGTTATATAAAAATTAACTAAAATTATTTTAACAAATTTGTAAACTGAGTCTTATAAATATTCAACTAAGTTAATTGAGTTTTATAAAAATTAATTAAAGGATATAAAAATTAACTAAGTTATATAAAAATTAACTAAGTTAATCGAGTTTATCAAAATCACCAAAATTTGAATTTTTTTAATTAAATTAACTAAAGGTTATGAAAATTAATTTAGTTTTATAGAAATCATGTTCTCTATTTTGGAATCTTTGTTAAATTGTTATAAAAATTGACCAAGATTTATAAAAATTAATTAAGTTAACAAAAATTAACTAAATTTAAAAGAAAAATAATAATATAATATAATAGTAGTAGTAGTAATAAAATAATATTATGGTAATAATAATAAATTAACTAAGTTAATTAAGTATTATAATAATTAAATAAGCTAACCGATTTTTCAAATTAAATAAGTTAATAAATTTATTTAAGTTTTATAAAAATCATGTTTTTATATTTTGAAATCTTTGATAAATTGTTATAAAAAATCGACTAAATTTTATAAGCATTATCTAATTAATATATAAATTAACTATATTAACTAAGTTTTGTGAAAATTAATTAAGTTTATAAAAATTGACTAAATTTAGAAGAATAATAATATAATATAATAATAGTAATAAAATAATATTAATAATATTAATAATAATATAATAACAACAACAACCACAACAATAACAAATTAACTAAGTTTGAAATAAGTAACTAAGTTAATTAAGTTTTATAATAACTAAATAAGCTAACAGTTTTTTATAAAATTTAGTAAGTTTATAAAATTTAATTAAGTTTTAATAAATTAATAATTTTATAACAATAACATTCAATTGTTGAATAAAATATTTTAAACAAAATTTATAGCCATTTAAGGAAATTCCATGTGTTATTAAGATCATTTCCATATGATCATATAAATTAACTAAATTTTATAAAATTAAATAAATTTTATAAAATTAAATAAATTTTATATAAATTAAAGTAATTTTATAAAAATTAACTAAGTTAATCAAGTTTCATATAAATTAATTAAGTTCCATATAAATTTATTAAACTTGTATAATCAAGTTCACATACACACAAACATATGTATGTATAGTTATAATTGCTAATTGTTGAATTTCTATTTCATTGGTAATTACCCATCTATGGTGCATACAAAGGGCAACATGTTGTTGTATATTAGCGATCTAAAGTAACAACTTTATGGTTTGCACATTTAATCGTCATGTGTAGTACGATCTTGTTATTATTTGTATTATTTACACTTCTAATGTAATGTTCATTAAATATTACGATATGTTATGCATTATTCTATATGAATGTTGAATGGTTAGTTATTTTTTGTTTAATGTGATCTATATTATTGTGTGAAATGATACATTATGTTTATGCAAATTTGTCGATTATAATGTGATAATTGATACGTACATGTGCAAAAATGATTGTTAAAATGCTGTTAAAGGATTTGATAGCGTTTTTAAAACGCTATTAAAGCTATAGCCTTTATGAAAGGCTATTACGACATGTCATTATAATAAAGGGTCTTTTATAGCATATTAAGAATGCCAGACTTTTTAAAACGCTATAAAAAAGGTGTTTTTGTATAGCGTTTCTTCTGTTGCAATAATAGGTTACATTAAAAACGCCATTAATAAGACTTTTTATGGCATGTTCAAAATGCAATAAAAAACATGTTTTTTTATACCGTTTCTTCTATAGCAATAATAGGTCACTGATTTATTACAACATGTTGATTGACCCCGTTTATAAAAATGCTGTAAAAGCCTTCTATAGCGTTTTTTAAACGTTATTAAAGGGTCCTTTTATTGTAGTGTGACCGACTGAACTGCAATGGTGCGATTAGAGAAACCACCATTTTCAGCTACTACACTAAGGAACAGCCAAGGATCTTGTGCAAGACTCGAAATCTCACGATCGAGGATGTCAGGAGTCAATTCGACTCCCTTACTTCCCTTTTTCTTGTTTTAAATAATTAGGACAATAATAACCATAGACCGTTTACTTACGTACAAGGCCTAGATTAGTCACTAAGCACGCTCTGAGTCGGTTGTCTAGGACGACTATTTAAGAAAATATAACCTCTGGTCACTTACACATATACGAGAGCTGGATTGCTCCCTAGGCACGCTCTGAGTCGAATGTCTGGAGTAGATAATTAGGACTTCTGCTTATTGCTTCGATTTGAATATTTGATATTTGAAAAATCCGCATCGAATGTGATGGGTGGTATTGATCGCTTTTAAGTCCCATCTTGAGAGACGGGACTAGAATGCAGGTGCAAGTCCCTTCGTCGGAGAGCGAGTGGATGGACTTGTACAATATTGATCGCCTTAAGTCCCTTCCGACGAGATAAGACCAGAGTGCAGATTGCAAGTCCCCTCACTGGAGAGCGAGCGGATGGACTAGTATGATATTAATCACTTTAAGTCTGGTTTGAAGAGATGGGTCGAAATACGGGGTTTAAGTTGCCTTGCCAGAGAGCGAGTGGATGGGCCCATATGAAAATTAAGCCCCTTCATCGAAGAGTGAGCGAATGGGCTCGCTTGGTCGTGTTAGTCTGTGAGATGATGGTTTTGATGACAACAACCTTAGAATAGATTATAAAATATAAATACTAACAATATAAGTTTAGATATATATGAATATGCAGGATTTAACCATGCAGGTAACAAGAATGAAGATTGTACAGTATAGAGATTCAAGATATCAAGATTGAAGACTCATGAGTATCAAGATTATCAAGAGTTCAAGAATTCAAGTAATTTATTCTTTAATTAGAATTTTTGTTGAAACTCCTAGAAAAGCACTGGCGTCTTAAAATCCAATTTATTCGTGGAATGGAATCCACTTCGAGCCCGTTAAAGGGACGGAACCCTAAGTAGGATGGAACCTACGAAAAATATAGTGGAACATTGTTTTGTATCCGCTAACTTTTTATTCAAAATGATTTTTCAAAATAATATCTTGTTTTCAAAATGATTTCAAAACCTTCCTTTTAAAAGCATCAAAAACATCTATCCTGATTTCAAATACTTTTAGCCTCAAAATAATCTTTAATTTCAAAATCAAATTATCCTTGTTTTTAAACTATTTTTTAAATATAATATATTTAACTTTTAAATATTTAGATTTTAAATAGTAAAATTTTGTATATATTATTCTTTATATTTACTTATGTATTTTAATTATAGTCAAGTATATTTATAAATAAAAAAAAATTAATATAAAATAAAGTTATTTTCAAAGAAAATCAAAACACCAAAAAATCCTTTGGGATGTCGACATTCCCAAGTATCCCATGTCGACATGGTGTGAGTTGAGTTTAAAATTTAAATTTCAAAAGAAGTGTCTATTCGTCATAACTCTTCACGAATGGGCATGGCTGTTGTTACTCTATAAATAGGGGTTAGTTTCAACGAATTTAAACAGAAGTTTTCTGGGTTTTCACTCCTCTTCTTCTTCCGCATCTCTTAATACATATTCTTACCATTACTCTGCCGAAATCAACATTGAATCAAACTCGATCATTCATAGTTTGATTCTTTATCATTATCTCAACAAGATCCTCAGTGCTATTCAGAGTTATAGGCTTTCTAAAATTAACTTAGCGAGAAAAGATGTGATTGTAGCCTTGAAAATCAATCAAGCGAGATAAGGTGTGATTGTAGCCTTGGGAAATCAATTGGGTGAACTTGTTGCCCGAGAAATCAAGTATCTCTACCCAGAGGATTGTGATTCTGGAGGGTGTACCACGTTGCCTTGAAATCGAGGGTGTAATTGTAAAGATTGTTTTTGAAAGGAAATCCATACTTGTGTGTGGGACTAGATGTAGGGTAACTCCGAACCAGTATAAAATTTGATGTGTTCTTTCCTTTACTGCTTTTACTTTATATTTGTATTCGTGTTTGATTCTGTGATCATATCTGTGTTTGAATATTTCATACATTTGTGTTTAAATTGACAAAAACTCAAAAAGATTTAACAATTCTCTAAAACACTATTCACCCCCCTCTAGTGTTTATCCTTAGCCTTAAGATCCTTAATCCGCATTTATCACATTTGGTATCAAAGCAAGGTTTTCAAAGTTTCATAATCTGATTTTTGAAAAAGTTTTCAAAATGGCTACCAACACTGGTATTGTTACCAACACTAGTATCCTTATCACTAGTTCATTTGTAGAAGGCCGGTCTACTGTCAGACCACCACTTTTTGATGGCAGTAACTATGCATATTGGTCATGTAGGATGAAAATATATTTATAATCTATAGGATTAGACACTTGGAATATCACACAAACTGAATATTCTGAACCCACAACTGATTTTGCACAGTGGACCGCTGAGCAAAAGACTGTTGCACAAAATAATTCTAAAACAATGAATATTCTGTTTTGTTTACTTGATAGAAATAAATTCAATAGAGTGTCAGTTTGTAAGTCTGCATATGAAATCTGGAAAACTTTGCAAGTAACTCACGAAGGAACAAGCAAAGTTAAATAGACCAAAATTTCCATGCTCACAAATCAGTTTCAATTATTTAAAATGAATCCTAATGAGTCTATTTCAGATATGTATAGTAGATTTCAGGATATTATGCATTCTTTAATATCCTTGGGAAAGAAATTTTCTGAAGAAGATTAAGTCAGAAATTTTTTAAATTCTCTTACTCTAGAATGGGATCCAAAGACATTGCGATCGAAGAGGCAAGTGGCATCAGTACCTTAAAGATAGAAGAATTAATTGGAAATCTAATGTCATTTGAAGTCCAAATGATCGGGAGAAGAGAAAGCAAAGCATCCGAAAAGAAATCAATGGCATTCAATACATTGACCGATGGATCAGATTCAAACAGTAATAATAATGAAGAGATAGCCTTTATGACCAAAAATTTTAGAAAATTCCTGAAATACAGAAAGATAAATAATATCAAGAGAAACAACTATAAGAACTATGGAAATCAGAATGTAGTACCAAATATTGTCAAATGTTTCAACTGTGACGAACCAGGCCACATCAAAAGAGACTGTCTGTATCCAGAAAGGCAGAATCCTCATATGAACAATGATCTAGCAAAGAAACGAAAGCGTGCATTTACTGCTACTCTAGTTGATTCAGACTCGTCCTCAAGTGATGATGATCAGAAAATAGATAATTCAAATTTATGTTTCACGGCAGTTCACGACTCCGATGAATTCAGAGAAACGGACTCAGAAAAAATACACATTTACAATATAATTGGTTGAAATTGCTTGCTTAGAATTAGATGCTTAATTGCTTGATTGATTGATTTTGAATTGGTGTGTTATTTGAATTTTAAATTTATTTTCTATTTTTATTATTATTTTTATAAGTATAATAATACTTTCTGAAATATACTATAAAGTTCAATAATATTTCAGAAATATATAGACATTAAAAATAATAAAGTGTGTATATATATATATATATTTATTAGAGAACTTAGGAAAAATTAGTCATAAAAATTCACTGGCACATGTCGACATGGTCCCTACCATGATGTCGACATGGGTACCAGAATTTGAATTTCAAAATTTGAATTCAAATGTTTGAATTTATCTCCACCTTTTCACTTCATTTAATTCTCTGAAAAGCTACCTTTTAACCAGACAATATGTCTTTTGAGAATCTGTTTATTCACTATCATTTATCATACCTTTTCACTCTCATTTTCAAATTCAAACTCTTTCTTCAAAAATTCAAGCTCTCTACTCTCTACTTTAATGGCTTCTACAAGCAAACCCTCCACCGTGAGAATTTCCAAAAAAATAAAAAAGCAACTCTTCAATGATCCGGAGGCAATAAAAGCATACATCAATTATGCTAATTATGCCAAAGTCCATCCCAGAAAGTTTGCTATTTTTCAAGATTTCTCTTCTTATGAACTTGATTCTCTTTTTGCAAACAATGGAGTTCTTAGTCTTATTGATGCTTCTCAAAATGATTTTGTTTGCTATCCAAATCTTGTCAAAATTTTCTGTGCTAATTTAAACCGTGGATTTTATAATGGAAATGAGGATGAAATTTGGAGTAGTGTCAATGATACTAGAATTGTTTTGAATTGTGATCTTTTGGGTACCATTCTCAATTGCAAGAGTACGGGAATGGATCTTTCTAACTTTAAAATCGATGAAAATGATCGTGAGACATTTCATCACATTTTCGAAGGAAATGATAATTTTGAATTTAAAAATCGAAATTTTCGACCAAAGGCAAGAATTGTCAATCTTCTTTTGCAACATACTTTGACACCAAGATCGGGGAATTTTAACAATCCTACTTCAAAAGTTTGCAAAGCACTTTTTTCTATTTTTGGAAATTATGACATAAATTGGGCGCAAGTTATTTTGGATGAACTTTGTCCCAAAAATCTTGAAAAGGGTGAGAATACTTTATATCATGGAATTTATCTCACTCAGATTTTTAACTATTGTGGAGTGGATTTCAAAGGCAAAGAATTTGTTTCTAGAAAAGTTTTCAATCATTCCAACATTTCGCTTATGAAAATTCCATTTGTTTTTCAACCTTACAAGACTCTTGCCGAAAAGGAAGAGCGTTTGGCTCATGAGGAAATGGAAGAAGAGGAAAAAGAAGAAGGGGATGAAATGGAAATTGAAGAAGAAGAAGGCGAAACCTCTTTGGAAAGCATCGACTATCCTCCTAATCCATCCAACAAAACCCTTCTCAAAAACCAAAAGATGATTGTTGAGAATCAACGGATTCTTAAACGATCCGTTAGTAAGAAGTTGGACAAAATTTCATCCAAGATGAACAAGTTCATTTCCAAAGTCAGCAAGAAACTTGGATTTTCTTCATCATCGTCATCCTCTAACTAGTTCTACCTTATCATATCTCGTTGTATTAGTTTTAGTTTATTTTGATTTGAATGTTCGTGTAGTTCTTTATGATTAATCGTTGTATCGTCTTAAATATGCAATAAAATGAAATTTTCTTTCTGTTGTCTAACTTATCTTTTCTCCAGAATAAATGTTAGTATATTATATAAATATATATACACACACACATAATTATTCACAAAATCAAAATATCATCAAATTTCACTACACCATGTCGACATAACCCCTATGACCATGTCGACATGTACTGGTCAGAAATGACAATTCATTTTGAATTTGAAACTTGAATATTTACCATATGTAGATCCATTTCAAACGAATTTGTACACCATAAATACCAATTTCTTCTAGAATTCGTCACTTAAAACTATTTCTTATCTACTCTATCTCTCATTCTTCTCACAAATCTAAATATGGTTAATCCAATTCATAACTTATCCGAAAATCTTGAAGAAACTCTTAATTCGTTCAAGAATATTCTCTCGTTCATTCTTCGTAACCAACGACACTTAGAATTGAGTCAAATGCAAATGATCAAGAAGCAAGAAAGGCATTTCGATGCAATACGATGGATGATTTCCTCCCTACACAAGGATGATAACGAAGCACATCCTCCAGTCTCTCTCACCAACGACAATGATAATTGGGATGCTATTAAGGCAGACCCTATCTTTGGAGAAGAATGATGGGTGGAAGTTCCACGTAACGTTTAATTTTATTTGGTTGCTTTGTTTGAATTATTTGCTTTGATTGATTTGATTTCATTTGCTTTGGCTTGGTTTGAATTTGATTGATATTTAGTAATGGATTGATGTTTGTTGTACAAAACATGTATAATTATACATTAATATGTATATAATCTTTGATTCATTATTGTGACTATCAATATAATTATTTCTTGATTCTATATTTCATTGTATAAGTTTATTAATGCAGGTATTTTAGTCCAAGAACGAGGGGGAGTTATATAGTTTAGAGTTAGTTTTTTTTGTTGATGACAAAGGGGGAGAAGTATAAAATAGGGTAGTTAGGCATAGATTAGGGGGGAGTTATTAGGATAGAAGTAATATTTTATAAACAAAGGTTGTCATCATCAAAAGGGGGGAGATTGTTAGTCCGTGAGATGATGGTTTTGATGACAACAACCTTATAATAGATTATAAAATATAAATACTAACAGTATAAGTTCAGATATATATGCATATGCAGGATTTAACTATGCAGGTAACAAGAATGAAGACTGTACAGTATAGAGATTCAAGATATTAAGATTGAAGACTCATGAGTATCAAGATTATCAAGAGTTCAAGAATTCAAGTAATTTATTCTTTAATTATAAATTTTGTTAAAACTCCTAGAAAAGCACTGGCATCTTAAAATCCAATTTATTCGTGGAATGGAATCCACTTCGAGCCCGTTAAAGAGATGGAACCCTAAATAGGATAGAACCTACGAAAAATCTAGTGGAACATTGTTTTGTATCCGCTAACTTTTTATTCAAAATGATTTTTCAAAATTATATTTTGTTTTTAAAATGATTTCAAAACCTTCCTTTTAAAAGCATCAAAAACATCTATCCTGATTTCAAATACTTTTAGCCTCAAAATAATCTTTAATTTCAAAATCAAATTATCCTTGTTTTTAAACTATCTTTTAAATATAATATATTTAACTTTTAAATATTTAGATTTTAAATAGTAAAATTTTGTATGTATTATTCTTCATATTTACTTATGTATTTTAATTATAGTTAAGTATATTTATAAAGTTTAAAATAGTTTTAATACAAAATAAAAGTTATTTTCAAAGAAAATCAAAACACCAAAAAATCCTTTGGGATGTCGACATGCCTAAGTACCCCGTGTCGACATGGTGTCAGTTGAGTTCAAAATTTAAATTTCAAAAGAAGTGTCTATTCGTCATAACTCTTCACGAATGGACATGGCTATTGTTACTCTATAAATAGGGGTTAGTTTCAACGAATTTCAACAGAATTTTTTTGGTTTTTCACTCCTCTTCTTCTTCCACATTTCTTAATACATATTCTTACCATTACTCTGCCGAAATCAACATTGAATCATACTCGATCATTCGTAGTTTGATTCTCTATCACTATCTCAACAAGATCCTTAGTGCTATTCAGAGTTATAGGCTTTTTGTAATCAACTTAGCGAGAAAAGGTGTGATTGTAGCCTTGAAAATCAATCAAGCGAGATAAGGTGTGATTGTAGCCTTAGGAAATCAATTGGGTAAACCTGTTGCCCGGAAAATCAAGTATCTCTACCCAGAGGATTGTGATTCTGGAGGGTGTACCTCGTTGCCTTGAAATCAAGAGTGTAATTGTAAAGATTGTTTTTGAAAGGAAATCCGTACTTTTGTGCGGGACTAGACGTAGGGTAACTCCGAACCAGTATAAAATCCGGTGTGTTCTTTCCTTTACTGCTTTTACTTTATATTTGCATTTGTGTTTGATTCTGTGATCATATCTGTGTTTGAATATTTCATACATTTGTGTTTAAATTGAAAAAAACTCAAAAAGATTTAACAATTCTCTAAAACACTATTCACCCCCTCCTCTAGTGTTTATCCTTAGCCTTAAGATCCTTAATCCGCATTTCTCACAGGTCATTGAGTTCCTTTAATGGAGTGCAAGCAGATTCAGCAAAGATCCAGAGAGATCAAAACTCTAGTTTGGGCATAAACGTTTTGGAGAGGTCAAGTCCTAGATTGGAAGTTAAATAGTTTGAGGAGATCGAATCCTAAATGGATCATGAACATTCGGAGAAATTGCACGTTAAATTGAATATACAATGATCTAGAAAGATCGAACCTTTGAACGGATATAGATTTGATTTTGATTAAAGGATTTAAACGCTTTATAATTAGAGTAAAAAAGACAAATATCGGATGAACATAGGACGATTTTAATATGTGATGTAATAACTTCCCAAAGGATTGGAAGTGAACATAAGACAAATATTAGATTGTAGCAGCTTCCCATCGTGTCCTCGTTTCCTTATCGTTCCCCTGCAATCTAATCTTTTCTCAACCTTTCCCTCTCGTCTAAAATACCTCCATCCTATCTACTCTTCCTCGCCTTTGCTCCTGGGCTTGTTAAAGGCTACAAACCCTAGGTTTGGATTTCGACATAGTCACATGCTAATAACCTTGATCGGTACAAAACCATGTTAGAAATTCTCAAGTAATTTTTACACCCGTTTCAAGTATATGATAGGTTTAAACATGTTCTATTTCTACTTATTCTAGTCGTTCTTAGAAAACAAGTTCTATTTCCTATCTATAATGAAATGGCGTTTTTGTATAACTACTCCTTTTAAATCCAACATTTATATGCCACTTCTATTTTCATTTGATTCTCTAGAAATAAGGGTTTTAAGTAATACTAAAGGATAAACAAGCTCAAACAAAAGCTTTATTTCGGTCGAAGTTGAGAGTTTGCAGAATCGAAATTCATGAATCGATTCTCCTCTTGTTAGATATTCCTTGATTGCTTCATTTTATCATTCCAATTTGGTGATTTTTTTAGGATATAGGTTGTAACCACCCAGACTTTTCGATCCCGAAAATTCCAGATAGTTAGGAAAAAGAATAAAGAGATAGAAGAATAAGAAGAACAGAAACACCAACATCTCACATTCGCAGCGGATAAAATATAATAACAAATAATAACAGTTATACAAAGGAAAACTGTACTTGTCAAATTTCACTTTAATACATCAGAGTTACACATATATACAGACAATAGATATACACAATCATCATGTCTTAGATATACAACAATATAATACAGCGGAAGCACTCCATACGTTCTTGCCATCCAGCTCGCCTCCTGAGCTCCAGAATGTCCTTACCTGAAAATATGTAATACTCGGTCTGACCCGAGCATTACATCAAAGTAACACCCGGATCAGGCTGGAAACCAGCGTGAGTAAACTCATCTAACATGAAATACCAAAGCATAGAACTTATTTAAACCCGGGTAACTCGTGTCAAAATTTCAAATTTGCAATTTGTTATAGACATCGCTAATTTCACACATCAAATCTCTAAGTACCAAACTTAGATTAAATAGTCCAATTCACTTAAATCATTCCATACGAGCCTATTGATTTCACATATCAATTTATAAAGAATCGAAGTGGTTTCGGGTATTTACTAATATCAGACTCCCATCTCTTCGAATTTAATACCATCTTAGCCCGAGTTATTTAAGTGAACCATAATTCAACTTTAAATACAAGATGTCGCTTTTTACATAGAAATTTATCATCATTAATAACCACATTATAAATGTCCATCCAAACATTTCATATCACAAAACATTTCACGTCACAGAATAACACAGCATATCATCCAATAGATATCATCCAATTCAGATATTTTACTCAAACAATCATTCATAAGCAATCATTGTTAATCCCTATTATAATTAATTTAATTAACTTAAATTAAATCAATTACTTAAGAATAAATCACCTAACTTTGCTTAATCAACCATTAATTAATTACAACCTTTTAATTAATCAATCATTCTTCAAATATCCATCTTAATTAATCACCTTGATTAATTATCTTCAATTACATAGAATAATTATCCTTCAATTAATTTCACAAATTAACTATCCTTAACCATTTACAGTAATTAACCTTTGATTACTCTCATTTATTACATTAATTAATGATCCTTAATTACTTCTTCAATTAATTATTAATTATAGTTAATGATGAATCTTAAATTAATTATTCATTAATCAACCTTGATTAATCACATTAGTAATTAATTACCCTTAATCAATTACATTACTTAATTATCATCAAATAACTTTATTAATCAATTCTTAAATTAAAAATATGACTGTTGCCAAAGGTCACACCTTGCACGCGCCCCAAGTGCCCATCTTTGACCCATAATAATAATGGGTAGGACCAAGCCCACATACCCAAGCCCCCATAATAATAATGGCGTCCTCCTCCTCCTCCTCCTCCTCCATCAAAGGTTCTCACTTCCACAAGTTCTCCCGTCACCATCCCGTCTGTAAACCGGTCTCTCCTCCTTCGTCTATCGCTTTTGTTCCTAACATCTACAAGACCGCGCCTTACTCACTGAACCCCTCCCTTTCCCAGCCACCACACCCTCTCAACCACCCAATATCCAACTACGTTGGTGTCCCCAAAAAATCATATGCACAAGTGCTTAACTCCTTTACCCCCGTCCTCCCTATCCCCCCCAGCTCTCATCGTCGCCGTCAACGTACTCTGCCTGCTTTTACAAACGCTTGATCAACCATAGAATTCCTGAAAACAAAGAGACGTTGTCTCAGGTGTGCTGGCCTGGGACACGTGGCAAAAATCTGTAGAGAACCGAAGATTTGCTACCAGTGTGGATTTTTTGGGCATGCACACACGCATTGTTCCGAGAAATACAATTATTATTTTTCTTCCCACAAGAAAGTCTCTGCACCTCCCACCTCAAATAAATCCAAAAATTATCTTTCCCACGTGGACGAATCCCCTGCTCCATCTTTTCTTCATTCGATTCGAGACATCAATCAGAAGCCTACACGCCAAAAGTTGCCTCGTTCTCCCACCCCTCCTACTTCTCACTCCAAACAATTTCCTCCACACTCTGTTCACTCTTCCTCTCAAATTTTCTCCATGGCCAACTCCACTCACTACCTCATCGCAACTATCATCGAAGGCTTCTGGTCCATTGAGTCCCTTCACCTGGCCCTTTCGCTGAATTTCAACCACCGTGAATGGCCAATCTGGATCTTCTCCGAAAACAGCTTCATAGTTTGTCGCCCCTCAATCGCCATCCTGGAGCAGGCCCTTCAGAAGAAAACGTTATCAAAGCCAGGTAGCTCGATCCTTCTACAACAATGGTCTGAATCGGAGCCTCAAGCTGTCACTCTGGAGCCAGCTGTTTGGGCTCGAGTGTACGGCTTCCCGGAATTCCTCAGAAACAATTCACAGGCAGTAGGGAGTGCGCTTAGCCCGTTAGGTCGGTTTATTGCTTCTGATGACTGTGTTTGGGCCAATTTTGATCACCTCTACTTATTCGTCAAAATGCAATTTTACTCGGGAGTAAGCGCTCCTAGTACCTTTGTAGCACGCTTAAACAACGAAGACCACCTCCTCACTATAGAAAAATGGGAGCATGCCCATCCCACTCGCAGGCCAGAAACCATGTTCCTAGGGGTCGACTATGACAATGACCTAAGGTGTTTGGATGAGTCACCCCTCTCGGATGACTCGGATTATGCGCGTTTTGATGCCATGCTTTTTGATCTAGATACTTCCCCCCCGCGTCCTTTTGAAGCACATGCTCATAGCCCTCCTGGAGGGAGGATGACCCGCACCGCTGGGAAGCCTGGCCTATAGACCAACACATTGACCCCCCCTGTTGACATCGGCCTCCCCTCTCCTCCTAATGTCCAAACATCCCATGCCTTGGTCCAGGCATCCTCCCCACCTCGCCAGCTGCAGCACCTTCAGTCCTCCCGGTTCTCTCCAGCTTCAGTTCGACGGAGTTAAAGGATTAATAGAGCGGCCTCCCTCCCCGGTTGTCTCTATAAAACTGCTATTTTCTCTTCAACCAATAAAAGACTAAATAAAAAAATGGCACGTTGCATGGGTGTTAATTTAAGTGATAGTCACTACACCGCCATGCAGGCCCTAGAATCGAAGAGAATGTCTCTTTCCCAATGAAAATTATCTCCTGGAATGTACGGGGTTTGGGGGACCCTTCAAAGAGACACGCTGTCAGTCTCACTTTATCCCCTCATAAAGAGGATGTTCTTTTTCTGCAAGAAACTAAATTGTCTGACCCTACACAGTCCATAGTTAGACACTTGGGGGGGTCTACCCTCACGGGTTGGGCCCACATCAATGCAGACGGATCCAAAGGAGGAATTATCACCGCGTGGAATGAAGCTGTCTGGTCCCATTGTCACACATCAGCTCACCCCTCTGCACTACACGTTACCCTCCGTCACATCCGATCGGGCACAATCTACTTCTTTACAAATATTTACGGGCCTCATAGTACTCTGGAGAGGAATGGGCTTTGGGTCGAATGCCTCTCCTTTGCAGCTTATCTATATGGCCCCTGGATTGTTGGTGGTGACTTCAACACTACCCGCTTTCCCGACGAACGCAACTCAGGTCAAAATTCCCTTGACTCGGGACTCGTTTAACTCCTTCATAGACAACTGCTCCCTCATAGACCCGCCCATCAATAACCGTCAGTTCACCTGGTCGAATCGTTGAGCCAGTCCCACTCTAGCCAAGCTGGATAGATTCCTCTTCAACCCAGCCTGGGATGACCTCCACCCCCGTCCTCGGTTTTCGGGCTTGCCTCTGCCATCTCAGACCATTGTCCCATTATCTTAGACACTGGCTCCCTCCCCAACTTCAAACGCCCCTTTAGATTCGAGCGTCTTTGGCTCCTGGAACCCTCTTTTGATAATTTTATCAAACAAGTCTGGGCCCAGCCCACGCATATTCAATCGCCATCGACCCGAATTGTTTTCAAACTTAGGTCTCTTAGGAAAATCATTAGACCTTGGGCCAGATCGGTGTGGGGAACTCTCCGTGCTCGTATCTCAGCAACTCAAGACGATATCTTGGCCCTTAATATCCTGGAAGAGTCTCGTCCGCTGACAGACGTCGAGCGGTCCCGTCTGACTACTCTAGAATTCGATCTTGATAGACTTGTTAAACAGGAAGAGATTGGCTGGAAACAGCGCTCTAAAGCCTCATGGTTGAAAGAGGGAGACAGGAATACCTCTTTCTTTCATCACCTTGCTAGCGGCCGCCGCAGATCCACATTAATTCCCGAAATTGTCCACAATAATGTCACCTACACCGAACTCTCAGACCACCTCCGCCTATTCACCAATCACTTCAAGAACATTCTTGGCAAACCATCCCCCCCTCTCCTAGCCATTGACCGGTCCCTCCTTTTCCCAGCCCCATCCACCATCTCCATCGACCATCCATTTTCTGAAGAAGAGATTTGGGCCGCCTTAAGAGGAATGGCTGACGACAAAGCACCTGGCCCAGATGGCTTCGGGCCACTCTTTTTCAAGCACTTCTGGGAAACAATCAAAACTGACATACTTGAACTTTGTGACGAATTTCATTCCGACCCTGCTTCCATCTCCAGATTAAACCACGCCAATATTATACTCCTCCCCAAATCTCCTGGCGCCAACACCCTTTCTTCCTTCCGTCCCATCAGCCTACTTAACACTACCTTTAAAATTATCACAAAAGTTCTGGCCAACCGCCTTCAATCTGTAATAGCTCCACTGGTCGGAATCGAGCAGTCAACATTTATTCAGGGCAAAAACATCATGGACTGTGTTGCATCCGCTCAGGAAATCATTTCTTATTGTCATCAGTCATCGACCCCCGGAGTCTTGTTAAAGCTCGACTTTTCTAAAGCTTTCGATTCGGTCAATTGGAACTTCATTATCGACCTCATGAAACATAGAGGCTTTTCCTCTAAATGGTGCACATGGATCTCGCACATTCTTCACACCAGCCTATCTTCCTTATCGATCAATGGCGCTTCGGGTGGTCACATCAAGTCATCCCGGGGACTCAGACAGGGTGATCCACTCTCCCCTCTCATTTTCGTCCTGGTAGCAGATGTGTTCAACAAAATGATCAAATTAGCCTCAGCCAACTCCTTTTTCTCTTGCATCAAACTCCCGAATTCCTCTTCCTCGGTCTCCAACCTACAGTTTGCAGACAATACTTTGCTATTCACAACCCCTAAGATTGAACATTTACACTGCTTAAAAGTAGCCCTTTACTCCTTCGAGCTCATCTCCGGCCTCACCATCAACTTTAGCAAAAGCTCGGTCATAATGCTGGGTAATTCCAACCACCTAGGACCTTTTGTTTCATCTATGCTTAACTGTAGCCTCTCTAATTTCCCTCTTATCTACCTTGGAATTCCCCTCCGTCCATTCAAGCTTCTCAGATCGGATTGGACCCCCTTAATATCCAAGATTGAATCCAGGCTCCTTAGTTGGAAAGCTCATTCCCTCTCTGCGGCTAGTCGTCTCGTCCCAGTCAAATCCGTTTTATCAGCAATCCCATCTTATTGGATGTCTTTTCATAAACTCCCATCTTGGGTCATCAACCGTATCGATAAAATCAGAAGCTCTTTTCTCTGGAATGGCAGTGGTGCCAAAAGATTAGTCAGCTGGTACATTGCCTTTCTACCGCTGAATCAGGGAGGCCTTGGTATTACCAATCTCAGTTCGTTTAATACCGCGCTTCTCTCCAAGTGGATCTGGAAAATTCTCTCCCTAGACAACTTCATTTGGAAAGAATGGATCCTTTCGCTTCTTTACGGTTCCAACAACCACTCAGTCCTCCACCCCCCTCCGAGGTCTAGACCTTTCCCATTTTGGGCTGGTGTGCTTAAATCCCTTCCCCGCGTCAAATCCCTTTTTCACTTTGCTCTTGGAGACGGTAAAAATTGTATTTTTTGGTTAGATATTTGGCACAACCAGTTTCCCCTTTCTAAATCCCTGCCACACCTCTTCTCTCTTACTCACTCCCCCCGACCTCGGTCAGCGACTGTGTCCGTCTCGGTCCAGAACTCCTCTGTCCCCCAGCCCTCTTCGAATCTAATGTTTTCTCCGACCTTATCGAAGCTTCAAACCTGCTCCTCTCTCTTCACCTCTCCTCCAATCCAGATCGTGTTATTTGGGCTCTGGCGCCAGATAAAGGCTTCACCGTTGCTTCATGCTACTCCTATCTCCTCAACCCTGGCTATCTCTTTACCTTCCCCAGACTCTGGAAATGCCATATTCCCCCCGTCCCCCCCCCCTCCCCCCGCTTAGCCTTCTTTCAGTGGTGTCTTTCTCACAATAGAATCAACACCAAATCAAGGCTCCTCCAACTTAGATACCAGATCGACCCTTCTTGCGTATTTTGCGGCGTTCACCCAGAAAATATCACCCACCTATTCTGAGATTGCGACTTCGCCTTCTCGATCTGGGCAGCGCTCTGTGCTCATCTTCTCGGTCACATCCCAGACCCGCCCAACATTTTTGACCACTGGCAATATAATCCCCCGAATCGTCCTCTAGACATTCTTGTTGCAATTTACTGCTGGTACCTTTGGAAGAAACGCAATGCCCTGGTGTTCAACAAACCGTGCTCCAGATTTGTAGGTGTTTGTCGCCGCATTATTAATCTATTCTCCTCTATTTCAGGTTTCAGCCTCTCAGCTCCTTTCAAACTCCGCCTTCCACATGGAGACTCCTCCCCTTCTGAATCCGTGGACAGCAGCTCGGCATTTCCGCCTCAGTCCTAGCTAGGTTAGCCATTCTCACGTGCTGGCTCTTGTTGAAGTTTCATCTTTTGGCTTGCTGCTTTATCTATTTTGTACAGTTGCTTATGCTACTTGTTGTTGGATATGTACCTTACTCTATGTTGCACGGTTTTAATGCTCCTTAACTTGATGGTATTGCCACCGGTCAGGCGTTGTAACGACCCGTATTTTCACTACTTCGGAAATGAGAGATTTCGAACGATTTAAAATTTAAAAAGGTAAATCTTATTTAAAATATCTAATAAAGATAATAAAAGTATGTTAAAAGATTTAAAAGTTTGTTAATAATCGTTTTATAAAAATAACCAAAAATTTGTCGCATTTTGCATACGCGGTAAAATTTGAGATTTTGATATTAATTAGATATGCTTTTTTAATATAAAGAGACTTGTTTTAATTTATTTAAAGAAGTAGAAAGTTCATTTTAAAGTTTGGTTTACTCCCATACATAGCTTAATAAAAACGTCAAATTTTGACTGTAAACTTTGTCGGTGGAAAACACCGTTTTCAACCAAAACAAGTTGTCGACAAGTTGTTGCAACTTAATACATTTTATAACTTAAAATTACAAGTTTACAAACTATTTAAACACTTTACATTTAGCACTAAAAGACAAAAGGAGTTTACTTTTGAAAATATTTACATAAATGTAAAAAGATGTAAAAGTTATGATTTGACAAAAGTGTGTATAAGTAAACAAATAAAACAACATCATTACATATTTTTCTTTTCTCTTATACATGATGTAACTAATACACCTTGAATTCAAACAAAATAAAGTATGAAAAAATAAGTAACTAAAGGAAGTAATGACACATACATACATGCATTTAATACACATCAAATCAAGGCAAAGTCTTCTCTTTAAAATGCAAAATTTAAGAAAGTAATCATTCCTATCTTTAACATCACCATTAATGCAAATCAAATCAAGCAAAAGTCTTCTTTCTTTTTTTACACAAAGTTTAAGGAAAAAAAGAGTAATCATTTTACAAATTCAAATCACATTAATGAGATGTTACTACTTTACATGGAAAAGGAGCAAAATGTTATTTTAACATTTTAAAAGTTTAAGAAAAAGAGGCAAACATCATTTCATTAAGTACAAACTTACATCCTACCATCATTTCACCATTAATGCATGTCCTTAAAGAGTTAAATCAAGGGTAGAAAAGTAAATTAAAAAGTCAAAAAGTAAAGAAGGGTATTTTAGTCATTTGCCATCCAAAACTCAAATATAAATATGCATCCATACCTTTCATTTTTCACACTTCATTCTCTACCTTCTTCTTCATTTTCTTCTTCTTCTTCTTCTTCTTTGAAGCTCTCTTTAATGGCTTCTTCTTCTCTTCCAAAATGCTTACTAACTTTTTCAAAACCATATTAAATCAACTCCAAACACCACCAAACTTTGCCTAAGACCTTAGAATGCCATTAGAACATGGTTTAACATCTAATAAGTGAAGAAATGATGGAGAAAGAGGAAGAATAGGAGGAGGCCGAACTTATGGAAGAAGTGGTCGATGAAATGGAGTAAAAGTTAATTAGTTGAAGTTTTAGTGAAGTGTTGTTGATATGAATGTTGGTAGGAAGTTAAACATTTGGGTAAAGGTGAGAAATTCTCATCGCTTTTAAATTATATTGATTATCATGCTAAATTGTTATGTTAGATAATCACTATTTGATGATATGTATGTTTGGTTGATTGTTTGGATATATTGGATAATCCGTAGTAATATTATGACATTTACCATATTGAAAATGTTGATGTTATATGATTGTTATATGGATGTGATGATAATTTGGATATCAAATTCCTATTGATTTAGTAATCACTTTTGTTTAAAAGACCATATTTAGTAATATGAGAAATTGTGGAAAAATAAGTCTCTTTTCATTTAGAAGTGAAATTAAAGTTAAAATGAAAGAGAATTTGAAATTTGAAGTGAAACGGATTTGAAAAGAATAGCTAATTAGAAATTGAAATTTAGATGAATAGTGAAATTGAAATTAAAATCGATTTTGAAAAAGTGAAGTTTAGTTTGAGATTAAATTGAAATTTAAATTGGAATTAGATTTGAAATCTAAGTTTTAAATGTGTTTAATTTGAGATTAGAATTGAAATTGAGTTGAAATTGGGTTTTAAAGTTTAATATTAAAATAATGGGAATATAATAATATTTTAATGTGGTAAGAGTGAAAATATATTTTAAAAGCTTTAAAAGGTGAAAATATTGATTTAAAAGGGTTTCTAATCATTTTATAAGTATTGAAATCTAAATTGAATAAATTATTTCAAATGTTGAAAAATAAGTTAAAACTAGACGCGTCGCGCAACGGCAGTTCGCGATTTCGCGTCGAAAAAGTTCAAATGAATGTGTAGAGTGGAATATTGCTCGGAATTCTTCGAGATAAGAAAATTCCGGACTATTATATCCGTATCTTCTAAACGAAGAAAGAAAATCAAAGTTTCGATAAGTAGATCTTGAATTATGTCCAAATCAATTTTCTAGAAAAATCGCGCTAGTGCAGTTTAGTGACCATAACAGAAAATCTGTTCGAATGAATGTTTTTAATTATGGAAAAATATGGAATAAATTTGATAAATCTATTTAAATGATTTAAAAAAGATTTGGATTGGAAAATATGAATTAGCGAATGTTTAAAAGTTGTTTTAATCAAATAAGCTTATATAGCACTTTCCGCAGCACTTTTATGCTGTGAATTCTATAATTTTTGGAATATGAGTTTAAAAATAATGATGTTTCCCAGAATCAATTGTGAATGTTTTAAAAAGGATAATTAAGTGTTTTAAAAAGATAATTTGGAATATTTATAAGCAATTCCAAAATGAAGTTGAAAATCTGAGTATGCGGAAACGACTAGTACATTTGTCCCGCCTGTGAGATCTGGGAAGATAAAACAAGGTGTTTAACTAAGGTTAGGGATGGAGCAACCAGTGCCCTGAACTTACCTGGCCTATGTTTTCTTTTCTTAGGCGAGGGGTGGAACAGATCGAAAGGAAAGCCCGGATGCTTCAAAATAAAAATATTCTGTTAAGTTTTTGAATTAAAAGAAGATTGGTATTACCCAAAAGTTAAGCAATCTCCAAAATGAATGATTTCTACGAACCTGTGAAGTTTAGAAAAGAATTTATAATGAATTTTAGGAATGATAAGATTTGAAAGGAATGAATTGGTAAATAAGAGTGTTGGATTTTGACTTACAAGTGAGATATAAAAATGGAATTTATAAACACCATTTTGTAAATCTGAAATCAATTTAAATTGATAAGTTAAATGTGAAAATTATTAAAGGAATTATATTCGCGATTTTGGACAGTGAATAATCCTTTAGATTAAATGGATGTTTTGGAAGGTGATATTATAAAGGGAATGTTTTCCTTAAGTTAAAAGTTAAGAAATTTGGATCAAGAATTAGGTAAAGAAATCTGAGATATTTTCCAAAACAAAAGAATGAATTACTTAGAATTATCCTAAGTTAAAAGAAAGAGATTTCGAAATCATCCGAAAAGAATTTAAGTGAAAAGAGACTTAACAAATCCTATATACTCATATTCACTTTTATCGATGATTGGATTTCGAAGGAACCGGAGTCGGATCTGGTTAATTCCTATCCGAAAACCACTTCGAACCAATGTATGCGTTCGAACGTGAAGACATGTTGAAGATGGTGATTGAAGACCGTGGATCTTCCTAGCGTGAAGACTGCTTGTTGATTTGCTCAGGGTGCACCCATTATAGAGTTATATATAGCAGTGGTCTCCTCGTGATGGAGATTTTGCGGATTGCAAGGGCTTCTCGCCTAGTAATGGCCGAGGAAAGTACCTTCGGTTTGTCCTGTTCCTGGACAACTTGTATGGACGTTTGTCTGACGTTGCATTTCTAAAGATTACGTACAATGGTTTTTACAAACGTACATTAGTGGTGGCGGAGAAGGCAACTTCTCTTAGCTTAACACCCTTCTTGAGACATACGAGCTCAAGGGTTGCATTTTTGTGGAAGGCAATTAGTAGTTAACGGAAATGGCAATGTGGCATTCAAAGATTTGATATGTGCTTTGTGAAAAGGTAATCGTAGCCTTAAGCCTCATCAAACCGGAAATGACCGAAACAGGATTAGATGCAGCAGGGCTATGTGGGTCATTCCCATTAGGGTATGATCATCCCCTTCTAGATATATTTCTTCCCGCTATGACGTCGGGATGTTAATTAATGTGGTGTATGCTAGAGGGCCCTCGATAAAGGTCGGTAACGACCGGGGGATGACATATTCGGTACCATCTAGTTACAGAGGTGGGCCGGTCTTGTGTTGGTAGAGGGCAGATGTTCTGTGCCTCGGGACATCCATCTAGAGGTGTACCCATTTCGGAAGGTAGATCCTGCGCCTGGTCATTTGTATGGAAATCCATTCTCCAATAAGAACCTACGGTTTTGTTTGTATTGGCGTAATGAATAGCCTCGAAATGCTATATGGGTAACCATTTCGGATAAGATTAATAAGTTTATTTGCAAATGTTTTCAAAGAGATGTCATTAGAAATAATATCAAAGGTTTTGATATAAAAGTGTTTTAGTTATCATAAGGTAAAAACCCGTCCGTGTTTATGTGTGGGCGTGGTCTTATGAGATACTATTTATTTCAAAGGATTTTATCCAAAGGCTGATATATGACACTGTCATTTATTATTGAGTTTTTCTCACGCTGGTTTATCAAGCCTGATCCGGGTATTTTCAATACTTGGGTCAGATCCGAGTAGTTTCAGGATAGTCGAAGGAAGTTGAAGTTCCAGAGGAGAGCTGGAGATATTCATGGACGCATGGAGATATTCTTTCATAGGCTTTGCTTAGTGTATTTTGTTTGATGTTTGTCAGCAATTGTAAGGGCAGGTTTTATAACTGTCCAAGCTGAATCTAGGTTAGACTCTGATATTGTATTTTAAAATTTTCCGCTGTAAAGATTATTATTGAAATAATATATGTTATTCCATTCGTGTGAGATTCTGTTCTGTCTATTTTTCTTTATCACCCTTCATGTTCCGTATTTTCGTACAATTTGAGTTGGACATGTGTGGTTTATTGTCGATTCAAAGGGTACGGGAAAACGGGCCTTGACATTTGGTATCAGAGCTGAAGGTTAAGCGAGAACCTTGGCTCTATTATGGGTAAATTCTCATCAGAGATAGGATTAGTAATATCCTAGGATGAGTAACTCATTAGAGATAGGGTTAGTAATGCCCTAGAATGAGTTATGAGAGTATTATATATATATGAGCGCGTATTTGTTAATTTTATAAAAATTTATTTTGTTTTAAAGAAATTAGTAAATGAAATAATTTTACCTTGGGTTTATATTATAAATATTAAAGGGGATATTATTATCTTTTGGGTTAGAAATTAAGGATTGATTGTGATTCAGCTTAGTAAAACTAAAATATGAATATCTTGTGATTAGAATTGCACAATTTGACTATAAGATATTTCATATAGGATCAGTTAGTTGAAAGCTAGAATTTAAAACTGTAATCATATACCCTTAGATACTTAGTATTAAGAAATAATAATGATTAAGTGATTATCATAATAGATGGATTTAAAAGCTAAGTACAAATATCTTGTGAAGTAAAACTCACAATTTGACTATAAGATATTTGATGATAATATTGAAGTTAGAAGTTGTAATTAGAGAAAGAAAAAAAAAATGCATACTTAGAAAAAAAAAATTCTTGTCAATAAGACAGAAAAGATAAGCCAAAATTGAAATTTTGGGTAAATATATTATGAAAGGATAAGTTCTATAACTTATAAATGAGTTAAGGTAATTTGAAATTTAGACACTTTGATTAGGTTTAAAAATCAAAGTGAAATTTAGGAACAAGAGGTATAAGAAATATCATCCTAATATAAAATTTGAAATAATGATACATTTAGGGTAATATTTTTAATTCAAAATGAAGTAAGATTAGAAGGAGGTAGTTTTGAATAATATGGTTAGTAGTTGAATGTTGGATGAAAATGTTTAAATAACAAATACCATGTGAATTAAGTTTCACAATTTGACTATAAGGTATTTGACGGATTTAAGGTTAAGAAATTTGATTTGGCAAATGGATAGGTAAATAAGTTAACTTTGTAAGAAAAAGGACGTACATTTAGTAAAGTTGTCTTATTAAAATATGGATTAGATAAATAATATTAGCTAAATGGAGACCTTAGGTAAAGAAAACAAAGGATTAAGTTTTATAACTTATTTATTTGGAATAATAGAATTCCACATTTGTTGAAGACCCTAATTGAAGTAATGACGATTTGAAGATTTGGGATATGTATATATACTCTTAGGAAGTAAAGGTATATTATACAAGTTAAGTCATTTGTATGCTTAAGTAATAATGGATTTAGAAGAAAGCAATGGTTGTGAAATAAACTTGGATTAATAGAAGTTTTGGAAGAAATGTATTAGGTAAAGATGAATGTGAATAAGTACATAAGTTAAACGTAGATCATTTTGGCACATAAATTTTGATCTAAGATTTGAGTACAGAACTTTGAGGTGTTTACACCAATCCGAAAAAGAATTTATCACTCGATTCTTGATGGGAGTTTATGATTACGTACTCAAGTTTTCTATCATAGTTGAGAGCTATGCAAGGAAAGCAAGGGTTTGTGATCAAGAAGTCTGATCAAAGTCCGCAGTAGAAAATCGGGAGATCGATACTAGTTCGAAAGAAAAGTTGTGGATTTGAATAATAGATCGAATCAAATATCACATATAGTATGATGTGTTGGATCTGTCTACTTAGTAGTTGGATAGTTATCTTAAATAATAGGCACTAAGATATAGTAGTTAGAGTTATGATTTGGTATGTATATATATAGACCTCAGGTGTAGTACATGCTTAGGTCAGAGGATGGGTTATGTGGATGTATTCATTTATGTTGATATAGTTTGGTTGTTTTTGGATGTATAGTCTTGTTTGATAGTTGGATACATTATCTTAAGTGTGCAGTACGCACTAGGATGGGAAGGATAGAAGTTTGACTTGATGTATGTATATATAATCTTAAGAAAGTGATAAGTACTCAGCTTAGTGTGGGGAATCTTTATATATGTTTGGCATCATTTGTTTTAGTGTTGTTATGATATCGGCCTTCTTCTTTTCTATCATCAATAGAAATAAGTCAATTTTTTTTGAGGATATGAGTATGAGATAGATTCCTTTATCTAACTTTCATTTCGAGGACGAAATGCTTTTAAGTAGGGGAGAATGTAACGACCCGTATTTTCACTACTTCGGAAATGAGAGATTTCGAACGATTTAAAATTTAAAAAGGTAAATCTTATTTAAAATATCTAATAAAGATAATAAAAGTATGTTAAAAGATTTAAAAGTTTGTTAATAATCGTTTTATAAAAATAACCAAAAATTTGTCGCATTTTGCATACGCGGTAAAATTTGAGATTTTGATATTAATTAGATATGCTTTTTTAATATAAAGAGACTTGTTTTAATTTATTTAAAGAAGTAGAAAGTTCATTTTAAAGTTTGGTTTACTCCCATACATAGCTTAATAAAAACGTCAAATTTTGACTGTAAACTTTGTCGGTGGAAAACACCGTTTTCAACCAAAACAAGTTGTCGACAAGTTGTTGCAACTTAATACATTTTATAACTTAAAATTACAAGTTTACAAACTATTTAAACACTTTACATTTAGCACTAAAAGACAAAAGGAGTTTACTTTTGAAAATATTTACATAAATGTAAAAAGATGTAAAAGTTATGATTTGACAAAAGTGTGTATAAGTAAACAAATAAAACAACATCATTACATATTTTTCTTTTCTCTTATACATGATGTAACTAATACACCTTGAATTCAAACAAAATAAAGTATGAAAAGATAAGTAACTAAAGGAAGTAATGACACATACATACATGCATTTAATACACATCAAATCAAGGCAAAGTCTTCTCTTTAAAATGCAAAATTTAAGAAAGTAATCATTCCTATCTTTAACATCACCATTAATGCAAATCAAATCAAGCAAAAGTCTTCTTTCTTTTTTTACACAAAGTTTAAGAAAAAAAAGAGTAATCATTTTACAAATTCAAATCACATTAATGAGATGTTACTACTTTACATGGAAAAGGAGCAAAATGTTATTTTAACATTTTAAAAGTTTAAGAAAAAGAGGCAAACATCATTTCATTAAGTACAAACTTACATCCTACCATCATTTCACCATTAATGCATGTCCTTAAAGAGTTAAATCAAGGGTAGAAAAGTAAATTAAAAAGTCAAAAAGTAAAGAAGGGTATTTTAGTCATTTGCCATCCAAAACTCAAATATAAATATGCATCCATACCTTTCATTTTTCACACTTCATTCTCTACCTTCTTCTTCATTTTCTTCTTCTTCTTCTTCTTCTTTGAAGCTCTCTTTAATGGCTTCTTCTTCTCTTCCAAAATGCTTACTAACTTTTTCAAAACCATATTAAATCAACTCCAAACACCACCAAACTTTGCCTAAGACCTTAGAATGCCATTAGAACATGGTTTAACATCTAATAAGTGAAGAAATGATGGAGAAAGAGGAAGAATAGGAGGAGGCCGAACTTATGGAAGAAGTGGTCGATGAAATGGAGTAAAAGTTAATTAGTTGAAGTTTTAGTGAAGTGTTGTTGATATGAATGTTGGTAGGAAGTTAAACATTTGGGTAAAGGTGAGAAATTCTCATCGCTTTTAAATTATATTGATTATCATGCTAAATTGTTATGTTAGATAATCACTATTTGATGATATGTATGTTTGGTTGATTGTTTGGATATATTGGATAATCCGTAGTAATATTATGACATTTACCATATTGAAAATGTTGATGTTATATGATTGTTATATGGATGTGATGATAATTTGGATATCAAATTCCTATTGATTTAGTAATCACTTTTGTTTAAAAGACCATATTTAGTAATATGAGAAATTGTGGAAAAATAAGTCTCTTTTCATTTAGAAGTGAAATTAAAGTTAAAATGAAAGAGAATTTGAAATTTGAAGTGAAACGGATTTGAAAAGAATAGCTAATTAGAAATTGAAATTTAGATGAATAGTGAAATTGAAATTAAAATCGATTTTGAAAAAGTGAAGTTTAGTTTGAGATTAAATTGAAATTTAAATTGGAATTAGATTTGAAATCTAAGTTTTAAATGTGTTTAATTTGAGATTAGAATTGAAATTGAGTTGAAATTGGGTTTTAAAGTTTAATATTAAAATAATGGGAATATAATAATATTTTAATGTGGTAAGAGTGAAAATATATTTTAAAAGCTTTAAAAGGTGAAAATATTGATTTAAAAGGGTTTCTAATCATTTTATAAGTATTGAAATCTAAATTGAATAAATTATTTCAAATGTTGAAAAATAAGTTAAAACTAGACGCGTCGCGCAACGGCAGTTCGCGATTTCGCGTCGAAAAAGTTCAAATGAATGTGTAGAGTGGAATATTGCTCGGAATTCTTCGAGATAAGAAAATTCCGGACTATTATATCCGTATCTTCTAAACGAAGAAAGAAAATCAAAGTTTCGATAAGTAGATCTTGAATTATGTCCAAATCAATTTTCTAGAAAAATCGCGCTAGTGCAGTTTAGTGACCATAACAGAAAATCTGTTCGAATGAATGTTTTTAATTATGGAAAAATATGGAATAAATTTGATAAATCTATTTAAATGATTTAAAAAAGATTTGGATTGGAAAATATGAATTAGCGAATGTTTAAAAGTTGTTTTAATCAAATAAGCTTATATAGCACTTTCCGCAGCACTTTTATGCTGTGAATTCTATAATTTTTGGAATATGAGTTTAAAAATAATGATGTTTCCCAGAATCAATTGTGAATGTTTTAAAAAGGATAATTAAGTGTTTTAAAAAGATAATTTGGAATATTTATAAGCAATTCCAAAATGAAGTTGAAAATCTGAGTATGCGGAAACGACTAGTACATTTGTCCCGCCTGTGAGATCTGGGAAGATAAAACAAGGTGTTTAACTAAGGTTAGGGATGGAGCAACCAGTGCCCTGAACTTACCTGGCCTATGTTTTCTTTTCTTAGGCGAGGGGTGGAACAGATCGAAAGGAAAGCCCGGATGCTTCAAAATAAAAATATTCTGTTAAGTTTTTGAATTAAAAGAAGATTGGTATTACCCAAAAGTTAAGCAATCTCCAAAATGAATGATTTCTACGAACCTGTGAAGTTTAGAAAAGAATTTATAATGAATTTTAGGAATGATAAGATTTGAAAGGAATGAATTGGTAAATAAGAGTGTTGGATTTTGACTTACAAGTGAGATATAAAAATGGAATTTATAAACACCATTTTGTAAATCTGAAATCAATTTAAATTGATAAGTTAAATGTGAAAATTATTAAAGGAATTATATTCGCGATTTTGGACAGTGAATAATCCTTTAGATTAAATGGATGTTTTGGAAGGTGATATTATAAAGGGAATGTTTTCCTTAAGTTAAAAGTTAAGAAATTTGGATCAAGAATTAGGTAAAGAAATCTGAGATATTTTCCAAAACAAAAGAATGAATTACTTAGAATTATCCTAAGTTAAAAGAAAGAGATTTCGAAATCATCCGAAAAGAATTTAAGTGAAAAGAGACTTAACAAATCCTATATACTCATATTCACTTTTATCGATGATTGGATTTCGAAGGAACCGGAGTCGGATCTGGTTAATTCCTATCCGAAAACCACTTCGAACCAATGTATGCGTTCGAACGTGAAGACATGTTGAAGATGGTGATTGAAGACCGTGGATCTTCCTAGCGTGAAGACTGCTTGTTGATTTGCTCAGGGTGCACCCATTATAGAGTTATATATAGCAGTGGTCTCCTCGTGATGGAGATTTTGCGGATTGCAAGGGCTTCTCGCCTAGTAATGGCCGAGGAAAGTACCTTCGGTTTGTCCTGTTCCTGGACAACTTGTATGGACGTTTGTCTGACGTTGCATTTCTAAAGATTACGTACATTGGTTTTTACAAACGTACATTAGTGGTGGCGGAGAAGGCAACTTCTCTTAGCTTAACACCCTTCTTGAGACATACGAGCTCAAGGGTTGCATTTTTGTGGAAGGCAATTAGTAGTTAACGGAAATGGCAATGTGGCATTCAAAGATTTGATATGTGCTTTGTGAAAAGGTAATCGTAGCCTTAAGCCTCATCAAACCGGAAATGACCGAAACAGGATTAGATGCAGCAGGGCTATGTGGGTCATTCCCATTAGGGTATGATCATCCCCTTCTAGATATATTTCTTCCCGCTATGACGTCGGGATGTTAATTAATGTGGTGTATGCTAGAGGGCCCTCGATAAAGGTCGGTAACGACCGGGGGATGACATATTCGGTACCATCTAGTTACAGAGGTGGGCCGGTCTTGTGTTGGTAGAGGGCAGATGTTCTGTGCCTCGGGACATCCATCTAGAGGTGTACCCATTTCGGAAGGTAGATCCTGCGCCTGGTCATTTGTATGGAAATCCATTCTCCAATAAGAACCTACGGTTTTGTTTGTATTGGCGTAATGAATAGCCTCGAAATGCTATATGGGTAACCATTTCGGATAAGATTAATAAGTTTATTTGCAAATGTTTTCAAAGAGATGTCATTAGAAATAATATCAAAGGTTTTGATATAAAAGTGTTTTAGTTATCATAAGGTAAAAACCCGTCCGTGTTTATGTGTGGGCGTGGTCTTATGAGATACTATTTATTTCAAAGGATTTTATCCAAAGGCTGATATATGACACTGTCATTTATTATTGAGTTTTTCTCACGCTGGTTTATCAAGCCTGATCCGGGTATTTTCAATACTTGGGTCAGATCCGAGTAGTTTCAGGATAGTCGAAGGAAGTTGAAGTTCCAGAGGAGAGCTGGAGATATTCATGGACGCATGGAGATATTCTTTCATAGGCTTTGCTTAGTGTATTTTGTTTGATGTTTGTCAGCAATTGTAAGGGCAGGTTTTATAACTGTCCAAGCTGAATCTAGGTTAGACTCTGATATTGTATTTTAAAATTTTCCGCTGTAAAGATTATTATTGAAATAATATATGTTATTCCATTCGTGTGAGATTCTGTTCTGTCTATTTTTCTTTATCACCCTTCATGTTCCGTATTTTCGTACAATTTGAGTTGGACATGTGTGGTTTATTGTCGATTCAAAGGGTACGGGAAAACGGGCCTTGACAGGCGTGTTGACCGGCCTACTTTTACGTATATATATTAAGTAACCGGCTGTGTAGTGTCACGCTACACACCCGTCTTTTCAAAAAAATCTTAAATTAATTACACTAAGTAATTAATTATTAATTATTTCCACTAAGTAATTACCCTTCTTATTAATTACACAAGGTAATTAATCCCAAATCATTTCCATTAAAATTACCATTCTAATTAAATTAACATCCAGTAAATATCCATTAATTAATTTACTCAGTAATTACTCTTTCCAATTACATTCAGTAATCATACCTTAACAAACCATCATGTGATTATCTTAATTAAACCAATTAATTAACTTGATCAATCACATTATTTAATTAACTACATTGAGTAATTAATCTCTTAATTACTTTCATTAAGTGATTGTACTTTAACAATTCCATAAATTGATTATCTTTAATTAATTAATCTAATTAATCATCTTAATCAATCATTTGATAATCCTTAGTTAATGATCCTTCATTAACTTTAAACAATCCTTTAACTATTATCTAAGAAATTAAACGTTAGTTAATCATCTCTTAATCCAAATTAATTATTTCTTATTAACCAATTAATTTCTAATTACTCAATTATTTAAGTGCTTAACTATGATTAATTAAATAAATTAATTATCCATTTTAATTAATTTAATGATTTACAAATCATTAAAACTTCATTTATTTAAAGATAAAAACATTTTTCTTAGTTATGATCAAATTATCATTAACAAAGCATTCAAAAACAATTTACTTTAAATTTTCTTTCATTTCAAACTGGAATACGGATTCAAATTTTGATTCCAGATTAAACTTAGACTTTTTATAAAAAAACTTTACTTACATTTTAAATCCAAACCATTTAACCATTTAAAGTAGCTAAACAATTTAAATTTAAAAACTTTATTTATCTTTAAAACTGAGATTCAAACAAAACTTGAATTCTAAATCAATTTCCTGAATTTAATTTCCTTAAATTCATTACTTAAAAATTCCTTTCATTTTCCTTTAATCCCAACTCATTTATTGATATTTTTAAAATACCTATTTTTATTTATCCAACCATAGCACAGCATAACTAAATTTCCAAATTAATCCATCATGGAATACCAATAAAATACAACACAGATTATAAAGATAATCTCTATATTGTGAGGAATCTCGTTGGATCCCTCCAACCTGTTTCCCTGCATTCACAGATGTTAGCACAACAATAAATATCGATCAAATCTGATAATAATGATCACATAAAACTAAACAACCAATCAACAATTTAAATATTAACTATTTAAATTAAACGGTACCCAGATGTGAGTGAGATTAACTCACCTTGAGTTTCGACGAGCGTTTTAAATTTTAAATTAAATCAAACCATTCGATTTAATTCAAAATTTCCGCTTGCTACAAACGTTTCTGGATATGCTGCACTACGTAGATCGCATCGCAGCGATTCCGGCGCTTCTTGTTTCGTCGAAATCTGACAAAGTATGCACAAGATATGAATTTATAAAGTTTGTATAACATTTTAAAACAAATTTTTCTTATTACCATTAGCCGTAGGATTTCACGCAAGAACCAAATCGCGCAACGTCTTCCCCCTCACGCTTACGTTCCAGCAACTCACCAAACCCATAGCTGCCATCTAAGGTTCACAACCGCTTCGCCTCTGGTCGACCGGAGAACGATCGAGCACCTCCATTTCGTAGCCCTTCGTCAACTCCACCTCCACCCAAAGTTTCAACGAGCTCGGCCTTCCTTTCACACCGGAAATTGTGCATGAGAACCTCCCAAACGCGGCCCAAAAACCCCTCCACTGGTCGACGATAGTCGATCTCCACCGTCCACTTCGTAGAGCTCGACGAGCTCTACGATATTCTAGTTGAAATTTTTCAATAAAAGCTGATGGATTAGAAGAAAAACAGGAGGAAACGAGGAGAAGTATCGGCCATTAATAGTATAAGTGGCGGCCGAGAAAGAAGAATAGGGTTCGGCCCTAAACGTGTTGATATATATGTTTATATAATTATTATTTTATTAATATTCTCAAATTTTACAAGCTTTTCGAACGAACTCCGAATCAGACATGCCGCTAGGCGTTTATAATGTTTTACCTACTTTTCGAACACAATGGAACATGTTTCGGAGGCTAATTCGATCATATGCGCGAGTTACGGAAGTAAACGATCAATTTTAAATTAAATCGATTAAAATAGTTTCTATGCGTTTTGAGCTGCCAGGGTCAAATGACAACTCCGATTGCTACGAAAATTGAAATCCGATAATAACTAACTATCAGGGATCCAATGGAACTGTTTTCGTCGAATTCCAAGACTATGCCCCAGGCTATTTTTAAATTCAATTTAAACGATATATTATTAAAACTGAACAAATCACCTCTAAATTAAATTTCAACCATTCTATTATCTTCAGTATCATCGGTATAAATTTTATAAGCCTTCAAATTATTTTTAACAGGCTTAAAACTGAAGATTCAATAATTTACCCAAATTCAAATTATTAAATTCAATAAATTTAATCGCCAAATTCAAACTGATATCTGAAATCCAAATTAAACTATGTTGCAAATATTTAAAATTAATTAAATATTCCAACTTCAAATGCCTAAAAATTTCGGGTCGTCACATTCCTTCCCCCTTAAAAGAATTTCGTCCCCGAAATTGCTAGTTAAGAAGAATGTTCCAATACCCATTTACTTTTTCCCAAAACCAAACAATTCCAAACAATTATCAAAACAAACTTTTTATTAAAGACACGCTAACCCTTTTTCTAGCTTTCCAGACTTATCCTTAAGTCCCAATAATATTATTTACTTAACAATTCAAATTTAAATTTAAATCCAAATTTAAATTATCAAAACTTTCTCAAAAAATTTCTAGCTCCCTAAATTTTTGAAATTTTTTGTCGGCGTCTCCTTTGTGCGGCTAGCTCGGTACAACTACAAAATGCCTCTACGGGCCCCCAAATTTCAAAAGGAAACATTAAGCCCAGTGGCTAGATCAAAAACACAATCAAATTTCATACAGAAATTTAAATACATACCTTTGCCGAGCAAATTTCAATTTATCCTCTAAAATCAAAAATCCCAAATTCACTTTCTTAATTCTTTAGTTCCAACTAAACAATTAGTTTCAATTTCCATTTTCAAAAGTCCTTATTTCAATTCCAATTTGAAATCGTTTTGTCTCTAACAAAATTTTTTCCAAAAATTTTCTAACTCTCAAAATTTTTGAAAATTTTTGGCAGAGTCTTCTTTGTGCGGAGGAGCTTTTGCAGCTTGACAAGAGATATAAATATATATACATCGACCCACACAGTCGAAAAAACAAAAACAGTTCATATTTTCTATTTTTATTGCGTAGGCGTACCTTTATTTAGCATTTTAAGCAAGCGGCTTATTATTTTAGCAATAAGCGCGTCCAAATCCAGCCAAACGGCTTTCCGGTACCTGTTCTTACTCAATTCAAACATGTAAGTACTAAATATACAAAATTTATTAGCATTTTACTTATTTTCAATAGCTAAACACATGCATTTCATAAGAAACTTGCACCAAACACTTTCCATAAGAGATTTATATGATTCTAAAGCTAATTCAATTGCTTTCAACCAATTTATATGCCATTTCATTCAATTTTAATGGTTTACACTTCAATTTCTTACATTCAATTTATTTTAAATCCAAACAACTCACATTTATTTCAATTGATTCCAAAAAATCAATTTTATTTACCTCTACCAATTCATAGAATTTTTATTTACTTCCGTTTAAGTCGAACGACCAATTTATTCTATGCAATTTGACGATATTCATGTGAATAAATAATTGCTTAAGTTTTATAACCAATTTAAATTGATTTCGACTCAATTTATAATTCCTTCCATTTTAATTCATTCACAACCATTTTATTTAGCTCGACACATTCCATGCTTGTATACCACTAACCATTCCCAAGTTAATCCAATCCAAGCTTTTATTTAACGGTCTTCCATTCTTACTCGAGGTCGAGCTTCTCATTATTCTTAACTTAAGTTAATTTATTTTAATTTATTCCAACTTCAAACTTAAGTTCACTTCCATTTAATTCTCATCTAACCAAATTCCATTTAATTCAGTTAGCCCATCAATTTTATTTTAATTCACCTTCTCAATTTATTAAAATAATATCCAAGCACATAATTAACTCATTTATACTCGAATTGGATTTTATTTGTAACTCGAATCATTTCTATTATAATTCAATTCCATTTTATTTTTACAAAACCTCCACTTATTTTAATTCATTATCAATCCAAGTCGAATTCTATTATAATTCGAGTTTATCTCCAAACTTCATTATTAACTTACACTCCATTTTATTTAACCGAGTTAAATTTTATTTACCTACTTTATCAAATAATTTATTTAGCTAATTAGCTTACTCTTTTATTTTAAAATTTTAGAAATACTTTTAAATTCACATAATACTATTAAAATAGCTTTTTATAAAAATACTTCTTATAACTCGATGTTTCAACCAGTCCATCCTTATTCTCACAGAAATTCGGTCATACGTTGATCAGGCATAGGACTAAAAATCTATAAACACTTGGTAAACCCGTTTTCAACACCCAGCGAAAATACTTGGGAAAATAACTTTATTGAAAATATAGAAAATAGTTTTGAAAATAGAGGAAATATCTTTGGTGAGAATGCTCTAGAAATCATCACCCCCATCCATGGTCGCAGTTACATCCTAGGTTACGTTGCCATCGCAGCAAAAGTCCATGTAACTGTAGGCACTCCGCGCCTCTCGATTACGCCATGGAACCCACAAAAGATCGTAGTTACATTTCAGGGTTACATTGTCATCGCAACAAAAGTCCATGTAACTGTGTAGGCATCAGCGCCCTCGATTTTCGCTGTCAAAAATGAAACTTCTCCACTCCCACATAGGTCACAGTCTACCGATGTAAAATCAAACCTAGACTGTTGGCTCTCAGCAGCACACACGACTTTCGCTATGTTAACATAGGTCGCAGTCGACCGATATAAAATCAAACGCAGACTGTTGGCTCTCAGCAGCATACACGACTTTCACTATGGTCTGCAGTAGATCGCAGTGACATCGAGTTACGCTGTCGTCATAGCATAACCCAAATGCCTCTGTAGGCATCAGCGCCCTCGACTTCCGCTACACACTACTCATAATCCTCAAGAACTAGTTTTGTCCGGACTCCTCACAGGATCAACTTTAGAAAACCCCCCTTAGGGTTCAAGGCAGTACCAACCTCTGGCACTCCTAAGAAGTTCATTTCAAGGGAGCGCCTATTTCCCCAGAGCCATTTTCAAAACACTTTATACTATACACATATAGTATCTTCCAAATCATACACCTAGTATGAATCTCATATAAATCTCCTTTTCTCAAAATTGATTATCCCAAAATCGATAATTCTCAAACTAGGCTTTCCAAATTCCAATATTGATTTTACCCAAAAATCAAAATACTTTCCAAATCCAAATGTTCCCAAAACCTTTTTCCAAAATCCTCATAAGATCCTTTATATATATAATATATATATATATATATATATATATATATAAATTTTTTTAAACTTTGGATCGTTTCAAACTTGTATAAAACTCCTTTTATACTTCAAACACTTTCAAAATCCTTTCCTTCTGGCAATAGATTCAACAAGGGGAGATTTATCTTATGTAACAAAGATTTATAACTTTGTTTATTCAAAATCAAATATTCAAATTTGATTACTCTTTTTTTTAAAGTTGTTTCCATCTTACTTATCATCATAAAAATATCCAACTTTCGCTTTTATCTATTGTATATTTCACAAAATATACTTTCATTTCAAAAGAAATCATTTCACATTTCTTATTCACAAATTTTAAATATCAATTTCGCTCAAATCCGTACGATGTACACATATCATCCGTATGCTATATCAATTTGATCGCTCACTCGATCACACGATTTCACTTTCGAACTAGTATCGTCCACCTGACTTCCTAGTGTGGACACAGATCTGGTTTCTTGATCAGAAACCATCATTCTCCTTACATAGTCATAACTATGATAGAGAATATCCAGAACCAATCAACAATCCATATCCAGGTTCGCCGTCGAAAATCGAGTGAAAAGTCCCAACACGGATCGATATAACTATTTTGAAATTCTGTGCTCGAATCTGGATCAAATCACTATGCGAATAGAATAATATACGTACATCCTACGCAATTATCTTCATTGATTATCAACTAAATCAATTTCTCTTTCTATTCGCATTTCCTTTAATTTCTATCCACATAATCACAATTGTTTCAATTCCATTGGATTATCACTTTAATCCTTATCCCAAATGGATATTCAATCATAAACAGTTTGAACTCCGTCTAGCTTAAATTCATAAAATAGCTTGTAAAGTTTAAAATAGATAAGTCGTTGAAAAATAATTATTAGTTTGTAACATAGCTATAAAATAGTCAAGTAATTGTAAAATAGTTGGAAAATAGTCAAATAGTTATAGAAATTTTAAATAATTGCAAAATAGTTGTAAAATAGTAATTAATTTGTAAAATAGTTGAAAAATTGTTAAATAGTTCCAAAAATAATTGTAAAATAAATATAAAATAATTTGGCTTTTAAAAAAAATTGTATATAGTAAATAGCTTGAAAAAATGGATTTATATTAAAACAATTTATTCAAAAAACGGTCCAGACCAAACTGTTCAATTTTCAAATCTGGCTGTCCATTCAAACTTATGTAACTTCCTCTAAGTTAAATTCAGTTTACTTAATCCAGTCAATTATACACAATTTGAATATCCATTCAAATTTTGTACTTTAGATTAATAACCGTCCCACTTAAGTTTAAAACTTACTTCACTTTGGGTTTCATATCACGTTCCAATGAAAATTCAAAACTCAACCTTAGAGTTTATTTCATATTTATTTCTTTACACACCAGGTTACTTTTAAATTTTAAACCACCTTTGATTTTAAATTCAAACAAATTCCCTTAAAATTTTCAAACGACTCTTGTTGAATCAAGCTCTATCATTCAAATAATATTAAATAACATTATTTATTATTTCTTCATTACTTTGAAACGAAATTTTCAAATTTTGGACCCATATTTAAAACTCACAATTCAGATCAACTTCAGTTCCAATTTATAAGTCATACTTGCCTAAATGTTTTATTTCTTCAAAACATTTCATTTTACTTACTCATTAATTATTAAACACAACAATCATTTATGATATTAACCAAGATTATCATATCTGAAACCATTCATTATCATCTTATTCTGAAACTCTTCCCCAATTCAAGATTTCAATTTCAGTTTGAATCCATTTCAAACTTATCTTTATTCAATTTCAGTTTGGTTGTATTATATTACTTCTTAATTTAATTCCAATAATTTAACAACCAACTACCTTAATATCTATTAAATGGAAATATTCCTTTATATATCAAAATATATTCTTATATAAAATCATTTAAAATTTTTATATAAGAAAATAACAAGTACGCTCTTATATATATATATATATATATATATATATATATATATATATATATATATATAATGAGTAATCCCACCAAAGTCAAGGTTCTGGCTTAACCTTTCAGCTCTGATACCAACTGTGACAACCCAGACTTTTCGATCATGAAAATTCCAGATAGTTAGGAAAAAGAAGAAAGGGATAAAAGGAATAAGAAGAACAGAAATACCAACATATCATATTCACAGCGGATAAAATATAATAACAAATAATAACAGTTATACAAAGGAAAACTGTACTTGTCAAATTTCACTTTAATACATCAGAGTTACACATATATACAAACACTAGATATACACAATCATCATGTCTCAGATATATAACAATATAATATAGCGGAAATACTCCATACGTTCTTGCCATCCAGCTCGCCTCCTGAGCTCCAGAACGTCCTTACCTGAAATCTGTAATATTCGGTGTGCCCCGAGCATTACACCAAAGTAACACCCGGGTCAGGCTGGAAACCAGCGGAGTAAACTCATCTAACATGAAATATCAAAGCATGGAACTTATTTAAACCTGGGTAACTCGTGTCAAAATTTCTAATTTGCAATTTGTTATAGACATCACTAATTTCACACATCAAATCTCTAAGTACCAAACTTAGATTAAATAGTCCAATTCACTTAAATCATTCCATACGAGCCTATTGATTTCACATATCAATTTATAAAGAATCGAAGTAGTTTCGGGTATTTAATAATACCCAACTCCGGTCTCTTCGAATTTAATACCTTAGCTCGAGTTATTTAAGTGAACCACAATTCAACTTTAAATACAAGATGTCGCTTTTTACGCAGAAATTCATCATCATTAATAACCACATTATAAATGTCCATCTAAACATTTCATATCACAAAACATCTCATGTCACAGAATAACACAACATATCATCCAATTCAGATATTTTATTCAAACAATCATTCATAAGCAATCATTGTTAATCTCTATTATAATTAATTTAATTAACTTAAATTAAATCAATTACTTAAGAATAAATCACCTAACTTTGCTTAATCAACCATTAATTAATTACAACCTTTTAATTAATCAATCATTCTTCAAATATCCATCTTAATTAATCACCTTGATTAATTATCTTCAATTACATAGAGTAATTATCCTTCAATTAATTTCACAAATTAACTATCCTTAACCATTTACAGTAATTAACCTTTAATTACTCTCATTTATTACATTAATTAATGATCCTTAATTACTTCTTCAATTAATTATTAATTATAGTCAATAATAAATCTTAAATTAATTATTCATTAATCAGCTTTGATTAATCACATTAGTAATTAATTACCCTTAATTAATTACATTACTTAATTATCATCAAATAACTTTATTAATCAATTCTTAAATTAATTACACTAAGTAATTAATTATTAATTATTTCCACTAAGTAATTACCCTTCTTATTAATTACACAAGGTAGTTAATCCCAAATCATTTCCATTAAAATTACCCTTCCAATTAAATTAACATCCGGTAAATATCCATTAATTAATTTACTCAGTAATTACTCTTTCCAATTACATTTAGTAATCATACTTTAACAAACCATCATGTCATTATCTAAATTAAACCAATTAATTAACTTGATCAATCACATTATTTAATTAACTACATTGAGTAATTAATCTCATAATTACTTTCATTAAGTAATTATACTTAAACAATTCCATAAATTGATTATCTTTAATTAATTAATCTAATTAATCATCTTAATTAATCATTTGATAATCCTTAGTCAATGATCCTTCATTAACTAATAACAATCCTTTAACTATTCTCTAAGAAATTAAACTTTAGTTAATCATCTCTTAATCCAAAATAATTATTTCTTATTAACCAATTAAATAATTTCTAATTACTCAATTATTTAAGTGCTTAACTATGATTAATTAAATAAATTAATTATCCATTTTAATTAACTTAATAATTTAATGATTTACAAATCATTAAAACTTCATTTATTTAAAGATAAAACATTTTTCTTAGTTATGATCAAATTATCATTAACAAAGCATTCAAAAACAATTTACTTTAAATTTTCTTTCATTTCAAACTAGAATACAGATTCAAATTTTGATTCCAGATTTAACTTAGACTTTTTAAAAAACTTTACTTACATTTTAAATCTTCATTTTAAATCCAAACCATTTAACCGTTTAAAGTAGTTAAACAATTTAAATTTAAAAACTTTATTTATCTTTAAAGCTGAGATTCAAACAAAACTTGAATTCCAAATCAATTTTCTGAATTTAATTTCCTTAAATTCATTACTTAAAAATTCCTTTCATTTTCCTTTAATCCCAATTCATTTACTGATATTTTTAAAATACCAAAATTTATTTATCCAATCATAACACAGCATAACTAAATTTTCAAATTAATCCATCATGGAATACCAATAAAATACAACACGGATTATAAAGATAATCTCTATATTGTGAGGAATCCCGTTGGATTCCTCCAACCTGTTTCCATACATCCACAGATGTTATCACAATAATAAATATTGATCAAATCTGATAATAATGATCACATACAACTAAACAACCAATCAACAATTTAAATATTAACTATTTAAATTAAATGGTACCCAGATGTGAGTGAGATTAACTCACCTTGAGTTTTGACGAGCGTTTTAAAATTTAAATTAAATCGAACCATTCGATTTAATTCAAAATTTCCGCTTGCTCTAAACCTTTCCAGATCTGCTGCAGCGTGTAGATTGCGTCGCTGCGATTCCGGCGCTTCTTGTTTCATCGAAATCTGACAAAGTATGCACAAGATATGAATTTATAAAGTTTGTATAACATTTTAAAACAATTTTTTTTTATTACCATCAGCCGTAGGATTTCACGCAAGAACCAGATCGCGAAACGTCTTCTCCCTCACGCTCGCGTTCCAGTAACTCACCAAACCCATAGCCGCCATATAGGGTTCACAACCGCTCCGCCTCTGGTCGACCGGAGAACGATCGAGCACTGCCACTTCGTAGCCCTTCGTCAACTCCACCACCACCCAAAGTTTCAACGAGCTCGGCCTCCCTTTGACACTGGAAATCATGCACAAGAACTTCCCAAATGCGGCCCAAAAACCCACCCTCTGGTCGACGATAGTCGATCTCCACCGTCTACTTTGTAGAGCTCGACGAGCTCTACGATATTCTAGTTGAAATTTTTCGATAAAAGCTGATAGATTAGAAGAAAAACAAGAGGAAACGAGGAGAAGTATCGGCCATTAATAGTATAAGTGGCGGCCGAGAAAGTAGAATAGGGTTCGGCCCTAAATGTGTTGATATATACGTTTATATAATTATTATTTTATTAATATTCTCAAATTTTACATGCTTTTCGAACGAACTACGAATCAGACATGCCTCCAGGTGTTTATAAGGTTTTACCCGCGTTTTGAATACAATGGAACGAGTTTCGAAGGCTAATTCGATCGTATACACGGGCTAAGGAAATAAACGATCAATTTTAAATTAAATCGATTAAAATAGTTTTTATGCATTTTGAGTTGCCAGGGTTAAACGACAACTCCGATTGCTATGCAAATTGAAATCCGATAATAACTAACTATTATGAATCCAATGGAACTGGTTTCGTCGAATTCTGAGACCGTGCCACGGAAGGCTATTTTAAATTAAATTTAAACGATATATTAGTAAAACTGAACAAATCACCTCTAAATTAAATTTCAACCATTTTATTATCTTCAGTATCATCAGTATAAATTTTATAAGCCTTGAAATTATTTTTAAAAGGCCTGAAACCGAGGATTCAATAATTTACCCAAATTCAAAGTATTAAATTCAATAAATTCAATCGCCAAATTCAAACTGATGTCTGAAATCCAAATTAAACTATCTTGCAAATATTTAAAATTAATTAAATATTCCAATTTCAAATGCCTAAAAATTTCGGGTCGTCACATAGGTGATTCCTAACACCCATTAACAATTTTTTGTTAATTGCAAGTATTCTATTAATTGTAGTTGGGTATTATAAATAGGGGATTTTAGGCTCAAGAAAAAAGTTGTAGAAAAATTTGGTTTTAAGGACAAGAAATTTGTTTTTTAGGCTTAAGGACACTTTTTAATGTAAATCACAGAATGATAGTTGTAACTATCATTTTCTGTTTACACTAACAAATGTCCTTCAGACTAAAAAGCAAACTTGCTGTCCTTGAGACTAAATTTTTTTACAATTTCTTCTCTGCGCCTATTTTCCTGTTATAAATATAGGTCTTTTTTTTTGTTTAAGCACGCGTTTTTGAAATAATATATTTTGTAAGCCATAATTTTTGTTTCTTCGTTTAGCGGACACGGTCCATATACAAACCGTAAATCCATTTCAGCAAATTAGTTCATTTCTTAGTTTATAAAAATTCTTTTGGTCTTGGCGGTTATCAAGTAGAAAAATGTGCTCTGCAAGTATAAAATGAAGTCAGTTTTCCCTGGAGCAAAATTTAAATTTAAATTTGTTCCTGAGCAAATTTCCACTTATAATTAAATGAACTACTCAATTAAAGTTATTACAGTAAGAAATACATCTTTAAGCATTAAATTAAGTGGTTAGCATGTGAATAAATGAGTTGAAAAGGATAGCAGTAAAGCCAAGGGAGAGTCGATTTTAGTTTCGTTCTTTTCGATATATGATTTTTATGTGCCTAATGGCTATAATGTTATTTATGTTGGATAACAATGACATGTTATATGTTATTGCTTTAGGTATAAAGAATAAGATCAACACATCTGTAGAGTATGCAATGTAATTCTGAAATCTTAATCGCTTTGGCCTATGCATCAGGCTTCTCGAAAGCATCTTGAGGTAATAAATATTCAGTGGCTTATTGGTTTAGCTCCATCCCACTAAATATTCAGCGGCTTACTTTTGCGATCGTTACTAATTAATAATTTCAATCATCAGCAAATAAATATGCTTATCCACTATGGTTATTTTGGACAAGAAGTTTTTCTAACATTACACCACCCCTTGGTTATTTTGGACTGTTCCACTATAACTTGATATGATATGATATGATAAAAAAGAAAGTTGGCTTCCTAACGAGGTGAATAATGAAAGTATGACTTATTCCATGAGTGATACACATTTATTTGTTTATCTTAGCGCCTGTTATTCTTAATTAATAAATTGGTACAATATTTAGCCAGTAGAAAAAAATTTGGTTGAAACCTGAAGGGATTATATAGTCCAAATTTCAAACTCCAACTACCAAAGAATGACTTAGTAAAAATTGAAGTAAATAGGTCTTGCGTATTCTTTACCATGTTCTATGACTTGAATAATTTACTGCCTAGTTCTTGTTGTTTCCCTAGACGTGTTTATGTTCTTTGCGTCAAATGTTCAATGATTTGATCGAGTCAAATGCTAAATGATATCATTTCCCTAAATATAATTCATCTTGTAATCTTAGATGGACTAACACTTGTAATTATTTCTTTGTGCTCTACATCATAACTTGCTCTTTGAAATTTTGTCAAATATAGTACATTGGACGACACAATTTATCTACGTGTGAACATAAGTTTTTTTTTGGCACAATGATGCTCAATATTTTTTTTGTTGCTTGTCTTTTTAATGGATATTAATACTCTTTATTGGAGAATGATACAAAGCAATAGCAATTCTCGACATAAATTTGCACATCTTACTGAAGTAAAGATCTCCGCCCTTCATTTTCAATCATATGACTCACAACAACTCTAGCTTATTGATGCAGGTTTGGACCGATTGCCTTAAGCCCAATACTCAAAATATTACATTTATAAATAGCATATCATGTACAATGTGAATTATAGTATCATTCATGTAAAACATTTTGTGTCTGATCATTCAATAAAGATCAAGATTATTTTCTTTCAAATTTTCAAATCTTCTGCAAATTATCCGTCGCATTTTCTTATATGGTATCAGAACATCTATGTTTAATAGCATCAAGGACATCTCCATTGAAAGAAATTCATCGGTAAAAGGTAATAAGATCATCATCTGAGTTTGCTTTTCCTCTCATCAGATTTAAATATCATCACCTAAGAGGAAGACTCAACAAAAGGCATTTCTCCGAGCCAGTTTTCAAATTCCGACTGCAAAAGACCTCTTGCTGATTTAAAGAAGAACAACATTTAAAATCTCAGAAAACAGAATCAAGAATTCAAAATTCATCAACACAAAATCAAGGGAAGTGCCATCTTAAGAAAAATTCTTCAGATTTCATCGTCATCTGAACCTTCTGGTTGTAACTTACCTGGTAGTATCTTGATTTAGTTTCTTGATTCTGCATTCTTATCAAGAATTATTGTCCTTTGCCTTTATCCCTCAGTTCTATTTTTTTTCAAATTCAAGATCGTCATGACCAATGAAGCACACTCTGAAACACCAATTAGCATCAGTGAACCTCAACACACTGTATCAAATGCTAAGAAACTTGTAAGGACCATAATCAGTCCTCAAAGATAACTTGTTACTATTCATCTCAGTGAAGAAAATTATCTCCTTTGAAAGCTACAAGTTGAAACTGCTTTTAAAGGATATGGTGTAACGACCATCTATTTTGGACCATTCGCATCCGCACATGTCGGACTTGAATAATTCAAAATACCGAATTGTTAATTTATATTTGGCAAAACTAAGCATATACAGTAAATAAATAATCACAGATCACAGACACAGAGTAATAAATGCAGCGGAAACAAAAGATAGTAGTTCGTGAAGCTACTATATAAATAACAGAGTTAAATAAGTTACAACAGAAGTCTCGAATACAATAGTCGAATACAAGAATCAAAATACATCACTGAAATCAACGGGATATCTGGAAGCTGGATAGATAGCTAGATCTCCAGGCGAAGCTCCAACTCCAAAGATGAGTCTCAAAAGCTGAACCACTCAGTCTGACCCGAGCGTAAAGCAAAACACAAAACACTCGAGTAAGGATTAACATTCTTATATCAATAAATCCAACTCAAGTGAAATAACAATTGAAATACAAGTAACTCAAAGGACGTTGGAATAACCATCCTTTAAGGATCCGTTAAACTATCTACTATGTAGTAATATACGCTAAATAGATAATGTCTATCGGTAATATAAAATATCAAAATAGGGTTAAGACGTTACCATTATCCCCCTTAACACATTTTATATAAGCGTTATAGTCTATACAACACTGTAAACTCCACCGTAAACTAGTGGAATATCAGGGAGTACTCCATAGGTATAACACAAAACAAATTCGTAGTGGTCGTGTATATAGGGATACAAGTATGACAAGACAAATGAGGCAATACGCAAGGTAGTGAAACTACCATTTGCCTGATCCGGACTGGTGAAAACGCATCGCCGCAATGATCGCAACACCGCGAAACAACACTCCAAAAGTACGAGTGTGCACCAATCAATAACAAGTAATGAGTAGTATCGAAGAAGTATGCTCGCTCAAGGTGGCTAACCCCATTTGGCCCGGCACGGCTTCTGTTTTAGTCATTTCCAATTTGACACAAGTGTCAAGGCTATCCATTATCGTTCTCTTTCTTCAGTCATCACGTACATCTTTCCAACCACTTCATTCTGGATTACACTCCGCGTATAGTTATTAAAATGGTTTTCGATTTAGACAGAGAGTATGTCCATAACCGATTCCGGTCTCTTTAATAACTTTCGTAATTATTTCACTGATTGGTCGTTTATACATATATCAAACCAAATCAAATTCAATTTCAATCCGTAAACCAACATTTCATTTGTCTTTCTATATCAATTTTCAAAATTTATGTTTCATAACTTCCAAATTACTATTACAAAATCTTATAATTCAATTTCAAATTTATTTAAACAATTCAAATATTGATTCAAGTTTGTATATAAATTTCATTCCGAAACCATTTAAATTAATTTAATTTAACATTCAAACCAATTTAAACTCATTTATCGATTTCATTCAATGTTCGATAAGTTACTTTATCATTCAAAACAATTTCTATTAAATTTCCAGTTCATTAAATCAATTTCTTAAGTTCAACTTCATTATATCAATTTACAAATTGAATTCAATTAGATTCGTCAATCAAGTTCTTAGATTACAAGTCTTACATCTATTCCAATAAATCACATTTGTTTCTTTTTAAAGAAATTCAATTTCACTTATTTCTTTACTTAGCTACAAATTTCAAAACTTAATTAATAAAGAAACCAAAATTTCACATATTCAAGAAGTTCAATTTTACTTATTAACTTACTTAAATTTTCAAAGCTTAAATAAATAAAGAAACCCAATTTCATTTATTGACGAAGTTCAAATTCACATATTCAAAGGTTCAATTTTCTTATCAAAGAATTCAATTTTTATTTAATTATCAAATAATGCAATCTTATTTAATTATTAAATAACTTCAAAACTTAATTATTAAATAATTTCAAAACTTAATTATTAAATAATTACAAAACTTAATAATTTCAAACTTAATTATAATTTCAACTAATTTATTAACTCATTTCAAACTTAATTCAATGAATAATTCCAAATTTTATGGTCAAATAATTTATTTTAAAACAACGTTTTTTCAACAACAACTATGTTAATATTTGTTTCAGATTATTAGATATTAACATTTCTTTTCAATGAAATTCAAATTCCAACTTCATTTCAAGCCTTATTCTTATTCGAATAAAATCACTATTTTATTTTAAAATCAATTTTGACCAATCGGGTTTTATTTAATTCTCTATCCTAAGTCAAGTTCATTTGGGTATTTATCATTTCAATCCGATTCCATTTCAATCAACAACCAAAGCATAGCAAAGGGAACTTGCAGTGTGATAACTGGGATGGTGTCAAAGTAAATAAATAAGCAATAACAATAATCAATAACAATGCAATACTTAACTTAAATAATCTCGAAATAATCGTATTAATTCACACTGTTCTTTGTGCAAATTAATATAATTATTTCTAGAATCTACACTATCATTTCATGTAGATTAAAGATTACTACACTATTATTTTATGCGGTTCTACACTTGACATTAATTATTCAATTTCATACCTCATCAATTAGTACAACATAAATTCAAATGGTTCAAGGGTAATTAACCATTTTTCTACGTGTTAAATAATTAAACATTTAAGGGGTCATATTATATAAATTTAACTAATCAAATTTAACACATGTGTTGATTCAAATTTTTTACCATCCTACTTCAGAATTAATTGCATAATATTTATCACTTTATACATTACAATTTAACATCCAATATAAACAACAAATAATCAATCAATTATCAACCAAACTGGATACCATCGTATAAATAACAGATAATGGTGTCAGATGTCAAAGGTGAACTAATACATAAATAACAGTGCAATAAATAACAGCAGCATATTTCAATTGAAATCAAATTTAATAAATAAAAGAATATTAATCGTGAGTGATTGCTCACCTTTCGAGGCTAGAGAAGATAGACAATGAATGAGCTCCGAATCCAAACGCGAATTCCAAAGAAAAATAGAATTGGCACGAATTTGACGAACAAGCTGATATACAAGAAATAGAATACATCAAATCAGATCTGAATTGATGCAGGTATACTCGAAGCAAAAGTATATTATATTATTATTTTTCTTAAAACCAATATCCGGTTTAAATTACATATTATGTTAATATATCTACATATTGCATTTATAAAATCAAAACATATGCATTAATATACAATAATATACACATAAACCAATATACAAATGCAGACACCACATTATAATTAAAATAACATGCATAAAGCACTTAAACATGTCACGTTATTATATATTATAGTTACAAACACATCAAAACATATGTTATTAATATTTATATATACTATACAACATATAATAATTAGACTTACATAAACCGACTATCATATAAGCTAACTCATCACTCGCCTATAGATATATGCTTTCATATGACTCACAGATTGAAACATATTTTTTTATAAACTGTAAAACACATTGTAACTTGTGTAAATAATAAGAGATAACATAACTTATCCAACTTTTATCCATTAACAGATAGGCCATATAACAAATATAAACCTTTATTTGATATTGGAAATAAAAAAAATCAAAACGCAAAAATCCAAACTATATGTATACATTATAAATATAAACCAACTCATATATAAATGCATATATAAATTTTAACATAAATGTAGATGATAGTTTAAACTTATACAGCCTATCCTATACACAAACACAGACTCGGGCTTTTAAAATATAACATATATATAAACTTTAATATATAATAAAACTTGCATAACAGAATTATATATACCTTCAACATTTTCTTCACACGTGTATATACAACTAGTCTAAACCTATACACACTCCTAAACAACAGATTATGTACATGTAAACTAATGAAATAATGTGTGATATTCAACATAAATACAGAGTATACGAGTATATATAAAATAAGAGGAGAAGAATTTATTACACAGCACAGCGAAAAGCAAGCTGGAAGGCCGAGCAATCTAGGCGGGGTCAACTGAGGTCTGGAGAATGTCAGAGATATGAGGCGGTGGAGAGAAAAGTAGGCGGCCACGTCAGCATGGTGGCTGAGATAGGCCTCGGCTCTGCATCTGGTTTGTACAGCAGCTCGGTGATGGGGAACGATCAATGGTGGCTTGGTTATTGCACACGTGCCTAGAGCGTGAGGCAATATGAAGTGATATGTAGAAGCTGATGCAGTGAGATGATAGTGAAATGATTTGAGGTGTGCAATGTTTCAGGTTAATGTTTTTTTTTCCAGAGAAGTTTTAATGGCAGAAGTGGTGCGGAGGCTATCAGTTGCAAGCACAGAGGGAGGCGGACGTAGTGAAGATGTTGGCGGAAAACGTGGAGGAGTTTGGTATGGGCGTGGACGCAGAGGCTTGGGGTCTGACTTCGGCAAGTGGAAGGGAATAGTTGTTGCCATGGTAGCGCGAAGTGAGGTAAGAGAAAAGAGAGGGCTGTGCTCGGCAGCAAAGGCCAGTCCATGGAGAAGAGGAGGTGGTTGCTCGGTTTGGGCTGTTGAAATCTCGGCCTGGGTGGTTGCACGGGAACTGATGCATGGAAGGGACGGTGGTGAGGTAGGAGGAGGCTGAGTTAGGGTGATGTGTCACGAAGGCTGCGCGGGTGGACGATGAAGAGATGGACGAAAGCTCGGCCGTGGGAGGTGCAAGCGGGTGCGTGCTCATGTGTGCTAGAGGAAGAAGATGGAGTGGCATGCATGAAGTCAGGTGGGTGGAAGGAGCTTGCGTGCGGCATGGCTCAGCCGCCGCAGTTGGGTGTTGTTCGGTTCGGCTGAAGGCTATGAAGATGGAGATGCTTAGGTGGCTACGGCTATGGAGGGTGAAGCTTGAGAGGGAGGAAGAGAGAAGAAGTGGAAGATAATATGAGTGGGAAAAATGATGGTGGCCAAAATTTTTGTAGTAGCAGGCTACAAAATATATTCTTTCGTTTGTAGCAGAAGGTAAGTGGCCCTTCAGAATACAAATCTTTACTATATATTAACTTCTAAATGAATGGTTCATAAAAGAACGTGAAGAGATGGGAAAAATAAAAGTCACGAGCGTGCATACCTATGGGATATAAATGCTAAAGGCTATTTGAATTCAACTGGTGTACAAACAGAAAGACAAGGAACAACAACGCTCAAATACGAAGCCAATATGACAGATCGTTACGCAGATTTCTTCGTGTCTCGGACTCCGAAACATACGAACAAATATACCGTGAAGATCAATCCGATGAGACGATCAGAACGGTATACTGATATCAGTGGTACGATTGAATTTATAAAATTCGAATTTTCTACTAGCGGAAAATGCAAGAAAAACGCAGAAAAATAATATCGACGGAGCTAAAGATGTCCGAATTTGGAAAAACGAAAAATAGCGTTTGCTCAGAAGATGTTTTAGAATTTTTCTATGTAAAATATTTAGGTTCCGAAAACCTTTTATTTTCATCGCTTTTTAACCGATTAAATTGAAGTAAATTTACGCACGAAATAAACTTTCATATTTTCGGACGAAAATTTATCAGTTGCTATGTTTAACTAGACGCATTTCAAATATCAAATTTATATTTCAAAATTTTATCGTTTAAAATTCCACAAAATTTCAATTAATAACTTTACTAAAACCGTCAAAATTTACGGGTCGTTACATATGGTCTTGAAGGATTAACTCAAGGAACCATACCAATACCCCCAACGGTTGTCACTGATCAAGAAAACAAAATAATTAGTAACGAAGAATATGTTAACCACCACAGACAAGATAGGCTTATAGTTCATGGCTGTTATCCTCAATAAATGCAAATCTACTGACTCGTGTGATAGGCTGTAAAACAGCAAGTGAAATCTGGACAACCATAGAGAAAGTGGCAATTCTCAGTCTGCAACAAAAGTGATCTTTTATAAAAGGCAACTCCACAATATCAAAAAAGATAGTCATAAAATGAGAGTATCTTTTCAAGATTAAGTCAATTTGTGATGCTTTAGAGGCTGCAGATCATAAAATATCTGATTCAGAGAAAATCATAACAATACTAAACGGGCTTGGTGATGAATATGAAGCAGAAATCTACCATCTATTGATGATGTGCATTCTATCTTATTGTCTCATGAAGCAATAATTGGCATCAATAAACCACAAGAAGCTGATTTCTTAGCCAACTTTGTTGCAAACTGCAGTGGTAAGAGTCAAAAAAATAACAGAGGAGAACAATCTACTCAAAGAAGTGGATACCCAAACAGATCAAGAGAAAGAAGCGGATGGAATAACAATAATAGACAAAAATGCCAAATATGTGAAAAACTTGGGCATACAACAGCAAAGTGTTACTTCAGATTAAATCTTAACCATGTTCTAGGTCAAGGAAAAAATTCTCAAAGAAACTCAAACTACAACGCAAACATGGCACACTTACAATAAGAATCAAGAAATCAGTCAAATGTAAAAAAATTCTCAAATAGAAAATGCAAAGTCAGATCACATTCAAGATGAAGACTATTATCCCGACTCAGGTGCAACTAATCACATCACCAATAACTTGAGAAATTTAAATCTTGGAAGTAAGGAATACAAAGGTATGAATTCAATACATATGGGTAATGGTAAATCTGTTGCAATTACACACACTGGTAAGTCATATATCATGGGAATGAAGCAATTATATTTAAACAATCTATTGGGAGTCCCATATATTAAGAAAAACTCACTAAGTGTGTCACAACTTGCAAGAGATATTAAAGTCCATTTTGAGTTTTATCCACACCACTGCTTAGTTAAGGACATCCTAACTAAGAAAATACTTTTGCTGGGTAAACAGTGTAAGGGAATGTACAAGTTCAGTGTGGATAACTCAAGAAACCCAGAATTTAAAAGAAATTGTTGTAATAACTCTGAATTCAAACAACAAGAAATCAGTGAGACATTTGATAAGTGATATTGTAAACTTGGGCATCCAAATGCTACTATTATTAAGCATGTATTAAAGAAAAACAATATTTCTTTTAATGACGTGTCTTTACCACACACACACACACACACACACACACACATATACACACAAACACACACACAAACACATACTGCCAAATGGGAAAGAGTCATAAATTACCTTTCTTAGATTTTGAAACTCATTATAACAAGCCTCTAGAACTAATTGCTATTGATTTATGAGGACCTACCCCAATATATGCTGACTATGGGTATAAGTTTTACACATATTTTGTGGATGCTTTTTCTAGATATGTGTGGGTATATTTTTGAAGTCCAAGTCTGAAACTCACAATGCAGTCATGTAGTTTATAGCACAGGCAAAAAATCAAATAAATTGCAAAGTTAAGATCATGCAAACAGGTGGTGGGACTAAATACTTGCCATTAAAGGAGTGTTTTCTAAAAAAGGGAATCAATCATAGGACAACATGCCCCTACAATTTAGAGCAAAATGGACTTGTTGAATGAAAGCATGGGCAAATTGTGGAGACTGGGCTCACACTGTTAGCCCGAGCATTTATGCTACAAATTTTTTTTTCAGATGCCTTTGCCACAATAATTTATTTAATTAACAAACTGCCATCAAAAATATTAAATTTAAAATGTCCAATAGAAATATTATCTAACTAATCTAGACTATCATAATCTCAAGGTGTTTGGGTGTTTTTCTTTTCCATATATTAGACCCTATAATGATCATAAATTAAATTTTAGATCTTCTCCCTATACTTTTCTGGGCTATCCTAGTAATAAAAAGGGTTACGAATGCTTGGACAAAAATGAAAGAATATTTATCTCTAGACATGTGGTGTTCAGTGAAACAATCTTTCCATTTAGAGAATCAAATGTCAAAGCTACCAATAAAGTGTATAATGCTAAAGAATCTTTACCATCAATACATATTCCATCAGTAGAGATAACACAGGCTCAAGGAGAACTTGCTCAAAGCATCATCAATCAGAGAGCAACTTGTTCTGACTCTTAGAGTACAGAATCCAGACTTGATCCAGCATATGATCAGGCAAGATCAACTAATGTACCTGATCAATTATCTCAAAAAAGAACTACAATGCAACTTTCTCCTCATCAAATTCAAGAAAACATACAAAGCTTAGATTCAAACATGCAATCAAAAAGTGAGAGAGCCAGTCAACAACAGATCACAAACAGGACTAGCCATCACATGATAACCAGATCAAAAAGTGGCATATTCAAACCAAAGGTCTTTCATGCTATTTTAGATGTAGTGAAGCCAATCACACATGATCAAGCCATGCAAAATAAAAATTGGAAAACTGCCATGATTGAAGAATATGAGACCTTAATGAAGAACAAGACATGGGATCTTGTTCTCAAGCCAAAAGAAAAAACATTGTGCGAGGCAAGTGGACTTATAGATTTAAAAAAAATGCAGATGGTTTCTAAATATAAGGCAAGACTAGTAGCTAAATGCTATTCACAACAAAGTGGATTTGACTGTAATGAAACTTTTTCACCTGTTGTGAAGCCTACTACTATTAGAATTGTTATTACAATTGCCTTATATAGAAATTGGACCATCAGAAAATAGATGTAAATAATGCTTTTTAAAATGGTTTTTTATAGAAAGAGGTGTATATGGAGCAGCCCCAAGGTAGGCAGAAGGGAAGGAGGATCATGTGTGCAGACTACACAAGGAAATCCATGGATTAAAACAAGCACCAAGAGTGTGGTTTGAAAAACTAAAGGAAACAATGATCAGATTTAGCTGGGATTTGGCTATCATCCAAACAAATCCAGCAGCTCTATATTTACAAAATTTAGTAAAGATATAATAATATATGTACTAATATATGTTGATGACTTTATTATTACATGCAACAGTGAGTAGGAAATCAATAGTCTAATATGGCATCTCAATCCAGAATTCACCATCAAAGATCTTGGCAACCTAAGCTATTTCTTGGGCATAGAAGTCAAAAGAGCGTCAAATACAAGAATTCGGCTGAATCAAACAAAGTATATAACTATGATTCTACACAAAGCAAAGATGCATGAATTTAATCCAATTTCTACTCCTATGGTCAGTAACTTCCACTTGTCTAAATACAAAGGGGAAGCCATTTTCAATGACAACCAATATAGAAGCATTGTTGGTGCACTTTAGTATGCTGCTATCACTAGACCTAACATCACAAACAGTGTAAATAAAGCAAGCCAATATATGCAAAATCCAACAAATGATTACTAGAAAGCAGTCAAAAGTATACTAAGATAACTCAAGGGGACTATAAGTTTTGGTTTAATTCTGGAAGCAAACAAGACAATCAGTATCAATGGCTACACTGATTCTGACTAAGCTACAGACCTAGATGACAGGAGGTCAACAACTGGGTATTTTATATACTTAGGAAACAATCATATTTCTTGTTGCTCAAAAAAACAGTATATTGTCTCTAGATCTAGTATTGAGGCTGAGTTTAGAAGTGTAGAAAATGCTACTACCGAAGTTATGTGGATAGAGTCCCCACTTGGAGAACTACAAGTCAAAACTGAGTACAAGACAACTATTTGGTATGATAATCTAAGTATAATACATCTCACTGCCAACCCAGTACTACACTCAAGAACAAAACATGTTGAGTTAGATCTTTACTTTGTCCGTGAACAAGTAATAAGAGGAAAACTAAATATAAATCACATACCTTCCACTTACCAGACCGTCGACATATTGACAAAGCCTCTCTCACAGAACAACTTCACTCGAGTCAAAGAAAGGTTGAAAGTCGAAAGCCTCGACGACAGTTCACATAATAGAAAGCATATGGACAGACGAGATGGTAGCTTTCAAGATGATCTCAAGCTCACAAGCTATAATCATTGAAGTATCGAAGTATTAGCTGCTGATTCTCTGATCGATTGCCATCTTCGGATGATAATCGACCAAAGTTTTGATTTTTGTTCTCAGTATTGCTTAATCCTCTTTCATTTCGTGATTCACCCAACTAAATTTCATTAGATTTTCATGCAATCGAATTGGAAGAGAGAGAAAGTGAGAGAGCTAGCAACAACAAATCATAAACAGGACCAGCCATGACATGATAACCAAAAAAAAATGGCATATTCAAACAAAAGATCTTTCATGTTGTTCTAGATGTAGAGGAGCCAAACACACATGGCCAAGCCATGCAAAATAAAAATTGGAAAACCGTCATGATTGAAGAATATGAAGCCTTAATGAAGAACAAGAAATGCAAATGGTTCTACTTCTAAATATAGATTAAAAAGAACTACAGATGGTTCTATTTCTAAATATAAGGCAAAACTAGTAGCTAAAGGTCATTCACAACAAAATGGACTTGAATTAACGAAACTTTTTCACCTGTTGTGAAGCCTACTACTATTAGAATTGTTATTACAATTGCCTTATATGAAAATTGGACCATCAGACAATTAGATGTAAATATTGCTATCTTAAATGTGTTTTATATGAAGAAGTGTATATGGAGCAGCCACAAGGTTTCAGACAGAAAGGGAAGGAAGATCATGGGTGCAGACTACACAAAGCAATCTATGGATTAAAACAAGCACCAAGAGTGTGGTTTGAAAAACTAAATGAAACAATGATCAGATTTGGCTATCATCCAACCAAATCTGACAACTCTCTGTTTAAATTTTTTAGTAAAGATATAATATATATACACTAATATATGTTGATGGCTTTATTTTTACAGGCAACAATGAGCAAGAAATCATCATTCTAATAAAGCATCTCAATTAAGAATTCACCATCAAAGTTCTTGGCAACCTAAGCTATTTCCTGGGCATAGAAGTCAAAAGAGTATCAAATACAAGAATTCAACTGAATCAAAGAAAGAATATAACGGAGATTATGCACAAAGAAAAGATGCATGAAGCTAATCCAATTTCTACTACTATGGTCAGTAATTTTCACTTATCTAAATACAAAGGGCAGCAACCAATATAGAAACATTGTTGGTGCACTTCAGTAGGCTGCTTTCACTAGACCTAACATCACATACATTGTAAATAATGGAAGCCAATATATGCAAAATCCAACAGATGTTCTCTGGAAAGCAAGGATACTAAGATACCCCAAAGGAACTTTAAGTTTTGGTTTAATTCTAGAAGCAAATAAGACAATCAGCAGCAATGGCTACGCTGATGCTAACTAGGCTACAGACCCAGATTACAGGAGGTCTACAGCTGGGTATTTTATATACTTAGGAAACAATCCTATTGCTTGGTGCAAAAAAAAACAATCTACTATATCTAGATCTAGTACTGAGGCTAAGTTTAGAAACGTAACAAATGCTACCGCCAAAGTTATATGGATAGAGTCCCTACTTGGAGAATTACAAGTCAAAACTAAGTGCATGACAACTATCTGGTGTGATAATCTAAGTACAATACATCTCACTATCAACCCAGCACTACACTCAAGAACAAAACTTGTTGAATTAGATCTTTGCTTTGTTCGTGAACAATTAGCAAGAGGGAAACTAAATGTAAATCACATATCTTCCACTTACCAGACCGCTGACATATTGACAAAGTCTCTCTCAAAGAACAACTTCACTCGAATCAGAGAAAGGCTGAAAGTCAAAAGCCTCGATAACAGTTCACATACTAGAAAGCATATGAACAGCCAAGATGGCAGCTTTCAAGTTGATCTCAAGCTCATAAGCCATAATCACTGAAGTATCAAAGTATTAGCTGCTAATTCTCTGATCGATTACCATCTTCGGATGACGCTCGACCAAAGTTTTGATTTTTGCTCTCAGTATTTCTTCATCCTCTTTCATTTCGTGATTCACCCAACTAAATTTCATCATATTTTTATGTAATCGAATTGGAAGAGAGAGAAAGTGAGAGAGCCATTCAATAACGGATCACAAACAGGACCAACCATCACATGATAAACAGATCAAAAAGTGGCATATTCAAACCAAAGATCTTTCAGGCTGTTCTAGATGCAGAGGAGCCAATCACACGTGATCAAGCCATGCCAAATAAAAATCGAAAAACTACCATGATTGAAGAATACGAGGCCTTAATGAAGAACAAGAAATGCAGATGGTTCTATTTCTGAATATAGATTAAAAAGAAATATGTATGGTTTTATTTCTAAATATAAGGCAAGACTAGTAGCTAATGGTTATTCACAACAAAGTGGATTTGATTTTAATGAAACTTTTTCACCTATTGTGAAGCCTACTACTATTAGAATTGTTATTACAATTGCCTTATACAGAAATTGGACCATTAGACAACTAGATGTAAATAATGCTTTCTTAAATGGTGTTTTACAGGAAGAAGTGTATATGGAGCAGCCACAAGGTTTCAGGCAGAAAGGGAAGGAGGATCATGTGTGCAGACTACACAAAGAAATCTATGGATTAAAACAAGCACCGAGAGTGTGATTCGAAAAACTAAAGGAAACAACGATCAGATTTGGCTATCATCCAACCAAATTTAACAACTCTCTGTTTACAAAATTTAGTAAAGATATAATAAAATATGTACTAATATATGTTGATGGCTTTATTATAGGCAACAGTGAGCAGGAAATCAGCAGTCTAATAAAGCATCTTAATCAAGAATTCACCATCAAAGATCTTGGTAACCTAACTATTTTCTGGGTACTGAAGTCAAAAGTGTATCAAATACAAGAATTCAACTGAATCAAAGAAAGTATATAATTGAGATTCCGCATAAAGAAAATATGCATGAAGCTAATCCAATTTCTACTCCTATGGTCAGTAACTTCCACTTGTCTAAATACAAAGGGGAAGCTACATTCAATGACAGCCAATATAGAAGCATTGCTGGTGCACTTCAGTATGCTGCTATCAGTAGACTTGACATCATATACAATGTAAATAAAGCAAGCAAATATATGCAAAATCCAACAGATGATCACTGGAAAACAGTTAAAAGAATACTAAGATACCTCAAGGGGACTTTAAGTTTTGGTTTAATTTTGAAAGCAAATAAGACAATCAGTATCAATGGCTACGTTGATGCTGACTGGGCTACAAACCCAGATGACAGAAGGTCTACAACTGGGTATTTTATATACTTAGGAAACAATCCTATTTCTTGGTGCTAAAAAAAACAGTCTACTGCTTCTAGATCTAGTACTAAGGCTGAGTCTAGAAGCGCAGCAAATGCTACTACCGTAGTTATGTGGATAGAGTCACTACTTGGAGAAATATAAGTCAAAACTGAGTGCAAGACAACTATCTGGTGTGATAATCTAAGTACGATACAACTCACTAGCAACCCAGTACTACACTCAGGAACAAAACATGTTGAATTAGATCTTTACTTTGTTCGTAAACAAGTAGCAAAAGGGAGACTAAATGTAAATCAATATCTTCCACTTACCAGACAGTCGACATATTGACAAAGCCTCTCTCAAAAAACAACTTCGCTCGAATCCGAAAAAGGCTAAAAGTCGAATGCCTCGATAACAGTTCACATACTAGAAAGCATATGAACAGCCAAGATGGCAGCTTTTTTTTTTTCCGTTGAAACTGAGGTTCGAATTTACGACCATGTTTACGTGAATTATACTTTGAGAATAGATGTTAAATCTTGCTCTTAGCCAAGATGGCAGCTTTCAAGATGATCTCAAGCTCACAAGCCATAATCATTAAAGTATCGAAGTATTAGCTGCTGATTCTTTGATCGATTACCATCTTTGGATGACAGTCGACCAAAGTTTTGATTTTTGCCCTCGGTATTGCTTGATCCTCTTTCATTTCGTGATTCACCCAACTAAATTTCATTAGATTTTCATGCAATCAAATTGGAAGAGAATTTGAGAAAAATCGCAGCAAACCTTAACCGTAATATGGTTTGAGGGGGCGTATTGGAGAATGGTACAAAACAGCAATTATTCTCGGCATAAATCTGCCTATCTTACTAAAGTAAAGATCTCTGCCATTCATTTTCAATCATGTGGCTCACAACATCTCTAGCTTATTGATGCGGATCTGGGCCTCAAGCCCAATTCTCAAAATATTACATTTATAAATAGCATATCGTATCATGTACAACGTGAATTGTTGTATCATTCATGTAAAACATTTTGTATCTGATCATTCAATAAAGATCAAGATTAATTTCTTTCAATTTTTCTAATCGTCTGCAAATTATCCGCAATTTCCTATACTCATTTATAGGAGGAATCTCTAGCATGTCTTTTCACTCTTGTATACCTTGTATTTTGATAATCAACTCAACCCTAAGTTTTCAAATCATAAGCTTGGTAATTTACTTATTTGATAATTAAGGAAGTAAACAATTATGTTGTCTAACCATGGTTCTACCAGCAGCTTCACGCATATTGAATGAAATATGAATGTAATTCATGTATCAACTGCATTATCATTTTGTTTTATATATAGTGGAGGATGAAAGTTTTACGATCAATGAGAGTTAAAGCTCAAGATGTCTGTGAAACGCTGTGTGTAACATTTAAGTGTACGTGCATATGTAATGATAGTTTGTCAGTAGTTACTTGTTTATAACTATTATGTTGAACTACACATTGAACCTAATTTAACCTCAACAGTTACATGTACGTCTAAAGCCCCTGTACCTACCTCGGTTTTGTTTGAGACAAAAAGGAATTTAATAAAACAAAGTAAAGAATGCAGTGTATTTCGCCTTGCTCTTTACTATCCAATTTGTTTGATATAATGATATTTCAGGAATTTAGCTGTATTTTTTGATGTAATTAACATGGCTGTTTCTAGATTCCTTAAATGATTTGTGTAAGAGATAAGGGAAACTTGTTATTGAGAAAGAAACAATGTAGCACAAAGAAATAAGATTAGGGAAATTTGTTGTAGGATATACAAGACATAGATGTTAAAAATGGTCATCTTTTATTGCTATAAGAGCTCTTCATGTATTGCCTTTATGACTTTCATATGAACTACACAATTTGCTACTGCATACCAAGGATTGTGCTCATATAGTGAAATTAGTTTTCCATGTATATTCCTGCAATTTGACATAATCCAACCAGGTTTCCGGTGTTTGTAAAATTGTGAGTAAATTTTTTTGGCCACAAACAAGATTGTTAGTTTTGGGTGGATGCATTTAAACTTTGGTCAGTTGGTCTGTCATTAGCCATTTGTATTTGCCATACAAACGACTAACCTAAGGCTGCATCCTCCCATATAACTCATTTCCATTTGTTTTTTAACTAACGTTCATTGATATAATTTTCAGTATATTTTTGTTTACGTTTATGTCTGAGATAATTTAATTTGCCTACCAATACTGTTATCGATTTGTCCCTCATAGTCATACCACTAAACTTTTTTATTAAACATAAAATTTATGTTTTGGAATTCGGGATAGTACGAGACAAGTACTTGTGCTTGTAAACATATGTCAGGTATATGATTGATTCATATATTCTAATTCAATACGTCATCCTCTAATATTAATTTTGCGTTAAGCAAGTCAGGATGTGCTCATTTTTCTATAAAATCAGAAAGTACTAGAGCTTGACATAAAGGATCTCGAGTGGCATTGGTTCTAACAGTTGCAAATACATGAAATAAACATTTCACATGCATTTTTATATTAGTTTCAGGACTATTTCAATCATATTGAATGACATGTTTGTATCACAACTGCATTAATTCTTCAAAATTGGTTACAAGGAGAGGGACGTGGGTCCACTAATTGGAAACTGTTTTAGGAAATAAGCGAACTCTTGGAAAATCGAAGCTCATATATGGAAATATGAACAATGTGCGATTATATGAAAAAAAATCAAGTATTTATATTTGATTTTTAGAAGCTAAGTTTGACCTTTAAAGCACCCAATGATGTTTTTTTATGAGGAGAGAGATTACCACACGCGCATGCCGATCGACTCGACCTGAGCTCGGACTCGTATTGGTATAACACTTATATTTTTGGTACAAAATTCTTTAACTGTATTAGACCAAGATGGAACGGTCAAATCAGACCAGACCTATATTGAAGAACGTTCCCCTCAACTGCAATGTTCTTTTGCTATTCCATCTTCTTAACTGATAAGGAGACGAAACAGAAAAAACTACATCCCGTTGAAAATCCATTTTTAAATCCACATATTCGAGCAACAATTTTGAGTGCAAACAGAATCGTTTCGTACGCGCAGATGGATCAATACCACAGAAATTATCGAGAAACTGTTTTATCCTAGAGGTGGCGGCGATTGATACGAACTGCCTGCATAACATAGCAGATCACCAAATGTCTTCAAAATGACGTTGTACACGATTCAACCGAAGATAATTGTTTTTCAACATTCTGTAAAGGAAGCTCGGATTCATGCTTTGCAAGGATGCTCCAGGTTACAAGAACTTCAACTTTCACTGGTAAATAATTTTTTTTATTTATATTTGAATTAAGTGAGATTCTGAAATCCACAGTTTCATTTTGGATATTTTAGCCTCTTATTATGTTTTGCTTAAAGGTACCATGTGCTCTTTTAGTATAGGAATTATGTATGTGGAAATAATTTTAGATGAATTTTAATGATCGAACCAAATGATAACTGGATAAGAGCATATACATTTATATATTTGTACTTACTGATATTTGTTTAGCCCATTGCATGGTCATCCCTTCTCAGAAAAGTATAAAATTAAAGTGCTAGTGAAACATAATTACTAGTACAATTTAATTTCATACATGAATTCACACACTTGTAGACCGGGCATCAAGTGCACAGCCAAAGCTCTTTCAGTCATTCACTGGTTAGAATTTGGGGTGTATGCTGTAAATGATTTGTTTGCAAAGTTGTATGATTAAAATAATATAATAGCACATGTACTCACCAGATATGAGTCAATACATTCATATATCTCTTTTCTTTATTGCTAATGCAGTGTAATTGGTGTAATGCGAGGAAAATTACACGGAGGAAGTACTTATTCTGCCTCAAAAAAAGCACTCAATTTCCTTACTAAGGTACTTTATTTCAATTAAAATGATGCAGCCACACCTATGAAGACGAGATTGAATTACGCTCGTCTTCTCGTCGAAGTGTTTGCAAATGATGAACTTCCTAATAAAATCTATCTTTCTTTGTATAATGGAGAAAAAATTAATCAAAAAGTAGGTCCTGCCAAAATGTACTGTATGTAAATGTTTTGGTCACACCATAGATCGGTGTAATCCAAAACAGGCATGGGTACCCAAGAGCAATATTCGAGAAAATCAAGATAAATAAACCTCAAACTTTGATCCAAGAAACTCTTCAATATCACAAAAACAGACTACATCGTCTTAGGATAATGATCGAATCAACCAAAAGGGCATCATTTCCGATCAAAGAAAGAATGATAGCGTACTCTCTGATCAAGTTGATCTGATCATAGCTAAGGAAGTTCATCATAGTGATAATGAAATCATCTTAAAGGGGAAAACACAGAGGAATAAAGTGGTGGGTGAAAAGAATATAATGGTTTAGAGTCTGTAATCCCACCAGTTACAAATCTTGTTTAATTATAGATGATTATGGTACAAATAACAATATTGATAATGAAGATCATCTACAATCTGCAAGTCTAGATTTGGATATGCCCACAAAAATAGCCCCTCCACCTGAGCAGGCTACACTGGCTGAGAAATCTGGCTCAACCATGCCTCGCACTACTGACCCATTTGATATTTCTCTTATTAAAATTCCAGAAGGTGTTAACAATACTGGAGCAGAAACGGAAATGGTGGATGTTGTTGATCAGTTTGATATTTCAAAGCTGCATATACCAAAAACAAAGGCCACTGGTAAGAACAGGTGTAATAAAGTGAAGAAAGCCTTTATACAAAAGTACATTTCAATAAATCCAGACTGAGATGAAATGTCAACCAGATTAAAAACTAAAAGTGTCGAGAATAAAAGAAGAGGTAAGAGTACTTCGGTATCATGTACCATTTAAACTCCTACTTTTGTTTCCTGATTATGTCTATACTGGCATGGAATGTAAGAGGTATGAATTCCTCTTCTAAACAATTTGATATCCTATATATGTTTAATGTATACAAACCCTCTGTTATAGCATTGATTGGGAATAAATTGAATGAGGACAATTTTGAAAAATTTTGTTTTAAATTACCCAGAAATTGGAAAGCTATAAATAATAATGATTGTGGCTGTAAAACCAGAATTATTTTTATTTGCGATTTCAGTATTTGGAATATGCTAAATAGTAATAAAGATAAACAGTTTATAGATTGTCAATTTAAAAACATTGGTGGTTTTTCTCTACAAATTACTAGTATATACAGTAGCAATTTGAGAATGAAAGAAATGGCATATGGAGCAGGCTAAAAGCTTTATATTTAAACTATAATTTCCCTTGGCTTATTTTAGAGGATTTTAATCCTGTCTTACATGCATCTGAAAATTTTAGGGGTAATAAAATATCTCAAAGCAAATTAGACAGACTTAATAAATTTTTAACTGAGACTGGGCTAATAGAACCAAATATTAGTGGTAATAAATTTATTTGGAAATATAGTATAGAAAGAAATATTCATTGTAAACTAGATAGAGCTCTGATCAATAAAGAATTTTTCAATGTTTTCCCCAAATTTATTGGTTCTACTCTAAAGAAAAATACTAGTGACCATACTCCAATACTGATTACTCTTTTTAAGGATTTAGCCTTTGATAAAATATACCTCCATTTAGATTTAAGAATGGGTGGGTTTTAGGCGATAATTATAAAGTCCTAATGGAAGACTGTATGAACTTTTCTTGTAATGGTACTAAACTGTTATAATTTAATATGTTTCTAAAGAATGCCAGTAAACTTAAAGTCTGGAATAAAAATAACTTTTTGAAGAATGATAAGTTGGAACTGTTAAGACAGGAAGGTAAACTGTTACAAGAAATAGTTGATAAAAATCCTAGGCACATTACTGTTGTTAAAAAATTCTTTTCCAATCTACAAAGTTTATCTACAGAGCTCTATATTAATACTGCGAATGCTAAACAAAAAGCCAAGGTTGATTGGTTAACAATGGGTGATGATTGCACCAAAAAAATTCATGCTAAAATGAGTAGTATGAAGCATATAAATAACATAGGTAATGTTATTGATAAAACTGACAATCTAACTAATGCTTATGATAAAGTGGCTAAAGATGAAGTTGACTATTATATAAAACTTTATTTTTCTGAATTTAATATTAATAACTTTTCTCATATTATTTGTAAAAATGTTTAAAATGCCAATGCCTCTGATATACTGCTTCCTCCAGTTTCTATTGAGGAAATTAAATATATAGTGTTCAATGCTGGTGACAACAAGAGTCTTGGCCCTGACGGCTTTAATGCAAAATTCTATAAAAATCATTGGGATAGCATTAAAGGTCGGGTTCTGGGTGTTGTAAATGAATTTTTTGATAAAGGCAAAATTCTTAAAAGCATTAACCATACTTTTATTACTTTAATCCCCAAAAATAAAAATCCCACTTGTATTGGTGATTATAGACCCATCAAAATTATTGCTATTGTATTAAGTAATAGGATTAAGAATTTTTTGCCAATTATTGTCCCTGAAAATCAGAGTGCATTTGTTTCGGGCAGGCTCATTTATGAAAACTCTCTTCTAGCACGTGAACTGATCAGAAACGTTAATTCTAAAAATGTTGATAATGTTTGTATTAAAGTGGATTTGCAAAATGCCTATGAAAAAGTAAACATACATTTTACACATCATATAGTGAAATGTATGGGTTCCCTAGTAAGTTTTGCAATTTGATTTTGAATGTATAAACTCTCCTACCTTTTCTATTCTCATTCAAGGTAAGTCAGAGGGTTTTATAAAAAGTAATAGGGGTATTAGGTAAGGTGATCCATTATCACCTTACCTTTTTACTATGGTCATGGAGTACTTTACTATATTAATGGAGAAAGAAGCTATTAAAGGTTATATTACTCCTATGAATAAAATCCAGCCTTGTATTAATCACCTTATATATGCAGATGACCATATGGTCTTAACCAAGGCTAATAAGACTAAATGCAGATGCTATCAAAAACATTTTTAGAAAACTTTATAAATATGCTGGCCTTCAACTTAATGAATGCAAAAGTAAAGCTTATTTCAATAAAAACAGTAGATACAAAAATGAGATTTTTGAATCTCTAAATATATCAAAAATGAAACTTCCTATTAAATATTTTGGTCTGCCTTTATCTATTAATCAGATTAGAGATTCTGACCGCTTAATGCTTATTGAACAAATTCAAGAAAAAATGGAAACTTGGTCTTGTAAACTTTTTTTTATTGCTGGAAGATTGGAGCTTACAAAAACTGTGATTTATGCCATTATTTTATATTGGATACAAACATATCATATCCCAGCTGTCTCAATTTAAAAAAATTGAAAGTAGATGTGCTAATTTTATATAGAGCGGTAAATATCATAAAACCAGTTGGGAAAAAGTATGCAGACCTATAAAAAGGGGGGACTTGGTATTAGGAATATGAATGATCTCATTCTAACATGCCATTTAAAATTATTTTGGAGATCTGTGAATGCAGACTCTCTTTGGGCAAGATGGATGAGGTCCAAATACCTCCAAAATGTTAACTTTTGGACTGCTCTGCCAAAAATTAATCAGTTTTATGCATGGAAGCAAATCTTAAAATGCAGGAATATTAGTAAGTCTATTTTGGAGAGAAAATTTAAACTAGGAGAACAAACTAGTTTATGGTTTGACCCTGGTTTAATAATGAGTATTCTGTTAATAAAGTGGGTTGGGACAGTTTGGTCATTTGTGGTGGGGTTAATGATACAGTGCCTATGATAATAAAGGATAATCAATGGCAACCACAGTTGCACCCTATTACATACCTATAAGAATAGTATATGTAAATTCCATTGATATTCATGCAGATAGTGATTATTGGGACTGGAAAGTAAGCACCAGAGGGAAGTTTTTTTTTTTGAAAAGCAATGGGCTAAGGGTGCCCTGCCCATTTCATTCAAAAACTCAGATATGTTTACATACAACATTACAGCCTTATAACAAATGCTAATTTTCACAATATAACAGCATTTCTATTAATTGACATAAAACTAAAAAATCAATTCATCTCTTAATTCATTTTAGTCTACTTAATCTTGTTAGAATTCTCTTGTTTATTTTACTATAAATTGCAGCTGCAGCTTCCATCTTCAAATCAAAGATTCTCCAGAGGGAAGTTTTCCTTTAAAATTACTTGGGAAAATACTACAAATAAAGTACCTACTATTGAATGGTATAACTGTATATGGAACAAAGTGAATTGTCCCAAGATGGCCTTTTGTGCATATTTTGCAGTTAATAACAGATTGCCAACTTGGGATAAAATCATAAATGAGAAACTCAAATAATTCACTTTGTTCCTTATGTAATTTAGTAAATGAAAGTGCTAATCATCTATTTTTTGAATGAAATTATTCTTACTACATCTGGAACCGTATTCAAACCATACTGCACATTGCCAATAATGGTCAGATGGGTCTAGTGCAAGCTATTCAACATATTAACAACAATTTTAAAGCTAAAACCAGTGAAAGTGACTATGTTCACATATTAATAATATTGTCGTGTTCCATATTTGGAAAGAAAGAAACTTTCGAACACATAATAAAAACAGTATGAACGGAGAACAGAAGTGGATACTTATCGAGACAGACAGCAGGTTTATTCTTCATAAATCAGAGAGAAAAATCAAGGATTAAACCAAATTTTATTTTTTAGATGATGAATGAATTCATGAAGTTGGCAGCAAACATCTAGAGCTCTTTCTCGCTCATGCAAAAGAATCTCAAGACAATAAACAACCATCTGAAGTTAACGGCCTACATCAGAGCTCAGTTGTAGGTGACAAAGACTTCCTTGCTAACCAGTGAACAAATGAGGTTACCAGGTTAAATCGGAGCCCATGTTTAGGCGAAGGTGTAAATATAGGGAAGGAATCAACAGTTCTAAGTCGCAATGACGTCGGATCTGATAATCCCTCTTAGTTTTCATTTCATCGGAGAACCAATCACTTTAAAGCGAATATTGATGGGATGCAAGATGGATTTAACAATAGTTTATCATACTTGGAGTGAGGAGAATCGAGCGGTATAAAGAATGATGGCAGAGAGACAAAGATGGAGAATTGCCGACTCATCCTCTCCGCCATTTTTAGGGTTTTGATTCTTTGTTTCGAATGTATGTCGGCTAGGGTTACTGGCTAATATGAGATGTCGACTCAGGTTGTAATGTTATAACCCGCTTTTGTACTGGGCTTGGCCCATTTACCTTATTTCGAAAAAAAACTTCTATTATTAAATATTTTTAATTCGTTTATCTCCTAACTTCCTACTCCATCACGATTTCTCTCCACTCACTTATCGTGTTAGGAAAAAAATGCTCCTGTATTTGGAAAGTTTGTCAATTCTCTATACGATATGTGTTGCATTTTGTTTTCTTATTCTTATCCAATTCTGTCCACTTAGAACCCACTGTAACTCATTAAAATTTCCTCTGTTTATGATTGAATTCATTACTCATTTTATAATAATCCATCGTTGAAATTCAGGGAATTCTGCAATAATTCTTTTAGCTAACTACAAATTTACGAGCTTAACCCATTCGTAAAGATGTGCGAACTAATACTCCTTGCATCATACCGGTCGTGTGACTTCTGTTTCGCAGCAAAACAATATGGAATTGCCTTGATTTTGAACCATCCAATGAGCATTCTCAGTATGCATAATGGTATGCAATTACGTTATGCCTTTTGGCTGTAATGTGTAGCAATTTTCTACATTGATTTCCCTGTAATGCATTGCAAGTTTCGCAATAATTAACATTTCTATTCACTTTCTAATATTGCTATAGAATGATACGTAGTCTTTTAAAAATTAGTTATTATATCCTGTTTTACATTGATGATAGTTTGTGCAAAATAAAATATAAATACGTGTTATTACATTTACAAAGTATAGTGCAATTATAAATCTATGATTAAATATTTTCGTCAGAAAAGCTAACTTATGATGAATATTCAGTATGTATAAATCTATAATGAAATTTTTTTGTGATTGATTATTTAGGTATTTACTTAACTGTTTATTAGCATTTTTATGGAATGTGTTCCTGCATAGTTATCATGATAATTATATAATTGAGGATTTTATTAAAATGATATCAAAGGTGATATTATTTATAATTACATAAGTTTAATTTATTCACATTTGTTATTTGGTAATATTATTTGGTTTCGGTGAGTAACTATCCATTTATAAAAAAAATTATTTAATCAATACGACAATCTTTTTTAAGTTTTATGCTAAAAAATATATGAAGCATGCTCTTTGCTCACGATTTAAGAACAAAGCTTTGGCTTTTTCTATTTAATTAAATAAATAACTAATTTATGATCAGTCAAAATTTGCCATATATGTTAAGTAGCATCGTTATATTGATTTTTATGGTAATTGTGTATATATTCGTTTCTATGGAATTTAATATATGCAAAAATTCTCTACTATACTGTATTCAAACTACTGTATAGTACAAGTTGTATACCATATATTAAGCCTTATGTTTAATGTGTAGTCTTTGATATAATATCTTTGTTTGAGTATCCACTTTTAGATTAGGTCAAATATTTGATAATCTATTTAGTGTAAATAATTTTTCCATCCTAAAGTTTAATAAACTTTTATACAATTTGGATTAGTTTGGGAATAAATCTGATACATAATAGTTAAAACAAAGCATTTCTCCTTCAAAATGTCCGGTACCAATAACTTATTTGATTATCATGTTGTTATTACAAAGGAACAAATCGATGTTATATTCTTTCAGGCATCTTTAGTATACAAAAAGTGTTTCTTATCCAAGTCAAAAGTAATTGTTATAATATTTGCTATGTATTCATTTTGTTTGGATGCATTGGATAGATGACAATATGACTTTTCTATGTTACTGAGTTCTTGGAAGCATTGGATATTTTTTTCATGGTTTTTTCCATTACAACTAAACATGTTCCAATCTATAAGACCCCGATAGTTTTATACGCTTTCACATTTAGAAGTTTATGAACTGTACAGTTTCAATTAACCAAAAGGAAAATTGAGGTTTTTTTTCCAAAGCTATGTTAGATTATGTATCCAAATCAAGACCATTTCGGATTAATTCAGATAACCATGGATTTTTATTCAAAAACATGTATAGTGAGTCGATTCTATTCTTTCTCTCTTATGTATTCAGACCCATTCTATTTTTGTTTTGCTTTTTCAAATGTGGAGTCCAATCCATACTACTATTTGTTTTTGTTGTTTTATTAACTGTTCTAAGATTGGTAAAATATCGCATTCTCCCTTCTTTAGTCATATGGAACCACTGCCAAAGCAATCTTATTTTGATATTACTATTACCATGTAAGTGGTATGATACTAATAGAATAAATGAATCATGTAAATGCGTTTTAAAATATTGCAGCCATTGTGTTTATTACTGGCACTTTTCATACCACATACCATAATATCAAGCATATTGCTTGACATAAAACAGTGATCAATAAGTAAATGTATTTTAGTTTTTACTTTTCTATGTTACCAATTGATTGTTTTTTATTTTATTAACTATAGAAAGTATATTCGAAGTGAGTATTGATACGCACAGTAAAACTGAGTATGATAACTGTTGAATTGCGAATTTTGCTAAAGTGGAGATTTCCAAGTTAAGCACGATGCTTTTTAGCATAAAACCTCTTAATTTAAACAACCAAACATTATATCAATAAGGCATATAATAACATAAATTAGCCTTTTATTACAAAACTTTTTAATTTAAAACAACCAAACTTTTATCCATGAGGCATGTAATAAAAGTTGAACAAGTTACCGTGGTGAAAGATCTATACAAAATATCAATAACTTTTAGCAACGTTTATTAAAAGCTACAAAAATATATAGCAGACAAAAAAACGTTCCTGTAATATTTCATAGTGGCATCAATAATAATTTTTAGCGTTTATCCAGCGCTACAATAAAAAAATCTGGCTGTGTTAAAAATGTTGCAATATTTTGCTTTTCGGTAGAGAAAGTTCTGGATTTTTAGTTGCGTGTTTTTTAAGGTGTTCTCTAAAACGCTATCGTAAGTTGTGGCATCATTTTTTGTACGTCGCCAAAATATTTGTGTAGTGTTTGGACCCAGAAAGCGTGTCTTTTGTCTCATAGGTGGATATTTCAAGTACATGGTCAATGCATGGCGTGCAATATCCGATGATATCCCACACATATCTGAATGTGCCCAAGCAATCACATCCAAGTTTGATTGGAGAAAACCGACTAATTCCTTCCTTAATCTTGCATTGAGTTGAGATCCGATCTTAAAGACTTGAGTAGGATATAAATATCGATCAGAATGTTGACCATCAGCTCAACTGATGTTGCCTGCCCTTCCTCTGACTTCTTCCTGTGATCCATAGACTTAAAGGATTTGTAACGATTCTCGAGCCAGGGCTTAGGCATTAATTTGTATTCTTTCGAGCTCTTGATGCAGAGAGCTCTCACCACATTTTTCCCTTTCTCCTGTCACTTTGCCTCTATAAGATCGACGATGTAACATACCCAACCAGCGCTCTGGTCCCTTAGAATTGATCTAACCCCATTCCCAGTAGGAAACTTTATTATCAAACACAAAGGAGTTAGTGCTATTCTGAAATCAACAAGAGTCGGTCGGCCCGAAAAGGCGTTGTATATTGAATATTCATCCACAATCATGAACTTTTGAATCTGCACAATCTTGCAGTCTCCATCTCCTAATTCCACAGACAAGACAATAGTTCTAATGCGTCGCTTTACCTCATCAATAAATCCTTGAATCCTGTATTTACAAGGCTTGATATTCGTCATACTTATGCTCATCTGATCAAATGTTCTTTTGCACAGAATATTCAGCGAGTTTCCACTATCCAGCAAGAACTAGTGCACCGTAGCAAGGCCTACAACAGTCGTTATCACTATGGGATCAAAAGTTGAGGCTTCAATTCCTTCAAAACCCCTATTACGAAACATGATGTCATTTGTTATTAATCTTTGCTTCTTGGTTGAACTTCGTCCTCAATGACGAAGTAACTTTCCCGTAGTACATGTCTCACTGAACTCGCATACTACTCTACTCTATCCTATTCCATTTTTTCTCAACAGGATGAGGCCCTCCAATTATGGCATTAATTAAAATCCTTCCATCTTGACGCTAGGTAGGGCTGTCAATGGATGTTTTCGGATGCGGATAGTGCCATATCCGCATCCGAAATCATTTTTGGATATTGGATGTCCGCATTTGCTGATATGGACAGATATCGGATAATTATCATATCCACTAACGAACGATAAATCAAAAATTATAAAAAGAAAATTTTAGTTTAACATAAATATTTTTCAATCTCAATAATTATAAAAGTGCTAAAAATTAACAAATATGATGATAATAAATAGTTTCAAGTAGTTAATAAGCATTAAGTGCATATAATATAAACTACTAACTTAATAAAATAATAAACGAATATCTTTCGTTGCACTAAAATACATATGATTTAAACTATAATATTGACAAAAAGCGGACAGATAATTTTCGAATGCGGATGTCTTCATATTCGCATCCGCATCCTTTTTTTCGGATATCGGATATTTATCCGCTTTCCCGATGCGGATACGGACGGATTTTAGATTTTTCGGGTATCCATTGATAGGCCTAACGTCAGGGCCCCTCTCCACTGGGTCTAGACCGGTTCCCTTGAGCGTTTAACCCTTAGGGTCTAGCATTATGTCTGCCATCCTACAACTCTTTAACATATTGCTGCAATTCCTTTTTCTTTATCAATTCATCAATAAAATTTCTAAGATGCATGCATTCATTCTTATTGTGCCCATGAGTTTCAAGGAAGTGACAATACTTCTCAAAGTGCCTTAATTCCTTACTCGCCTCTCTAGGAGGCTTCTTATACCTTTCCATACCTTGTGTGGCAAGGTATATGTTTTCAAGCATATTATTCAAAGGCGTGTACTCATCTGACCTCATATTCCTTGGATGCATCTTTGCATCATTCTGCCAGCACCTACTGCCTTGATTCATTTTTCTTTGATTACTAGAATTTCCAACATTCGTAGCCACATTATTGACATTCTTAATAGTTTGTTTAATAACTACATTACTTTGAATTACTTCCTTCGTTTGTCCACTACCATTCTTCCTAACTTCCTAGCTTATGTAACGACCTGAAATTTTCTAACTCGAAAATTCCAGATAGTTATGAGAAAGAAGAAAGAGATAGAACAAGAAGAACAAAAATACCAAACATCTCACATTCGCAGCGGATAAAATATAATAATAAATAATAACAGTTTACAAAAGAATACTATATCTGTCGACTACATTTAATATACACCAGAGTTTCACCTTATTTACAGTCACTGGATATTTACAATTATCATGACTCAGATTAACAATAATATAAACACAGCGGAAATACTCTATACGCTCTTGCCATCCAGCTCGTCTCCTGAGCTCCCGAACGTATCTACCTGAAAGTCTGTAATACTCGGTCTGACCCGAGCATTACACCAAAGTAACAACCGGGTCAGGCTGGAAACCAGCGTGAGTAATCTCAACTAACATGGAATACCAAGGCAAAAAAAACTTATATAAAACCCGGGTAACTTATATCAATTTAACCAATTCACAATTTACTATAGACAACACTTACTTCAATATAAATTTCTAAGTACCAAACTTGGATAATCCAGTTCACTTAAATCATTTCATTCCTACCTATTGATTCCACAAATCAATTTATAAAAATTCGAAGAGGTTTCGAGTATCTTCTAATACCCGACCTCGGTCTCTTCGAAACTCATGTTATCCTAACCCAAGTTATATAATGAAATACACGACATATCATATCAGAGATTTCAACACATTTAAAGCATTCAATACCATTAAATCATCCATAAGCAAAGCTTAATCACACACAAATCAATTCAGTTAATTCTAATTGAATTTCAAACCTCAATCACTTAGATTCCATTTTTTTAACATTAATTAATTCCAAATCAATTAATTAGTCGACCCATCATTATTCATCTTAATTAATTCCCTGGATTAATTATTTTTCAATTAAATTTATGTAATTATCTTTAATTAATTTCTCGATATTAATTGTTCTTAACCAAAAATGAATAAGAAATCTTAATTACTTTATAAATTAATCAATTATTTCATAAATTAATTATTTATTTTAATTACATTAATTCTTAATTACTTATAGTAATTAATTTCTCATAAGTCATTATTTATTGAATTTATTTAATTAATCAATTTTTTAATTACATCAATTATTATATAAATTAATAATTTCCACTTATATTTTTAATTTGTTCTAATCCTAATCAATTACTTTAATTCAACCACAATATTAATTATTCTCGATCAATCTTAATCTGTAATTATCTACCTTTTTATTTACTTCATTAAATAAATGATTATTCCTCAATTAACTATTTTAATTAATCTCTTGATAAATTTCACAAAGTAATTATTATTATTTTTTAATTTCATTAAGTAATTACATATCAACCATCAATTGATTGTTCTAAATTAATTTAACTTAATCCTTAATTAATTCAAACCCTTATTACTAAATTAATTAGCACAATCATTAATTAATTGAATTAATTCATTTTCCATTCAAATTATTCTACATATTTAATGAATCATCAATCATTAAACCCTTATTAACTCGAGAATCAAACAAAACCAAAGTCGCAGATTATCAGCACACATTCAATCAACTCAATCAATCAACCAATTATTTAAATTCAACCATTCAAGTTTAGATAATACCAGATTAGTGAGATTTACTCACCGTTACTTTTATTTTGCAATCCATCTCAATATAGCTTTGGTTTTTTCCGATTTGACCCTGAATAAACAATTTATATGATTCTTATCAATATTTGAAATGTCCTGAAATAATTTACCACAAAATAAATTCAATCAATTAATTCGTTCAACTTATAATTGATTTTAAATTTTAAAGTGTTCTAACCAACTAATTAAATTTGTTTTCTTGAAACCTCCTACCTTTTAAAAATCGTTCATACATAATTTCCAAGCTGAGACATTTTATTTTTATATATATAGGTAAATTTTAAATCGAGGAAAAGAAAACAAAAACTGCAATAAACTCACCATATCCTACCCGAGTCTTCAGAAAGCCACCAAGCCGTCGCTGTACTACCCAGTCGACATAGCCGAGCTTCCACTGACGAACGCCTCCCTCTCCTGACCTCGCATGCACCATCGCCTGTAGCTATCGTTGTCGCGAGCGCGAGCGTGACCACCCTCTAATGTCGCCGACTCCTCCACCACCAAGCCCAATCGAGCACCAATCGAGTGCCCACCTCAACCCACATGGCGCAGACCTCCTCCAGCCCAGGCCGCACGCATAGATTTGAGATTAGTTTCCCCCCTTCGAGATGAACAAAAATATTGAACGAGTTCTCTCGGCCATTTATTTCATTTTTTTTAGAATAAGGCTTGCGAGAAGATTTTGATTTAACACGAAAGAGGAGGAGATTCGCTCGGCCATTTATTTTATTTTTTTCGTTCGATTCTGCTTGAAGATTTGAGAATAAAGAGGGGGAACGGGATGAAATATAGGAGGGTGGAAAGCTTCTTGAGCACGACATTGTAAAAGAAAATATCTTGCTAATTAAATTTAATTATATTATAAAACTTCAAAACGTCTCGTTAAACGCTAATTAAAATTTTGAACTCCTCTTAAGGAATGCCACGAGGCGATTATAAGGTTTTACCCGCGTTCCAAACACAATGGAACGTGTTTCGGAAGCTAATTCGATCATATACGCAAGTTACGGAAGTAAACGATCAATTCTAGTTTAAATCGATTAAAAGTTTCTAAGCGTTTCGAGCTGCCAGGGTCAAACGACAACTCCGATGGCTACGAAAATTGAAATTCGATAATAACTAACTATTACGGATCCCATGGAACTGGTTTCGTCGAATTTCGAGACTATGCCTCGGAAGGCTATTTTAAAATTCAATTTAAACGATATAATTTTAAAATTGAACAAATTACCTTTAAATTAAATTTCACACATTCTATTATCTTCAGTATCACCATTATAAAGTTTATAAGTCTTTAGATTATTTTAAACAGGCTTAGAAATTCCAGATTCAACAATTTACCCAATTTCAATTATTAAATTCAATATTTAAACTATATAACTCAATGATTTAATTATCAAGTAAATATTGATATTTCGAATTCAAGTCAAAATTAACTTTTAAATGTTAAAAATCAATTTAATTATCCCATTTTAAATTGTTAAAAATTCCGGGTCGTCACATTCCTCCCCCCTTAAAAGAATTTCGTCCCCGAAATTACTAATTAGGAAGAATGGTTCAAAACCCGTTTACTTTTCCCAAAACTCCCAATTGAACATCCTTCCAACTATCTTTCATTAAAGACCCACTATCACCTTAACCAACTTCCCAAAACCCTCTATAATATCAAATAATATCCCTTTGCTCAATCATCTAAATTTCAATTTAAAGCCAAAGTTTGAATTATCAAAATTTTCTCAAAATTTTTTTCTAACTCCCTAAATTCCTGGAAATTTTTGCCAGCGTCTCCTTTGCACGGCTAGCTCGGTACAACTACAAAAGACCTCTATGGGCTTCCAAATTCCAAAAGAAAACAAAAAGCCAAGTGGCTAGATCAAAAATCCAATCCAATTTCATATAGAAATTTAAATGCACACATTTTTATTGGGTAATTCACATTTATCTTTTGGAATCACATCCAATTTTCTTTTCCCCCTTTTAATACCTGCATATCTTGTTTAGCAACAATATTCAATCGTAACATTACAAATCATTTTATACATTCTCTTATATAGGTTTTCATATTTACTTCTATTCAAATTTGCTTTCCCCATTTTAATATGAACTCAATTTATTTCCAATTTTGAATATTAAATTTTATTTTCCAAGTATAACTGATTCATATTAGTCCATCTACTAATTTACTTTAAATTTTCAATTTTAAATTGTTTTGTCGTTAACAAAATTTTTCCCAAAAATTTTCTAACTCCCAAAATTTTCGAAATTTTTTTGCAGAGTCTCCTTCGTACGGAGGAGCTTTTGCAATTTGACAAGAGATATAAATATATATACATCGACCCACCCGGTCGGAAAAAACAAAAACAGTTCATATTTCCTATTTTTATTGCGTAGGCGTACCTTATTTAGCATTTTAAGCAAGCAGCTTATTTATTTTGGCAATTAGTGCAATCCAAATCCAGCCAAACGGCCTTCAGGTACCTGTACTTACTCAATTTAAACATATAAGTACTATATATATGAAGTTTACAATATTTCTCTTACTTAAACAACTATAACACTTCAACTCTAAAAGAAATGCATTCAAAATAACTTCCATGAGCAATTTATATGTTTTCAAAACTAATTCAATTGTTTTCCACCAATTCATATATCATTCCGTTCAATCTTATTGGTTTACAACTCAACTGCCATTCAATTAAATTTTTAATCCAAACAAGCTCATATTCAATTTAATTAATTCTAAAACCAATTTACTTAATATCTATCAACTCACAGAAATTTAATTACTTTTGTTTACGCCAAACGACAATTATTGTTATGCAATTTCGACGATATTCGCTTAATAAAGTACCTATTTTAGTTTATCACTATTTAAAATTAATTTCAACTCATTCTGAATTTAATTCCATTTCATTTCTAATTTATTAACCAACCATTTATTTAGCTCGACACATTCCATGCTTGTATACTTCTAACCATTCCCAAATTAATTCAATCCAAGCTTTTATCTGATGGCCTTCCACTCTTATTCGAAGCCAAGCTTCCATAAATTTTCAACTTAAGTTAATTTACTTTAATTTATTCCAACATCAAACTTAAGTTTACTTTTATTTGATTCTCATTTAATCAAATTCCATTAAATTCAGTTAACCCATCCATTTTAATTTTAAATTTACCTTCTCAATTTATCAAAATAATATCTAAGCACATACTTAACTCATTTGTACTTCAAATTAGTATACCACCAAATTTAAGTTCAGTCTGATAATCCAATTCCAATCATAACTTGATTTAGTTTTTTTTTAATCCAATCAGACTTCATCCAATTATTATTTAATTCAATTAACCCATTTTAAATTTTTCATTACTTACTTAATTCATTTTTGAATTTATTTTATTAATACAAGGCCATCTCAATTTATTTCTATTCACTTGGGTTTTGTTTTGCAACTCAAACCATTTCTATTATAATCACTTCTCTTATATCCAATTTACTTGCAAATTTCATTAAGTATTATTCAAATCATCCTTGAATTTTATTTATAATTCAAACCATGACATTTTTCAATCCAACTCTATTTTATTTTTATTTTACAACATCTCCTGTTATTTAATTCATTATCAAATCCAAGTCGAATTCTATTTACAATTCGAATTCATTACCAAACTCCATTATTAATTTACAATCCATTTATTTACCCAAGTTAACTTTTATTAATATACTCAACCAGATAATTATTTAGCCAATTAGCTTACTTTCAACTTCTAATCAATGTTCGATTTTAATTACAAATTCACTTCACTAAAATTGCAGTTTGGATTTCCTTTATTTTCCAAAATTCTAACATCTTTATTTAAAAAATTTAGAAATGCTTTTAAATTCACATCATACTTAATAAAATGGCTCTTTATAAAAAGTACTTCTTATAACTCGATGTCTCAACCAGTCCATCCTTGTTCTCACAGAAATTCGGTCATACATTGATCAGGCGTAGGACTGAAAATCTATAAGTACTTGGTAAACCCGTTTTTAACACCCGGTGAAAATACTTTTGAAAAAAAATAATTTTATTGAAAATATAGAAAACAGTTTCGTAAATAGAGGAAGTATCTTTGATGAGAATGCTCTGGAAATCATCACCCTCATCCATGGTCACAGTTGCATTCCAGGGTTACGTTGCCGTCACAGCAAAAGTCCATGCAAATGCAGGCTCTCCGCGGCCTCTCGATTACGCCATGGATCCCACACAATAGATCGCAGTTACATTTCAGGGTTACATTGCCGTCACAGCAAAAGTTCATGTAACTGCAGGCTCTCAGCGGCCTTTGATTTTCGTTGTCGAAATGAAACTTCTCCACTCCTACATAGGTCGCAGTCTACCGATATAAAATCAAACGCAAACTGTTGGCTCTCAGCGGCACACACGACTTCTGCTATGTTATACCATAGGTCGCAGTTACATCCTGGGTTACGTTGCCGTCGCAGCAAAAGTCCATGTAACTGTTGGCTCTCAGCGGCACACACGACTTTCGCTATGGTATACTCTACTTATAATCCTCAAGAACTAGTTTTGTCCGGACTCCTCACAGGATCAACTTTAGAACCCCCCATGGGGCTCAAGGCAGCACCACCCGGTGGCACTCCTGAGAAGTTCATTTCAAGGGAGTGCCTTTTTCCCCAGAGCCATCATCAAAACACTTCATACTATACATATATAGTATCTTTCAAATCATACACCTAGTATGATATCATACAAAGCTCCTTTACACGAAATCGATTATCCCAAATCGATAATTCTCAAACTAGGCTTTCCAAATTCAATATTGATTTTACCCAAAAATCAAAAGCCCTTCCAAATTCAAAGGTTCCCAAAACCTTTTTCAAAATCCTCATAAGATCCTTTATATATATATATATATATATATATATATATATATATATATATATATATATATATTCAGATATATACAATTTAAAACTTTGGATCATTTCAAACTTGTATAAAATTCCTTTTATACTTCAAACACCTTCAAAAATCCTTTTCTTCTGGCAATAAATTTAGCAAGGGGAGATTTTATCATATATAACAAAGATATATAACTTTGTTTATTCAAATCAAACATTCAAATTTGATTACTCTTTCCAATATCAGTTTCATTCAAAATCGTACGATGTACATCTATCATTCGTAGGCTATACCAATCAGATCGCTCGCTCGATCACACAATTTCACTTCCGAACTAGTATCGTCCACCCGACTTCCTAGTGCGGACACAGATCTGGTTTTTTGATTAGAAACCGTCATTATCCTTGCATAGCCATAACTATGATAGAGAATATCCAGAACCAATCAACAATCCATATCCATATTCGCCGTCGAAAATCGAGTGAAAAATCCCAACTCGGATCGATAAACTATCTTAAAATCCTGTGCTCGAATCTGGATCAAATCACTATGCGAATAGAATAATGTACGTACATCCTACGTATTTATTTCCATTGATTATCAGCCAAATAAATTTCCTTTCTATTCACATTCCCTTTAATTTCTAATCACTTATTTACAATCGCTTCAATTCCATTGAATTTTCACTTCAATTCTTATCTCGGCTGGATATTTAATCAATAACAGCTTGAACTCCGACCAGTTTATTTTTAGAAAATAGCTTGAAAATTGAAAAATAGATAAGTAATTTAAAAATAATTATTAACTTGCAAAATAACTATAAAATAGGTAACTAATTGTAAAATAGTCGAAAAATAATTGAATAGTTTCAGGAATTTTAAATAATTGCAAATAGTCGTAAATAAAAATTAGTTTGTGAAATAGTTGAAAAATAGTAATTAGTTTAGAAAACAATTGAAAAATGGTTAAATAGCTCCAAAAATAATGGTAAAACAAATATAAAATAAGTTAGCTTTAAAAAGAAAGGTTGTATATATTTAATAGCTTAGAAAAATAAGTTTGTATTAAAATAATTTATTTAAAATAGTCAAGAGTCAAACTGTTCACTACCCCAACAATTCAATATACACTTCCATTTGATTTTAATCTTGTTCAACTTTAATTATAATTTCAAATTATTCCGATCAATCTGAATTATTATCAATTGAACCCATTCCAAATTCAAATCATTTCAGAAAAATCCAAATCAATTTCCCATTTAAATTCTTAATCCTTTGCGTCTTCAATCACCAATCCAATTAATTCAAACCAAATTAAATTTTAAACTAATTCAATTTCAATCTTGAATTTAAACTATTTCGAATTATATAAATTCGAGTTAAATTCTCAAAGGTTTGTTTATCTTTTTAAACCAAATTAACTTTTAAATCAAAGTTTTTAATCATTTTAATTTCTAAGCCCAATTTCTCAAAATTCCCATTTTAAATTATTTTTACTTATGTATTTCAAGATTCAATACAATTTTATTTTAAAATTTTAATTTTTATTCAATTTAATCTTCCAGTTTGAAGCCAGTTCTTAAACAAGTTTATTTTACAATTCAATTATTCAAATTTATTTTAAAACGTCCATCCATTTCCAATTTTTAAATCTCAAACCCGTTTTGAGATCACACAAATTCCCAATTCAAATCAACCATTTAACTTTCCAAGTTAAATTCTAATTTCATCTTGAAATTCCCGATTCTGGTTGCTTTTTCTACACTTATTTAACTTTTCCAAAGTTAAATTCCAATTTACTTAATCCAATCAATCTTACTCAATTTGAATTTCCGCTCCAAACTTCAAAATTATTTCCCTCTTATAGGTTCAAAACTTATATCACTTTGGGTTTTTACATCACACTTCAGGGAAAAATCAAAACTCAACCTCTTAGTGTTTATTTCAAATTATCTTTGATATCATTTATATCCATACATATATACATTTTTATTTCTTGGCCCTCCCAGCCATGTTTTAAAATTTTAAACCACCCTTGGTTTTAAATCGAAATCAAACTTCAAACAACCCACTATTTTCAACAAGTCCAGTTATCCAAATAATACTTATTTATTATTTTTCATTACTTTGAAACAAAATTTCCGAATTTTGGGACCAGATTTAGAATTTCATTTTCAATCCATTAAATTTTAATTTGGTTGTATTTCTATTTCTACTTAATTTAATTCCAATTCAAGATTTCAATTTCAGTTTGAATCCATTTCAACTTATCTTTATTTAATTTCAGTTTGGTTGTATTATATTACTTCTTAATTTAATTCTAATAATTTAACAACCAATCACCTTAATATTTATTAGAAGAAAATATTACTTAATACATCAAATATATATTTTATATAAAATCATTTAAATCTTTATATAAGAAAATAACAAGTACGCTCTTATATATATATTCTCAACTCATTCTAGAGTACTACAGACTTTATTAAATGAGTAATCCCCACCAGAGCCAAGGTTCTCGCTCAACCTTTTAGCTCTGATACCAAATGTAACGACCCGAAATTTTCTAACCCGAAAATTCTAGATAGTTATGAGAAAGAAGAAAGAGATAGAAGAAGAAGAACAGAAACACCAAACATCTCACATTCACAGCGGATAAAATATAATAATAAATAATAACAGTTTATAAAAGAATACTATATCTGTCGATTACATTTAATATACACCAGAGTTTCACCTTATATACAGTCACTGGATATTTACAATTATCATGACTCAGATTAATAATAATATAAACACAACGGAAATACTCTATACGCTCTTGCCATCCAGCTCGTCTCCTGAGCTCCCGAACGTATCTACCTAAAAGTCTGTAATACTCGGTCTGACCCGAGCATTACACCAAAGTAACACCCGGGTCAGGCTGGAAACCAGCGTGAGTAATCTCAACTAACATGGAATACCAAGGCAAAAAAACTTATATAAAACCTGGGTAACTTATATCAATTTAACCAATTCGCAATTTACTATAGACAACACTTACTTCACATATAAATTTCTAAGTACCAAACTTAGATAATCCAGTTCACTTAAACCATTTCATTCCTGCCTATTGACTCCACAAATCAATTTATAAAAATTCAAAGAGGTTTCGGGTATCTTCTAATACCCGACCCCGGTCTCTTCGAAACTCATGTTATCCTAACCCAAGTTATACAATGAAATATACGACATATCATATCAGAGATATCAACACATTTAAAGCATTCAATACTGTTCAATCATCCATAAGCAAAGCTTAATCACATAAAAATCAATTCAATTAATTCTAATTGAATTTCAAACCTCAATCACTTAGATTCCTTTTTTTAACATTAATTAATTCCAAATCAATTAATTAGTCGACCCATCATTATTCATCTTAATTAATTCCCTGGATTAATTATTTTTCAATTAATTTTATGTAATTATCTTTAATTAATTTCTCGATATTAATTATGCTTAACCAAAAATGAATAAGAAATCTTAATTACTTTATAAATTAATCAATTATTTCATAAATTATTTATTTATTTTAATTACATTAATTCTTAATTACTTATAGTAATTAATTTCTCATAAGTCATTATTTATTGAATTGATTTAATTAATCAATTTTTTAATTACATCAATTATTATATAAATTAATAATTTCCACTTATATTTTTAATTTGTTCTAATCCAAATCAATTACTTTAATTCAACCACAATAATAATTATTCTCGATCAATCTCAATCTGTAATTATCTACCTTTTTATTTACTTCATTAAATAAATAAATTATTCCTCAATTAACTATTTCAATTAATCTCTTGATAAATTTCACAAAGTAATTATTATTATTTTTAATTTCATTAAGTAATTACATATCAACCATCAATTGATTGTTCTAAATTAATTTAACTTAATCCTTAATTAATTCAAACCCTTAATACTAAATTAATTAGCACAATCATTAATTAATTGAATTAATTCATTTTCCATTCAAATTATTCTACATATTTAATGAATCATCAAATCATTAAACCCTTATTAACTCGAGAATCAAACAAAATCAAAGTCGTAGATTATCAGCACACATTCAACCAACTCAATCAATCAACCAATTATTTAAATTCAACCATTCAAATTTAGATAATACCAGACGAGTGAGATTTACTCACCGTTACTTTTATTTTGCAATCCATCTCAATATAGCTTTGGTTTTTTCCGATTTGACCCTGAATAAACAATTTATATGATTCTTATCAATATTTGAAATGTCCTGAAATAATTTACCACAAAATAAATTCAATCAATTAATTCGTTCAACTTATAATTGATTTTAAATTTTAAAGTGTTCTAACCAACTAATTAAATTTGTTTTCTTCAAACCTCCTACTTCTTAAAACTCATTCATACATAATTTCCAAGCTGAGACATTTCATTTATATATATATATAGGTAAATTTTAAATCGAGGAAAAGAAAACAAAAACTGCAATAAATTCACCATATCCTCCGAGTCTTTAGAAAGCCACCAAGCCGTCGCTGTACTACCCAATCGACATAGCCGAGCTTCCACTGACGAACGCCTCCCTCTCCTGACCTCGCATGTGCCATCGCCTGTAGCTATCGTTGTCGCGAGCGCAACCACCCTCTAATGTCGCCGACTCCTCCGCCACCAAGCCCAATCGAGCACCAATCGAGTACCCACCTCAACCCACATGGCGTCGACCTCCTCCAGCCCAGGCCGCGCGCATTGATTTGAGATTAGTTTCCCCCCTTCGAGCTGAACGAAAATATTGAACGAGTTCTCTCGGCTATTTATTTCATTTTTTTAGAATAAGGCTTGTGAGAAGATTTTGATTTAACATGAAAGAGGAGGAGATTCGCTCAGCCATTTATTTTATTTTTTCCGTTCGATTCCGCTTGAAGATTTGAGAATAAAGAGAGGGAACAAGATGAAATATAGGAGGGTGGAAAGCTTCTTGAGCACGGCATTGTAAAAGAAAATATCTTGCTAATTAAATTTAATTATATTATAAAACTTCAAAACGTCTCGTTAAGCGCTAATTAAAAATTTAAACTCCTCTTAAGGAATGCCACGAGGCGATTATAAGCTTTTACCCGCGTTCCGAACACAATGGAACGTGTTTCGGAAGCTATTTCGATCATATGCGCGAGTTACGGAAGTAAACGATCAATTCTAGTTTAAATCGATTAAAAGTTTCTAAGCGTTTCGAGCTGCTAGGGTCAAACGACAACTCCGATGGCTACGAAAATTGAAATCCGATAATAAATAACTATTACGGATCCCATGGAACTAATTTCGTCGAATTCCGAGACTGCGCCTCGGAAGGCTATTTTAAAATTCAATTTAAACGATATATTTTTAAAATTGAACAAATTACTTTAAATTAAATTTCACACATTCTATTATCTTTAGTATCACCATTATAAAGTTTATAAGTCTTCAGATTATTTTAAACAGGCTTAGAAATCCAGATTCAACAATTTACCCAATTTCAGTTATTAAATTCAATATTTAAACTATATAATTCAATGATGATTTAATTATCAAGTAAATATTGATATTTCGAATTCAAGTCAAAATTAACTTTTAAATGTTAAAAATCAATTTAATTATCCCATTTTAAATTGTTAAAAATTTCGGGTCGTCACAGCTTGCCTCTTCCAAACATAAGAATTGGTTAGCCTTCCATTGCAAGTCCTTTATGGTTGTTGACAGCTTCATCCTAAGCTACTTTCCAAAATCCATGTTCAAATGTACCCCCAAACCAACGCCATCAATACCATACTTTTATGTGCTGCAATATTGAACATGTTTAGGAACCCCTTCAATGACTCCCCTAGTCCTTAAGAAAGGATCGATAAGGACATCACATCCTCAGACCAAGTGGCATGGAGCCCGAACTGCTCCAAGAACTTCATTGCAAGCTCGTCAAAACTCAAAATGGATTTTGGCATGAGCCAAGTAAACCACATTGACGCAATCCCATTCAAAAATATAGGTTATCATCTGCAGCGAGCTATATTCATTGCTCTAACGCCATCGAACTGCCAGTCATACTTGAACACATGTTGTCGAGGCTCAGTAGTCCCATCACACGATGACATTGTATGCATCGTAACCTTCCTAGGATACTATTCTCTTAAGATGTTCTTCGTGAGTAGAGTCCTACTATGCGCGAAACCTCAATCTTTTTTCCTCTCCATTTTTCTTCTCCCACGGCCACTTAATCATATTCGCTATATGCTTCTCACTAGTCTAGTACTCCGAAGGATGAATATCTAGTGTTGTGCCGAGTGTTTGACTCCACAAATGGTCTCGATTTGCTCGTTGATGTCTAGATTCTCTAGCATCTAGAAGATCCAGTCCCTTGATTCTTCTTTGACGTCTAGTTAGCTTCAAAGTAGGTGATTGAACAACAACATCATGAGCTTCGGCATCCTGTCCATCCTTATTGCCAGCATCCTGTAAATCGTCTTTAGAATCAGAGAAGTTGAAGGCCTCGAGCCCCTTCCCCTCCATGAGATCAAGTTCATGTCGATAGAGGTCAAATTCTGATCGGTACCGATATAAATTTCCTTAGTAGGTGCCTTTCCAATCCCTCAAGTGTTCCTCCCTATTGCTCCAGTATATTGTTCCTTTTTTTGCTTTCCATTCCTTCCTTTTTAACTAAAAGCGGACAAGTTCTCCTCTCCAGATCTAGTAGGCAATGCATCTCTTTTACTCCTCCTGATCCTTTGAGACTATTGGGTCAACAAGGCTGTGCTAGCATCCATCTTGTCAAGGAGGGCATTCTTATTGTCCATCATTTTTTAATTTAGCTCCACCATCATCTTATCAAATTCCACTCTTATGACCATCACTTGAGGAGCAGATGGTCCTAGCAATGTTGTTGTTGGTTGTTAGTCACGTCATTCTTGTAGGATGCTCCTTCATCTCCACTAGTGACTACCCTAAATCTAACAAACTTCCTTGGTGGTGTCATTGATTCCAATATGAAATTTCTTCAAACCTTTAGATAAACACCATCTAAACCTAACCATTGGATGCTTTAGTCCACAATAGACAGCAAGATTTACACTTGAGAATCTCCTTTCTCAGTGAAAGCACCAAAAATGTTGGGCCAAAAAGTTGCGCAATACCCCAAAACGAATTGAAATATAGAGATCTTGAAGCAAACGGTTGGATGCTCTAACTCACATTAAACAATAAGATTTACTCTTTAGAATCTCCTTTCTTGGTGAAAATACAAGAAATGTTAGACCAAAAAGTGGCACAACACCTTAAAATGAATTGAAATAAAGGGATCTAGCTATGAACAATAAAATAAAGTAAGAGATACAAGAATTTTTATACTTGTTTGGCAAATGTAAAGCGTACATCTACTTCTGGCAAATGTAAGGCATACATTTGCTTTAATGTTATTATATGAAGTTTTTATGACAAGTACAAGGAATTTACTTATTTAACAGTCTAAAACAATAAAAAGTAGTTTCGTTTGTTAATAGGACCTATAGAGAAAGAGAGAGAGAAGAAGATGAAGTGCCAAAATTCCTTTTTAAGTTGCCATATGCTTGCTATTTATAGAGAAACTGCCCAAGGAAATCGTCGAATCTCAAAATACCCAGTCTATCACTAGATCAGAGAATGCATGAGGGGAGACGAGGTCCCCTGACAAATAAAATCATCTTGAACTGATCAGAAGTGATCGGTGCAGACCTGATTTATTGACGAAAAATCATGCCATCTTCTTTTGCTTGATCTTCTATGTTTGATCCATAAAGCTTCAATCACGTTTACCTTAGAAATCAGGTTGTTAGCCAAGGGTTCCGACTTCTTCAGTACTTGTTCTTAACTTTAGAGAACTTTGAAGTTGTTCACCTACTCCTTCAGTAATTGGCCTTAAGACAATAACTCTAGTCAACAATCTATAACTTATATCTCTAAAGCCCTGTATGGTGCTTAAAAACAGGTCAGTACCGAAATGCGAGTGGTCTTTACCTAGATGTTTCTATGCCTATTTTAGGCACTCTGAACCATTGGAACTCATCCTAATGTCCTTCCAAGCAAGTCTTCAAGTCCTTGAACCACTTTATCTTCATCCTGATGTCCATATTATTTCGAAATCCACTTGGTCTAAAAGTCAAATAATAGTATCTATTTGTACAAGACCATGTATTATTTTCTATAAGTTTCAAACTCTAAAAAATACATGAATATGGATATTTGATCCATATTCAATTACATATAAATGTTATATGGTGAACAATCACCATCCGTAATGTGTGAAATTTCAATGAAACTAGTTTATTCGAAATAAGCAATTAAACCATAATGAGAGACCATGCATTTAATACTATTAATTACAATAAGGATCATGTTATGTTAGCACCAGACCAAGAGCCACAAGATGTACCTAGGAACTGGTTCACTGAAATGTCGGTTTGACCAGTTTACGTAAAGTGCAATTTATTCGATATTTTAATGTTAAGGATAATCAAATGAACTTTTATAGAATGTTCATTATGGTTTTCTAGTAAGGGGTTCCTTTTGAATAGTTCGATCGTTTAAAAAGAAAAGAGAATGTACAAGGTTGGATGCAACTTGGGCATAGTTGAGAGGAAAAGAGTGAATGTTCATCTCTACTTCACGAAGTGACATTGGAAACATAAATTATACAAAATAGTAGTACATACTTAATATGGAATGTGAAATGTGATTTATATTCCAATTATTTTTTCATATGTGTTTTCTATAAAAGTCATTTCTATGAGTATAAGATTTTGATTGAAAACTCTCAACTATAAACTAGTTATGGTGAAAGAAATAAATAGTCCATAATAAGTAGTTGAATGGAGCTTCATATTTCATAATCTATTATGGAAACAGCGAAAATAGTGGAAGCATGCCATAGAATACTTATCATTAGATGCATCAAAATATGAAAATTTGCTTTCGTAAATATGCAGAATATATTATATAAATAATAATTATTTTTGGTAGTGACTAAAAATGAATATGGTTTTATTTTGTTGTGAATATTTCAAATATGAGTTATGAAATAAGTTTATTAGAATAATGTATTTGTTGCATAAGCTACATAACATAGAATTATCTTAAAATTTAAATGATTATTTTGGGATTATGGACTAGGCCATATCTAGGAGGAATAATTCTTTAAATCATACGATTATGAATCGTATGATACTGGTGAATTGTACCTCAAAGATTAAGTGTTAAGCTCCCATTCGATAGGAGAGAAAAAGAGTTTCTGAACTCTTCGGATTGAGATATATATATATATATATATATATATATATATATATATATTATGTATGCATATAGTCATAAGTCTATTGATGCTAAACAGTTAGACACATCACTAAATTCACAAATGAATTATTATAGAGATAAACAAGTGTATTTGATAGACAAGTAGTTTATTTATGATAAGTTCATTGAATATAAAAAAATTAGAAAACATAACATGTAAATAAAATAAATGTTCATTTTGATGGAATAGATGAGTGTATTGGAAAGGGTTCCAAAAGTATTTAAGGATGGATAAGATTCGATCTGAAAAGTCACTCCTCCTTATGATACATAATGATGTATCGCTAAAGAAGTAATCAGACTTTGCTGGACAAAGTATGATTAATGATGAGTGAAGTTAAGTCAAATTCTTTCTGCAAGGACGTGTACTTAAGTGTAGGTTTTAATTTCATAAAACAAAATCTACAAATCATAAAAGATAAGAGTTGATGAAATACTCATTCATATCCTAAGTCAAGGAGATAATAGGTTGTGTGAGTCAAGATACTACACATAATACTTGTTTGTAAGGGATCTTGTGTGGTCTGCCCCAAATGTGTTTGGGACCGATCAATATTGATTGATCAATTTATGTTATGAACATAATTTCTAAACTAAAAAACCAAATTAGTTTTATACATGCAATCCATAAAATGTTTATAAATAACTATTTCATTGTATTGAGAGACAATTGTTATCTCAAGCAACAACTTCAAGACCATGGAATTTCTTTTGAAAGTTATTGGTATTAAAATGAATTTAGATACGATCCTAAGACAAAAATGATTACAAAGGATGAAATAACATTGATCAAGTCTAAACAAACAAACTAATTATTATTTGTAATAGGAACTCTTGCATATTAAAAAAAAACTATGATTTTCTTATCGACGTGAAGAATAATATTTCTCAATTTTCAATATGCCATTAAGACTATTGACTCTACCATATGGCATGATATGGAGATATGAGATGGATTTTGTTATTCCACCTTTTGATCAGGCAGTATACAGACGAGTCCGATGAGTCAAATTTTGAAGTTGTCAAGGCAAGACGCCTAGAGAGATGACTACAAAGTGTAAAACTCAAGTACAATCAAAATCATAATTCAAACGTAAGTCCACTACAAAAACCCAAAATCCTAAAGTGTTGGGTCGGTATCGACCCCACCCTATGGGTAGGTACCTACCCATAGACACTCCACCATTGAAGTTCATCTTCTGCATATTAGCTTTACTTGATATTAAATACCTATTTCTAGTGTTGTTTTATTATTCCAATATAATTCTATATCGATCTCCATGAACTCTTGAATCTACAGATCCGTTATTTGGACTCCAAACCAAGCTAACATTAGCACAAAGTACTATGGGATCACGAAGCTAACCATAAGACAAGATGAAGCGAAGAGTTGAAGGCATCCAATTTGGCAATATTATGGGTCGGTACCGACCCCTACCTTTGGAGTTCTACCGACCCATCTAAGCAGATGGGGTGGTGATTTATTTTTGTGGAGAACTGGTCTATAGTATGGAAAACGGTTTGGATAACTTTTTGGCGAGATTTTAGACTCCCCGCCTCTATAAATAAAGGTGTATGGCTTATTTTTCTAGGGCTTTTTGACTCTTTATACTGACTCATAACGGAGTTGCACTGACTCGTAACTACTCCTGCCTATAAACAATAGTATAATAAAGGATTACTTGAAGTGGACGTAGGCCGGAGTACACCGTACCACTACGAATATCTATGTACTTACTTACTCATTTTTCATTTATTTTCTTCACTTTTCTATTCTTTACTCAATCTATTAGGTGTTTATTCCCTTTTTGGTTCAAACATTTTGGTGCTTTTATTGAGAAATCACTAAAATTCATTGATTTGGGATTTGCAAAAGATTTAGAGTAGCTAGATAATCAACTAGAACAATTGTTGTTGGAGGAAATCAACAAGGGGGCAGCCAAGAAGCATCCATAGGAGCTACCCCCCATCAATCTATATAACCAAGTATGAGATGAAAACCATGATGAATGGATTGCAGGATAGGATGATTGCTCGCTAGGAAGAGACGATAAAGAATTTCTTTAGGAAAATGCGACAGATGGGAACAGCCGGAGCTACTGCAAATCAGAATCAAAGACATGAAGCTGGAGCGTAGGTAACTAGAAGTGGAGTAGAACGACACAGAACAAACCTCCAAGCCAAACATATGGGTCGGTACCGATCCATACGGGCTTGGAAGCATGGGTCTTCCTGGACTATGAAGGAATGGTATGCATCCTAGAGATGATGTGGAGCATATGAATGCGAATCAGAATGCAAAAGCATGACCAGAAGAGTGTATATAGGAGTTCCCTTGTATAGTCAGGGGGCAAGTTGAGAATGGAAACTTGGAAGTTCATTTGGATGACAATGACATACTTGCTGAGATGGTGAGATAAGCTATGAGGGGTGAATTTCCTAACTAAAGCCTGGAGAACGTGACTCGAACATTCGGTACTCTAGGAATCCGCCTAATTTCAAGTTACCTACGCTGAAAACCTACGATGGGAAGATGGATCAAATGGTTTGTTTGATGAGGTACGTCCAACACATGAAGTTGTTCGGTGCATCCGAAGAAGTTATGGGATGGTGTTTCCTTTTATATTTGACAGGTTTGGCGGTGTTATGGTTTAGATAGCTGGAGAATGGTTCCATTAACACATGGGAAAAGTTGGTAAATAGATTTGTGAGACAATTTCGGCTCCATATCTCATGACCTAAGAATGTAATGACATTAGAAAGCATGAAGCTAAGGGCTGGGGAAACCCTCAGGAGTTTTCCGACAAGGTTCATTGCGGCAGCAGCCGCAGCCAATAAGACAAACCCTTCGATGGTTTTGATGGCAGTGGTCTCAGGAATAGCCATAAAGACGGATTTCAAGACTGCTTTGGAATAGGATCCACTAAGAGATCTTGTAGAGTTTTATCGTGAGGCTGAAAGTTTCTACATCGGGAGGACATTGAAAGATTTCTGTGCCGGGAGGATGCAGAAATTGTTGAGGATGAGGTCAATGCTTTGGATAGCGGAGGATCACTCGAAGCATGATCTAGCAAGGACAAAGGAAAAAGGAAGATGGCTTTAAAGGATCAAAGTGGAAAAAAAGGGAACTGAAATTCTCTTCTTACATAGATTTAAATGACACCTCGGAGCAGATTTATCCAGATACTAAGGAATAGGTCCACTATCGAAAGCCGGGAAGAAGAGAACCTATAGAACATGAAAGGGCATTTGGAAAATACTGCATATTCCATGAGCTAGATGGGCATAACACAAATGATTGCAGACACCTACGGGATCTGATCGAGGAACAATTTAGGGATAACCAATTGCAACAATATGTGAGAAGCCGAGATGTGGCGATGGAACAAGAGCAGCCATCAACCACGGCGAATGGAAATGACCCTGGATCAATGTCAAGGATAGTCATCTTTTGATCGGGATGGCAGGGAATTTGGTTTGGTTCTCGCACTCTACTTCCCTTTTTCAATAAACCATGCATAATACAGTCTAACCACTTACTCGTTATGGGATCCCAAATGGTCCCTAGGCTTGCTTTGAGCTGGATGCTAGGCTATAATGTCTAGAGAGACGAATATCGTAATGTTTAATTTTATGTTTCTTTGTATTTGAATTTGATTCCATTAAATAGATAATTGATTATTGAATCCCTCTTGAACATAAAGACGGATATGAGTTCCATCTAGAAAGATAGGAATGGAGTGAAAGAATCAAGTCCCCTTACCGGAGCATGAGCAGATAGGCTTGCTTGTCGTAGAGTCCTCACGTTGTAGAGTGAACCAATTGAGCTCAACAAGGGTCCGGAGAGACCATGGACTTGAATCGCTTTAAGTCCCGTCCGAAAAGACAAGACTGGTGCACAAAAAGTAAGTCACCTCATCGAAGCATGAGCGGATGGTCTTGCTTGTCTTTGAGTCCCCTCAATGAAGAGCCAGCAGATTGGGCTTAACAAGGGTTCGGAGAGACCACAAATTTGATTGTCGACCCCGAATGGACAAAGATTCGATTATCGACTTCGAACGACCATGGATTTGATTGTCAGCACGTATGACCATGGGTTTGATTATTTGCTCCATACGGCTACATATTTGATTAACGGTCCGGTGAGACCAAAGATTTAATTACCAGCCTCAAACGGCCACAACCTCAATTAATGATCCGAAGAGATCACGAATTTAACTATCGGCCCTGAACATCCATGAATTAGATTACCAATCCAGAGAGACCGTGCATTAAACTATATAAATGATCTAAAATGACCGAACCTAAAAATGAAAATATATTTGGTTTTGATAAAAGGATTTGAACGCCTCATAATTGGTACAAAATTGGTAAATCTTGAATGAACACGGGACAATTTTGATATGTGATGTAATGACTCCGGATGAAATCGAAATTGTGATTACGTATAGACAACACTTAGACAAATTTTAGAGTCTTAGGCTATGAAAAGTCTGGAATGACCCATAATAAACAAGAGAATCCAGAGGAATAGGATGATTTGCAACAACTTGATTGACTAATAACGAAAAATTTCAACAACTAAAGTTCCATTGACTTCGACATTTGTTCTCGAGCAAAGATATCTTCCATTCGCAAGGCGTGATTTGGGCAGAAAGTGTTATCCTACCTTTTGATCCGGCAGTATACTGACTTGTTCGACGAGTCAAACTTCGAAGTTATCAAGGCAAGACACCTAAAGAGATGGCCACAAACCCCAAAATTCAAGTAAAACCAAAATCACAATAAACGCGAGTCCACCACAAAAATCCAAGAACCCAAAATCCTAAAGTGTTGGGTCGATACCGACTCATATACACTCCACAATTGGAGTTCATTTTATGCATACTAGCCCTACTTGATATTAAAGACGTATTTTCAGTTTTGTTGTTCCAATGCAGTTCTCTATCAATCTCCCCGAACTCTTGACTCTGCAACTCTATTCTTCTACAACTCCATCATTTAGACTCCAAAAAAGCTAATATTGGTACAAACAATTATGGGATCATGAAGCTAACCACAAGATGAGCTGAAGTGAAGAGTTGAAGGCAGCAATTTGGTAATATTATGGGTCAGTATCGACCCCTACCCTTGGAGTTGGAACGACCCATCCAAGACAATGAGGTGATGGCCAAATTTTGTGGAGAACTGATTTATAGCAAGGACAATAGTCTAGAGATCTTTTGGACGAGATTTTAGTTTCCCTACCTCTACAAACAGAGGGGTAGGGCTCAATTTTCAAGGGCTTTTTGTCTCCCACTCTCTTTTCTTTAATTTCTTGTAATCTCTATCAAAGTTATACTAACCCATAATGGAGTTGTACCGACCCATAAGAACTCCTACCTGTAAACAACAGTATAGTAAAGGAAAAAATGGAGTGGACATAGGCTGGAGTATGCCGAACCATTATAAATCTCTGTGTTCACTTTCTTACTCGTTTCTAATTTTCTTTCTTCACTTTTTTACTCAATCTATTAGGTGTTTGTACCATTTTTGGTTCAAACAGATTCTAAGTATGTTATAAAATATGATTTTGATAATTGTACTAGAAAAGATATGATCCATCTCTACAAAAGTGTCTCCAAGAAGAAGACCGATGTAGTTGGAATATGTTAAGCTACGTTAATAGAATAACACAGTAAATTTCAATTGTTGAAATTAACTTAGTAGATTCTTCCTTAAAATTTCTTAATTTAAATTGAATATTGCTAGTAAAATTTTCGCTTGATATGATTTTGAGCTTTGGTATATGTATGTTGAAACAGAAATTCTTATAATGGTTTAGAATATGCTATTTGCACTTGATACTAAAGTGTCTTGAAGTTAGCGGGAGTGATTTTGAGTCTACGGGTTGTTGGATAGGATCTAAGAATTGATACAAAAGTTTCGTTCAACATGCATCATATTTGAGCAAATATTTTGATAGAAAAATCAAAAGTTTAAATTTTAATAAAATTGTAGAGGATGCTTATGTTTGTAAGAAAGCGCAATGAATATACGAAAATATTTCTAAAACTATAACTAAGCAACAAACTTATGATTATTAATGATGTACTCATGTTAAACTTAATTTGGTTGTTTAATTATTGATGGTAGATTTGAAATTGACATCTTTTATAATCAATAAAGAAAGATGCCGAGATTGTCCTAAAATGATAAACACAAACATCATATTAAAATGTTTAATATGGAACATGTAACATGAATTTCTTATGCATTGGAATTATTTTACGTGATGTGTTATCTATAGTATCATAATTTGCTTATGTAATAAATAAGGAAAGTATCAAATCCAAATTAAGATTAATAAATGACAGTTTAGAGTGTTCTCAAGTATTTATGAAATACTAAGGAATTATTTATAGAAACAACGAACTCTTATGAAGGAGTGCACAGACTCGAACTTCATAACTGATATCGAATATCCAGTCCTAATTTCATGTTTAATCTTAAGGTAAGAACTTTATGTTGAAAATGTTCTAAACAATAAGTAGTGGCCGATTTGACCAAAGGTTAAGTACATCGCCTTGAATAACACTGTAACAAAAGTAGTATAAATATATGCACAAATTTATTACTGAGGTTGGGATGATTCCAAATTTTGAGAATCATATGAAATTGTTAAATGATAAAAATGCGGTGATACATCGTAGAAAAAACTAGAGCTCGCTAGAATCGAGAAACATTCTCCAAAATTTCCCTATGATAAAGACAGCTTATCAGCATTGGAGAGAGTTGACTGACAGAGTGGATAACTAAAACAATATAGCATGTCCATTCACAAAGAAACTAGCTCGATCAGTTTTGAGACTAATCGAAGGAATGAGAATAAGATTCCATAATTAAATCCATTATGTAATTTGTTTTCTATTATGTACTATGTTGTGTAGTGATATAATTAATTAAGTAATTACTTTGAAGCATATGAATAGAAAATCCTTAAATGATACGTTATGTGATAGTAATTACAATGTGTTTTAATCATGAGAAATTTATCACATCAAAATAACATTTTTAAATATTCCTAGTTAAAATGTTTCAAGATAAGATGTCAACTTAAGCATTGAGTCTATAACACGTAATGCTCTCCAAATATTGGACAGTGCATTACTCATGGCTGGTGGGGGAACCAAGAAGTTATGCATTAATAGTTATTGGATAACCACGGAATGATTCACTCGAGAGTTTTGTATTAGTTAATTAACTAAGGTCAAACAAAGACTCTCGAAGTGACGATGTTACACAGTTCCATCGACCTGAGAATACTATATAATTTCAATTTGGACAATTTACGTTGATTATAGTTAAATCATGGCATGGTGATCCATCGAGGGACTATAGTTGGGTTAGAGTTAAAGCCTTGGAAGGGAAACACTATTTAATAGAGAAGTTGTCTCTTTTTTTTTTGCAAGGCAAGCCGGTTTTATAGTGGGCCGTCCACTTTTATTACGAAAGTAATAAAGTTGAAGTACATGAAAAAAGGTAAAAGCACCTAAACTACTATGAATAAAGGAAAATACAGCACAAGTATGTGAGAGACTAGTCACAGTAGCTATAAAACAACACAAAACTAAGACTCCTCCGAAGAGGAAGAAACACCATCCTCAGGAGAAACCAACGGAACTTTCCCTCGAAGACCACCAAAGGGGCTAAAACGGCTGGCTAGACAAGGGTCGTAACCCATAACACCAGGAGAGTAGATGAAAGAGCGATCCCAAGAAGGATCATCAAACATGTCCAAATTCCTACTCGCATCCGCTCCATCCACATCAAGAACTAAGGATTCACCAGACGGACGGTAATAAAGGCATCTAAGATCCGTATGAGCATCGGAAACAAATCTATAATATGAGACAGTCACGGGGTTAAATCTCAAGTCAAAAATACGATCAACCCAACACCCCTCAGACACGTCCCAATCAATAGAAGAATCAGGAACAGATAATGGAATATCAAGGGCAACACAAGGATCCACAGCAATAGCAGTAGAGTCAGGCCTAACAACAGGAGGAGGCAGACCCAGATCAGATAAGGGAGCCACAGGAGAGAGGTCAACAGGAGGGACAACAACAGAGACCTTAGGGATCCATTTCTGGAGTGGGGGACGAGGCAGAGGAACCTTCGGAGGAGCTGAAGAGGAAATGGGGAGCAGGCAGGCGGAGGATAGGTGGCCAAAGGAGTGGCAGGAGGAGCAAATATCTGGAACCCAACCATAGCGAACACGGACCATCGCAACATGCCCAACAGCAAGCTGAACCGGAATAGTTGCAGGAAGAGACTTGAAGGGGGAAATCTCAATTAAGGCCTTAGCATACATCAATTTTTCACGGGCCACCGTATTAGTGTCAAAACATTTCAATTTTCCGACATTGCATGCTAACCAATTCAATCCAAGCAACGGTTGAAGCGCAGAGGCGATTTGAGAAAAGTACACCCAAACAGGGATTGAAAGCACCTGCTCACGAGCACTAGCTATAGTTGGAGACCAAGGTGTAATGATAAAAGGCCTACCAGCAAAAAAGGTCGGTTCAGCACTAAGAACTAAACTCGGGGGAGGTAAATTTGAGTTAATAAAAAGTATCAATAAGCCTAACATGGACATTACCACGCAGCTTCCACGTCTTACGCAACAGCGACGACGGCTCGCGAAGACGATGACTAGGCTCAAGGAAAAATCCAACCAAATAATCAGACCAGAAATCTATTCCAGCTTGCATTACCACGGGAGGAGGGATCATCACACCATTCTCTTCAACAATATCAAATTCAATTGGCTTATAATCACCCGCATTACGAGGAAGAGAGTTGAAAAGAGAAGACCATGGTTTGATGCAAGGCGAGGGAGGTACAGATGGACACGGTTGAACTGCATGTAAAGGCAGGGCAGGGGATTCAACAGGGCAGGGCGAGAAGTTGTCTCTTTAGTTATATGGGATAGTATTATGGTCAATTGTAATTAACTCAAAGTTAAATTCTTTGGTCAAAGCAGTACAGTTAATAATAATTGTTATCATCGAACAAAGGATTTCCTGTTTGGACCAATAAAGTTGAATGCGGACTGCATTGGAATTTTGATCAAAACCAAATTTCATAAGTCCTAAAGCAATACAATTTTAACAAAGATAATTGGTATAGATAATCATTACTACCGAATATCACTTATAATAGTAAAATTGGATTTTATTGAAAAGATGTATAAGCAATAAATTTGCCAAAATGTCATACTGCAAGCTAAGGAGGTGTGTGAACGTAAATATTCAAATTGTTCGACATTAATCGCCGACTAAATTTACACCTTTGAGTTGTACATCCGTGACAATGAATTCTCCAAAAAACCACACAATTTAATTAATTTACAAAATGCTATAAATTACTTGAATTATGTAATATCTAAAAGTATCAATTATTATATAATTTGATGTTTTGGAGCTGTTTGTAATTGTTTGAATGGATTTATAAAAGTTATATTTGTGCACATCAATATACGATATGAGTGTAGCTTTAAAGGGGTTTAAATGAAAGATAACCACTCAATGGGCTTTGGAATTTTTTTCCATAAAATGGCACAACCACGGTCTGCCTTGCATGGAAGAGGGTTTAGATTTGATTGGGAATTGATGAGGAATTAAAGATGTAAGGTTTTACAGAAGGAATTGGAATGGTTTTAATTATTCCGTTAAAACAAAATTCTGTTATTCTTTCATTCAATTCATTCTTTTAAAAATTAACATTCCTCCTCTCCTCCTTTTTTTTCCATGCCTGAAAATCATTATCCCCATCCAAACTAAAAACAAAATCCAAATCAACGAAAATAAAATAAAACACAAGTGTTTCATCAATCTCTTGCAAGGATTGGATGGAAATCTTGGAGATCGGAGGAGATATCTTTATTCAAGGTGTAAATTTTAGGCTACATCATAAGTTATTTTCAATCACGTTTCATTATGTGATAAATCATATTAATATAGTTTGGATCTCATATATGATATATCTTCTTTGTTTATATGTTCATCTTGTTGTATAGTTTAGATCCTAAACATTGTACAAGTAACTTATACTTAAGTTGTCCGGTCTATTTTTGCTAATGGTTTTGATATAATGTTTAAAAATTCAGATTCAAAAATTAATTTTAATTGGTTAATGTAATTTTGTAAAATATTATATACACAAATATAAGTGAACCACATATGTTGACTAATTAAGATCATTTCATGAAATTGAATACTACAAGTGTATATGTTGTTTTCAGTTTATAAAATTCACTTGGTTCTTATATACATATGTTTATATGTTATATTAGTTCAAAATTTATAATAGGACATTTGTACAAAATCATAAACCTATTTTTGATTTCATCTAAGTCAAAGTTAGATTTTATCTTGTTAAAATCACAAGTTTTACATTTTCATATTATTTTGGATTTTTAATAAAGTTGATTACACACACATGTACATCATTTTAACTTAAATTTTATAAAATGAACTTTTGTGCAAAATCATAAATGTGATTTTGAATCCTTCCTCAGTTAAAACTAGCCTCAAATTAGTAATTTTAGATTTCAAAATATATAAAATTAACCAAAATTAATTTTAAAAATGCATAGTATTATGAATGTTCAAATGAGATTTGAAAATGCAAGCAAAATAATGAGTAAGGAAGGAGAAGATATTGAGTCACAGGTTCTATGAAGTTTTTGATTTCTGACAAAGAAATAAAAGCGATCGACAAAACACAGACATCATGGCTATAAAGAGGCACAAAAGAGCTACATATGGTACTCTAGATTATAGGTTGATTATTTGATATTGTAATAGTGGTAAACTTGTTAAAATTTATCCTCAAATAATCTTGCACCTCAATATAATCGATATATATATATATATACAGTTGATAGCATTGCACATTCATTGAGCAAATTAACAGGGACCGGTCGACCGGTATTAATTCAGGCGGTCGACCGTTTCTGTGTAAAATGCACAATGAACGTGCACACATGCACATAACGACTATATATTTGAAATCCTGTCTACTGGCCATTTTTTGACCTGTCGACCGTTTTTAAACAGAGAGCAACCTTTTTCAAAAGACACTTCTTTCTCCAATGGTTGCAACTCTTACCTTTCACCAATGATCATATCTATTAATGGCTACTGTTCACAAAGATTTACAACCATTTTTCTCTATATAAACTCATCTAAATCATTGATTCCAAATATATTTATATATGTTTTTTTACTCTAATTTCTAATCTTACTTTCTAAATACTCCTTCATTCTAAAAGCTCTTAATTATTTTAATTACTTATTGAATCATTGAAATTATTTCATGTATTTTGATTCAATAAGTAATATACTTCCCTTAATCTTCACAAAACATCATTCACATATTTTGAGGATAAGATTATAGGAAATTTGTACTACAAGTGACAAAACTGTGTTAGCAAGAACACATACCGTCAACAAACAATTATATTCATCGTTGTTGAAGTCCTCGGTGTTGTAAGAGGCAAGTGTTGAAGTCCTCGGTGTTGTAAGAGGCAAGTGTTGAAGTCCTCAATGCATTAGAGGCGTGAAATCCCATTCGTTTGCTCGGGTGTTGTAAACTTGTTCCTCCGGGTGAAGCGAGGTAGTTAATAGTGAAAATCCAGATAGAAGTCTGGGACTGGACGTAGGACGGTGCTTCGAACCAGTATACTATTTTTATTTACTTTGCTACTATCATCTATTTCCGCATTTTTATTATATTCCATATTACACGATCCGTGTGTACTATATTAGTACGTGCACTTGTACACCGCACACCTTTCATTTGGTATCAGAGCGCGACCATCATATAACCGTAACACAGTTATTTGATATATTCTTGTAATATGGCAAATAACGCAAGTACTAGCACTCAAAACACCACTTACATGGAAGGTCAGTCGACACAAAGACCTCCATTTTTCAATGGTCTTAACTATAGTTATTGGACAACACGTATGTCATTCTTTATGCAATCAAATAGTTATGATGCTTGGAATGCAACTCAAAAAGAAATAGTGAATCCAACAACTGATTATTCAGAATGGACTGCGGCCGAGAAAATGGCAGCAGCCGTAAATGCAAGAGCAATAAATATGTTGTTTTGTGCATTAGACCAAAATGAATATAACCGTGTCAGTATCTGCACTACTGCATATCAAATTTGGCAAACGCTAAAAATCACTCGTGAAGGTACTAACAAGGTTAAACAAGCCAAAATAGCCATGCTGAAAAGTCAATTTCAAAATTTAAAAATGAAACCAAATGAGACAATCAATGATATGTATTCACGGTTTTAAACTATCCACCATGCACTTATTGGCTTAGGACAAAAGTATTCTGATTTTGATGTTGTTTCAACAGTCCTACATTCTCTGACTAGTGAATGGGAAGGAAAAGTATTAGCAATTGAAGAAGCTAATGACCTTTCTGTCATGAAGCCAGATGAATTGATAGGAAATCTAATATCCTACGAAGCTAACTTGCAGACTAGAAATGAACAAAAAGAAGAAAAGATAAACATGGCATTCCATGCTGAAAAAGACGAAAATGAATCAGAGTCTGAAGACGAAGATCTGGCATTCATAGCAAAAGGTTTCAAAAAATTCCTAAAACAGCGAAAAGCCAGTCGTTATAACAGAAAGAAATCTGGATCAAATAAACCAACATCATCCTCTATAGAATGCTTCGACTGTCACAAAAAGGGGCACATGCACAAGGATTGTCCGGAGCAAAAAAAGAAGTCAGAAAATGACAAATTAAGATATAAGAAGGACAAATCAAAGAAACGATCATTCTCGGTAACATGGGATGATACAGACTCATCAGAAAGTGATAGTGATACGGAAGATGAACAAGCAAATGTATGTTTCATGGCAACAGAAGATGAGGTACAAATTCCTACATTCGATGAAATGCTTGATATTAATGCTGAATTGATAGTCAAATATAAAGACATAAAACGACAGCTAAAAGAAGCCAAAGCAGATTTGAGTAGAGCAGAATTTGAACGAGATATGTTAAAAGACGAGAAGAAAATATTAGAAGAAGAACTTGAAAAATTTCAAGAATCATCATCTAATATTGACTCTCAATTAGTTCTTTTGAGTCAAGAAATTGAAACTCAAAAAGAGAAAAATGATGCTCTCACTACTAAAAATCATGAGCTTAAGGCAAAAGTCAAAATTCTGGACCTAGAAAAGGCTAGTTTACAAACTAAGTTAGATAACATTACTCAAAATGTTTCTAATTTTAACAAAGGTCGAGAAAATTTGACAAAAATCATTGAAAGTTCACAATCTATTTCGGATAAACAAGGTTTGGGATACAAGAAACAAGAAACCAAGAAACATCTTGGTAATAAAAGAAAGTACAAAAAACTGAAGCTAAGAAAAATCTTAGTTTATTATACTCCAAACCAAAACCAATTGTGAAATTTCAAAAGAAAAATATCAAGACTATCAAACTATGGGTTCCTAAAACAAATAACAATTTGATTAGGAACAAATATATTAAGAATTTCATGAATACTGTGCATCATAATACTAATTATGTATATAAAGGGGATACCAGACCCGTATGGGTTTGGACTCCTAAGACCTAACTCTTAGGACCCCATAAAAAGTGGGTACCATGGACTTAATTTTATTTTTTGCAGGTCCCACTTAAGAAAAGAGGAAAGTGGATATTGGACAGTGGTTGCTCGAAGTACATGACTGGAGACAAGAGCTTATTAACAAATATTACATACTCAGATGGTGGCACCGTCACTTTTGGAGATAATTCAAAAGGCTATATCATCGGCAAAGGCGATGTGAGCAATTGCGGTACATCTAACTTACCTCTTATTACTAATGTCATGCTAGTTAGAAATTTAAAACACAATTTACTTAGTATTAGTCAGTTATGTGACAAGGGTTTTATAATTTCCTTTTCGAATAATAAGTGTAGTATTTTAGATAAAGACCATAATTTAGTTTTCGAAGGTTATAGAGACAGAAATATATATATTCTAAATATGAATATTAATCATAATTCAGGTATGTGTCTTGTGGCTAATGATAATGATCCATGGCTATGGCACAAACGCTTCTGTCATATAAACTTCAGAACTATTGACAAGCTAGCCAAAAACAATCTAGTTAGAGGACTACCCAAAATGAGTTTTAAGGTTAACAACATTTGTGATGCATGTCAACTAGGAAAACTGACCAAATCATCTTTTAAATCCAAGAAAGTCATATCAACATTACAACCACTTGAGTTACTACACATGGATTTATTTGGACCTACTAGGGTTCAGTCAATAAATCACAGTCGATATGTGCTTGTAATTGTTGATGATTTCTCTCGTTACACATGGACAATTTCCTTAAAAAATAAAAGTGACACTTTCGATCATTTCAAATCTTTCGTCAAAAGAATTCAAAAATCAAAAGGGATTAAAGTTAAAAATATAAGAAGTGATCATGGCGGAGAGTTTGAAAATAATGAATTTGAACATTTTTGTACAAAGAAAGGTATTTATCATAATTTTTCATTTTCCAGAACTCCACAACAGAACGGAGTTGTAGAACGGAAGAACCGAACTTTACAAGAATGTGCAAGAACATTATTGAATGGAACCACCTTACCAAAACATTTCTGGGCAAAAGCCGTCGCAACTGCCTGTTATGTTTTAAATCGTGTGTCCATAAGACCTCTTACCAAGAATACTCCTTATGAATTATTTAACAAAAGAAAGCCTAAAATCTCATACTTCAAAGTTTTTGGTTCCAAGTGTTTTATTTTAAATACGAAAGACCAGCTTGGCAAATTCGATCCAAAAGCCGATGAAGGAATATTTGTCGGTTATTCGGAACGAAGTAAGGCCTATCGTATATTTAATAAACGAACCAAAACTATTGAAGAATCACTTCATGTCTCTTTTGATGAATTCTATCAGCATCCTCACACTCTATCAGATGATGACGAATCAATAGTCACTGACAATCCAATTATCACGAATATTGATTCTGACTCGGAAATAATTATTGAGAATATTCCTCAAATATGTGAGTTACAATCACCACCAAGGATATTAAGAGACCATCCGGCCCAAAATATAATCGGTGAAGTAACATCACATGTCAAAACAAGGAGTCAACTCAATCAAATGGGTCATGTCGCTTTTCTCTCAAATATCGAACCTAAGAATCCAAAAGAAGCTGCTACAGACGATTACTGGATCATTGCCATGCAGGAAGAACTAAATCAGTTCGAGTGCAATGACGTTTGGGAACTTGTTCCAAGGCCAACTGATTAGTCAGTTATTGGTACTAAATGAGTTTATAAAAATAAGGCCGACGGACAAGGAAATGTCACCAAAAATAAAGCAAATTAGTAGCACAAGGGTATAATCAGGAAGAAGGTATCGATTATGAAGAAACTTATGCACCAGTTGCTCGACTAGAAGCTATTAGAATCCTATTATTTTTTGCTTGTCACCATAATTTCAAACTTTATCAGATGGATGTCAAAAGTGCTTTTCTCAATGGATTTATCAAAGAGAATGTCTATGTCGAACAACCTCCTTTGTTCGTACATGAAAAATATCCTGACCATGTGTTCAAACTTAAGAAAGCTCTGTATGGTTTAAAACAAGCACCTCGTGCTTGGTATGAACGATTACGTAGCTATCTTATTAACTCAGGATTTCAAATAGGCAAAGTCGATCAAACTTTGTTTATTAAACATTCTCAAAAGGATATTCTAGTTATCCAGATATATGTAGACGACATCATCTTTGGTTCAACAAACGATAAATTCTGCAAGGAATTTGCAAGTATTATGACCAAAGAGTTCGAAATGTCTCATATGGGAGAACTGTCATATTTTCTTGGACTTCAAATCAAACAACTTCCAAGTGGTATCTTTATCAATTAAGAAAAATATTGCGGAAATCTTATCAAACGCTTCGGATTAGAAAATACATCTGGTAAACCAACTCCTATGGGTACAACTACACATCTTGAAAAAGATGAAAATGGTAAGAGTGTTGACCATAAGTTATATCGAAGCATGATTGGTTCTCTTCTTTATCTTACAGCAATTCGTCCAGATATAATGATGAGTGTTTGTATATGTGCACGCTTTCAAGCAGATCCAAAGGAATCACATCTACGAGCAGTGAAAGGCATAATTCGTTATCTTAATAATACCAAAGATTTCGGTCTTTTTTATCCAAAAGAATGTCCATTTGAATTAGTATCATATAGTGATGCTGATTTTGGTGGCTCGCGAACGGATAGAAAAAGTACAAGTGGTACGTGCCATTTTGTTGGAAAATCACTTGTCTCTTGGTTTAGTAAGAAACAAAATTGTGTTTCACTATCAACATGTGAAGCTGAATATATATCAGCAGCTCTCGCTTGTACTCAAGTACTATATATGCAACAAACACTTCAAGATTTTGATATTCATTTATCAAATTCTATTATATACTGTGATAACACAAGTGCTATAAATCTCTCTAAGAATCCAGTGAATCATTCTAGAACCAAACACATTGATATCCGTCATCATTTCCTTAGAGATAATATTGAAAAAGGATATATATGTCTTGAATATGTCCAAACTAATAATCAATTAGCGAACATTTTTACTAAGCCTCTGCTCGAACCTAGTTTTATTAGATTACGAAGAGAGCTTGGTTTAATTTCAAGAAAAGATCTTGACTAGTAATTACTAATGATTGTCTTTTCCTTTGGTTATATTTTAACTATAGCATTTTTTTTCTAAGAAAACTAATTATTTTATTTAAATAAGAGCCTTTGCTTGCTTACACGGTCAAATTTCTTTATTCACTCTCATCCACAGGCTTATGTATAAGGAATTTCTTTATAAGCTTGTCAAAACTTCTCTCTTTATTCATCTTTTCTTATCTGAGCATAAGGCTCTATACATAATTTTCTATGGCTCACATTTGTGATAAGTGTGCTAAAAAATCACACATTTCCGTTACAAGTTCTGAACCAAAAGAGTTTTATTCTCCTGAAACACGAAAACAGAAACCGAAGTATCATCACCAATACAATCGTACTCCTGGTAGTACACCAACCTCAAAACAAGTAAAGAAGGCGCTGTTTTGTTCTCCTCGTACCAAAGTACAGATCGACGAGATTCACCACTATCAGAAACATCAAATAGATCTTCAAAGACAGCTCCATTATGGACAAAGCCAGCTTTATCATGAGCAACAACGAACATCGGCATGTTTATCTGTTTTAGAAAAAATGGCATCATTCTTTTGTGGTTCAAACAAGCATGATGTGCATGAACCGATGCCGTCTAGGCCGTCAACATCTAGGAGTCCTAACTCTTGGGATCGGAATTATAACAGGAATGAAGGTGCTTAGAAAAACTGGAGTCCATGGTCACATCATATTAAAGATAATAAAGAAAATTCTAATGACGATTCTTCCACTCCTCATTAGATTTATATATATACATGTTGTAACGTTTTCTCTCTATCTCTCATGTAATAACGTTTGTATTTTATAATAAGAATGTAATATGAATTATATAGCTCGACATATTCTCAAAAAACTGCAAAATAGACTGCTTTTCATCAGGCAACAAAACCGGTCGACCACCTATAATATGACCAGTCGACCGTTTAGTCTCTGGATGAAAACGGTCGACCGGCCATATTATAGCGGTCGACCGGTATACGTATATTCAGTTTTTTTTATACACTTTGCGTCATTTTTTTCCATCCTCCTCCTCATTTGTCTCAACCGGTTATTTATCCCCAAATTCCAAAAACCCTATTCTCTCAATTTCAATTTCCAAATCTCCAAATTTTCTAACAATGGCTCCTCCGCAAAAGAAACTCAAGAAAGGATCATCCTTCGGAACTTCATCACTCAATATCTCCGCTAAGAAATGGCTCGAAAATCTGGTAGCTATCACAAGGTGGAATCAAATGACTAACTACAAATTTCATCCGGGTTCTTTCTTCAAGTTTGATGATTTCACATCTTATGGAATCCGTAGGTTAGCAAATAACTCCAATCTTACTCCATTGATCGATTTTTTAGAAAACAATGTGGAAATAAATCACTTGATGATCAAATTATTCTATGCCAACATGAACCTGGACGAGTATAAACCTGATGATCCGAACGGAGTCATTTGGTCTGTCGTATGTGGCAAACAAATTTTTATCACTCATGATAGGATAGCTTCTATACTGGGTATTCCAAATCAAGGCGATGAGTTTTCATCACATTTCTGTGAAGTCTTCACTCGCAATAGCATCAGCCATCAATTCATGAAGGGCAACAGTGACGGCACAAAATCAATTGGACTTCGACCCACCGCCAGACTACTACATCGCGTCTTGATGTTTTCTTTGTTTCCTAGACTAGGAAACTATGACGCTGTATACAAAGAAAACTTCAAGGCCCTTTATGCTATTTATGGGGATATCCAAATCAATTGGGTTCATATGCTATTTGACGAGATTCTCAAGGTGAACAACTCTACGCGACCTCACTTTTTCTTCAATGAATATATCATGCGTATTTTGCTAGCTTGTGGCGTAAGGCCTCCTGACTCTGCCACCTCGAAACCAAAATGTATTGATTCTGTAACCATCAAACGCATGAAGCTCCCTCCTCCTTACCTTCAGATTATGCCGTTTGAACAATGGCAACAAAGAGGTCCAACAAAACAAAAAGCTACTTCCTCTCGACCTCGTTCCGAAGAAGTTAAATTGTTGAAATCAAAATCCACCACAAAAGAATCACTTGAAACTATTGCGCGTAATCAATTCTTGCTTGAATCAAGACTCAAGCGCATGGACACGAAAATTGATAAACGCTTCAACAAAATCAAGTCATTTTTTAGAATTTTATGGGATGCTATTTCATGTAGCACATCCATCTCTGCTGAAGACCCAGGCAAACGTCCTGCTCCTCCTGTTTTCAACTGGTCATCAACTGAGGAGTCTGCTGGTACTAGTGGACATGGTCATAGAGAATCATCTAGAGAGGACGATAATGAGGAAGACGATAATGATGATGATGACGACGACGAAGAAGATGATCAAGAGGAGACAGCATCTGACTCATCCTAGATTCTGTTTTCTATCTCTATATTTTGGTTTAGTAATTTAAAACATCATTCGACACTTGTACTAAATAGTGTCGTTACTTTTATTCGTATGATATTATGGTGTGTATGATACTCTGGTATGTTTGGATCTGTTATTGTTTTTGCTATGCATGAATATTCTGGTTGATATGCTCCTATAATATTCCATTATCTATTATTCCTTTTTGTCGATGACAAAGGGGGAGAAAGTGCTAATAATTATTTGCAGGAATATATATATATATATATATATATATATATATAAAGAATACAAACAAAATCTCAGGGAGAGATCACATATTCAGGAGGGGATTCAGAACTTCAGATATATGTTGTCATCAATCAAAAAGGGGGAGAATGTTGAGTCACAGGTTCTATGAAGTTTTTGATTTCTGACAAAGAAATAAAAGCGATCGACAAAACACAGACATCATGGCTATAAAGAGGCACAAAAGAGCTACATATGGTACTCTAGATTGTAGGTTGATTATTTGATATTGTAATAGTGGTAAACTTGTTAAAATCTATCCTCAAATAATCTTGCACCTCAATATAATCGATATATATATATATATATATATATATATGTTTGATAGCATTGCACATTCATTGAGCAAATTAACAGGGACCGGTCGACCGGTATTAATTCAGGCGGTCGACCGTTTCTGTGTAAAATGCACAATGAATGAGCACACATGCACATGACTATATATTTGAAATCCTGTCTACTGGCCATTTTTTGACCTGTCGACCGTTTTTAAACAGAGAGCAACCTTTTCCGAAAGACACTTCTTTCTCCAATAGTTGCAACTCTTACCTTTCACCAATGATCATATCTATTAATAGCTACTGTTCACAAAGAGTTACAACCATTTTTCTCTATATAAACTCATCTAAATCATTGATTCTAAATATATTTATATATGTTTTTTACTCTAATTTTTGATCTTACTTTCTAAATACTCCTGCATTCTAAAAGCTCTCAATTATTTTAATTGCTTATTGAATCATTGAAATTATTTCATATCTTTTGATTCAATAAGTAATATACTTCCCTTAATCTTCACAAAACATCATTCACATATTTTGAGGATAAGATTATAGGAAATTTGTACTACAAGTGACAAAACTGTGTTAGCAAGAACACATACCGTCAACAAACAATTATATTCATCGTTGTTGAAGTCCTCGGTGTTGTAAGAGGCAAGTGTTGAAGTCCTCGGTGTTGTAAGAGGCAAGTGTTGAAGTCCTCAGTGCATTAGAGGCGTGAAATCCCATTCGTTTGCTCGGGTGTTGTAAACTTGTTCCTCCGGGTGAAGCGAGGTAGTTAATAGTGAAAATCCAGATAGAAGTCTGGGACTGGACGTAGGACGGTGCTTCGAACCAGTATACTATTTTTATTTACTTTGCTACTATCATCTATTTCCGCATTTTTATTATATTCCATATTACACGATCCGTGTGTACTATATTAGTACGTGCACTTGTACACCGCACACCTTTCAGAAGAGATCTTCACCTTTTCGTCTTCTTAAGTTTCATTTAAACTTATTAATTATCATTCTAGAAATACAAGTAAACAATCTTTATTAGTTAAAATAAATCTATAAAAGAGTATACTGTACATAAAAGTGTAGGTAAACTCTATGTATGTAGGATTATTTTATGACTTCAAATTTTAAAAAAAATATGGACAACAAAGGCATATAAAGGGACATATATGTCCATTGCGGTGTAAATCTCAACACTTACAAAAGTACACATTAACTACGTACATTGTTTATATATTGCACTTGCATTATATACATACGAATGTATATGATGCACTCATTATATTATATTTAATTTAAATTTAACAGGACTTCTTTTAAAAAATTAAACAAAATAAGATTTTATTTAAAATGATATTAGATTAGATTTAATAAACCATTTAGACTTTATAAGCTCAATAGATCCAAAATAGGAAAAAATAATTGAAATATATCTATTTCATCCGCTTTCGACAAGCGTGGTTCCTTCATTAAGTTTATTCAATCTACTCAATATACTTCCAATCAAACAACCTAATACTCATTGTTCAATAAAAAGCAAACATTCATGGCTAAGCCTTAAATCAACACAACATTAATGAGCATAAAAGAAGAAAAAATCATGTAATGTAGAGAGTTGTTCTCACTCATTCATGCTAGTATAAATCCCTTGAATTTGCTTGCAATCAACCCTTGAAATCTCTTTTTTAGAAATTTCAAAATCAACTCTTCATTTCTAGCTAATTCCAGCTTATAGGTATTACAGATGACACTCCCACTTGAATTTAGATTATTTTTATGTGATTTTTGGTGAAGATATAAAGAAGTTATAAGGAACGAAGAGAGGTAGGGCTTAAAGAAGATGAAGAAGGAAGAAGACTTGGCAAATGAAAGAAACAAGGAACTAGCGATCTCATTTCAGAACTTAGATCTATATATAACTTCTCTATTTTAATTATAAGTTTACCACCCTCCATTTCGATTTCTTATGTTATTCGATTATTTCAAATCTTATATGTCTTTGAAACGTAAATGACATTTCGAATGCAGCGAAACTAGTTTTGAGTAATAATTCCATCGTCTTTAAGAGTTTGTCTTTTTCGTCCAGAATTTCATTTATCTTGATTAAATGCATTTTAGTCATTAAAAACTTAATTTAGGTGACTTTTATTTCCATCTGTGGTTTCTTTCAATTGACCCACAATATAGTTTCACTAAGTTAACCCATTACTTATTTGTGAGTTCATCCACATGTGGATTAATTGACATAATATGCTATTCTAATTTTTATCCATTTCTTCGCTCTTTTATTTGCTATGTATAATTTTATTCTCGTACTTGTGGAATACATAATCTGTATATTATGTTACACATTTATTGCATATATAAAAACTCAAATTCATATCCTATATATGTGACTACAATAAAATCAAAAGATTCAAGACCATCTACATATCCTTATAAGCTTTAATCATATCAAATGAAACAAAATACCTAGGACCATCCACATCTCTTAATCAAGCAGATATGTAAACAAAGTTGATTAATGCTGACATGTTCTTATTGTGTCTATCCTCTGTTGGTCTAGCATAAAAAAATAGCATGAAAGTGATTACAACAGAATGAATAAAAAAAATTCCACAATCCGTGACTTTAAGTGAGAAGTTGTCCTAAGTTTTTTAGTGGATAAAGCACCTTTTTTTGGAACTTGTATCATTCCTTGATTATCAAGGAAATCCCCTCTTCAAAAGTATCAGCTACCATGTACTCCCTACAAGCGACCTTACATTCAATTAATTTTTGGGAATATAATTCATTTACCATAAGACAGATACTAAAGATAAAGAAGGATAAGGAGAGAAGGCAATTAAGTGAAAGCGTGCTTGCTTGTGTAAGTGAATGTTATTTCTTCTATTATAAAAAAGGTGATACTGTCCATTATACCCTCCTTCATAACAAAGATGTTGTAATCATGGTACATTTTCCTTTATTGTTGTTTCTTCTATTATAAAAAGTATCTCACGTGATTCAATCCAGTGGTTGAAATATCAAATTATTTGGAGTAGTAGATTTATCTACCTTTACTATTATAGTGGAAAAGAATGGGTGGCATATGCTGTAAAAGATGAGAAGAAAGAAGTCTGCATGGTGGATAAACTAATCATTTTTTAAATTATGTAAAAGGTCAAGGATGCTATTATTGTAAGTAGATTAGGAGACTAAAAATGTGAATTCATATAGAACTTACCTTTAATTTATTCATTACTATTTTTTGAAAATCCGGATAGTCAAATTTTGAAGTACTTAGGTCCCATATTTTCACATTACCATATTCTCATCTATAGTTTGAAAAAATAATTATTTACTTTCAAACCCTTCAACTTAGAGTGCGTTCTTTGAAAATGGAAAAGGAGAATTTGAGCGGAGCATTTGAACGAGATATTTGAACGCGAAAGTTGGTTGAATGAACAATACATTTGGCGATGCGAATGGTGTATTTGAGAAGAGTATTTGAATGAAAGGACGAGGAGTAGAACATAAATAAACGGTTGTATAACTACCGTTGGTGACATGTCCAATCCCAACGTAACTCCCTCCAACATTTACCCAACGAAGTTAAGGATGGAGCTAACTAGGTTTGGACGTTGCATCACCAATGGTCATAGTGACAAGAAGATTTGGGGATTGAAACATGCATGAAATGACTTTTTCAACATCTCTTTGAACTTGACTTCTTCTTTTTCCCATGTCGTACAAATCTAGCCCGTTTGATGTGATATAAAGGTTTGAAAAATAGGAGGTACAACTGATTAGATTACAAACTACAGGCTTATATAGCCTTTCACAAAAGACAATGAATACTATAGAATACATGATTGCAGCCAGGAAAAATCGGTTTTTGACTGTAACTGAAATAAAATAATAATTCTCCAATGCTTATTCGATGGCAAATCAAACAACCTGCTAGGACGGGCATTATCTACACCACCTAATTTTCTTTCCCCCTCTGATCTCCATCGTTAGTTCACCATCTGTATGCCCCGTAGCTTCATTCCTTCGGTTGTTCCATCAGTATTACCCACCCATAAATACCAAACACGCATCATTTAGAGCATCGTGAAACTGGGCTTGTGTAATAATCAAGTCTATTTGCATTTTGCAGCAGCAGTTTTAGCCCAATGCCAGATTTTAATGAAGTTCGCCAGACTCCAGCCACCGTGCCATCGGAGGTGATGTCAGACTTTGCGCAGCAAGGATAAAGGAAGGCCTGGTGGTTTTCGAGGAAGACTAAAGATCTAAAGGAGTATCAATACATGCATGTTGTGAATGTGCGTGCATGTGCACAGTGATACACCCTATTGAAAGTATGAAACATTTTTTGTATTTGGTGCTTAAGGGTTTGAATATGTCAATATGCATATGAGTTGGCTAAATATAATCGTTGTAATTTATACTATAAATATATCTATGCAAACTATAGAGAGAATTATGAATAAGAACATAACATTTTCATTTCTATATACATTTCTATTCTTTACAATTTCTTTACACCTTCAATTACATTTCTTCTCATCTGATTCTCTCAATCCTCTGACCTACTACTACCCTAACTAATCCTCCTATTACAACCATCCATACCGTTCTTTCCTTTCCCTCTCCCTGCAAGTCTTTCTCTGACATCCAATTTCCCTATTTCTTACTTCTGTATCTTCTTCTTGTATTAAAACCATTACCACCACTTTATCTCTTTGTGATCCAAACCACCACCATTCACCATTCATCTCCATGACAAAGCATTCAGAAAAACGGGGACATGACAAAGCGGTATCAAAGCCTTTAGCTGGGGTAATCACTGACAACTAGCCTGATCTTAGCCTCAATAACAGTTTTAGCAGTGAATCAAAAAATCAAGAACAAGATGAAGCATGGAGGAGGCAAGAGGAAATTAATAACAGGAATACTTATTCACTGAGGAAATTAGAAAATGTTGCTCAAAGTCTGGAACACAGTACTAAGGAACTTTGCATGAGATTTGAAGGGATTCATAATGTTTTAACTGCATTAGCATTAGATGTACAACAGCTCAAGATGCAATCAGTGGCAACTCAACCTCCATCAAATGCACCTGCACATTTACAAGGAGTTCTTGCATCAAATCCCGATCAAATGTCCTCCTCCTCTACTGCCCCACCACTACCCCCAACAGGCTTCAAGAATTAATGCCAATATCCAATCCACAAAAGCTACTAATCCCATCATAAGCCCACCTCCAATAAATAACCTCCCCCTGTCACCAAGAAACCAATTCTTGGAACAAGAACTCACTTTTTCCCAATCTCAAACTTGACTTCCCCATATAGTCTGGTGATGAAATGGTTCATGAATGGCTCAGCCAAGTAGAGTAGTTCTTTAAATTCCATCAAATAGAAGATTACTTTTGGGTTGAAATCTCATCATTATACCTCAGAAGGATGCCTTGAAGTGGTACAACTGGTATACCAGAAATGTTCCCAACCATGAATCTTGGTCCATCTTTAAAGAAGAAATTTTGATTAAATTCAACCCTGAAGACATGAAAAGACCATATGAGTCTCTAGCCAAATTCAAACAGAAAACCACTGTTTAGGCTTATCTTTCCAAATTTGAAGGGTTGCAAGCTACCATTGAGATTCTGCCACCTAGGTTCCTATTGAGCAGATTTATAGGTAGCCTCAAGGAAGAGATAAGATATGATATTCTGACCTCTAGGCTAGTAGACTTTAGAGAAGCAGTTTTTTTGGCTAAAATGTTTGAAGGTGTTTGGAATCAAACCAAAATAGGAAGTGCAACCACTGGTATTTTTCCTAAAATCCACCCTAACTAGATAGTTTCCAACCCAAAGCAACAAGGCAATAATCCAAAACCTAAGGAATGGGATACCACCTACCTTGAAAATATGGCAAAGAGTAAGGGCTTGACTCTTAACCAACTGATTGAGATAAGAAGACAAAATATCTACTATGGTTGTAAGGAAAGTTGGCACAAGGGACATAAATGTAAAAGCCCACATGTCCATGTGTTAGAAGGGGTAATGTCTTTTGATAACTCGGAGGAAGCTGAAGACCAATCTATGGAAGAGGACGAAGAGAATCTCAATGAAGAAGCAAATGAGAAATCATACAATAACACTACAAGCAATATGTGGGATTCCAGAACCCACCACAATTAAAATGCAAGGCCATACAAAAGGAAAACCAGTCTAGATCCTTCTAGATTTAGGATCAATACATAGCTTCATAGATGAACAGCCTGCAAAATGATTAAGAATATAAGTTGATGACTCCAAAACTTATGAAGTAGTAGTTTCTAATGGAGAAAAGCTCCAAGGCTCTGGAATATGCCACGATGTCATCTTAAAGTGCCAAGGTTGTAGAATGCCAGTAGATCTGTTAACATTACCCTTAAAAGGCTGTCAGTGATTTTGAGGGCACAATGGATGAAGAGTCTAGGAGAAGTCACTTTAAACTTAGAAAAAATGCAAGTCACATTTGTCTACAATAAGAAGACTTATGTACGGTAGGGTATACAGTAGCAAGAAGTAAAAATGGTTGATAAGGAAGCAATGAATAAAGGATATGCCCAAAGCCAGCTTACTATGATGTTATGCTTATAAGTATTTACCCACTCCAATTTGAAACTTGATGATGCAATAGATAATCCTACCGAAATTAAGAAGCTTCTTCAAAAATTCGCTGAAGTAACCAATAACGAGCAATTTCTCCCTCCTCAAAGAATACATGACCATCATATTGTAGTGATTTTTTTTTAATTTGAGCGGAAACGGTTTATTTGTTTAGAATCTAGTATTGCCTATTTATATACCAATGACACTTAAAAAGAATTATGCAGTCTCACAGAAAAATAACAGAAATAAGAGACACAGAAAAAACGTGGTTCGGATATGAATATCCTACGTCCACGGAGACCCAACAACTTTTTATTTCAATAAAGAAAAGAGTACAAAAGAGAGAGGAAAGAATAATGGTGGATACTACACTTGCTTGTTCATATGATGATGGAATTCCTTCATTTAAATAGACTTGATAATGAAGGATTGCTTGGAGATTAAGCAAATCAATTTCCTGATTACTCAGATATCTTTCCAATTTGCATAATTTGATTTTAGTACAAATAGATGGCGTAATCTTCATTTCCATATCTTTCCTTTATTCTCCATGCCTAATCATTTATTTCTTCATATAGCAAATATACATTGACTAATTAATTAGCTTCCTTCAAAATATCCTTCCATATATCAGCCAAATTAATTGATTTGATCGAATCAATTAATCAATTTCTTTCCTCTTTAACGAATATTTGAATCATCCATATTCAACACTCCACCATGATTCAAATATAACAATCTCTCGTCATCACCTTATCATCAAGTAATCAACATAGAAGCTGTTGGGTCTAGCGCTCCATGGCGCTCATGTAACAGGTATCAAACTGATCAAGTTTGAGCAATGCTCAAACTTGTCCTTTGGAAGTGACTTAGTCATCATATCTGAAGGATTATTCAAAGTACTCACCTTCAACAATTTGATCTTGCTTCGTTTTTCCTCAAGCATAAGAAAAAAACCTCTAACATCAATGTGCTTCGTCCGTGAAATATAAGCTTGATTTTCTATAAGATGAATCGCACTCTGACTGTCTGAAAATAGCTCTACTGTCCGTTGCACCATTGAAAGATCATTTCAACAACTGAAGTAAGTATAATCCTTCCTTTGTTGCTTCCACAATCGATATCAACTCTGCTTCGGTAGTCAATAAAGCTACGATAGATTGCAGCTTTGATCTCTATGAAATCGAGCCTATGCCAAGTGTAAAAACATAGCCCGATACTGACTTCCTAGCATCTCTATCCCCAGCGTAATCAGAATCACAGTATCCTATAAGAAAGATGTCACCATCCACTCCACCATATAACAAGCCCACCGAAGAAATGCCTCAAAGATATCTAAGAATCCACTTCACAGCTTGCCAATGCTCTTTGCCTGGGTTAGACATATATCGACTCACAACACCCACTGCATGGACCAAATCTGGTCTTGTACACACCATCGCATACATAAGACTACTAACATCACTAGAATAAGGTATATCAGCCATATTCCTCTTGTCTTCTTCCAATGAGGGAGATAAGTCTTTTGACAACATAAAATGAGAGCCTAATGGAGTGCCAACCAGTTTAGCTTTCTCCATTCAAAATCGAGCGAGGACCTTCTCGATGTACTGCGCTTGAATGAGCCTTAACTCTCTCTTCTTCCTATCCCTGCTAATATCCATACCCAATATTCTTTGTGCCTTTCCTAAATCCTTCATGTCAAACTCTCTATCGAGCTTCTCTTTCAACTCCTTAATTCTGACCATACTCCGAGATGCAATCAGCATATCATCAACATATAACAACAAATAAATCATATCACCATCACATCTCCTGAAATAAACACACTGGTCTTTGAAACTTCTGGAGTATCCCTGTGAAAGCATAAACTTATCAAACCTCTTATACCATAGTATAGAAGACTGCTTCAGTCCATATAGAGATTTGTTGAGTTTGCAAACATAGTCTGGCCTGCTATTATCAACGAACCCTTTCGGCTGCTTTAATAAATCTCCTCACCCAGATCATCATGCAAGAATGCAATTTTGACATCTAGTTGCTCTAATTCCATATCATAATGAGCAACTAATGCCAAAAGAATACGAATAGAAGTATGCCTAACCACTAGAGCAAAGATATCATGATACTCTACCCCCTTCTTTTGAACATACCCCTTTGCGACTAACCTTGCCTTGTATCTGAAATTACCATTTTCGCCATTTTCACTCTATAGATCCACTTGCATCCAATAGCTCTCTTGTCGATGGGAAAAGGTACCAAATCCCAAGTATGATTTCTCTACAATGACTCAATCTCCTCCTCCATAGCATCTAAACAACTGGAACTGTTAACTGATGCGATAGCTTCTCTATAATCACAGAGCTCATCTGGACAACATTCAAAGCATATGTTACCACATCATCGAAGTTAATATCTTCAATGCTCAATCCAACAAACTCATCAAGCCACTTAGGCTTTCTTCTTTGTCTGACAGGCCTAGGTTCCGAATGAGCTCTACCTTGAGTTTGATCCTCAGTACCAACATCGATATTATCCTCATCAACCATGGTGTCATTGAAAACACCATTTGAACGTCTATGGAAAGAATCAACAGATGACTTACTTTGTGTCTGATTTTCTTCACATGTCCTCTCATTGTGATCCAATGAGGAAGGCTCCACCTTCAACATAGCCTTCTCATCAAAAGTCACATGCCTACTCATAATGATCTTCTTGTTAATAGAACACCACAACCTATATCCCTTCACTTCTCTCCTATAACCTACAAAAATACACTTGCGAGCTCTAGGTTCCAGCTTCCCCTTGCTCTCATGCACATAAGCTGGGCAACCAAAGACTCTGAGAAATGAATAGCTAACAGGCTCTCCTTTCCATACTTCTTCAGGGATCTTCAAATCTATGGCAGTAGAAGGAGCGCGGTTGATGAGGAAAGCCGCCATAGATAAAGCTTCAGCCCAAAATCCCTTCTTCAATTTAGCAGTCGTCTAAGGCATCTTGTTCTCTCCAATAATGTCCAATTCATCCTTTCTGCAACTCCATTAGACCGGGGGTCGCCTGGTGTGGTGTAATGCCTCTTAATGCCTTCATACTCACAATAATCGATGAATTCCTGTGATACAAATTCACCACCATTATCTGAACAGAGAACTTTCAATTTCTTCCCTGACTGCTTCTCAACCATAGATTTCCACTTCCGAAACTTGGCAAAGGTTTCACTCTTTGACTGAAGAGAGTATACCCATACTTTACGAGAGAAAACATCTATAAATGAAACGAAATATCTGGCTCCACCTAAAGACTGGCAAGGGGAGGGACCCCAGACATCTGTATGAACATACTCCAGGACAGCTTTTGCTTTATGCTCTCCTATACCAAAAGAAATCTTCGTCTGCTTTCCAAGAACACACTCTTCACAAAAACCAAGTTTTCAAATGATGAACTCCATCAATCAACCCTCGTTTTCTCAACTCATCCATGCTACGCTCACCGATGTGACCCATCCGCAAGTGCCATAATCTGGAAGAATCTGAATCAACAGATGTAACAGAAGCCGATTCACCAATCACAGTAGTGCCATTTAATAGATAAAGATTTCCTGCCCTCACACCTTTCATAACAATCATGGAACCCTTCGATATCTTCATTTTCTCTCCTTCCACTACAATCTTCAAACCAAGTCTACTCGATGCCCCAACAAAAATCAAGCTCCTCCTCAAATCAGGTACATGTCTAACATCGGTGATCGTACGCATAACACCATCAAACATCCTAATCGTCACGCTACCAACACCCACCATACGGCAAGAAGCATCATTACCCATCAGAACTTCTCCTCCATCAATTTCACGGTAAGTGGAAAAGCAGTTCCTATCAGGTGTCATATGATAGGATTCGCCAGAATCAATCAGCCATAAATTGCTCTTCCCAGAAAAGCCAGAAGCTGTAAATACATCGATGTCACTTTCTGTATTTGATTTCTCTGTTGTAGACGCCGAGGCTTGCTTTGGACCTTTTCTTCTACCTTCAAGCTTGGGACATTGTGCTATGAAGTGCCCTGGTTTCTTACAATAATGGCAAGTCAAACTAGACTGAGACCGTGAATAATTCCGTCCTCCACCTTTCTTCGACCTGCTTTGGCCTCTACCTCTCTGAACAGATAAGCCTTCGGTATCACTATCCAAGCTAGTGCTCGCCAATCTACCTCTTAATACTTCATTATGAAGACCAGCATTTACATCAGACAGGCTAATTTTACTACGGCCATAAATCATGAAATTAACAAAAGCAGTATACTCCTTAGGCAAGGAACATAAGAGGATCACAGCTTGAGCCTCATCGGTAATATCAACTTCCGCTGCCTTCAGGTTCATAATCAAAGTCGTCAAAACATCTACATGCTCCATGAGATCAGCTCCAGGCTTCATCTTGAACGAATATAGTTGTTGCTGAAGAATAATCCGATTACTGAGAGACTTGTCTTGATATGCATCCGATAATGCATCCCATAGTTCTTTTGTCGTCTTCTTCTGAGAGAATTCTCTAAGAACTTCATCTGAAAGGATCAACTGAATTGTTGTGAGAGCTTCATCTTCCATCTCTTCCAAATCAGCTGCATCAATACCTTTCAATTTCTCAGGCACAGAAACAACCTTGTAAGTCTTCTCCTTCTTCAATACAGCCTCCATCTTCATCTTTCAAGTACCAAAATCACCTTTTCCGTCAAAACGTGTTACTCCATAATTAACACCAGATCTACCAATAGACCTACTAGAAGTAGCCATTAATATCCAAATAAGAATAATAACACTAGCTCTGATACCAAACTGTAGTGAATTTTTTTAATTAGAGTGGAAGCGGTTTATTTGTTCGGGATCTAGTATTGCCTATTTAGATACCAATGACACTTAAAAAGAATTATGCAGTCTCACAGAAAAATAACAGAAATAAGATACACAGAAGATTTAACGTGGTTCGGATATGAATGTCCTACGTCCACGGAGACGCAACAACTTTTTATTTCAATAAAGAAAAGAGTACAAAAGAGAGAGGAAAGAATAATGGTGGATACTACACTTGCTTGTTCATACGAAGATGGAATTTCTTCATTTAAATAGACTTGATAATGAAGAGTTGCTTGGAGATTAATCAAATTACCCAGAATCTTTCCAATTTGCATGATCTGATTTTAGTACAAATATATGGCGTAATCTTCATTTCCATATTTTTCCTTTATTCTCCATGCCTAATCATTTATTTCTTCATATAGCAAATATACATTGACTAATTAATTGATTGACTAATTAATTAGTTTCCATCAAAATATCATTCCATATATCAGCCAAATTAATTGATTTGATTGAATCAATTAATCAATTTCTTTCCTCTTTAACGAATATTTGAATCATCCAAATTCAACACATATTCCACTTGTGCCTGGGCCAAACCAGTCTGTTTAAGGCCATACAGACACTCTCACCATATTAAGAATGAATTGGAGAAGATCATCAAGGAAATGCTTGACACTGACATCATTAGGCACATTAGCAACTCCTATTCATCTCCAGTGGTGATGGTAAGGAAGAAAGATGGAACATGCAGACTCCGTATTGACTATAGAAGTCTCAACTCCTTCACCATTAAAGATGAGTTCCCTATGCCATTAATTGATGATTTATTTGATGAGTTGCATGGTTCTAAATTTTTTTCTAAACTTGATTTAAAATTTGGTTATCATCAAATTAGCAACAAGATATCCATAAAACAACTTTTAAAACACATGATGGACATTATGAGTTTCTAGCTATGCCCTCTGGATTAGTTAATGCCCTTTCAACTCTTCAATCTCTCATGAATGACATTTTCAGATCGTATCTAAGATTTTTTTTTTTTGTATTTTTTTTTTTTTTTTTGTATTTTTTGATGATATTCTAATATATAGCCAGACCATGTCCGAGCATATAGAACATTTAAAGTTACATTTCAGGTGCTAAGGAACAATCAATTCATGATCAAATTAGCCAAATGCAGATTTGCTAAGGAATCAATAGAGTATTTGGTCACAAAATATCACAGCAAGGTGCGGCAATGGACTCCAGAAAGGTACAAGCAGTTATATAGTAGCCTTTACCAAAAGATTTGAGGGCATTAAGAGGATTTTGGGACTGAATGGATATTATAAGAAATTCATTCGGTGTTATGGTATGATTGCGAAACCACTGACCAACATGACAAAGAAAAACTCTTTCTTATGGACTGAAGAAGCAAAGCAGGCCTTTGAATAGCTGAAGCAATATTTGGTTAATCCCCACATATTGGTCATGCCTGACTTTTGTAAACCCTTTATCCTTGAGTGTGATGCCAGTGGCCAAGGCATTGGTGCTGTTATATTACAAGAAGGGAAGCCACTGGCGTATCTTATCAAAGCTTTACAGGGAAAAACTTAGCTCTTGTCATCTATGAAAAAGAATTAATGGCCAGCATTATTGCAACCAATGGTCACAGTATCTTTTGGGAAGGCAATTTATAATCAAGACCGACCACCAAAGTTTAAAATATTTACTATCTCAAAAATTGCACACTGGAGTTCAGAATAAATGGCTTGCCAAATTGCATAGCTATGATTACAAGGTAGAGTACAAATGGGGCAAGGAAAATGTTGTGGCTGATGCATTATCAAGGAGAGGGGAATTCAACAGTAAAGAAATATGGGTTCAAGCAATATCAGTAGTTCAGGCACCTTGGTTACTAGAGCTGAAGGAAACACTATTGACTTCAGAATGGTACCAGCAACAACTCACCAAAATGCATAACAAGAAAATGCATGAAGGCAAATATAAACTGGTAGGAGGGTTAATATTTTATTAGGGGAAGTTATTCACACCTAGAAACTCTACTGCACATCCTTATAGGGGAGCATCATTCAACCCCACTCGGAGGCCATACTGGAATTAAAGGAACCATTAAAGAAATCAAGCAAGTGTTCTATTGGAAACATCTCAAATGGACTGTCGAAAGCTTTGTCAAGTCATGTGATATATGTCAGAGGTCAAAAAATGAAAATGTTTTAATACCAGGACTTTTAAATCCTTTGCCTATACCAGAAAATATATGGGAAGACGTTATTTATGGATTTCATCACTTGCCTACGTAAAAGTCACTTGCATACAGTAATATTTGTGGTGGTTGATCGATTGAGTAAATATGTCTGTTTTGTCCTCTCTGTCACCCATACAGTGCTAAAGAAGTCGCTAAAGTATTATTCAATGGGGTATTTAAAACGCATGACATGCCGAGTCGATAGTAAGTGATAGGGATGCGATGTTTACTAGTACATTCTGGCAAGAATGATTTAAGTTACAAGGGTGTAGCTTAAAAATGAGCTTCGCATATCACCCCAAAGTGATGGGCAAACCGAGATTGTCGATAAAGTTTTAGAGAGATATTTAAGATGCTTCGTTCCTCATAGGCCACGCGAATGGACTGACTGGCTGGCCTTAGCAGCTTATTGTTTGACAACTTGCAGCCAGAGTTCAAGTTCGGTGTTCTCAGAAGTCAGTCTACCGGTATCCCTCTGCAAAAAAAGCAAGCTGCATTGACAAAGTAGTAACTTCGTTTTGTAAAGTCTGAACTCTTCTTTTACAAGGTTATTAGACTATATTTCAATTGTAAACAGACCCCGAATATAATCAAATACCAAACGTGCCTCACCTTGAAGCAACAAAACCTGAATCCATTGCATATTTGTTCACTTTATTATTTTTCAAGTTTAGCATTTCATCTCTTTTCTCTCTTCATTCTCCATTAAGAGGGATCATTTCAATCCTGAAATACCAAACATTATGACATGGTGGCACAAGATAATTCCAAAGTTGAAGAAATTTTCTTCACATAATACTTGTGATAACATTGCAGACATTAGATCATACGTGGAAACATGCAAATTCACATTCATACATTTATATGCAAAAGCACTCGCATAATACAGTTCCCTAAGACAACAAAGATAACATTCAAATTCCACAATTATCACAAGTAGCATACAAATATAAAAAAGGGAGATACCACATATATCATGTCCGACTGTAAGGAGTCGGCTAAACTTAGCAGCACAAAACTTGAATCAGAATTTTTAATAGATAATGGGCTCAGTGGTACCTTCCAACATTTGCACAACCTTCTTCATGGTAGGCCTTAACCAAGGCTCATCTTCAACGCAAGAAATGCCAACCTTCACAAACCTTTCTAGTCTATTCGCATCACTTTTTGCCTCTTCATCATCCTCGACGAACAAATCCAACTTTTCATTCCTAAGACAATTCTTTGCCCAGTCTATAATTGTTGTTCTTTCATGACTCTGCAATCCACCCTCAAAATTCTTTTTACAGCAGATTGTTTGCAATAACATCACTCCAAAGCTGTATACATCAACCTTTGCACTAATTGCAACGTTCTTGAACCATTCAGGTGCAAAATAACCTATAGTCCCCCTGATGCCTGTAGCTGTTCGTGTCTGATCGAACCTTAACAGCTTTGCCAACCCAAAGTCCGAGATTCTAGCTTCCATATTCTCATCCAAAAGTATATTCTGAGGCTTTATATCACAATGTATGATTTGATTTCTACATTCCTCGTGTAAATACGAAAGTCCATTGGCAATACCAATAATAATTTTTACTCTTTGATTCCAGCTGGGTCGATTGCTTCCGAAAATGTACTTATTAAGTGATCCTTTACCGAGGAACTCAAACACTATAAGTTTATGCGACCCTTCTTTACAAAATCCAATAAGTTGTACTAAATTTTTATGATGTGTTTGGCCGATAGTTGCAATTTCGTTTTCGAAATCCTGCTCGCCTTCTTCAAGCAGACTATCTTCTAATTTCTTGACTGCTATTACAAGTGCAGTATTACTAGACTGTGAAGGCATGACTCCTTTATAGACTACACCAAAAGCTCCTTTGCCAAGCTCTTCGCTAAATCCTTTAGTAGCTTGTTCCAGCTCTTTGTACGTGAAAGAACACGCTGTGGAAACTGAAACAATACTGCTTATCTTTGCTGAATCCCTTTCACGTTTTCTTTCTCTATGCATGTAAAAACAAGCACAAACTTGTAGAAGGTTCGAAACCACAGAACAAATCAGAATTGATGATACTATAAGTATCAGACTCCTCCACTTACCCGATCCATCACTACTTGTAATGGTACTAGACCCATTAATACTAATGTTCAATTTATTATACTTGATGTAAGCCACTCTATTTACATTTTGCAGTTTTAACACACCATTCGAAAGTGGGAACTTCTTTTTCCAGCAAGTTCCAGCATTGTTGTATATAGCAACCGTACAAAAGCAATCATTCAAGCATGCATCTTGGCATTGGGCTTCATTCAATGGTGTAAGCTTTTCGGCATCAGATAATGGCCAATCAAGATTCGCAATGGCTTCAAAAGCGAAAGATGATTCACCATCTTGTACACAGAATTGCGGAATGTAATCAGGTTTGCAACCTTTGTATTTTCTGGCAGGGTCTATGAAAGTGTAGCGAGGAGGGCATGTGCAGTTGGTTAATCCACTGTCACTTTGTGTGCAATAACTATTGAAACCACAGATCCCACTTCCAAAGTTGAATCTAAGGCCGCATAGATCTTTAACAAGGTTTGCTACGATACTCCAGGTTCCGGTGGTTGGCTGGGTTTTCGGAAAGGTATATTGCCTGGAACATTTATATAATTATTATTTGGTCAAAGGTGAATAAGTATAGTATACAATGGGCATGTCATGTTAAATTATACCCGACTGTATGTATTAAACAAATTTACCTGAAGCCACCATCTGGGTCCAAAGTTGCCCTCAAATAGTATTCTCCAGTTAGAACAGGTTCGGGTAGCACTTCTACTCTAGAACCATTAGCGATCATCAAAACATATAAACCTCCAGTTTTGTTAAACACAAGCTGAGTATTTCTTGGATTATCTTGTGTGGCAGTGGAATAGAAGTTGTTTTCTTGGTCAGTTTGTGTTGGAAAGTCTACTTGATACAGAACCAAGTTTCCATCGGTCTGCATTGCAAACTTAAATCTTCCTTTCGAATAATCATCGTCGGTAAGTTTTGAGAAAATAGAAGTATTTTGGTTCAATACTTGGCCAGGCAATATAGTATCAGTAGGAGAATCAAATGTTTGCCACACAATAGAAGAGCCACCAGATAGAGTATGAAATTTCCATCATCACGCATGGAGCCAGTGCTTGCTCCACCGACATCCGAACTCCAGATTTGTTGATTTGAGGAGTTTTGTAAGGTCAGTCTTCCGTCTGATGTAATCTGAGCTTTGGCTTGCTTTGATACAGGATTGTCTCCGTTTGCAGTCCATATTACAGTTTTGGCCTTGATTTTGTTGTAGTAAACAGAAAGAAAAAAGAGCGTGGGATCCGTATCAAGTGCACGAAAGCCGAAAGCAAAATCTCTAGAAGGGGAGAGCACGTATGAGCGGTTAGTCAATGGTGATAAAATTGTGCCTACAGTTATATTTTGACATGAAGTTTTGTGTGGAAACAGCGAAACCAGCAACAAGAAGAGTAAGATGAATGAATGGAATGCCATTTGGATGACAAAGCATGAATTATGGTTATTTGTTTGTTGGTGATTTGTATGCATCGTACCAAACCATGACTTTGAAGTCTTCAATCAGAAAATTTTGTGGAAGAGGAGCTGGTCAATGTTTAGTTCAATTTTGCTAAGATCTTTTGGAGCTATTGGTTTTTAAGGAGAGCGGTGCTATATAAACATCAACGGAAACTACAATTCACCGCAAAAGAAAAAAAGAAAAAATAATCATATCTTTACTTCATATTACCCAGAGTTATTTGGTAGTTATATTATGATACATGAAATAGACCGATATTGTATCATGTAGCAATATTCTGTGTAATAATTAATATTGGGTATTTATCCACTTCGACCCATAAACTCATATTGTGACCGTCGAATTATAAAATATTAGTTTTGTACAGGCAATATAAAACATCAGTTCTCTAATTTCTTGCATCAATTCAAAACTCAATTCTATTATAATCAAAATCTAATATAGCATCAAAGCTCAAAGCTTAACAGCAATAGCTTGTATGCTAAAGCAATTCAAGTTGCTCGACAAAAGTGGAGAGAATTAATTTGAATTATCATTTGAGAAACCTTACCATTTGGTAATCAAATTACCCATCAGAGATTATCTCATCATCTGGGTGAATTTGCTGCAAGAAAACAAGTACTCTGCCAAGGAACTCACTGAATTCATTGGCCGCAATAAGTTTTCTTTCAAAAACATCAGATTCAATTCAAGAAAACTCAGAATACCATAACCAAAAATCAAGAAAATCATCAAAAGCAAAAAGAAAGCAAGTGCCACGCCAAGAACCCATCAGATTATCATCATCATCTGGGTTTGGCTACATCAAACTTGGATGTCCTGCATTTTGACGCATTTCTTACATTTGTCAGTTTCCCAAGTCTTCATTTTCTTTAGCTTCGGTGTTCTATCACCATGGTTGAAGGTGATCAAAACTCAGCAAACTCTGATAATACAGAAAACTCCAGTCGTCTGATATGGTCTATGCAAGTACTGTAAAAAAACAGAAAAATATGCAGAAGGAGAAGAGCAAAATGAAGAAGAAATAAGAAGAGAAAGTAATTTTTTTCCAGCCTGCCAATACTGTTCCATTCATTTGCTTTTTATATACATATTCTGTAACCGTTTTGTAACAAATTATGACAGCTGGACCAATAAAAGATAAAAAACATGTCAGGCCTTACATTAGCGTATTAGAGGAAATTTCTGAAAATAAAAGAAAAGACAAGTTGCTACTAATTCTTGCTCGTGCTTCCCTGCCGAGCTGTAACTTTATGATGCCATATTTCTTGTATATTTGAGCCAAGCTAGTCCATATATCGTGCTGGTTTGCTAACAGTGCGTCTAGGCCTTGCTGTAGTGACTCGAGTTGTATCAATACCTCCCCCTAAAAAATCAACCTTGTCCTCAAGGTTGGTGTCCATAGTCAGTGAGGGTGGTAAAGGGGTGGGAACTAATTTTGCTGGGTTGGGGCAGAATTTGAGGAGAGAGACGTGGAACACTGGGTGAATACGAGCTTCGGGAGGTAAAAGTAGTCTATAGGCTACAATACCTATTTTTTCAATAATCTGGTAAGGACCATAGTATTTCTTGGACAACTTATGCTGAGTTGGTCGGAGTGAATGTTGACGATAAGGGTGAAGCTTCACAAAAACAAAGGAGCCAATGGAAAATTCTCTGTCCAGTCGATGCTTGTCTGCTTGATGTTTCATGCGAGATTGGGCTCGTGTGAGGTTGTCCTTTATAGTTTGTAGTATTTGAGTTCTATTAGTAGCCCATTCTTCAATCTCTTGTACTGGAGAGGTCCCCTGGATATAGTCAGCTATGGTAGGAGGCTGTCGACCATATACCACCTGAAAAGGTGACATCCCGATAGAAGAATGCTTGCACGTATTGTACCACCATTCAGCCCACGGTAGATACTTCGTCCATTGTGATGGTAGGTCACCGGTTAGAGCTCTTAGGTAAGTTTCGACACAACGGTTCACTACTTCCGTTTGCCCATCGCTTTGTGGATGATAAGCACTGCTCATCCTAAGTTGTGTACCATGCAAGCGAAACAATTCTTTCCAAAACTGACTCATAAAAACACGATCACGATCGGAGACTATGGAACGCGGAAACCCATGCAAGCGGACATACTCTTGTACAAAATAAGATGCTAGATGAGCTGCTGTGAATGAGGTTGGTAGTGCAATGAAATGCGCATACTTAGAGAGGCGATCGACAATTACCCAAATGCAAGTTTTTCCGGCTGACGGTGGCAAATGGGTTATAAAATCCATAGTTATATCTTCAAAAATTTGATTAGGTATGGGCAATGGTTGCAGTAACCCTTTGGGTGCAAGGTTCTCAGGTTTAGTTTGTAGGCAGACAGAGCATTCTTTCACAAAATCAGTAACTGATCTGAAAAGTTGGGGCCAATAGAAATTACTTGCAATCCTAGCCATAGTTCCTTTGATCCCTGAATGTCCGCCGATCTTAGAAGCATGGTATGCCGACATAATATCGCGTTGTAATGTAACATCATTCGGGATATACAATCGATTCCCTTTAAACAACAACCCATCTCGAAATAAATATTTAGAATTAGGGATGTTACCAGATTGAGAGTCTGTTATCCTTTGTTGTGCTGTTGTATCCTGGTGTAGGGCAGATCGGATGCGGTCCATGAAATCGAAGTTGACAGAGGAAAGCGCGGTCATGGTTGCTGCAGATGTCCATCTAGAGAGACCATCGGCGACCGTATTTTCAGTACCTGGTTTGTACTTGATAGTAAAATCGAAACCCATAAGCTTGGATAGCCATTTTTGTTGCTCGGGCGTTTGTATGGTTTGAGTTAATAGCTGACGAAGGCTTTGGTGGTCAGTGATTATTATGAAGTGGCGGCCGAGGAGGTAGTGGCGCCATTTCTGGACAGCCGAGGTGATAGCGTAAAGTTCACGAGCGTAGGTTGAGGATTTCTGGAGGCGAGGAGGAAGCTTCTGACTGTGGAAAGCAATTGGGTGGCTCGATTGAGAAAGGACAGCTCCGCACGCAAATCCAGAGGCATCGGTGTGTAATTCGAAGGTTTGGGAAAAATTGGGGAGGCTAAGAATGGGAGCGGTAGTGATGGCTTGCTTCAGGGAGATGAAGGCATTATGGGCTTTTTCGGTCCAATGAAGTATTTCTGATTTTTTAAGCAATTCTGTGAGTGGGCCTGCTATTTTTGCATAATGGTGTATAAAACGCCTGTAATAACCCGTGAGGCCCAAAAATCCTCTTATAGCTGTGAGCGTGGTTGGGGTTGGCCAGTTAATTACGGCTTCTGCTTTAGATGGATCCACCTGTACTCCTTCTTTAGAAATGATGTGGCCCAAATAACACAATTCCGAGAGCCCAAAGACGCATTTAGACAAATTTGCGTAGAATTTGTGTTTGTCTAATATGTCAAGGGTGGTTTGCAAATGATGAAGGTGTGAGTCCCATGTCTTGCTATAGACGAGAATGTCGTCAAAGAAAACCAAAATAAATTTCCGTAAGTAAGGTCGGAAGACATCATTCATTGTAGCTTGGAATGTAGAGGGCGCATTGGTGAGACCAAATGGCATGACAAGAAATTCATAATGTCCTTCGTGTGTGCGGAATGCCGTTTTCGGAATATCGGGTGGGTGGACTCTAATTTGAAAATATCCGCTACGTAAGTCAAGTTTCGAAAAATAAGTAGAACCATATAATTCATCCAATAATTCGTCAACGGTTGGGATAGGGAAACGGTCTTTAATGGTGATGGCATTGAGGGCACGGTAGTCCACGCAAAACCGCCACGTACCGTCTTTTTTCTTGACAAGGAGGACCGGTGAGGAGAAAGGACTTGTAGATGGTCGTATGATTTGGGTTTGGAGCATTTCCTTTATTTGAGATTCGATTTCGTTCTTTTGGTAATATGGATAGCGGTAGGGCTTAACATTAATGGGTTGTGAATTTGAGTGAAGGTTAATATGGTGAGCAAGGGTGCGGTGTGGAGGGAGCCCATTGGGCTTGGTGAATATGGTTTGATATTGGTTTAGGAGTTGTATAATGTGTGGGTTTGTGTGTTCAGGAAATGAAAATGAGGGTGGGCTAATTTGTGAAGTGGGTTCGACAGTTAAGTGAAAATATGAGGAGATTGATGTAGTGATTTGTAACCGCTTTAATTGGTGATAAGAAATTTCAGATGGGCTCACCGTTTTATCTCGGCCCAATAGAGTAATGGGCTGATGGTTGTAAATAAACGACATCGTCATTTGCTTATGATCAAACGTAATCGGACCCAAACTCTGCATCCATTGAATACCAAAAACCGCGTCTGCTCCAGAAATTGGCAAAATAAAGAAATCTGAGACGAAATCGTGGCCTTGGATCCGAACTAAAACACGGCGGCAAATCTCCGTACACTGCAGCTTGTCTCCATTGCCCACCGTGACGAGGAAATCGTGTTGCTTTTCGGCTTTCAACCCTAAGAAGCGTACTGATTTTGGGTGTATATAATTATGCGTGCTTCCCGAGTCGACAAGGATGGAAATAGGTTTATTATTGATCTCTGCTGGTAGTCGAATTGAGCGTGGATTAGAAACTCCGATGAGAGCATGATAAGAAATGGCTGGATCTGTGTCTAATTGCTGTTCTGAAGTATCTGGGGGATCTGGATCTGGAATCGGCTCGTCATCTTCAGGTAGAAGAAGTAATATACGTTTATTAATGCATTTGTGGCCTGGAAAATATTTGTCGTCACAGTAATAGCATAGACCTTTCGATTGGCGATTTTGGAGTTCGGTTGGGGTTACTTTCTTGATAGGGTAGTTTTGGTGTGATTGTTGAGTTGGGGCTGGAATTGGTGGTAATGAAAGTAAGGGTGGTTGCGGAGGTCGGTTGAATTGCAGCCTGTTTTGGAATTGTTTGGTATCAAGGATTTTGTTCTCAATGAGTTTGGCGAGGTCAATGGCTGCGGATAAGGTGCAGGGGTTAAATGGTTGCAGTTCATTTCGAATGTTGGTTTTCAAACCCGAAATGAAGCAGTTAAGGAGGGCATCGGCTGGGAGGTTGGTGATACGGTTGCTAAGAGTCTCGAATTGGGATTGATAGTTGTCGACTGTGGTTGTTTGACGGAGCTTAAATAGAGTGGCTTGAGGGTTTATAAAGGTGGAAGGACCAAAACGTTGCTCGATGGCTCTAGTGAAGCAGTTCCAGGATGTGAGCTGGTTGTTTCGAAATAGCCATTGATACCAAGTTAGGGCTTGTCCTGTCATGTAGAGGCCAGCTAGGTGTAGTCGTTGGTTGTCGGGGGTGGAATAATATCCAAAGAACCTTTCAGCCTGAAAGATCCAGTCTAGTGGATTAGATCCATCAAAATGGGTCAGTTCACACTTAGGAAATCGGTTTGGTGGGGTGGGATGATAGGTTGGGGTGTTAGTATTAGCTGCAATAGGTGTTTGGAGTAGAGGTGGTTGATTAAACTGGTCGGTTTGGGAAGATGCGGATGTGGAAGAAAGCTTGGCTGTTAGGTCATGGATGGCTTGGGTGAGCTGCTGGATGGAATTGTCGTGTTTGGAGAGGGCGGCTTCTTGGGTAATAAGTGTGTTATTGATGGTGTCGATGGAATTTTGTTGGCTATTGAGCTGAGCGGCCAGGTCGTCTAAACGGGTCATGGTGATGATTGGGAGGAGTGAGTTGAGTCAGTGAAAGCACCAATTGATATGGTCTATGCAAGTACTGTAAAAAAACAGAAAAATATGCAGAAGGAGAAGAGCAAAATGAAGAAGAAATAAGAAGAGAAAGTAATTTTTTTCCAGCCTGCCAATACTGTTCCATTCATTTGCTTTTTATATACATATTCTGTAACCGTTTTGTAACAAATTATGACAGCTGGACCAATAAAAGATAAAAAACATGTCAGGCCTTACATTAGCGTATTAGAGGAAATTTCTGAAAATAAAAGAAAAGACAAGTTGCTACTAATTCTTGCTCGTGCTTCCCTGCCGAGCTGTAACTTTATGATGCCATATTTCTTGTATATTTGAGCCAAGCTAGTCCATATATCGTGCTGGTTTGCTAACAGTGCGTCTAGGCCTTGCTGTAGTGACTCGAATATAAAACATCAGTTCTCTAATTTCTTGCATCAATTCAAAACTCAATTCTATTATAATCAAAATCTAATATAGCATCAAAGCTCAAAGCTTAACAGCAATAGCTTGTATGCTAAAGCAATTCAAGTTGCTCGACAAAAGTGGAGAGAATTAATTTGAATTATCATTTGAGAAACCTTACCATTTGGTAATCAAATTACCCATCAGAGATTATCTCATCATCTGGGTGAATTTGCTGCAAGAAAACAAGTACTCTGCCAAGGAACTCACTGAATTCATTGGCCGCAATAAGTTTTCTTTCAAAAACATCAGATTCAATTCAAGAAAACTCAGAATACCATAACCAAAAATCAAGAAAATCATCAAAAGCAAAAAGAAAGCAAGTGCCACGCCAAGAACCCATCAGATTATCATCATCATCTGGGTTTGGCTACATCAAACTTGGATGTCCTGCATTTTGACGCATTTCTTACATTTGTCAGTTTCCCAAGTCTTCATTTTCTTTAGCTTCGGTGTTCTATCACCATGGTTGAAGGTGATCAAAACTCAGCAAACTCTGATAATACAGAAAACTCCAGTCGTCACAGTGCATCAACTATGTAATCTATTTGAAGCTCCAGGTCGCAAAATATTTGTTACCGAGCAAGTTTTAACTATCTTAATTGGCATAAGTTAACTCTGCCAAGGAACTCACTGAATTCATTGGCCGCAATAAGTTTTCTTTCAAAAACATCAGATTCAATTCAAGAAAACTCAGAATACCATAACCAAAAATCAAGAAAATCATCAAAAGCAAAAAGAAAGCAAGTGCCACGCCAAGAACCCATCAGATTATCATCATCATCTGGGTTTGGCTACATCAAACTTGGATGTCCTGCATTTTGACGCATTTCTTACATTTGTCAGTTTCCCAAGTCTTCATTTTCTTTAGCTTCGGTGTTCTATCACCATGGTTGAAGGTGATCAAAACTCAGCAAACTCTGATAATACAGAAAACTCCAGTCGTCACAGTGCATCAACTATGTAATCTATTTGAAGCTCCAGGTCGCAAAATATTTGTTACCGAGCAAGTTTTAACTATCTTAATTGGCATAAGTTACGAATATGAGGCAGTAGTAGCACTGAGCGGTTAGTCAATGGTGATAAAATTGTGCCTACAGTTATATTTTGACATGAAGTTTTGTGTGGAAACAGCGAAACCAGCAACAAGAAGAGTAAGATGAATGAATGGAATGCCATTTGGATGACAAAGCATGAATTATGGTTATTTGTTTGTTGGTGATTTGTATGCATCGTACCAAACCATGACTTTGAAGTCTTCAATCAGAAAATTTTGTGGAAGAGGAGCTGGTCAATGTTTAGTTCAATTTTGCTAAGATCTTTTGGAGCTATTGGTTTTTAAGGAGAGCGGTGCTATATAAACATCAACGGAAACTACAATTCACCGCAAAAGAAAAAAAGAAAAAATAATCATATCTTTACTTCATATTACCCAGAGTTATTTGGTAGTTATATTATGATACATGAAATAGACCGATATTGTATCATGTAGCAATATTCTGTGTAATAATTAATATTGGGTATTTATCCACTTCGACCCATAAACTCATATTGTGACCGTCGAATTATAAAATATTAGTTTTGTACAGGCAATATAAAACATCAGTTCTCTAATTTCTTGCATCAATTCAAAACTCAATTCTATTATAATCAAAATCTAATATAGCATCAAAGCTCAAAGCTTAACAGCAATAGCTTGTATGCTAAAGCAATTCAAGTTGCTCGACAAAAGTGGAGAGAATTAATTTGAATTATCATTTGAGAAACCTTACCATTTGGTAATCAAATTACCCATCAGAGATTATCTCATCATCTGGGTGAATTTGCTGCAAGAAAACAAGTACTCTGCCAAGGAACTCACTGAATTCATTGGCCGCAATAAGTTTTCTTTCAAAAACATCAGATTCAATTCAAGAAAACTCAGAATACCATAACCAAAAATCAAGAAAATCATCAAAAGCAAAAAGAAAGCAAGTGCCACGCCAAGAACCCATCAGATTATCATCATCATCTGGGTTTGGCTACATCAAACTTGGATGTCCTGCATTTTGACGCATTTCTTACATTTGTCAGTTTCCCAAGTCTTCATTTTCTTTAGCTTCGGTGTTCTATCACCATGGTTGAAGGTGATCAAAACTCAGCAAACTCTGATAATACAGAAAACTCCAGTCGTCACAGTGCATCAACTATGTAATCTATTTGAAGCTCCAGGTCGCAAAATATTTGTTACCGAGCAAGTTTTAACTATCTTAATTGGCATAAGTTACGAATATGAGGCAGTAGTAGCACTAATATCATCTAAAGATACACTACCATTAATGCAATATGTGCATCCCACACTTCTTGCACGTGAAGGTATGTTGGATCAGAAAAGGTCTTTAGATAATGATCTATCATCAACTATGTAGTAAATTCTTAGAATAAAGGTTAAGAATACAACAGAATATGTCAGTACAATCAAAGAGGATGACAATCAACCAGAACCAGAGATGAAGGAAGGTGGAATAATAATAACAGATCCAAATGTCAAATTTGTAAAAAGATTGGTCATACTGCACAAAATATTATTTTAGATTCAATCCCAACTATGTACCAAATCAGAATCAAAAAAGTCAATGAAATACAAACCAAGTGCTAATATGGCTCAAGTTCAACCAGAGTCGGATAATTAAGTAGACAAATCAAAAGGCTATCAAATGAATATGATCACAAAACCAAATGATTTACAAGATGAAAGTCGCTATCATGATCCAGAGGCTATAAATCATATCACAAGAAAATTGGATAATGTAAATCTTGGTCAGAGAGAATGCAGAGGTAATAAGTCCATACACATGGGCAATGGTGAGAGTGTCTAAATAACACACACTGAAATTGCTTGCATCAAAAGTGAAAATTATTATATCTCAATAACTTGCTGAGGGTACCCCAAATTAAAAAAAATCTTATAAATGTGTCGCAATCTGCAAGTGACTACAATGTTCATTTTGAATTCTATCATTTATATTGTCTAGTTAAAGATATTCTAACTAGAGATATTCTTTTGCGGGGTAATGCAGATAAATGACTTTACAAGTTCAGTCTTGTTGATACAAAAAATCTTGAAGATAAAGAAAATATCGTAATCTTTCTGAAATTACAGAAAAAAAGAATAACGTATTTGACTTTTGGCACTCCAAGTTAGGACACCCTAATGCTAATATTGTAAAAAGATATTGGTAGAGAATAAAATTTCTTTTGAAAATGTTACTCTTCCATGTGTATTTACCTATTACCAAATGGGTAAGAGTTACAAACTTCAATTTACTAACTCATAGTCAAAGTATGATAAACCACTTGAATTGGTTGTTTCTGATCTATAGGGTGCAACACCAATCAATTCAGATTATGATTTTATATATTACATATCATTTGTTGAGTACTAGATACTGAAATAAATTAAATTTATATATTGTAAAGAAGAATGATAACCCCAAAAAAAAATTCTTACTTACTTTTTTATTGATCATCTAACATATTAAATACCGAGAAAACAAACTGAAACGTATCAATAGCCGAAATATAAGCTACTAATCCTAAAGACTAGGACACTTTATGACTGGCAAAGTATCTAAATTATTAAGAACAAATGAAAAGACATAACAGTGACATGGACAGGTATAGCAGTACTGAAGCAATTCTAACACTCCTCCTTGCTTTAGAGACTGCAGATTCCAATTTTCTGCCTTAGAAGTTCAAACTTGCTTGCTGGAAGTGGTTTTGTAAACAAGTCTGCTAGTTGATCTTCAGATTTGTAGTAAACTAATTTCACTTCTCCATTTTTTTGCGTCTCCCTGAGAAAGTAAAGCTTGATGTTGAAATGCTTAGTTTTTCCATGAAACACCGGATTGTGAGAAATTGCTATTGATGCCCGATTGTCTATGAAAATTTCTGTGTTATCTTCATGCTCCATATGTAAATCACATAGAATTTTCTTCAACCATAAAACTTGATTTACTACTGCTGCAGCAGCAATAAATTCAGCCTCTGCAGTGGATTGTGCTACAATCTCCTGCTTCTTTGAACACCAAGAAAAAAATCCTGATCCTAGGCTGAAACAATATCCTGAAGTACTTTTCATATCATCAATTGACCCAACCCAATCGCTATATGAAAATCCATATAACTTGAAACTTTGACTCTTCTCAAACTTAACACCATAACTAACAGTACCTCTGACATACCTTAATATTCTTTTTGCTGCTATTAAATGCATTTTACTACCACAATGCATATATCGAGATAAAAGACTTACAACAAATAAAATATCAGGTCTTGTTGCAGTAAGATACATTAGACAGCCAATTAAACTTCTGAAATATCCTTCATCAACTTTATCAGTGCCATCTTCCTTTTTTAGCTTCTCTTTTTGATTCATTGGTGTGCTTGTTGCTTTGCACTCCTCCATCTGAAATTTCTTTAAGATTTCTGTTGCATATTTTTTTTGATAGATAAATACTTCGTTTTGGCTTTGCTTGACCTCCATCCCGAGAAAGTAAGTCTTAAGACCAAGATCGGTCATTTCAAAAACCTGCATCATTTCTTGTTTGAACTCATCTACCAAATCTGCATTATTTCCTCTTACTAAAAGATCATCAACATAAAGTGACACTATAATAACATCATTACACTTCTGTTTAACATAAAGAGTGGCTTCAGATAAGCTTTTGATGAAGTCTAAGCTTAGCAAGTGATCGTCTATCCTGCTGTACCAAGCTCTAGGAGCTTGTTTCAAGCCATAGAGAGCCTTTTTGAGCAGGTAGACTTTATCTTCTTCACCTTGAACTATAAATCCATTTGGCTGCTCCACATATATTTCTTCTTGTAAAACACCATTTAAGAAAGCTGATTGCACATCTAAATGTAAAACTTTCCACCCTTTTTGTGCTGCTATAGCTAACAACATTCTGATTGTGTCTAATCTAGCAACAGGAGCAAACGTGTCAGAGTAATCAACAACAAAAATCTGAGCATACCCCTTAACTACAAGCCTGGCCTTGTACTTGTTAATGGAACCATCTGCACTGAGCTTTGTTCTGTGCACCCACTTTACTCCAATGAATTTTCTTCCTTTAGGTCTATCGACTAATTTCCAGGTTTTATTCCTCTGAATCATTGACATCTCCTCCTCCATTGCTTTCTTCCATTTTGAGTCTTTAAGAGCTTCTTCATGTCCAGCAGGTTCATATATTGCTACATTACATCTTTGATGTATGTCAGAAAGTGATCTTGTGCCTCTAACTGGAGGATCATCTTCTAGTTCATCTTTCCATTGATTTGTTGTTTGATTTTGAGAATAATTATCTATTTGATCTTGTGAGAATCCACCTACTCCTTGTGAATTTTTCCAATCCCATTGCTCATTTTCATTGAAGTGTACATCTCTAGTAATTGTAATCTTTCCTGTTTCTGGATGATAGACTTTGTAGGCTTTGGAAACTGAACTATAACCCATGAAGATGCCTGGAATTGCCTTCTTGTCGAGTTTGTCACGTTTAATCTGTGGAACATAAACAAAACATACACAACCAAACACCTTAAGAAACCTTAGTGAAGGTTTATAGCCATACCAAGCTTCGAATGGAGTTTTGTTTTCTAAAACTTTAGTCGGAAGTCGATTTTGCAGAAAAACTGATGTGTTGGCGGCTTCTGCCCAAAAAATTTTAGGTAACTCTTTCTCTTGCAGCATACGTCTAGCCATCTCCATCACATACTTATTCCTCCTTTCGCTAACTCCATTTTGTTCTGGAGTGTAGGGAGCAGTGAGCTGATGTTCAATGCCAGCTTCTTCACAAAATAAATCAAATTCTACAGAGGTGTATTCCTTCCCATTGTCAGACCTCACAGCTCGAATTTTACAGCCATTTTAGTTTTCCACCATTTTTTTGAACTTCCAAAAAACTCCAGCCACTTCTGACTTAAATTTCAAGAAAAAAATCCAACACATTCTTGTGAAATCATCAATAAAAAATATGTAATAGAAGCTACCTTGTAGAGATGGTGTTCTTTGAGGTCCTGCTACATCAGTGTGGATTAGTTGCAGCTTTTGAGAGGCCCTCCAAGTTGATTTAGGAAATGACATCCTATTTTGTTTACCAAATTGGCATGCATGACAATTTGGTATATGATCACCAAGAAATGGTAGGCCTCTTATCATATCATTTTGTGACGCCCCACCTCTATACCCACGCTAGCCAAGAACACTACGGTGTAGTGCTGTCAACTAGCACGGAGAATAAGGCTGTTGAGGAGCGACCATCCGTGTAATTGCTTTGTGCGAGCACCGATATGCCAGATAGTAAAAACGTGCATTTCATTTCAGGAGGAAATCCGACATGCCGATGCAAACTCAAAGCTACTACACAGTGGCTATAATAGTCTAGGACAAAAATATAAAATAATAACACAGATAATAGAAATGCGGAACACAGATGAAACAGAAAGTCTCATATATATATATATATATAATAACTGATGTCAGTTACAATACATTTGACACGGTACATGTGATACAACTACAACAGTCGACTCAGGAAGTTACATATACAAGTACATTAACGTATATAATATACATGAATACACATCTTCCAATACAATTACACTGACTACTAAAAATGACGACGACAACTCCAAAAGATATGAAAGGACTTCATAGCTCAAGCAGCATCCCAAAGCAGAATATCTACAACCTGAAATAACTCGGGTCTGACCCGAGTATTACATTCAAAAGAAAATAATACCCGGGTCAGTCTAATTCAAACTCAGTTATTAGTGCACAGAAGCAATAATAATTAAATAATGAATAGACGACAGTCACAATAAATCTCGTCTATCCAATCACTAATAAGGATGAATTAGGCAAAGGAAACAATCAAGTAATTGGAAACATCAATTAAAACGTCAACTCGAGTAGGGCTGCAGTATACGCAAGCGTGTACTGCCTCGCCGCTACAACATATGGAATACGAAATAGTTCCATAAATCAAAAACAAAAGAAATAACAATAAAACCAATACCGTGTGGCTGCAGTTCACGCTTGCGTGCACTGCCTTGCCACTACAGTGATGATGTACCCAATGAGTACCGTGTGGCTGCAGTTCACGCTTGCGTGCACTGCACTGCCACCACAGTGATGATGTACCCAATGAATATTCACAAGCGTCGCCGTGAATATCATAAGGCCAAGTGTCGATTAAATTGCAGAGACAAATGCGAGGTCAAGCCCAATGAATTTTAGGCTCAACACAAGGCGATGAGCAAAGTAGCAAGTCATGTACACTAAAACAAAGTCAAGAACGTATAAATGCACATGAACAAGTACTGTGCATATACAAGTGCACATAAACAAGTGTAGTTCAATGACTAGACTAGCAAATGTAGTATACAAGTGATGCAGGCAAAATGGATTTATGCAACCTGAACCAACAGAGCACGAAGGCTCGAATGGCCAAATGCACATGGCAATGGTACAACATGGTGCAAAAGAAAGATGCAATTTACATCAAACTGCAATGAACCAAAAATCACAAAACCAACATCTAAATTTAAAGGGTCAAGACAGCTTCAACACAAATTGAAACTGCTTATATACTCGAAGCACGGTGCCAAATGGCATGAACAATACTCTAATGTACAGCCTCCATTGTATATATATACACAGTAAAATGGCTGCAACCTAATCAGGGTAGTAAAGAATGAATGCCACAACTTCAAAGAGCATGCGCAAGTGACTCGAAGTAGTGAGTCAAATACAGTTAAGACAGTGGTGAATATGCAGCACCACGCAACACAAAGCAAACTCATGTGAACATGTACATAGGGACACAAATCTGGACTAATTTTCCATCAGATGAATAAGAAACAAAGACCAGGCTACTCAATGCATACAACATGCAGTGCAACAAAACTCAAGTTAAACTGAGTATAGTTCAATGCAAAAACAGGACCAGACCAACATATGAAATATGAATATGTACATGAAGTAAACATATACATATATGTGTGCGGTCAGTTCAAGTCTAACCAAACAGTGAACCTCAATATCGAAATGAGACAGTAATGCAAGCAATGCCACAATATGCCTCAGAAATTATCCATATGCAATGAAGACAGTATTTGAAACTGAGATCGAAATATATAATGTTAAACAACTCGAAGTCAAGTGATAAAAATCAGGTTTAAAAAGTCAGTACTGAAGTTCAGATGGAAATCAAGTTGAAGCCATGTTCAATAGAAATTGAAGTCATGGTAGCCACAAAAATCAAAGCCGAAGATTAGTATTGTTAACCAAAACAATGCAACACTCCAATGATCAGAGAATCGAGATAACCAGAGAACAAGTTTAAACAAATTCAAGTGGCCAAAGTCAATCAGATCAATGCCAAAGAAATGGTAAAAATCGAACTACCCAAAATCAACACTGTAATGACCATGAAGATCGAATAGATCAAACATCATCAAATGCAAAAGAATTCGAACACTGATAGCCAAGAGAATGAACAGCCTAAAGAACAAAATCAACATTTGAGCAAAAATCACTGTCGAGCATAGCTGAATTAGATGTGAGTGACACGTAAATCACTAAATCGCAAGATTAAACTAGCTAGAATTAGATGTGAGTAAATAAGATTACTCACCTCGTTCGAAGCGAAGGCGAACTCGACCAAAAGGAGCGGCCGAAGTGAGCAACAAGGAGAGAGCTTCGATCGACCAGAGGCCAGCGCCTTCGAATGGAAAAGCCCTAATTTTTGAAAGGGGGGAACGAACGAAAATTGAGCAGCCATTATTTTCGCTTGCGTTTTGTTTTAGGGTTTTTGAATTGAATGAAAATGAGAGAGGGGATCGGGTTCGAAATGAATGAAAACAAGAAAAGGGGACGGGTTATTCACTTTGCTAATCTCACGGCAACGATTAAAACATGGGCCACCATTTGATTTTCAAAGCCCACAATTCCTTTTAACCATTTATAAAAGAATTTTAATTCAAATTTAAAAACTTCAATAGGCAATTAGTTAGGAAAAGTTATCGTCCAAAGACGATAATTAATCGGTACGAAATACCGGGTTGTTACACATTTTTCTTCATTTTCAACATTCTTTGAAGATGACAATACCCAAGCCTCTTGTGCCAAATTTCAGTGATGCTGACATCAGTGGAATAAACTGCATGTTCCTCCTTTATTGGGTCAAATGAGAAGCTTTGACCTTTCATTTTAACTTGCAAAATCTCCTTTCCAGTGACATCGTAAATGTGGCAATGTGAATTTTCAAAGAACACTTTCAATCCTTTTTCAATTAGTTGACCCACGCTTAACAAATTTTGATCAATATCAGGTACATAGAGAACATTTGAAATTGTCTTTATACCTGAACTTGTTGTACTCACAATGGTTCCTTCTCCTTTTGCTGAGATACAACCACCATTTCTGATTCGTACTTTCGTAATTTTAGCGGGCTTCAAATCCCTGAAAAGGGTTTTGTCATAAGTCATGTGGTTTGTACAACCACTGTCAATTAATCAACATTCTGATGAGCTTCGAGTTGAAAAACATGTTGCCACAAACATCTGGTCTTCTTTATTTTGATCAGCAATTTGGGCATCTGCTTCTGGTTTTTGAAATTGACTTCGGCAAATCACGACTTCATGTCCAAGTTGATCGCACTTGCTACACTTTGCATCTGGTCTCCTCCAACATTTGAATGGTGGATGGCCTTTCCTACCACAGTGCCGACAAGATGGAAAATTTCGCTTTGAGTTTCCACCCTTGTTTTGGAGCTGGTTGCTTGATGTGACTTCACTGAATGACATGTGATTTTTCTTGTTTTTCTCAGCATCTTGATGCTTTGCTGGAAAAGCTTCCTCAACTATATGATCTTGCCTCATACGCCTGCGCTGCTCTTGAGCTTGCAAAGCATTTAACAACTCTGCCAAGCTAATCTTGGACATATCCTTTGTGTTCTCTAAGGTTGTGATTGATGCTTCATATTTTTCTGCTACAGTTGCAAGAATTTTTTCTACAATTCTGGAATCAAGAAATTTAGTGCCAAGTAACCTTACCTTGTTAGCAATGCCAAGCAACCTATCTGAATACTCTTTCACGGTCTTAGATTCTTTCATCTTTTGCAACTCAAAGTCTCTTATTAAATTCAGCACTTTCATACCTCGTATTCTTTCATCTCCTGCGTATTCTTCCTTCAAATAATCCCAAACTTCTTTTGATGTTTTGAGGGACATAATTCTTGTGAAAATGGTTATTGAAACGGCAGCAAAAAGAGTTGCTTTCGCCTTTGATTTTTTGGTTTTTCTTTCCTTGTGAAGTTTGATTTGAGCCGTGGTGGACTTGTTTGGCAGCGGATGAACTTCGCAATCCTCTTCCACTGCTTCCCAAAGATCTAAGGCCTCCAGGTAAGTCTCCATTCTTACTTCCCAAAGCTGGTAATTTTCTACATCGAAGACAGGTGGAGCAAGGTGAGAAAGACTTGATTCAGCTTCCATTTCACAGATCCCTTAAGAAGAAAGCTCCGATACCAATTGAAATAAATTAAATTTGTATATTGTAAAGAAGAATGGTAACCCCAAAAAAACTTCTTACTTACTTTTTTATTGATCATCTAACATATTAAATACTGAGAAAACAAACTGAAACATATCAATAGCCGAAATACAAGCTACTGATCCTAAAGACTAGGACACTTTATGAATGGCAAAGTATCTAAATTATTAAGAACAAATGAAAAGACATAACAGTGACGTGGACAAGTATAACAGCACTGAAGCAATTCTAACAGATACATATGAATATATTTCCTTAGACCAAAATCAGAGACATATAGAGCAATAATACATTTTATTATCCAATTTGAGAAACAAATAAATCATCAATTGAAAGTATTACAAATAGATGGCAGTATAGAATATAAACCAGTTGTTGATTATTTTCTAAAGAGATGAATTATTCATAGAATTACGTGTACATATACATCTAAAAAAATGGAATTGTTCAGAAAAAACATAGACATATTATTGAATCAGGTCTTACTTTATTAGCTAAGGCTTTACTTTCCTTAAAATTCAGGCCTGATTCATTTAGTACAGCAGTCCATTTAATCAATAGGTTGCCAATTAAAGTTCTGAAAAATAAACGTCCAATAGAAATTTTATTGAATATAAGACCTGATTATCACAGTTTAAAGACTTTTGGATGTTTATATTTTCCATACTTAAGACCATATAACAACCATAAATTAAATTTTAGATCAACTCCATGTACATTTTTAGGGTATGCAGCAAATCAAAAGGGATATAAAATCTTAGACAGCAAAGGAAAAATATTTGTGAGTAGACATGTGGTATTCAATGAATATGTATTTCTTTTTTTGGTACAGGTATGGAAGCAACACAAAAAGTTTATATTCCGAAGGAATCAACACCAAATATACCTTTGCATCCAACTAAGAAAAGAAAGGAATGGATTGAAGAAAGTTCAGATCACCCTAATCCACAACAAACAGTGCTCAGTGAGCCAGGTCATGAACAAGTAGAGCAATCTGACCAATTGAAGCACACTTTTGAAAATAGTCATACACAATGCAATAGTCAAGAAAATGATCAAGGTCAATCAAGTGCATAATCAGAAAGTACAACTGAGCAAACGTATAATCAACAACAAGTTTAAACTGGGCACCATATGACTGCCAGATCTAAAAATGGAATATTCAAACCTAAATTATACACTTCAACAATCACATCTGAAGAACCAGACAGCTTTGATCAGGCAGTAAAGAATATAAATTGGAAGAAAGCTATGGATGATGAATACCATGCACTCATAAAGAATAAAACATGGAATTTGGTATATCCACCTAAAACAAGAACATAGTAGGGTGCAGGTGGACATGCAGAATAAAAATGAATCCAGATGGAACTATTGCAAGATATAAGGAAAGGCCGGTAGCCAAAGGATATACATGGCAATATGGATTTGATTTTGGTGAAGCCTTTCCCCCAATTATGAAACCAATAACTATTAGAATCATGCTCACCCATAGCATTGCATAGAAAATGGAACATTAGGCAATTGGATGTAAATTTTGCCTTTTTAAATGGTGACTTAAAGGAAGAGGTGTACATAAATTAGTAAAAGGCTACAAGCAAGGCAAGAAATATGTGTGCAAGTGGAATAAGGCCATCTATGGACTTCAACAAGCACCTAGAGTCTGGTTTGATCAACTAAAAAGACACTAACAGCTTTGAATTTTAAATTTACCAAATTAAATAATTCTTTGTTTATAAGAATTAGCAAATTTTCAACTATGTATAGTCTAATATATTTTCATGACTTAATTATTACAGGTGATGATGAGGTAGAAATCAACAATCTCATTAAGTTTTTGGACAGATAATTTTCAATCAAGGATCTTGGAGCTCTGAATTACCTTTTGGGAACTGAAGTGACCAAATTTCAGACTCAGAAATTTTATTATGCATTGGAAAATACATCACAAAATTTTAATCGAAACAAAAATGGATGGTGCCAATTCTCTTCCTACGCCTATGATAACAAGTCATCATTCTTCAAATAACAAGAGAGAACTGGTACTTAATGATAAACTATACAGAAGTATTGTTGTTGCATTACAATATGCAACCATCACAAGACCAGAAATATCATTCAGTGTTAACAAAGGTGTCAATTTATGTACGATCCCAAGGATAAACACTGGAAAGAAGTTAAAAGAATACTAAGATACTTAAAAGGCACAACAGATCATGGTTTGAAACTTAATGTAGACAAACATCTTAATATAATAGGGTACATAGATGCAGATTGAGCAACAAATCCTGATGATAGAAGATCTACCATAGGATATTGCATCTATATTGAAAATAATCCAGTTTCATGCTGTTCTAAAAAATAAACAACAATTTCTAGATCAAGTACTGAAGAAAAATATAGAAGTGTAGCGAGTGCAACTGTTGAAATATGTGGATTAAATCTTTGCTAAATGTATTAAAAGAAAATACAGATGTAAAGCCGATCTTGTGGTTTGATAATCTAAGTTCTATTTCATTATCTGCTAAAGCAGTACTTTATTCTAGAGCCACACATAGAAATTGACTTATATTTTGTTCGAGAATAAGTAATGAGAGGAAAACTAGAAGTTAACCATGTACCTTCTGCTTACCAAATAGCTGATATACTTACCAAACCCCTCTCAACCAAGAAATTCACCATGTTAAAAGGCGAGTTGAAGATTGGAGTTAAGCCAAATCTTTTCAAATCTAAGCAAAAATAAAACTCGTTGAATTCAGAAAGTTAGATCTTAGAAAATCGAAGTCAGCAAAAAAGATCTTTGAAGGAGAAAGCCAATTCATACTGAATCAATTGAACTTCAACAAAAGCGAAAGAGAAACTCCTTCGATTCGTCGAAATCTTAGCTAAGTCCTTCGTCAATCGAGTAGATCGATTATGGACAGAGTCAGCTTTGAGTTATTTTTGAATCAATTTGAAGATCGAAGAATTTTTCAGAGAATTGGGGAAATCGAAAGAGCTAGGGCAGGAAACCCTACATATTTTTAAGGCAACATATTATGATAAATGAGATAGACCAATATGGTATCATATAGCAATATTCTCTGTAATAACCTGTATTGGATATTTACCCACTTTGGACCATAAACTCATATTGTGATTATAAGTACATGTATCTGGCCGTATTATAAAATATCAGTTTTGTATAAGCAATAGAAAATGTTTGTTCTCTCACTTCTTACACCAATTCAAAACTCAATTCTATTATAATCAAAATCTGATAAGTTATACACCGATCGGCAGTCGTCTGTCGACCGACTTTAGGTAATATGAAAAACTGATTTTTAGTTGTTAATTGATGCTTTACTCTTTGGCTTTTCGGTTGTATATTACGAAATGGAGTAAAAAGTAAGAAAAAATAACAAAAGAGATCATATAGCAACGTACATAAATTGAACACAAGAAATCATATAGCAACGTATTGAACACATAAATCATATAGGATCATACATAGAATATAGCAATATAAATTAAATTTATTATGGTAACGATCTTTCTAAGAGCCATGAAAGCTACGATGAAGGGGCAAGAGCGCTGCGGTGATGGGGCAAGATGAAGCAGCGATGTTTTTCGAAAGAGAATGTCACAAGAGAAAGAGAATGTCAAGAGTAGGGTTTAGGGTTTTTTGAGAGAGAGGGGGAGGGAGAGACGATAAATTAGGTAGTATAACATAAAGTATGGGTGATATATATCACCCAATTAAAGTAGACTGGGTAGAATTAAAAGTGAGTAAATTGTAGTCCTCATTGGTGTGTGTATAGCAAGACTCTTTATGAACCAACACAACCGCAGTAGGATCTAAGTTAACTTACACTGTGAGGAAGTGTAGTTCCATGAACCAAATAACTTTGCATGGATCATCTAACCCAAGCAGTAAAGAACCATTTGAACCCACTTCTTTGAACCTATGGTTCAACCCTTAAGTCATGAAAACGCCTTCGAACTGACATCACTAAGAAATCTTCTTCAAATTCAAAAGCAAAATATGTATTGCTAATAAGACTAGTTTTGTTCCTTTTTGTTTTTCCACTTTTCTATCTTTTCTTAAATTTTCTTTTTTTGCTAATTTTCAAAAATAGTTTCGAAAGGAATGCCTTTCGATAATTGTGAAAAAATCAAAAGCATCTGCAATTTTAGATAATTTCATTTTCCTCAAATTATATTACTATATAAAGGTGTAGTCTGTTATTTACTAAGTATAATTATTAGTCACTATGGATAGCTCCATCATATGTTTAGATTATGAAGTATTCGAGTGTTCCATATTATCTATAACATCGGTGCATATTCCTTGTTCAAAATCTAGCCCGATTCTAAGTCAGTATGAAAAAGTTACTACAGTTTGAATGTAAAAAATAGAGACTTCTGCCTAGTCGAAGATTAAATATGGGGATGTAGCATATAATTATTTGCTAACTACAACTTTTAGTCACCATGAAAAACTATAACATACCTTCAAAATATAAAGTGCCTAAGTGTTCTATATTATCCGTAATGCAGATGTGAGTCCATTAGTTAAAAATTTTCCTGATTTCAAGTCAGTAAGAAGAAGTAATTGCATTTTGAACGAAAATGTAGCAATTTCTACCTAGTCGACGTTTGAATATAGTGATGCAGTATGTTATTTGCTTAGTACAACTGTTAACCATCATAAAGAACTACAACATACATTCAAAATATAAAATATGCAAATGTTCTATATGGTTCATGGTATAGAAGCGAGTTCATTTGTCAAAATTTTGCCTGATTTCGAGTCTAAAGGAAGAAGTTACCGCGGTTCGAACGAAAAAGGCAAATTTTGCCTAGTTGGAGTTTGGATATGGGGCTGTAGCATGTTATTTTCTTAGTACAACTGTTAGTCACTACGCAAAATTACAGTGTGTTCAGAATATGAATTACTAAGTGTTCCATAATGTCTATAATATAAAAATGAATTCATTGATCAAAGTCTTCCCTGATTCTGAGTCAGTATGAAGAAATTACCCCAGTTTGAAAAAAAACCGACTTCTGCTTAGTCGTTAGAGTACATATTCCACGTTGTCAAAAAAATTGATTATAAAAATGGAATTCTATGTTGCATTTCAAAATTTCCAACTTTCATCAAATGGAATTCCGGTGTTGATGGAACGTAATGCGGAATAAATTGCCACATTCTGCCAATGGTTAAAGGAATTAAAGATGCATCAGATGGTAGAAAATTTTCCATATCCACCCCTAACTTCTATTCTCTCTTCAATTTTTATTTATAGATGGAAAAATTTATCCTAAAATTCTTGAAACCCTAAATGGTTACCGTGACCACCAACGTAGGTTCAACCATTCACTACCTTAATTAGAACACCAAATTCCACCATCCAACATACAGACTCATTCCCAAAAAAAATTAAATGTTTATCGAAGTGAATTCAACTCGTATTTATGAATAATTATTGGATATTGTGATGAAGTGGCTAATTCGTAAAGAAATACCCTTTTGCTTGATTATAAAAGTTGGACTGAACATGTTTTTTGTCTACTTTTTAATGCTATTTGGTTGCAATTAAACATGCATAAGATTTAATGCACTATGTATAGTGTTGTTTTGTATAACGGATGACTAGATTTAACTTTAATGTACTAAAGAACCCATTAAACCTCTAACACATTCTCTGCTTGTTGTCATTACCATAACTTGAACTCGTGATATACGAAGGAGGTGATTTGGTGTACTGTATTTATCTGATTTGGTACACTATATGTCTATAATTATATGTATAGTTCAATCAGTTTCAAAAAAGTGCGGAGATTTGTTTGCTATATTGTTTGGACCACCCTGAACCATTAATTATTAAGATTCACTCGTTGTTCGGTATTCAAAATTATACTTAGAGTTAGAGCGAACTAAATGGCAATCGTTAGTCATTTATTTTATATCTAGTAAAATAAAGTTAGTTAAATGGGTAAATAAAAAAAATACATACCTTGTTTAGCTAAGACAGTCGCGTTTATCCAATTTTCTTGATGTTAGTGTTTGGATTTTTCCACTCCTTTTGTCCATTTATGAACTACGACTATTGGACCATAATACACATGCCTTAGATATAAGTGATTCTACTGCCTACCATGTCAATTTTGCAATGGTTGACCAAATAAAAATTGTTCTCTTATATGTGTTTGTCAAAAAAAATTCCTCCATGCTTTCGCATGATACTAATTATTTTGAATTGTCAAATCATATCGAATAAAATTATATATCTACAACATCGGTTTACAGTTAGAAAAGAACTAAATGACAACTAATGAAAGTGACTACGCTATGACAATAATATAACTAAAGAGTGACTCTTAAAACTCATTCAGTAAATACAATCATAAATTAATACTTTAAAACTTTACTTATTCACCACAAGAGTTTGAACAGAGGAGGAATAGAATTGAGTTAGGTTTTGATGCATGTTAACACTTCCCCTAAAAAAAATTGCCCACACTCGTTCAAAGTTTTCAAATGGGTTGATGGCAAACTTCTTCTCATGATACAACAAAACCCGAATCCAGGGAGTAGCAATGTCTATTAATTCAGAAGGAAATTTATTGATTAGATATTGAAGAAGATAAAAATTGAAGATAAAACTGACGTTGGAGGTGTATATATAGTATATGAACGGATGCTAAATGAAGGGGCATGGACACTAGAAAACAGTTGCAACTATTTGTGAATAACAGTTCAATTTCGAAAAGGAAAAATAAAATTAAAAATTATGATAGGTGAAACCCAACAGTCATAGCCATTCTAGACCCATGCACGTGCAAAGTGCTAAGTACTTCCGTGCATTCATGTTATGGTAGTGTCTCATTTTCCCTCTTTCTTTATTATTCCAATTAATAAAGAAAATGATTTTTCATATATATACACAAAAATTAAAATATTTTTCCCGATGTGGGACTAATATGTTTGCTTCTACCTTCAATAAACAATCTACCTCAACAATCCCCCACTACATTATTTTATTGACAACAATAAGTTTTTAGCTTAAGATTACGCATCATACGTAGTATATATTCGATTAAACCATATATTAGTGTAAACATTTAAAGACTTTAAGGAAGAGCTGGGTGGTTTTAACTTAAACCAAGTCTCCTTTGACTTAGCCGAAAATATCACACACGTAACCTTATTTTAGCAATAAATCTCCCTTCCTATGAGCACCGTTATGGCCATGTGCTTCATCCCGGCTTAATGAACTCATACAGGTGTTAACCCAATAAACTCTTACTTAGATGCAGCACCACTTCCAAGCTCACAATGGTAAATTTCTATTTCCTTTTAATGTCTCTGTTACCAGACTACCTAGAACTTCATTAAGAGTTTTCAACTTAACATCTTCATATCTGTAAATACATGCTAATTTTAACTTAGTGCTTTCCAATCATATGTTAGTTCGTTATTACCCATTAATCCTTAAAATTAAGTTAGTTAAAATTAAGGTGGGTTACCACTATCATTGATTATTCACAAGTTAGGGTTAAGACCCACTCTGACTGGTGTGGATCTTACCACTACTCTGGTAATGAATTTTGTGAATGGCCCTACCAAATTATCAGTTGATCTTGCATATACAATGGTAACTATTCCATCATTAATTATTTTTCTTACATACTCATGAGGCTTATATTTCTCGACTTTCCATTGTATACGTTATTATATGCTCTGGACATAGTTGCCTAACTATCAGATCATCAAGATATGGCTGGCATCAGTTTCGGCTATAATTTGATATCCAATATCATACTCTGTAATCATTCGACCTCTTTTCTAGTAGCTTAAAGTGCTATGAATTTAGATTCCATTGTGGAGTCTATAATACATGTTTTTTTTATGCCCATGAAACAACACCTCCTTCTAATGTGAAAATCCAACCCGAAGTTGGTCTATTATCATCAGCATCAGTTACCCAACTTGCGTCAGTATAACCCTCTAATATGCTTGGAAACCCATCATAAAAAAGGTCCTAAGCTTTTAGTCCTTTTAAGATAATCAAGGAATCTTTCTACTACTTTCCAATGATGTATTCCAGGGTTGTTGGTTTATCATGTAATTTTGCATACCACATATGCTATATTTGGTTTTTTTACAGTGTATGGCATAAATTATACTTTCAATGGCGCTAGTATACTCAAGCCTAGCGATGTCTCTTCCCTCATGTTCACTTAGATTGATACTTGAATCCATTGTGGGTATTTTCATTCTTGATTTTTAGGTGCCTAAATTTATGAAGCACTATTTCAATAAATGTGGTAGACTTAGTACATAATATTCATTAGTTTTGTTAACTTTTATTCCCAGTATTGTATTGACTTCATTTAAGTCTTTCATTTTGAATTTTGAGTATAGATATTCTTTGGTACTTTGATATTCCTACTAAATATGAATAGATCATCTACATATAGTCAATGATTACTCAATATTCTTTAGTGAACTTAGAGTAGATACATTGTCTACACTATTATATTTAAAACCACATTCGCGAATTGTCGAGTCGAATTTTTCATGCTACTGTTTGGGTGCTTGCTTCAGTCCGTACAGTGATTTTGTTAATTTGAAGACCTTATTTTCATTACCAGGAAGTATAAATCTTACAGGTTGCTCCATATAAATTTCTTTGTTAAGTTCACCATTTAAGAAGGTTATTTTCGCGTCCATTTGATGTGTGTGCAACAGATAGATTGATGCTAAAGCTACCATTACTCGGATGGATGTGATTCTTGCCACAAGAGCATATATATCAAAGAAGTCATTTCCTTCCTTTTATCTAAATCCCATGACTACCAATCTAGCCTTAAAAGTTTGTACACTACCATCATTATTATGTTTCCTTTGAAAAACCCATTTGCAGCCAATTGTTTTTTAAATCCTGGAGGTAAGTCTATTAATACCGTTGTGTTGACAAAATTGAATCCATTTCATCATTAATTGCCTCTTTCCAAAAAGCAGAATCTCTAGATGTTCAAGCCTCTTTATACTTTTGGATCAACATCTTTATCTAGAACTATAGATATCTTACTAAGAACTTCAGTTCTAACTTCCATAAAAAATGCAATAGCTTGAGAAAAATATGAAATCTGGACCAAAAGTTTCTCTTTTCTAATTCTTTTTATCCTTCTTACTTTGTTCTTCTATCGCCTTTCTTTTGTTGTTAGTAGAAGGTGGAGGAGCATCTATTGGTTTTTGAATGTTATTGGGGATTAATGACTAAAATATAATTGAATCGTCCTTGATTTTACTTTTCATAACTCATCATCTCTTTATTCAACAATCATGTTAGAGGATATATCTAATAATCTGTATGCTTTGGAGTTTTCAGCATATCCTATGAATATAATTTTCAAAGCTCTTGGACCTAGTTTAATCTGTTTTGGATCAGTCACCCTATAAAAGACAATACACCCCCACACCTTTAGATATATTAAAATATGTTTTCGACTAATCCATAATTCATAAAGGAGAATTTAGTTTTCCTGATTCTATTATGTAAATGACATGCAGAGAGCAATACTTCACCCTACAAGTTAAGTGGTAGTTTAGCCAAACCATTTCAACCAAAGTTCTGTTTTTTTCTTTCAGCCAAACCATATTGTTGTGGCATATAAGGAGGCATGTGTTGATGAATAATTCCATGTTCTTCATAGAAGTTAGAGAATTTAGGGGAGAAATATTTTCCTCCTCTATCACCTCGTAGGGCCTTTATTTTCTTGCACTTTTGGTTTTTGACAAATAAACACATGTGTATATAGAGTAATCATCAATAAAGGTAATAAAGTACCCTTTTCCACCTTTAATTAAAACGCCATTTAGTTTACATATATCAAAGTGAACTAAATTCAAAAGTTCTGAATTCCTTTCAACAATTGGAAGTGGTTTCTTAGTAATCTTGGCTTGTATACAAATTTCAAATTATCATGCTCATAATTTGTAACAGAAATAAGACCGTGCTTAAACATAGATTTTAGAGGTTTATATTTTAAATGTCCAAGACGTGCATGCCATAAAGATAAAGAATCAATAGTATAAGAAGAATGTTCCTTTATTCCATTAATACTAAGTTTGAACATCTCATTACAAGCATATCTTTTACCCATAAACATTCCATTTTTGGATAGAATTATATTATCAGCCTCCAAGACTTAACATCACTTTTGCATAAGATCGATGCAAGGACCAGTTTCCTCTTGATATCAGGAACATGGAGCACATTAGTGAGAGTGATCTTATTGGCAGTGAAATGAATATCCATGTTTTATTTCCTAGTACTTTGCACCATTCTCGTTTCCCATGATCACTTCTAGTTGTTCTGCAACCTCTTTATAAGTTTTAAATAGATCTCTATTATTGCCAACATGAACCATTACACCAGAATCAAATTACCAGTTTGAAGTTTTTGTTTCATAAATAGTCGTATGCAACTCGGTCATCATGCCAATTTGTAAATCTAAAATCATAGCAATGACTTCCTGCATTTCCTCGAAATCAATCATATTTGCATCCCTGGAGTTTCCATTATTATGTTTAGGAGTAGCTTGCACTCTTGCTTATAGTGCCCAATTTTACCATGGTTAAATCATCCCTTATTCTTTTTGTCTTTTGGATTAGAGTTGGTTCTATGATTGATTTACTTGTTTGATTTAAAGTTCTAGTTTTAATTGCTCTTCCTCTTTGTTCCAGTAGTTACATCATTCACATTAGAAGATGCAAAAACACTATCATTAATTCTATTTTCTTCTTCAATCGTATGTGTTTTCCTATTTTTTCTAAAGTCATATGCAAGAGCTTTTTGCGATAATTGTTCCAATTTTATGGAAGTTTTGCGATTATAGCCCCCACTTTGACTGATTCTGGAATCTGTACTTTCAAATCTCCAAGTTTGGTAACTAAGACTTGTAAGTCATGCACCTGATCCATGATAGAAATATTGTCTATCATTTGAAATTCAAAGTATTGTAGCGTGAAAAACTTTTATGTTCTGATCTTTTTAGTGTTGTACTTCGCTTCTAGTGCATCCCAGATCTGTTTAGCGACCTAATTGGAGTGTACATGGCATATAAGCGGTCAAATAAAGTGTAAGAATGTGGCTACAGCATAGCACTTCATCTTCTTCACGTTTTAACCCATATTACTTTAATTCTTCACTATCCTTTTTGATTGGAGAAGGAATCACTTGAAGGTTTTCATCCAATACATAGGAGACTTTCAGGGTGGTAAGGAGGAAGTTCATCTTGTCTTGCCATTACATGAAGTTGGTTCCATCCTATCCGTCTAGGCTGACGAAATCCTACTTCATTAGTTTGAATGCCGATTCTGATTCCTTTTCCATATGGAATAATGCTTTAACATTGTGATGAAAAAAAGAGGATCAGAATTAAATTAGGTTTTGATGTATGTTAATGCTTTCCTTAAAGCATTATTTCCCCCACTAGTTCAGAGTTTGCTAATGGGTCGATGGAAATCGCTCTAAGGAACAACAAAAGTCAAATCCAGAGAGAAGCAATGTCCGGGGATTCGTAGGAAATTATTGATTAGAAATAAGATAAGGTAAAAATTGAAGAAAAAACTAACATTAGAAGTGTATATATAGTGTACGAACAGATGTTATGATAGTTGAACCCCAACAATCATAGCCCTTCCAAACCCCTTCTCGTACGCACATACTTACAAAGTGTAAGTCCTTTCTGCACGTGCGTGTTGAGGTAGTGTGCCCTTATTCTTCTTTCTTTGTTATTCCAATTGATAGAGCATGTGATGCTTTATATATGTACACAAAAATTAAAATATTTTTCCTGGTGTGGGACTAATATGTTTGCTCCCATCTTCAATAAACAATCTATGGAATCCAATCGAGATGTGGTCTTTTGCATTGCACTCATAGAAGCATAATCTATGGAATTGATTTAATCAAGTTTGGATGTAACAACCTGCAAATTCATCACTTTAGAAATTTTTTAAATCAAATATAAGATTTTTTAACATGAATGATAATGTTTTGAACAATAAATAATATTCGTAATCTTATTTTGAATAAAGATTTATAAAAATATATATTTTGGAAGATATATCGATAAAATGATCGAAAACCATTTTATCAATACATCGTCTTAGACCATCCAACATCATATTCGGGCTAGAGACATACTCATATATATATATATATATATATATATAAGAGTGAGAATATGTGATGAAATTATTTATTTTATTTATGAAAATAAAATCTCTTTATGACATCATCATGATATCACTATATTAGGACAAATGATTTTTGAATTTAAATTGAGTTTAAATGATTTAATAATTATAGCCCTTTTTATTGCTATATAATGATAGATATATTACATTCAAACTTTGTTTATATATATAGATACATACATACATACATATATATATTAAATAAGAAGTGAAAATTTGATCGGAAATCGAAATCATAATCTGTAACGATTCAACATAGAAAAGTTGTGCAACGTTGTAAATCGTTTGAGATACACATATGCACACATACATGTACATATACATGAATAAATCACATGCACATGAATACATATATAGATATACTTACACAATTATATATATATATATATATATTACTAAATATCTCGGATATTTTACTAAAACTTCATCCTTGATTAAACGCAAAGTCAACCTCTTACACCCTAAGTACAAGCACATGGCTACACACATGGAGGGGATGTTCAATTGAGAATGATGAGGGAAGTGGGATGTGTGGTGGCGAGGCAATAGTGATGAAATGGCAAGTAAATATCATGATATTTTTATTCATGTTTTTTCTTATAAATACCACCATCCATCTTCACTTCATTTGTTCATAAATTCCTAAGATTCTTCACTTCTTATACTCCACTTTAATGGCTTCTTGCTTAAAATAATGTCAAATTTTATTACAAAAAGAAACTAAAATGATATAGTAAAGTATATATTATCAAAACTGTTCAAAACCAAATGAAATCCACTCCTTTCACCCTCTACAACCCATGGCCGCCACCTCCTACCACCAAAGGCCCAACCTTTCCCCTCTTCAAGTAAGGCTATGAACACCCTATCACTAAAGGCCAAGGCCGAGGCCATCTAGGAGCTTCAGTGCAACCGTAGCAAGCTAAATTTTTCAAAAAGCAGAGCTATAGTCGTTTTAAAGTTAGTTGATTAAATCCAAGGTGAGAAACTCTATTTATAGTATGATATATTGGAAGATATATATGTTTGGTTATGCTTGGTTGTGATGATTGTTAACCATATTTGGATATGATAATATGTTGTTTGGATGTGTAAATAATTCACGTTTAATATACGTCGAATATCACAAAGGATATCACACTTTACTTTAATAAATGAAAATGGTGTATATGAGATTGTTAAACCTCTTTAAATGGTTTAAAATGGCTTATAATTTTTTTATAAACACTAAAACTCCATTTTGGTGAAGTTCGGACAAGTTATGAAAGTATAGTAAAAAATAGACACGTTGCATAATGTAGTCCAGGATTTCGTGCCGTAGAAAGTTAAACCCATATATACAATGGAATAAGAGTCGGAACTATTTAGAATAAGATTTTTTCAAGCTCCTATAATCATATTTTTCAAAAAAAAGAAAAAGATAGAGATTCCTTTAGTAGATTTTGAAATATGAGCAAATTAAGTTTTTAAAATAATCATGGTTTGGCAATTCAGAAACCAAAGCGATAAATTGCTCAAAAGTAATATTTGTAATTATTTAAAAATATGGAATAAATTCTATATATATATATATATATATATTAAAATTGTTTCAAAAGAGGTTTTATTTATAAAAATGGATTTCTAAATGATCAAAAAGTGGTTTTGATCAAATAAGCCTTAAAATCACCATTCGCAACACTTTTTGCAGCATTTTTAATAACTTTTGAAATATGACTATAAACTTAAGTATTCTTTCCAAAATCTTTTATAAATATTTTCAAATAAATAATCAAGTATTTTAAAGAAAATGTGGAGGTTCTATAATTTATTTCAATTTTATTTTAAATAAATGACTAAAAGAAAAGCTGTTATAAATAAATGATTTAATCTTGTCTCTAAAAGTCGATGAGTAGATTGTATTTTTCTATTCATGAGATCCAGATGTGATATGCTTAAACTAAGGAGATGTTCAAGAGCAACCGGTATGCTTGCTCATCTTGCCTTTTTCCTGGGCGAGGGATAGATAAGGTCGAAATGTCTAAAACAAGACAAGCATAAAAGATTCGATTTTCAAAATTTTAACAACTTGGATTGTATACAAATAATCTTCTTATACTTGGTATTAAGTTCCAATGACGTACTATCTGTGTGAATTTAAAAGGTGATGTCACCGTTATTCGACGGATAGTAAAGGTTGAATACAGAAATTAATGCTGAGTAGAATCGGTATAATTTCTATCGACCCTTTCTAACTCAATAATGTTTTCCAATATCAATTATGAAAATGATTTGATATTTCTAAAGTTAAAGAGAGGTTTAATGATTTCGTATATAGTGGAATGAAATTTTTTAAAGATATATATTTTTGAAAAATATTTTTGATAAAGAGAAAGTAATTAATCAAATGATAAGCACTAATTTATTAACATCTTTTTATCGATGATTATTCGAAGGAACCGGGTCGAATTTGGGTGATCCCTATCCGAAAACCACTTTGAACCAATTTAGGTGTTCGTAGGTGAAAACATGGAATGGTAATAAATGGAATGAAGGGCCGCTTGTCACTGGCCCTTGGAGAAAATTTCCCGTATCATATATATGGTTCAGTAATATCTTCATTAAATCTTCAATGCAAGGGCTGATCACTACTAATCCTAGGGGTAATTCCTGATAGGATGTAGGAGGAGAGTTCCTTCAGTTTATCTTATTCCTAGACAACTCATACAGATGAATGTTTAACATTGCATTTATAAAATAACATACATTAATTTTTACAAAAGTATATTTGTTTGGTGGTGTAGGAAGTAACTCTCTTATACTTAACACCCTTCTCTAAGACGTACAAGCTTAGAGGTTATACATTTGTGGAAATCAATATGTGTGATGGAATTGGCAATGTGGCATTCAAAGTGGAACGTGCTACGTGAAATGTAATCATTACCTCGAGCCTCATCAATCGGGAATGACAAAAACAGAGTAGATGCGGTAGGGCTATGTGGGTCGCACCCATTAGGATATGGTCATCACCTTTCTAGCTTACCCTCTATATTTTGCGTATGTTGTGTATGCTTTAGGATCCTGGATAGATCAGGAATAACCGGGGTAATGTCATAATCGATACTATCAATGGTAAAGGCATGCTGGTTCTATATTAGTAGAGGACCATCTGTTGGTGCCTCGGTGCATTTTTCTAAAGATGTATTATCGCTAAGTAGTCCTTAACCTTGTCATTATATGGAATCTGTTCTCGAATAAGTGCATTCGGATTTGATTTTAGAGCCTAATATGTTGGAATTTAATAATATAATAATTTTGGCTAAGATTATGTATATTCACCTAAAAGTTGTTGTTGAAAGAATGTCATCAAAAATAATATTACCGGATTTAGCATAAATTTATTTTTGGTTATCATAAGGTAAAAACCATTTCCGTGTTTATGTATGATGTGATCTTATGAGATACCCTTTGTTTTCATATATCCGTATTTTGAGTTTCTCATACCAGTCCCATGACTAACCCGGAGTTTATTTTAATCTCCCCTTAAACTCTAGGTTCCCTATTTTTTCGGACAGCCAAATAGTTAGGTAGCATGGAGCATTTCAAGATGTAGCATGGAGTATTTTGGGTCTTTCATAGAAAGTTATCTATTATTCCATTTTGTTTATGTGTTATGCATCTACTAGCACTTGTGAGGATATGCATTTATAACTATCCTGGCTAGGTTAGTACTTACCAGAACTGATGTAGCAATTTGAAGAAATTGCATGTGCTACTCATACGTATAATTAAATGTTGAATATGATGTGATATTCTATTTTTTTCTGTCTAGTACCTTTATTTTCATTTACCTTATGATAATATGCCACCCCGGCACTTAGATTTACGGCACGTGAATACCGAGAATGTATTAGTGTCGATTCTAAAGATCGAGGAGGTGGGTCGTCACATTTGGTATCTGAGCTTATGGTTGAGTGAATACCTAAGACATGATGGGGTTAACTCATTAGAGATAAGGCTAGTAATGCCCTAGAATGAGTTTGGTCTGGGAGAGCGCATATTTGAAATTTTATCCAAGTAAGTATATACTCATTCCTTAAGATAATTTCATCTATAATTCTAAATATGTTTGCTTACAATATGCAGATAGTAGGAGATGAGTAATAGAAGAGGCGAAGGGGAGGTAGCAACACTACCGCCACCAATGATCGATCAAATTCAACTGTAATTGAGGAAGTGGTAATCCCTGTGCAGCCTCAAATTAAATTTGGTACTCTATGCAAGAATTATACAGTTTGGATGGTATACCATTCAAAGGAATGGAGTCCATTATTGAAGTTCAGGCTTGGATCTGCTCTTGTGAAAGAATTTTTTAGGGATTGAATATCAGATATGAGCAGAAAAGGTTCTTAGCTTCTTGGCAGTTACAAAAAGGGGCTCTAGCATGTTGGGAGTCCATAAATCTAAATGATTCAAAAGATAATTTCTCATGGAAACGATTCAAGGAAGTCTTGGAAGAACAATATATGCCAGCTGTAGGAAAATCCTGCCTTTATCAGAGTTTTATGGATTTAAAACAAGGAGAGATGTCAGTAATGGAATATTCCAATAAGTTTAGTGAATTGTCCCATTTTTGGGCCAGGTCTGATAGACACCTCTTTAAAGAAAAATGAAACGCTTATTGCTAGGATGAAGGAGCAATTCAGGAGTGGATGACCGAGCACGTAAAGGGAACCTTTGTAGATTTGGTAGACATGGGCTTTCAATATGAAATTATAGATAAAAGAATTCACCCACAACTCAAAGCAGCAACAATAACTAGAAGAGGAAGTTCAACCATTCTGGGATGAAGCCACGGCAAGGCAAGCCAGAAGAAGGACTGTAAGAAAACAATTTGAAGGATATTACTTGTTATAATTGCCAACATAAGGGTCATTTTTCCACCACATATAAGAATCCTAAGACTCATGATAGAAATTGCTACAATTGTCACAAACTAGGGCACCAGAAGAAGAAATGCCCACTGATAAAGAAAGAGAACATGTCGGAGTTTTTTCCATAAAGATCAACCCTCAATTTCGGCTGATGTGAAGGTAAGAGAGTTCTTGAAGGTATTATCTACATTACTGAAAATCTAATAAGAATATTATTTGATATTGGGGCTTCCTATAGCTTTGTTTCTAAAGAATTGGTTAATAAATTGAAACATACCAAAAAAAATATTAGATACCCCTATCTGTGTCTCTAACCTCATAAGTGGTAAAACTAATCTTGGTATAGTTTGTGAAAAAGTACAAGTTGCCTACCTATCCCAAAAAATTTCATGTGACCTAATCATCCTCGATTTTATTGGATTTGAGATTATGCTCGGTATGGATTGGTTGTCTATATATTAGGCAAGAAGTTTTAACAGAATGTCGTAATTCTCGATTTTTAGTACATCCCGGGGTTACCAAAATGTATCGCGATATGAAGAAGACTTTTTGGTGCGATAGTATGAAGATGGATATCTCTATCCATATTAGCAGATGTGCAAATTTTCAATAGACCAAAAGCGATCAGTAAAAGACCGCTGGATTATTTCAGCCTCTTGAAATTTTGGCTTGAATGTGGAACCAGATATCGATAGATTTCATAGATTGCTTACCTCAATCAAGAAAGGGAAATGAAGTCATTTGGGTATCGTAGATCAATTTCCCAAAAGTGCATACTTTATCCCAGTAAGTCCAACGAGAACAGCTGTAAGTCTTACAAAGATATACTTGAGGGAAATTATTCGATTGCATGGTGCCCCAAGTAGCAAAGTCAATGAACGAGACCCAATCTTTACTAGTAAGTTCTAGGAGGCATTACAAACAGCATTGGGAATGAAGCTGAGTATAAGCAACGCATATCATCCCCAGACCGTTGTGCAAAAAAAAGGCTAAATCGAGTGTTGGAAGATAATCAGAGAGCTTGTATCTTAGATTTTGGAAGTTCATAGGAAAATTATCTTCATCTGGTGGAACTCTAACAATAACAGCTATCATGCAAGTATTCGCAAGGCACCTCACAAAGCTTTATATGTTCGTCCATGTAGATCCTAGCATGTTGGATCAAAACCAGAGATCGATTAGTACTGGGTCTTGATACGATTCAAGAAGCTTCAGAAAAGATAGACTTGATCAGAAAGAAGGTGAAAGAAGCTCAGAGCAGGAAGAAGAGTTACGATGATCAAAGGTGCATGAATTTGGAATTCTCAGTTGGAGATTTTGTGTTTGTGAAAGTCTCTCTGATGAGAGGAGTTGTAAGATTTGAAAGGGTAGGAAAGTAAGCACTCGACCATTGGTCCTTTTTCCATTATTGAGAGGATTTGCCCATTAACCTATTGTGTGGAATTACCCGAAAGGTTGTCTAGTATGCACAATGTCTTTCACATATCCCATCTATGGAAATATGTGAATGATCCAACATGGATTATAGAAAAAGTTGCCAAGGAAGATGTAGAGATAGAACCAAATGTGACAATTATCCGATGATCAATTCGAATCATGGATCACAATGAGAAGCGTCGAGAAGGAAAGTGGTAAGGTTGGTTAAAGTTCAATGCAGTGGTGATACTGGAGACTGCACATGGGAAATAGAAGCTAGAATGAGGTAAGCTTATCTTGAGTTTAGGATTGATGTGAGTTTGCATGTGGTATCGAGATAGTGTACTCACCACATGTGGTGTGGTCACTTATCATATCTCGTATATATCTCCCATTGTCAAATATATATATTCCTATTCGATTCATTTTCTTCTTATCCTTAATTTCAAGGATGAAATTCTTTTAAGATGGGGAGTATGTAACGACCCACAAATTCATCACTTCGAATTTTTTTAAAAACATTCAAATATAATATCTTTTAGCATAAATGATAATGTTTTGAATAATAAATGATAATGGTAATCTTATTTGAATAAAGATTTACAAAAATATATACTTTGGGAGATATATGGATAAAATGACTAAAAACCATTTTATTATTAATAGCTCATATACCATCCGACATCGTACATGTGGCTGGATACATACACTCATTTTTATATATGAGTAAGAATATGTAATAAAATTATTTATTTTATTTATGAAGATAAAATCTCTTTGTGACATCATCATGATATCACTATTTTAGAAGAAATGATTTTTGAATTTAAATTGAGTTTAAATATTACTAGATATGCCCTTTTATTATTATATAATGATAGATATGTTATGTTCAAACTTTATTTGATATATATATATATATATACATATTAAATAAGAAGTGAAAATATGATCGAAATTCGAAATCAGAATCCGTAACAATTCAACATAGAAAAAATTTGCAATGTTGTGAATAATTTGAGATATACATTCGCATACATACATGTACATATACATGTAAACATTCATTTGCACATGAACACATATACACACACAAATATACTTACACAATTATATATATACACACATTACTAAATATCTAGGATATTTTCCTAAAATTTCATCCTTAAGTAAACCCAAAGTCAACCTCATAAACCCTAAGATTAAGCACATGGAAACACACAAGAGGAGGATGTTCGGTTGAGAATGATGAGGGCAGAGGGCTGTGTCTTGGTGAGGAAATGGTGATGAAATGGCAAGCAAATATCATGATATTTTTATTCACTTTTTTTCTATAAATACCACCACCCATCAGCACTTCATTTGTTCAAAAATTCCTAAACTTCTTCACTTCTTATACTCAACTTTAATGGCTTTTTTCCTAAATAAAATAATGTCAAATTTTATTTCAAAAAGATATTAAAGTATATAGTAAGTATATATTATCAAAACTCTTCAAAACCAAGGAAAATCCACTCCTTCCCCCACTACAACTCACGGCCACCACCTCCTACCACCAAAGGCCGAGCCTTTACTCTCTTCCAAGAATGGCCGTGAGGACCCTACCACCAAGGCTAAGGCCGAACCCTTGTAGGAGTTTCAGTGCAAGCGTAGCAGGCTATATTTTCCGAATAGTGGAGTTATAATCGCTTTGTACTTAGTTTGATTAAATCCAAGGTGAGAAACCTATTTATATTATGATATATTGGATGATATATATGTTTGGTTATGCTTGGTTGTGATGATTGTGAGCCATATTTGGATATGGTAATATGTTGTTTGGATATATGAACAATTTACGTTTAATACACGTCAAATATCATAAAGGAAATCATTTACCTTTAATAAATGAAATGGTGTATATGAGATTTTATTTAAATGGTTTATAATGTTTTATAAACATTGAAACCCAATTTGTTGAAGTTTAAAAAAGTTATGGAAGTTGAGTCAAAAATAGACGCATCGAAACGGTAGTTAGCGATTTCGTGCTGTAGAAAATTAAATTCATTTATACAATGGAATAGGAGTCGAAATTCTTTGGAATAAGAATTTTTTGAACTCTTATAATCATAGTTTTCAAACAAAATAAAATGACTGAGATTGCGTTTAGTAGATTTTGAAATATGAACAAATCTAGTTTTCAAAATAGTCGTGGTTTGGCAGTTCGCAGACCAAAGCGATAAATTCCTTAAAAGTAATATGTTTTATTCTTAAAAAATATGGAATAAATTCTATCAATATGATAAAATGTTTTAAAATACATTTGAGTTATAAAAATGAATTTCTAAATAATCGAAAAGTTGTTTTAATCAAATAAGCCTTAAAAGCACTTTTCGCAGCATTTTTTCAGCACTTTTAATGACTTTTGAAATATGGTTGTAAACTTAATTATTCTTTCCTAAATATTTTACAAATATTTTCAAATGAATAATTAAGTATTTTAAAGATAATGTGGAGGTTTTTTAATTTATTTAAAAAAATTAAATAAATGATTTAAAGTAAAGCTGTTATAAATAAAAGGTTTAATCTTGGCTCTAAAAGCCAATGAGTAGACTAGAATTTTCTATTCTTGGGATCTGGATATGAGGTGCTTAAACGAAAGAGATGTTCAAGTGCAACCAGTGCTCTGACTCACTGGGCATTTTTCCTGGGCGAGGGATAGATAAGGTCGAAATGTCAAAAACGACAAGTATAAAAGATTCAATTTTCAAAATTTAAACAGCTTGGATTTTATAGAAATAATCTTCTTATACTTGGTATTAAATTTCATATAGGGAACCCGTACTATCCATATGAATTTAAAAAGTGATTTCACTGTTATTCGACGGATAAAAAGGTTGAATACGCAAATTGATATTGAGTAGAATTAGTATAATTTCTACCGACTCTTTTTAACTCAATATTGTTTTCCAATATGAATTATGAAAATGACTTGATATTTCCAAAGTTAGAGAGACGTTTAATGATTCCTTATATATTAGAAAGAAATATTTTAAAGATTTATATCTCTAGAAGATAATTTTGATAAAGAGAAAGTAATTAATCAATTAATAAGCCCTATTAACTTAACATCTTTTTATCGATGATTAGTTCGAAGGAACCGAGGTCGGATTTAGGTGATCCCTATCCGAAAACCACTTCGAACCAATTTACGCATTCAAAACTGAAAACATGGAATGATAATACATGGAATGAAGGGCTGCTTTTCACTAACACTTGGGGGAAATTTCCTATAACAAATATGTGTCGCAATAGTATCTTCATTGGATCTTCGATGTAAGGGATGCTCGCTACTAATCCTAGGGGTAGTTCCCAACAGGATGTAGTAGGAAAGTTCCATCGATTTGTCCTATTCCTGGACAACTCGGATTGGCGAATGTCTGACATTGCATTTCCAAAATACACGTACATTGATTTTTACAAACATACATATATTTGGTGGTGTAGGTAGTAATTCTCTTACACTTAGCACCCTTCTCTGAGACGTACGAGCCCAAAGGTTATATATTTATAGAAATTAAGAGTGTGTGATGGAATTGGTAGTGTGGCATTTAGAGTGGAATGTGCTACATGAAAGGTAATCGTTACCTCGAGCCTCGGTACTCGGGAATGACGAAAAAAGGGTAGATGCGGCAGGGCTATGTGGGTCACAACCATTAAGATATGGCCATCACCTTTCTAGATTACCATATATATTTCTGGTATGTTATGCATGCTTTAGAATCCCGAATAGACCGAGAACGAACTGAGTGATGTCATATTCGGTATTATATATGATAAATATAGGCCAGCTCTGTATTGGTAGAGGACCATCTGTTGGTGCCTTAGTGCATTTCTCTAGAGATGTACTATTGGAAGGTAGTCCCTTATGTTGTCATTTGATGGAATTCATTCTCCAGTAAGTGCCTTCAGACTTAATTGTAGAGCCTAGTATGCTGGAGTTTAACAATGTAACAATTTCGACTAAAGTGTGTATATTTACCTGAAAGTTGTTTTCAAAAGAATGCCATTAAAAATAATATTGCCAGATTTTGCGTGATAAAAATTTTGGTTATCATAAGGTAAAAACTTATTCCGTGTTTTAAGTGCGACGTAGTCTTATGAGATACTCTTTGTTTTCAAATATCCATATTTTGAGTTTCTCATACCAGTCCCATGACGGACCTGGAGTTTGTTTTCTTTTCCTCTTAAACTCTAGTGCCCTGTTTTTCCAGGCTGCCAAGTAGTTAGGTAGCAAGGAGCATTTGAGATGAAGCTTGGAGCATTTTGGGTCCTTTGTAGAAAGTTATCTATTATTCCATTATATTATGTGTTATGTATCTTCCAGCACTTGCGAGGATAGGCAGTTGTAACTATCCTGGTTGGATTAGTACTTACCAAAACTCTGATGGTGCAGTTTGGAGAAATTGCATGGTCAACTCATATGTATAATTAAATATTGAATATGATGTGAGATTCTATTTTGTTCTGTATTCTACATTTATTTTCTTTTACCCCATGATAATCCGCCTCTCCGACACTTGAATTTATGACACTTGAATACCGAGAATGTATTAATGTCGATTTCTGAAGGTTGAGGTGGTGGGTCGTCACATTGGAGCAAATGGAATTTTGAGCTAAAATCAAACACGATCAAACCAAAACACTTAAGCGTCAGCTTGAATTTTGATGAGTTTACTCACCTCTAGATGAACAGTATATGATATATATTAGATATAATTATTATTTTCGTGTTTGAATGATTTATCGATTAAGTTTGGTTGAATTTCTGCTTTGAAAAGCGAGTAACATATGAACTGAAATGAAGAGAATTTTGTAAAGGAATCCAGATTCCCCATCATTATTGATTTTCATTTAAGTTATATACTTATTGTATAAATTGTTGGACATTAAAGTTTGGTAGTTTAACCATATTGGATATGATATTAATATGTGTTAAAAGTTAAACCTTTTTGGTGATAAAGGCAACAGTAGCACTTTAAGTGGTATGATAGCTCTATGCCTTATTTTTAGTATTTTGAAATACTATTGTTGCTGTTTTGATTTGAAAATGATTTTGATTTTGATGATGATTGTAAAAGTGATTTAAAATTTTCTATTACATTTTATATAAAAATGGTTTTTGAACTTCTTTATTTTATTTCAACCTTTCTGTAAACCTTTTCTAATATATTTGAAAATGTTTTAGAAGTATTTATGAAAGAAAGTTAATAGAACAACGAATATTTATTTAAAGGAAAATAAAGAGGAATTTATCTTTTGTAATAAAGCAATTCCATTTTAAAAAGAAGATAAAAATATTTTGGAATAAATATTGGTTAAAATATATATATATATATATAATGTGGTATTAAAAGAATAGATATATAAATGATATTATACAAAAGGGAAATTAATTTCATTTTGATAAATCGGAAAATAAATCACATTTGTGAATTTATAAAGGTATATGAAATGATTGTTTTATGAAAATTACTTGGTCCTATTTTGAAAATAAAGATTTGCGTTAGGTATAAAAGGAGTTCTATAAAGGAGTTTTATAAATGGATTTTATAAAAAAGTTTTATAAACAGAAACAAGTTTCATAATTGGAAAAGAGTTTATAAATAGATTTGAGTTTTACAAACATAAAAGAATTTATAAATATAAATGAGTTTTGTAAATATAAAAGTGATTTATAGAAATGAGTTTGTATATATAAAAGCGATTTATAAAAAGGAGTTTTATAAAAGGAATGAGATTTGGTTTCCATAAATGATCATTTTTACTTATGGTGGTATGGAAAATGTTCTTTTCATACTTTATACCAAATTACGAGGTATTAAAACTCGTCTCTATCTTAAGAATTAAGAAATGTAGAGGCAAGGATAGCACGCTAACTTATCCGACTACATTATTAATCAAAGGATGAAACTATTTAAAATTAGATAGTGGTAGTAAGTATATTTAGTCTTATTTCTATACTACCATTTACTTACACTAAAAGTGTTTGAGTTTATTTTTATCTATGTTTTAAATGACATTTGTTTTAACCCAACTAAGTATGATTTTGGAAATTAATTCTTTCTTTCTTAAGATTTGTAAAATCTTTCAAAAGTAGTTTCAAACTGAAATTTGTTTCAACGTTCAAAGTGTATGTAAAAGGAGACATATTTGAAGAAATTCCAGTAATACCCCTTGGTTTGGTGATAATTCACTACTCAAGTTCATAAAATAAAATAGACAAGTCATTATGTTCAAAGTCCAATGTTCATATGTGATAAGCAGGATAGTAATTACGCATATATACACTTGTTTATACCGAAGTCTGTAATGAACCGGATTTTTCGTCATTTAGTTTAGAATATTTAAATGGTTTAAATAATGAATTTGGAATTTTAATTTAGTTAATAAGATTTTAAAACTGAAAAAAATTCAAGCAATTTCGTGAATTATTGAAATCGTCAATTCAATTGACGCGCTAAAATCGGATCCGGGGCATAGTCTTGGAATCCGATGAAACAAATTCCATTAGGTCCGTAATAGTGCATTATTATTGGATTCCAAATTTCGTAGTGTTTGTAGTTATCATTTGATCAAACAGCGTATAAACGTGTTGAAATTAGTATCGAAATTTAATATAATAATTGGGTCCAAAAGGCTATCTTCTCCATATGATCGTGTTAGGACTGAAACATTTTCTATTGCGTTCAGAATAGGAGTATAACATTATAAGCGCCTAGCGGCATGCCTCAATAGGGGTTTGAAATTTTGAGTTATGCTAAGTGGTATGTTTTGAATTAAAAAAAAGAATAAAAGCAAATCGAGTCCAGTTTGTCACGCCACCCTACTTTTTTTAGTCACCTCATTTTGAAAATAAGCCATGGCATTTTCTTTTCAAATCGAAAGAAATTGACATCAACGCCATTCAAACACGCAACAGTACTTCCCCTTCTTTTTATAATGCAACCTACTTTCCCTTTTCAAAATCGAAAAAAAAGCAGAACGAATTCACAGTTCCCTCTACTCCTAAACGAAATTCAAATCGAAGAACGACGATCTCATTCAACTAAAATAAAAGAAGCGACCTAAATCGATCGCAACTGCCTATTAATCGCACGCACGATGTTGTCGGAGGAAGACATCTATGAGGACGATGGCGCACGATGGAAGGAAGGCAATCGATGATGGTGGTGGGAAGCGCATGGAGTCAAGGCAGGCGTGGTATCATTCGTCAAGATGATTGGCACGTGATTTGTTTGAACATAAAAAAGGGATCGAATGACGGTTGTTCGGCATCTCGCTGTCGCAGTCGAAGTCTAGCAGCAACCTGGAGTGTCGTAAGCATCCTAGTGGCGTTCACGATGAGTGTCGAGCGACGAGAAGTTTAGGCTTGGGTCGCGATTCATTGTGGCAGGGATTAGAGGGAGAAGTCGTGAAGGCGGCAGCGAGTTAGACATCGGGGTCGGGGTGCGTAGAAGCTGAAGAAGCTGTAGAAACTCTAATCCAAACCATGGTCAGAATCGAGAATAAGAGTTCGAAGGCTGTATAAGCTTACGATCCCTTTGGCTCATTACTAAGGAAGCTTTTGGTGTTGTGACATAATTTATTTAATTTCTGAAATTTAGTTTAGTTAATTATATTATTAAAAATCAAATGAGAAAAGAAAAAAATAATTAAGATATTGAGACAGGAATTTCAAAATGTTTTAATTTGGGAAGTTTATTTAAAGTTAGATTTTTGGAATTTTTATAAACGATTATTTATTTATGTATATGATTAAAAAAGGGAAGTATACTATGCAAAAAAAGGGTATTATTTAAAAGGCTAATGTGTTAGCTTGTACATGTGATAAGTCAACTTAGCTATTTCTTTTGGTAATTATAAGATCAAACTTATAAAATTCGTAATGACATAGGCTACACTATGGAACTATTTTGTAGTCGTTTGGAAATTAATGGGATTTTAGGTCAAATCGAATGTCGATTCGATTTAATCTAATATGAGCATCTGACAAAAAAATAAAATCAAGGTGAGAATTTGTCACCCATTAGGATTGCAGCTTAATTTAAAATGTTGAAAATTTTAAATTATCGGTTGATTGAATGATTAGATAATTTTAATTATCTGTTGGATGATTGTATAATATATAGTAGTATATATATTAGTAATTGGAGTGATATTCCCACACATAATAGCGGATGAGACCTTATGCGCCTCGCATAATAGCGGATAACCCTATGTACCACGATGTCCCTCTCGAAGTGGGATTGGTATTTTTATTGTTGTCTAACATCTGTGGATGTAGGGAAACAGGTTGGAGGGATCTAATTGGATTCCTCAAACATATTTAGTGTTTTTCATATATATAAAATATATGATGTGATTGAATAATCTGAGGATTAATGTGTGTTTTAAAATGTATAACGGCATGGGAATTAATTTTGGTATATTAAATAACATAAATATTATTGAATTCTTAAGGAATTAGAAGGAGATTTTTGATATAAAAATATGTATATCGAAATTTGGATTTTTTAAAATGGATTGATTTGAATAAGCAATAATGGATTTTTGATCATGTTAGATAATGCAGGAAAAATATTTTAAATTAAGATTTAAATATATTATATAAAAGGATTTTTAAGATTAGATTTTAAAGTGATATTCGGAAAATATAAAAGAAGTTGAAGCTGATATTAAAAATAGATTGGTAAAAATAAATGGAATTTATAAAATGGAATTCTATAATTGAGATTATTTTTAGTGAAACTCAAAGGAGTTAAATTTTTTATAAACAATGTTTATAAATAAAAGAAATCGATATTAGATGATAAATTGAAAATATAAATTTACAGGGAGAATTTATATTTAAATATGGAAATAGAGTGAGAGAGAAATAGTGGAAACTATTTTTGAAATGAAAATGGTTAAGGAGACCGAAAGGTAAGTGATGTGATAGAAATCGAGAAGGATTATAAACTGGAATTTGGTTATTAAGATGTAAATATATTTTAATTAATAAATTAAGTGTTATTTTAAAAGGAAAATTTTATTTGGTAAACTATGTAATTTAAGGTTAGTTAGTACTGAATACTTCAGAAGTGAAATTCTTTCAAATACTTAATATTTATTTTAATAAGTCCTAAAATTTTAAACCTGAAAAATGATGTTATAAAAAAGTGTTTCAATATATTTTAAATAATTATTTGAACATGTCTTAAAAATAAATTATTCTTATTTTCCTTCTACATACTTATTTCTATTTACATATGTATATATATAGAGTTTTGAAATGGTTTAAATTTATTTATAAATCTTCTCGAAAGTTGGGAAAGGGTTATTTAGTAGATGAGACCTATAAGAGAATTCTCAAAAACGAAATTTAGGAAAAAAGTATGATAATTTCCAAAGAAGTTAAATAAAAAGTGAACTCCAAAAATGAAATATAATTCATAAAAGAAGTAGAAAGGAAATTGAAATTATAAGTAAGTATATTTGACTTTGGAAATATTGAAGAGAATTAATAAAAAAATTCTGGAACTTATAAAAATTTGTTACGAACAAGTAAAGGAATTTACGAATAAATTGTAAATGATTTTGATAAAAAGAAAAAGAAAATAAATGGAATACTCCCTAAGTGTGAATATAAAATGAAGTGGGGAGAAATATTCTAAATATTGGAATGAGTGGAAATATTCCGTTGAAAACATAAGGGTTGAAAACTGTTTTCAAATATTGAAGAACTGGAAGTAATATCTTATAAAGATATTTTGAAATAAATTTTGAAAAAGTTTAAAATAAGGCCTGATTCTGCTCTTGGATGTGTATTGATAGTTAAATAATCGACTATCAAATTTGGTCAATTTCGTTAATCGTTTCGAAGAGATCGAGATCGGATTTAATTTATCTAAAAACCACTTTGATCTGGTTTGAATGTAACGAATGAATACCATAAAGATGACGAAGACAATGATTTGATTTGTCCAGATCCAAGACAGCTTGTATGGATGAATGCTATTAGAATATCATCGTTGGAGGATGATGAGCATTCTAAGTATAATTTTTTTCTTGAAAGGTAAAGCTTAGCCTCGAGCCTCATCAATCGAAAATGACCAAAACATGGGAGTTACAGCAAGGCTAAGTCGATTGCACCCAATTGGAGTATGTTATCACCTTTCTAGATGTCTTCGAAAACCTATATATTATGGATATGGTTGTGTAGGAAAGAAGGAACGCTCGATGGTAAGGGTGGGAACATCGGGAGTGATAACATATTCGGTCTATCCATGTTAGGGGTAAACCGGCCTTGTGTAGCAGAGGATCCCGACATGGTCCTCGGTACATTGTTCTAGAGGTGTATTGTGGTGGGCGGTACTCCAATAAGCGTCGTACAGTATTGATTGTGCCCAACTATGCTGAAACGTGAGATGCAAGCATTTCAGCTATTTTCTATTTACCTTCTATAAACACTATTATAATATCAGATGATTTTGATAAAAAATTATTTTGGTTATCGTAAGGTAAAAACCCGTCGTGTTTGTGTATGACATGGTCTTACGAGATACCTTTGTTTTCAAAGGATTTTAAGAAACGTTAAAAATTCAACTTGAGTGTGTTTTCTCATGCTGGTTTTCCAGACTGACTCGGGTGTTATTTTGTTAAAATACTCGGGTCGGACAGAGTATTACAGATTCATGTTAAAATGCTATGAAGCTCAGGAGATGAGCTGGAGGAGTTCAGACATATATCACGTACTTGGGTATTTCTGCTGTATGAGATACGTATATCAGGATAAGTTATTAAACTTTATAGATTGAAGTATTGATTGTTGTACTCTGAAAGTGTTATATATATTAACAGTACAGTTCTTGTATTTAAAATCTGTTATTATATATTATATTTTGTTCCGCTACGATTGTGAGATTCTGTGTTGTTGTTTCCTTATTTTCTTTTACCTTTTTCTTCTTCACCCCGAATGAACTGGTATTTCCAGTACTCGACTGCTTGGCGTTTTATACAATGGACGTATTAATGTCAATTTTCGAGGGTCGAAAAACCTGGTCCGTTACAAAGCCCCTTTGAAATAAATCATACCAGCTTTGGGCTAAAAGAGTTTTATTATATGCATATCCATGTTCAATATTATCCAAAGTGCATAATTAAAGTAATGGGAAATATGCTCAAGTCACATCTCTTTATATTCAGTAATGAACATGTTACAAATGGTGCAAATATGCAAATTTCTAATTGTCTAGCCCTTGTTTACAAATATGCCATCTTCCCTCTCATTATCCTTTATGCCATTAGTTTGTTCGCAAACACTCTTTTAATGAAGAGAAGTTGTGGAAGATCTTAATTGGAAAAAGTAATGAGAGAGAAAGAGATTAAGAGTCATTTTCCACAAATGGGTGCATTTTTATTTATGGTTGGAAAAATATAGGCTTGCTTCAATAGGCGATGTGGGACTTTGATTGCTATCTTGGTGATGGTTTCAAATGAATTTATTTATCACATTGCCATCATATTAACATAATTGATAAATTTCTAACGAGATTATTCCAAGCATAACTTTTCAGAATGTTCACTCTCCTTTTAGAATGGTTTTTTTGAATTCATGGTCGTTGTACCTTCATATCATTTGTCAACATTCAGGCACTTATTTGGCCGTCTTATCCCTTAGCTCATTGATCAAATTTGGAGATTTTCTTTTATCTTTTATCCCTTTGATGGGATTCAATCTCAACTTTGATTGGAAGCATTATTTCTCATGCATTGGAAATTCATCTTGTCGTGGCTTGATATGCCTAAAGTGAGAGTGTTAGCTACTCCATCTGATTTGCTTTTCGTAAAATATGTAGTAAGAGTTAAGGAATTCTCTTTTTTATATGTAACCCCTTAGTGAATCCATGCTTCTTAGGGTTAATTTTTCTTTTTGATACACTTCATCTTCAAATACACTTTTTGGTTTCGTTGGTAATCAAGAATCAGCTTTCTAAAATTAACACTCTTGATCTTGCAGATGAAAATCCCATAAGTATTCAGGATACTTTGCATTGGCCTCATGCTGAATCCATCTTAAGGTAGTAACCATGAATGCTTTTAGAATTCGATAGAGATTATAAGTATGGTCATGTCGAAACCGCGCGATCCCAGAGTCAATCTATGTAGAATAATTTTATTTAAATAGAAATTGAGATTACGAGTGTTTTGGAATTCGAAGCAAGTTGTAATTAAAAATCACAAGTGCTTTATAACTCAAAACAAACCATAATCCGAGATATTTTTTACTTCTTTGTAATCTTGTTGTCCTATTTTTGGATGATCTAGTGGATCTATTCTGAACCATTAGATAACGATTCTACTTTCGAGTCCTTGAAAATTTTCCCTTTTACTAATAAGTGATTATGAAGTGGTTCATTAATGTCCTTGAACCTTTCCTGTCTCAATAAGTATTGGTTTGATGGATCTGTCTCTTTTAACTACTCATGATCATAATTCTTGATGGATGCTTTACCATTTTCCAAAAGCCACTCAAAGCATTTTTACGGCCTGGGTAAGAGATTCTATTTCTAATATTTGAAGTTCAAATGAAGCTTTTTTGTAAAACTTATAATCTCACAATAGAAATGCAAATCTCGAATAAGAGACTAAATGGTCATTTTTCATGAACCAACGGCTCTTCTAATTTGAGTTTTAGCAGAACAAATGGGACACAGTGATTTTTTTTATGAAATACATAATTATACACTTTAGGTACATTATAATTTCCTTTTGAAATAAATGGACATATGATCATGATCCACGGGTAACTAGTAACAACTCCTTTGATCTCAAAACACTTTTTCAAAAATGTATACGGTAAAATCCTTTGAATAAAATTATTTGTTAGAATGTGTGTGTATATTGGGGTGTGTGTGTGTGTGTATTGGTGTATATTATTCCACCTTTGTAAGATTTAAAATTATAACATCTTAGGTTTTACTTAGTGAAAATAATTATTTTGCCTATAAGTTTGAAAAATCATTATTCATGAACCGATAGACATTACAAAAAAGAATATGCTTTTCGATAAGAATCCATTCTTTTGAAATAAATGTTCTTTGAAAAAATGGGCTTACTGTTGATGAACTTAAGGTAATATAAGACGAATCACTATAAGGCACGAAATAATCGTTGTCTTTCAAGAATGTTTTCCCCTTCTTTGTCACAGCGGGTTGTATGAAAACATTCTTTCAGGATACAATGGAAATTTATCTGTGCAAATTGTGATTACTTGCTCAGATCAAAAGAAACACTCGGAAGTTAATAATGCTATCGATTTTAGATTTAGAGAAAAGAGAAGTGAAGTCTGCGTTGATGGAATGCACTGTTATATAGGGAGTGAGATGTCTATTCGTCTACAGGTGCATATTCGAACGGTTGTGACCGTTGGCTGTTGAATTTGAATTCAACAGTCTATAAATCTAGGTTTTTGAGAAAAATGTGATCATCTACGAATAGAGGATAGCACACATGTGAATATACTATATAAATCTAGGTTTTGAAATGGAGACTCAAAATTTAATACATCATTGGAAATTCACTGGTATAAGAAGGTATAATTTATAGAACTTTACAGTTTGAAGTTATACTTGTAAATAAATTTATACTTAATTTTGAAATTATGAAAACTTAAGATATACGAAACTGGCATGTATGAAACTATTCAATGCATACAATTGATATAGCCGAAGTCACCGGCCACTTATGATGTCAATTGATCCATCAGACATTATCTAAATTTGCCTGAAACGTGAACTCAATGTCCTTTTGTCATGCGCCGAACTTGATACATGCTTAAGATTTCCCAAGACGCCAAAAATCTACAGCGGTCCATGCATTTAGAACTTTCCATATATAAAACATATGTATTCGATGCTGGCATATGCGGCGGCTGGTATATCTGAAATCATTGTTCATTCAAAAACCATAGAAATAAGATGTATGGGTTGTCTTCTTTTGGCATGCTGAAAAGAAAAGAAAAAACAATTGCTCTTTGGTGTATATTACATGAAATAGTCCAGGGTGGCCATAATTTATATCCTTTCATGTTCAAAATTGTGGTTATGATTAGTAACTGAAATGCCATTGAAAAGTTATTAGGACCCACCTTTCTCTTCACTTAATTGCCATTCCTTTAATCACAAACAAGGTCTTTAGATTCATCAGGAGAGAAAGTGATTAATTAATCTGCCACATCTAGAATTTTATGCCTTCGTAATTTAATATATATACTTGAACCCAAATATGGACGAAATCTTGATAAAGTCTTCAAAATCATATGTATACTTAATAAAAATCTAAAATATATTAAACCATTACCAGCTCCCATACCTCTGATAAATTTATACAGGATAGTGAAGCGCATGGTAGAAATTGAATCTGTTTCTTTTTATCAGAATCCAAGCCTTCTTTCGGTCCATCCGCATATTTTCCATCCACATCCACGAATGAGACTATATTTTCTAAGTTTTCCTACTACTGATATTGTATATTCATATATCTGAAGTCATATTTGCTCAAAATTTTAGTAAGATGTAAAATATGATATACATATAAGCTTCATCCATTACGAAAATTTGTATAGTTAAAATTAACTCGAAATCATTCAAAATCAATATATACTTTTATCAACTTATTTTCAAATACTGGTAACGTGAAATCACGCACTCTGAAGTTTGATGTATACACAGTCGAAATCTTCATTCACCAAATCACATAAATATTTGAATGGAGAAATAATTTTAAAGGACAAATTAAAGTAAATAATTGCTCACAAGGACACGTGCAAAAAACTTTAACTGTAAGGACAAAGCCCAATGTCCAGATACAAATTAAAACAAAACAAAGAATTCTATTTGTCTCCTCTTCCTCGCTTTCACTCAGAATTTGACAAACTTTCTTTTAAAAATAAAATTAAATCAAAACAAATCGATTTCTCATTCAATTGCTCAGAAGCAAAATCAATTTCCACAATCTCCCCAAAACCCAAATTACTTTCCCTAAACGAAAATTACAATTTCCAATTTCTTTGAGTCTGTGTTTGATGTCGCGGTTGTGGTTGATGTTTTACAAGAGGCGGTGAGGAGAAAATTTTGATTAGGTCGCGGTTTGGTCGAGATTGAGGTCGCGAGTTGTTGGCGATGATTGTGTTGGTCAAGGAAGGTGGATTGGAGTCTGGCCGTGGCAGATTAGTTGGGTTTTTGGGCAGTGAAGTCAGAGAAGCAATTTGTTGTATATGCAGAAAGGTGGAGCAACCTACTTGAAAAAAAATGATACATACTTACACAAAACTGATACCTACTTAATACAAACTGATACATAATTACTGCAAACTTGAAATCGTTACATATTTGACTCAAGATATTTCACTGCAGTTAATACACAACCTATTGTTACATTTCAACATAATTTGTTTCAAAAATTACTTATTGTCTTTATTTTGAAATAATAGGATGATGATGATTTTGTTAATCCACATCCAGTTTAAAAGAAGCTATAAAATTGGTATGAGTAATTGGTATGAGATTTCTCTTTCTTTTAAAAAAATTACTTATTACGATAAAAAAGGTGAACATGACCAAACTTTTAACATTTTGTCTTTATTAGAGACAAAAAATATAAGAAATACTCAAAGAAATCTGGAAAAGCAATAACATAGCAGGCATGAAGGTGAAACTAGATGATATGCATCAAATAAAGTATGCACAACAAACAGAAGACACGTAAGTTTTTTTGGTTAAAATGATATCTACTGACAACAAAATGAACAATACAATTGAAACTACTAGTCATAATCAATTGAAAGTTGCTCATTATTCAAACTATCTGTGTTTTTGCATTATAACATTTCATACATAATTCTATACATCATTGTATGCCTTTTATATTTAATTGAATTTGATTCATAACAAAATATTGAAAAATATTATCTCTCAATTTCAAAAATAGTTAGTTCAGAGATAAACAGTTACTACAGGAAGAAAATTGATACCTACATAAAAGAAACTGATACCTACAGAAACAAAACTGATACCTACATAAGAGAAACTGATACCTACAGAAACAAAACTGATACCTACATAAAAGAAACTGATACCTACATAAATAAAAACGACACCTACAAAAACAAAAAAGATAACCGCGTAATAAAAAATAAAACAAAATATTTAGCAAATATATGTTAAAGTAATAGCTACAAACGCAAAAATTCATACACAAATCGATACTAAGTGTGCTAGTAAAACTGTTAAATATTTTAATTCGAAGCATACTATATTGCTTGTACCTTTATCCCTGAAATTTAATGTTTTGTATTAATTGTAAACCAGATAATACAACTTATGCAAACTGATACTAACATTACATTTTGGTTTCGACGGGCTTGACTATGGAATATTTGTAATGATATTCATCGTTTCACTGAACAAAAGCAGAATACCAATAAAACTTGAAAAGAAGGAAATATTATTCACAAGAGCAAGGATTGTACATGCAATATTGACAAATGATGAATATTGCTGGAGTATATCTAAATACATATCAAGCTTAGAAGAAGAAAGAAAAGGAAAGAACTGAATTCACATTGTGATGTTTCACAATTAAATTTGATACTTGTAAAGTAATGTAATTCTGTTGAAATTTATACTTGTGAAGTAATGATGTTCTGTTGCAATTTGATACTTATGAAGTAATGATGTTATGTTCTTAAAAAAAAGCTGCTCTTAATTGTAAAAACAAACACCAGAACTGATACTATAAAAACATTTAACTGATAATAAAACTGATACTGTCACTTATACTAAATACTTAAAATTAAAATCAATTTGATAATACGCTATACTGAATACAAATTAATAACAAAAGGTTCAATTATAATAAACCACCAAAACAAGTCACACATCCACTTATTAATCTGAACAAATTCAAAATGAAAAATCAAATCATATCCTTTTCGAAGCTTGATAATTCCATTTATTATGACCAAGCTGCTTTGCACTTGCCACATCTGTTACGCTTGTTCTGAAAATATGAAAATCCTCCTTTAGACTTAACTGATGGTCTACCTGTGCCACATTATCACCATTGCCAAAAAAAACATTAGTAAAAACATGCTCAGTTTAGAACATTAGTTTTTCCATTTCAGTATACCTAAGGTATACAAAACTGATACCTAGTTACTGATAATCAAAAAGATTGATACTAAGAAAAAATAAAAATGATACCAGAAAACTGATCCTAAGGTATGATGCTTTTTTCACTCTATCACAAGCTACAAACCAATCAATGATACTTTTTCAATCATCACAAGCTTATATCTCATTCTTCAAATCATACAAAGAGCAATCAATAGACAATGGAGTGCTAAAAGTATTATTATTCAACACAAACAGACAAAGAAGACTGTTATCCCCACTGCCAAAAAAATAAAAAATAAACATTAGTAAAAATATGTTCAATGTAGAACACTAATTATTCAATTTCATAAAACTGATACCTACCGTATACAAAACTGATACCTAGTTACTGATAACAAAAAAAATGATAATAAGAAAAAATAAAAATGAAAGCCAAAAAATGAACCTAAAATATGATACTTTTCCACTCTATCACAACTTTATATACAACCCAAACAACTTTATGTCAAAACTTTGAAGAAAAATGAGATCATAGTAGAAATATGAAAAGAACGAGATCGACAAATGCGCATGAGAAAAATATGATAGATGAACTATAATTTTCAGAAGAATGAAATTGAAATGACCGAACAAGGTTGGTCGATATTTTGATTGCGAGAGTAATATTGGATAACGACAAAAAATTTGATCGAAAGGAAGAAGAAGAAAAAGCGCGCGAAAGTGGGCTGGAAGGAAAATACGTGCGTGTGTCCTTGTGAGAAAATAATTAGCGGGCTGTCCTACATCTGAAAAAAGCCCTAAAAGTTGTCCTTAGAAAAATTTCCTGTATTTGAATCCACATATAACACCATATTTATCTGAAACTGTTGTACATTTCAAACCGAAAATTTTTAAACCTAAATATATGAAACAGGTAAATAGGCACAAGGAAGAAGTTGCTAAAAAATTTAGTCCCAGCGACAACAAGTTTGCTTTTTAGTCTGAAGGACACTTTTTAGTGTAAACTGAAAATGATAGTTACAACTATCATTCTGTGATTTACACTAAAAAGTGTCCTTCAGCCTAAAAAACAAACTTCTTGTCCCTGAAACGAAATTTTTCTCTAACTTTTTCCTTGAGCCTAAAATCCCCTATATGAAATTGCACATATAGAAAACTACACACACCCTCCTTGGAATCAAACTTACTTAAAGCTTTAAAACCATACATAGTACATACTCAGAACTTATATATTAAAGACCTGATATTGATATATCCTTGAAATTCAATACTTTTGAAACTCAGGTAAATATAAATTTGACACATATCAAACTTTTCATGTTTGAAACTACGTGCATCAGAAATCTCACATATGCAGCTGAAACCACTATATTCCTGAACCTTTATTTTTTGAAATCTTATGTTCTACAACAACAATACATGTGAAACTTTTATATTTATGAAATAATTTATACGAAACATTATATTCAATATTGTTTTATATTTGCAGAATCTGTACTCATTTGTTCCTGGTGCTCGTAGTCACTTTTGCACAACTTATATACCTTAAAATCAATATGCTTTTGAAGATAAAATTATTACATCCGAAATCACATATACAAAACTATATATTTCTAAGAATTCTTATCTATCAACATTTGTGGATTCCATATCTCTTAATTTGCAAACCATACGTATACTTGAAGCTAGTATATATGAGAAACCGGATTTGTTTGAAATCGCAAAAATCATTTTCGTAATACATTTTCAATGCCACATGTGTGCAAAACCGTTTGTAATTTTGAAATTGTTTATTCTCAAAAGTAACCATAAATATTTTAAAAATCGTGTATATAAAACATCTAGATGTGTATGCAAGATCTGCCAATTCTTTTGACAAACAACATATCGCATATATGAAACCATATCTGGTTATATTCGAAACTCGTATGCATTACCTTTAGAATAAATATATATTCAAAACGGGAAAATGGGCCGCTAGAAGTTTTTACTTTTTTTTCCTACGAATGTGGGTCTATGGACGTGGATTAATTTTTGGTTTGAATGCGAGCTTTATTTTTTCGTCCTAAGGACAAACTTTTGTAAAATTTAAATTTTCTTCTTAATTTCTTCTTGATCTTCATTCTGTTATTACTGATCTTAGTACATCAATCTTCTTGATTCAAGCATGCGTGTTTCTTTATTTTTGTATTCGATCTTCTTGATCATCTCTCGATCTTCATCGTGTTTCTTTATCGTCGATCTTCATCGTGCTCTGTATCTTCATCAAACAATTTCCCTAGATTCAGGTATATCGCTCTTATTTGTTTCGATCTTCTTCTTATCTTTCTTTGATCTAATATCTTTGGATTATTAAGTATATTTTTATTTTTCTAGGTTCCACGGTTTGTCTTCTTTCAGATTTCGATACCAATTTTAAAGTTGTTTCAATGTCAAAGTAAGATTTTATTACGTACTATTATGTTTCTTGAGCATAGTTTATTGTTTTACAATTTTACCGTTCATCCATCATTCTAGTGAATTTTATACGTAGTTTGTTGCGTTGTGATATGTTTATATAGCATTCTGCTGTTGTATTCATAATTTTGTTTAATTGGATTATGTTATGTTCATTTATCATGTGCTTTTTGATTAATTTATATTGCTTTCATTTAGCACTTAATTTTATTTTCATTTATTATGCTATGCTAATTTAGCATTTTCTGTTGTTGATGTATTCATAAGATGAAGTAAGTTTGCTAATGGGTTTTTTAATTTCTTTTGCAGTACTAATATCTACAATGATGAAACAAATAGTTTGCAAGTTATTTTTGAACATAATAAGAATTGTTATTCTACTCGACTTACTACTGGTTCTTCTTTGTTTAGTGTTAACACTGAAATATGTGAAGTTTGGCCATATCTTTGTCCATTTTCTACCAAGATATCTTATGTTTTTGAGAATAAAAATATAATCATTGATACTGATTTAGATTTGATTAGTATTCTGTGTTTTCTAATTTTCAAGAAAAGTGAACATTTTAAGTTTACTTGTAACGACCCGTTAAGTTCGACCATTTAAAATTGTTTGTTTAATAGGATTTTGTAATTTATTTTAGTTGAAAGAATAAAGGTGGTAGATAAGTATTAAAATGAAGGCTAGAATAAATTATATAGAAGTGACTTAGAAACCTATTTAAAGACATTTGAATAAAATTCAAATGAATTAAGTAGAGAAAGAAAGAAAAATTCTTACCTGTACATAAAATTTAATATGGGAATATTAAACCAATTTAATGCAATAAAAGATTGTGAACGATAAATTGAATAGATTAAGAAACCCTGTTATTGCAAGTCAATAAATTTGTAAACCCTAATGAACATCTCAAAATTTATAAATTTATTGAAATTTAAGACATAGCATAAGCGTAGAACTATAGGTATGATGACAAACTTTTATAAATTGTCTAATTAAGGGTCAGCAAATTTATTTGGAAATCAAACTCAATTAAGGGTAAGTAATTATGATGGATTGATGGCATAAACGTTACTAATTTTTATCATAGTAACGGAAGTGCAGATGGAAGGCAACTGTAGAAATTTAAGTACGTATTAACAATTGAAAGGGACTGTCGATTGAGTGGAGTACTTTAGGTTGTCTTACTAAATTTAGAATTTAACATAAGACAAATAGAAATAAATCAATAAACGTATAGATTTTAAGTTTATTATGATGAATTATTTTAGTGATATGACTTAGAATAAATGAAATAATTTGGGTTAATTGGTATTTAATGGAATTAAAGGTTGCAATATTCATAGGTAAGGATTTAGATGAAATAGATTGATGTATGAAAAATTTAATTTGATAAATGGCAATTAATTCCTTTAATTTGTGCAATTAATGTATGTTTAATTGATAACGATAAAAAGTTGATTTTTTTCAGTGTAACCAACGTAAAATATTATCATAGCATGATACTTGGTTTGAATAGAAGGATTTGATTTAATGTGAAAATTTTTGTTCTAAGTATTGAATAAAATTGGGAATCAAATTTTTTTATTTATGATAATAACGTTAGTATTGGTTAATAAATAGATTTCAATGCAGTAACCAAATAAATGGAATAAGATGAGTATATATTGCATAGAAATGAAATGATAAATTATTGATGTAATGGAAGATATAACCATGTCAATTATGCATATAAGGTAATAAGGTAATGAAACCGAGGTAAATTAATTAATTGAGACTTTAAGTAAAATTAACGTGTGGAATTGACCAAGGTTCAATAAAATGAGAATTTGATTGGTTATATTTATTGGTTGAGAAATGTAAATGTGTATTTGGGGAATAAATTTAGTCAGACTTAAGTATTGAATTTAATTAATTAATATATATGATAAATGATGATTAAATAAAAACCCAATACTCTATATATATGTATAATATTTGAGTGAAAATAATAATACACTTATAAATGTGGAATTAAGAGTTTACAACAACTATTTTAAGTAAAGAAATTGTTCATTCAAGTAAATTTGAAACATCGCAATAGGTGTAGATTAAGTGTTGCGTTAAATAAATTATAAAGGAATAAATTTATAGAAACGTAGGAACGGAAGAATGAACATTATAGTAACGTAAAACGTATTGTAGGATAATAATTAAGTATAGGCTTGTAAATTAGATGTATGACAATAAATTTTGTACGTAAATCTTTCTATTAGTTGATAAGTCTTATTTTGATCAATTTAAAGGAATACACTAAATTTTGTAGTTAGTACGGAATATTGATGAGTGAATGAATAAGATGAAACAAAGGTGGAATGTATTAGTTGAGGTTTTAAGTTATTTATGTGATAAGTTACCAAAATTACAATTTTATCTAAATACAGTAATTTATGCAAACAAAAGATGAACATTTTGAAATATTACCACAGTGATATATAAAAGAAACGTTAACTATGTAGTTGGAGAATAATTGATATATTTTGAGTTGGATAATAGAAATCAAGTTATTTATATAATTAGATTTAAGATGAGAGTATAAGTATATGATTAAATAATTGGGTTTTGCGAATAAAATTTATAATTCCCAAATAATAAGAAAACGCAGAGGTTAACACTGCGAAATTTATATACTTATAAATTTTAATTCACATCCAAGCTTGCTAAATTATTGGGAATTGATTGGATTATATAAGTAATGAAATTTGGCCAATATTTAAAGTTGAAAGAAAATTTGGATTTTATGATTTATTTTAATTTATTTAATAAATATTAAAAATAGTCATTTTTGTCACGGACTCGTATTTCGACGAAACTAGTTTCATCGGATCCGTAACGGTGAATTATAATAATGTTTCAAGTTTCGTTGCGATCGGACTTGTCGTTTGATCGTACGGACTCGAAACGCCTTGAAATTTACGCATTTTGAAATCAATTTGAAATTTTTATTTTTTTAGCATAACTTCTTCATACGATCGAATTTGGTCGCGAAACTTTTTCCATCGCGTTCAGAATATTTTGAAACACCTATTTGGATATATAGTTTTAACAAATTCGACTCCGGAGGCAGAACGAGCTTTTTGGGCCAACTATCGTTTAGCACGTTCGTTATCCGTACCCACCTAGCCTTCTTTTATCTGTCTATATATTTGCGATTATAAACCCTAGCCACTCCTTATTTTCATTTTTCTATACGTACATCTCCTTCTCAACTCCTCATTCCAATGGCAGAAAACCTAATTCCCAAATTCCAAAATTTTATTTCAAAAAAAAAAAAAAAAAAAAAAAAAAAAATTTTGTGGATCTGCAGCAGCTTCTGGTCGCGCTTCGGGTTTCAGAGGAGAAAACCCTAGAGCAACTTCGGGTCAGGAAGAAAATGACTCGGGTCGCTCCGGGTCGTTTTGGCGAAAACTCCAAGCAAGCATCGGGGAAATGAGGCGGCGCCCCGAAGTCGAACCCGAAGTTGACCCAGGACCAGAATTTTTCATTTTTCAAATTTTCATAACTTTTGCATACGAGCTCGGATTCACGCGCGGTTTGTTTTGCTGGGATCGTATCGGAATTTCTGACGTTTTGGCACTGGTTTGGATGAATTTGGAGACTGTCCAATTTTTGGGTTTAAATTGGATTTGAATTCAATTTAAATTCAAAAGGTGAGTGTTTTAACCCACTCACAACTACTAGAAGCTTTTATGTTTGTTAAATAAATTTTAGAAATGAATAGAAATTTATTTATGAGCTTTTGGCATGTTATTTCATTCATATCTGTTGAATTGCATTTTATTGAATGTAACTGTTAATTTAATTGATTTATTGCGTGTTAATTGGCTGTTAGAAATTTTTGGTTGCATATGAACTGCTAGTTAACAGTTATGTCAATTATCACTGAATATAAATTGTTAGATTAATAGTTGAAAATTTTAATTTGAATAAACTGCCAGTTATCACCTGTTATATATGATCATATATATAATTGTTATTGATTGATATTGCTTGATGTTTGTGACTGGATGATGGATGTTTTGTTGAATGGATGTTTTATTTGATATCATTAAACTGCAAGTTAGCATACATTTTACATTTCATTCGGGATTGTGGTTTGAAATGATAAAACCGCAAAGTTTTATTTTTTTAAATTGCGGATTGAAATGATAAATATCCGTATCACTTGACCATAGGATAGAAAATTTTATACAGGCACCGCGGTCTATATATAACTATTTTAATGTGATTTCTATGGTTTGGATTGAATACGGTCTATAAATCTTAAATTTATATTGTATAAATATTTTATTTCATATTTATATACCTATGAAGTTGAAATTTTGAAATTAAAAGGAATATAAATTTCTTTATTGAAAATGGAAGAAATTAAGAAAATGGAGTTTGATGATTTATATCCTATGTTTAAATATTAAGTTGGAAATTTTAAAGATATGATATTTATAATTGGATTTTTCCCAAAATATTTTGAAATGAATATTCTAGTAAAAATTGAATTTGGAAATATATATATATATATATTTTACTAGAAATTGAAGTCTTATTAATTATGGATTTTATGTGAATGGTCAAGATTAATTAATAGAATATTGATTTTGAAAGGATAAAAATCCAACTTTAGTTGAAATATTAATGCTCAAAAATGGATATAAATATATATAAAATTGAAATGGTTTTGGGACTTGAAGTAATATTTTGGATTTTGGTTTAACTTTAAAAGAAGAAATATTTGGAAAGCCATGTGATTTATTTCTTTGTAAAGCAACAGTAAAGTTAAACCTTTTTAATTCGCATACCGTTGAATATCCAAACCATTTAGTTTTGAAAATAATGGTTTTAAAATACTATGGATTTTCGAAGAATTATGTTGGAAGTTACAAACAGAATATTGGTTACATGGGATATTAAATAATAAAAAGTGACATAATTTTTTTGGAAAGGAATAATTTTATTTGGGATAAACGATATCATATTGTTTTGGGTTTTAAAAGAAGAAATGATATCGTAATATTACGGTTTGAAATGGATTATATTCTGGTTTTAAAAGTATAAACTATTTTTAAATGACCGCGGTGTTATAATAACGATTGGTTGGCAAAGAGACCGGGATCGGATATGGACATACTCTCTGTCGATACCGAAAACCACTTTGACTAACCGTGTACGCGGTGGAGATTCCAGAATGAAGTAGGTGGTGGCGACGTTTCCTGTAAGGTAAATACGTGGACCCAACTCCCATGAGTTGGCATAAGGTGGCTAAAACAGGAGCGATTCTCAGGCCAATGAGGTCATTCCTCTGATCGGACGCTCCTCTTCGATATTATAATTTGACTTAGATTTGATTCAGTGGCCACTTCTATATTTTGATTTTGGGGAGTTAGTCCGAGGTGGGCGGTAACTGCGGCTACGCGTTTCCACCAGCCTGGATAGCAATTGGTATATCTACCCTGGCATTGCCTAGTTGTGCCGTGTCACCTACCATATCGCGCCTTGTACGAGTTTGGTTTTCTCCCGTAGCCCGTGTGGTATCCTCTAGTGGCTTCCCGATCAGGAGGGGCTATGATATTGGACGGACTACTGGGACTATTACGTGTTAAGGTGGAAAATGTAAAGCCTTAACGCTATTTAAAAGTAAGTTTATTTTATAAATAGACACTATTATAATAGCGCAATATACTACATAGTAAATAGTTTAACGGATCCTTAGGAGATGTAAATCCCGAACATCTCTTGAGTTACTGTACTCATATTTATATTCTGTTTATTTAACTCACATAAGATATTCTAGTCTGACTCGGGTGTTTTTGTCTATTCAAATTCGCTCGGGTCAGTCCGAGCATTTCAGGATAGCAGATTTTAGCTTTGGAGGACGAAGACGAAGAATAAGTATTATGTTATATATAGTATTACACCACACTCTTTCTATTCCGCTGCATTGCTTGTATTGGTATGTGTAACTCTGATATTTATTGTAAAAGAAGAATCAAGCTTTTGTAAACTGTTTATGAACTGTATATTTGTTATTATATTTTATCCTTCCGCTGTGAGATTCTGTTTTTGTTTTATTTCTTCTCTGTTTTTCTTATTTACCCCATAACAATCCGCCCTTGCGTATGCTTTGAATTGGCACGTGTGTCGGTTTAAAGTGTGCAAAAAGGCGGGATGTTACAGTTGGTATCAGAGCTTTGGTTTAGCGATAAACCTTGGCTTTGTGGGGTTTGACTCTTTGTTAATAGGGTAGAAATATCCTATGGGAGTCGCTGAGTGTATATATAAGAGAGAGCGTACTTGTTAGTATTAATAAAAAGATTTTAATATTGTGTTAATCTGTTCCGCTTTGTATTTATAAATTCTGGTTGATGCATGGGACGCTATGTCATCAATAGGGATTTCTAAACACTTAATAGGACAGACCGACATAATATTTGTTTTTAATATAGGTGAATGAAATAATTTGCCTATTATATTTCTATATATAAAAATAGTTTTATAAAGATATATATATATATATTTGGTTGCTATAGATTGGATGTTAGGCAATAAAAATATTTATAATAACTGAAGCTAAGTGAAATTATAATAAACCAAATTTGGAGATTTAGAACTTAAGTCCGGGATTTTTGAAAATTTGCTTTCAAAGAATTTGTGAAATTTATTGATTTGGTTTATAAGTATTTTCTTATATAAATATTTCGTATAAATTGGAAGAATTGTTTTAAAGAAGATTTTGGAAAAGAATTAAATTCTGTACTTTCCTCTCTGTCGCTGGAAAATAAATTCGGTGATGACGGCCGCATCATCGACTTTCATTTTCGAGTTTCGAAGGGGAAAGGCCACTGTAGTAAATTCTACTGCAGATTTATTTTTGAAATTTTCTAAAAATTTTCTTTTATTGTTCTAAATATAATTAGAGATATAAAAGTTGTAAGAACTTATTTATCTATTATTTTGAAATAGATTAAAATTTGACCCGGTATTTAATTCTAAATTTTTCCGTTAATTAATTGTTTAAACTTTGTTAGTGAAATATTAAGTAAGAAAGTTAATGCTAGGGATAAGGGAAGTAAAAGTTTTTAACTGATAAATAATGGAAAAGATTTATTGAAGAATGAATGAATTGAAACCTCTAATTGGAATAAGAGAATAACTGCAAAGCTATAAAGAGGAATTTGCATACATATGAGACAAAGGGTAATATGAATAAACATTAAATTTAATTAAAAGAATGGAGATTAAACTTGTATAAGTTCAATTGCAATTTCCTTAACATAAATAACTTACCCAAATATAAAAGTTGAAGTGTTAAATGAGAAACTGGAATTGAATATTTTACAAGTAGGAATTTAGGAAATAATGAAAGAATTTATTGGTATAAACTTAAGTGATAATTGAAATTTTACCCAAATTAAAGGTGAGTATTATTAATAGGTGATTTTAACTTAAGTAAATAAAATGAAATTCTTTAATAAATAAAGATTGATGTGTACGGTTATAAACTTAAGTATGTTTTAAAATGCTACTAGTAATATAATAAAAAGTAGGTAATATAAATAAATGTCTGTAAACCCTAGATAATGAATTAATAAGATCCTTTATTTATAAAAATGGAGGTTTTAAGGTTAATAATTTAAGTGTAAGTAGAGGGTTACTGTAATTAAATATAATAAAACATAAACATTAAATAAAGGAATGAAATTAAGGGTAAGTTGAAATTGTAATTTATAAAACGAATATATATTTATTGAACCGTTAATAAATAAAAAGGAATTGAGAAGAAACTTGTAAATTTTCACTTGCATTCTTAAATATACATAACTTACCATATAATAAAAGTTGCAATGTTAGTAAGAAAATGTAAGGGGAAATCTTACAAGTGAAGCTTGAGGTAATTAAGGTATTCAATAAATTTGCTGTTATAAATGAGAATTAACTGTATAAACTTAAGTTAAATTGGAAATTTTACTATATAAGAAAGGGTAAGTAGTATAAATAGATGATATAAACCTTAGTCAATAAATTGGAATACAATATAATGAATTTTGTAACAAATGGAAAATGAAAATTGTAAGAAACAAAGAAATTCCTCCATAAATGAAAGAAAGAAAATAAAACCACTGAAGCATGAAATAAATGTATAATAAGCTATTGTGGTGTTGATTTGAATTGTTTGGTTGATGTATGGTTGTTGGGTAAGGAATTTTGGAGTTGTTGGAGGAACAATAATCTATCTCTATTCCATCTAAGACTGTTGAGTAACGGATGCACTTGATAGTTATTTCTCACTCCGTAAAATTTCATAATTTGAACCCGAACAACTAACGGTTGTTGATTGAATGATTGTGGTTTGTGGTGTGTGCCGTTTGTTAAAATGTATGGTTGTTGCATTTGATTTGGATATGAATGATTGAATCTACCCAAACATTTCACTGTAATATAGATATTTAACTTTTAGATTTTATAAGTGAATACAGGGGTTGGAAGCAACTGCTACTGCTTTTGGTTCCAAAATAATAAGCGTATTGCCCGACAAATAGGTACGTTTCCGGATTACGTATAAAGCGCTATTTTATATATTTTCCCGTGTTGGGATATTTTATTTTGGATAATATATGTAATATATTTGTATATTTGGATATTATATTTTCTCCAGAGTCCCTCCGTACAAAGGAGACTCTGCCAAAAATTTTCGTAAATTTTGGACTTAGAATTTGGTTAAAGATATTTTTCCAACTTTAATAGTTCAAGTATTAAAAGACATAATGATTATAAAACAAGTGTATTTCATTAAAGGAAATTAATTTAGTAAATTATTGTTATAAGTTAATATTTGAAATTAGATATACTGTTTTATTCTTCCTTCTCCCTTCCTTTCCCTTTTCGGGGACGAAAAGTTTTGAGTGGGGGAGAGTGTAACGACCCGTTAAGTTCGACCATTTAAAATTGTTTGTTTAATAGGATTTTGTAATTTATTTTAGTTGAAAGAATAAAGGTGGTAGATAAGTATTAAAATGAAGGCTAGAATAAATTATATAGAAGTGACTTAGAAACCTATTTAAAGACATTTGAATAAAATTCAAATGAATTAAGTAGAGAAAGAAAGAAAAATTCTTACCTGTACATAAAATTTAATATGGGAATATTAAACCAATTTAATGCAATAAAAGATTGTGAACGATAAATTGAATAGATTAAGAAACCCTGTTATTGCAAGTCAATAAATTTGTAAACCCTAATGAACATCTCAAAATTTATAAATTTATTGAAATTTAAGACATAGCATAAGCGTAGAACTATAGGTATGATGACAAACTTTTATAAATTGTCTAATTAAGGGTCAGCAAATTTATTTGGAAATCAAACTCAATTAAGGGTAAGTAATTATGATGGATTGATGGCATAAACGTTACTAATTTTTATCATAGTAACGGAAGTGCAGATGGAAGGCAACTGTAGAAATTTAAGTACGTATTAACAATTGAAAGGGACTGTCGATTGAGTGGAGTACTTTAGGTTGTCTTACTAAATTTAGAATTTAACATAAGACAAATAGAAATAAATCAATAAACGTATAGATTTTAAGTTTATTATGATGAATTATTTTAGTGATATGACTTAGAATAAATGAAATAATTTGGGTTAATTGGTATTTAATGGAATTAAAGGTTGCAATATTCATAGGTAAGGATTTAGATGAAATAGATTGATGTATGAAAAATTTAATTTGATAAATGGCAATTAATTCCTTTAATTTGTGCAATTAATGTATGTTTAATTGATAACGATAAAAAGTTGATTTTTTTCAGTGTAACCAACGTAAAATATTATCATAGCATGATACTTGGTTTGAATAGAAGGATTTGATTTAATGTGAAAATTTTTGTTCTAAGTATTGAATAAAATTGGGAATCAAATTTTTTTATTTATGATAATAACGTTAGTATTGGTTAATAAATAGATTTCAATGCAGTAACCAAATAAATGGAATAAGATGAGTATATATTGCATAGAAATGAAATGATAAATTATTGATGTAATGGAAGATATAACCATGTCAATTATGCATATAAGGTAATAAGGTAATGAAACCGAGGTAAATTAATTAATTGAGACTTTAAGTAAAATTAACGTGTGGAATTGACCAAGGTTCAATAAAATGAGAATTTGATTGGTTATATTTATTGGTTGAGAAATGTAAATGTGTATTTGGGGAATAAATTTAGTCAGACTTAAGTATTGAATTTAATTAATTAATATATATGATAAATGATGATTAAATAAAAACCCAATACTCTATATATATGTATAATATTTGAGTGAAAATAATAATACACTTATAAATGTGGAATTAAGAGTTTACAACAACTATTTTAAGTAAAGAAATTGTTCATTCAAGTAAATTTGAAACATCGCAATAGGTGTAGATTAAGTGTTGCGTTAAATAAATTATAAAGGAATAAATTTATAGAAACGTAGGAACGGAAGAATGAACATTATAGTAACGTAAAACGTATTGTAGGATAATAATTAAGTATAGGCTTGTAAATTAGATGTATGACAATAAATTTTGTACGTAAATCTTTCTATTAGTTGATAAGTCTTATTTTGATCAATTTAAAGGAATACACTAAATTTTGTAGTTAGTACGGAATATTGATGAGTGAATGAATAAGATGAAACAAAGGTGGAATGTATTAGTTGAGGTTTTAAGTTATTTATGTGATAAGTTACCAAAATTACAATTTTATCTAAATACAGTAATTTATGCAAACAAAAGATGAACATTTTGAAATATTACCACAGTGATATATAAAAGAAACGTTAACTATGTAGTTGGAGAATAATTGATATATTTTGAGTTGGATAATAGAAATCAAGTTATTTATATAATTAGATTTAAGATGAGAGTATAAGTATATGATTAAATAATTGGGTTTTGCGAATAAAATTTATAATTCCCAAATAATAAGAAAACGCAGAGGTTAACACTGCGAAATTTATATACTTATAAATTTTAATTCACATCCAAGCTTGCTAAATTATTGGGAATTGATTGGATTATATAAGTAATGAAATTTGGCCAATATTTAAAGTTGAAAGAAAATTTGGATTTTATGATTTATTTTAATTTATTTAATAAATATTAAAAATAGTCATTTTTGTCACGGACTCGTATTTCGACGAAACTAGTTTCATCGGATCCGTAACGGTGAATTATAATAATGTTTCAAGTTTCGTTGCGATCGGACTTGTCGTTTGATCGTACGGACTCGAAACGCCTTGAAATTTACGCATTTTGAAATCAATTTGAAATTTTTATTTTTTTAGCATAACTTCTTCATACGATCGAATTTGGTCGCGAAACTTTTTCCATCGCGTTCAGAATATTTTGAAACACCTATTTGGATATATAGTTTTAACAAATTCGACTCCGGAGGCAGAACGAGCTTTTTGGGCCAACTATCGTTTAGCACGTTCGTTATCCGTACCCACCTAGCCTTCTTTTATCTGTCTATATATTTGCGATTATAAACCCTAGCCACTCCTTATTTTCATTTTTCTATACGTACATCTCCTTCTCAACTCCTCATTCCAATGGCAGAAAACCTAATTCCCAAATTCCAAAATTTTATTTCAAAAAAAAAAAAAAAAAAAAAAATTTTTTGTGGATCTGCAGCAGCTTCTGGTCGCGCTTCGGGTTTCAGAGGAGAAAACCCTAGAGCAACTTCGGGTCAGGAAGAAAATGACTCGGGTCGCTCCGGGTCGTTTTGGCGAAAACTCCAAGCAAGCATCGGGGAAATGAGGCGGCGCCCCGAAGTCGAACCCGAAGTTGACCCAGGACCAGAATTTTTCATTTTTCAAATTTTCATAACTTTTGCATACGAGCTCGGATTCACGCGCGGTTTGTTTTGCTGGGATCGTATCGGAATTTCTGACGTTTTGGCACTGGTTTGGATGAATTTGGAGACTGTCCAATTTTTGGGTTTAAATTGGATTTGAATTCAATTTAAATTCAAAAGGCGAGTGTTTTAACCCACTCACAACTACTAAAAGCTTTTATGTTTGTTAAATAAATTTTAGAAATGAATAGAAATTTATTTATGAGCTTTTGGCATGTTATTTCATTCATATCTGTTGAATTGCATTTTATTGAATGTAACTGTTAATTTAATTGATTTATTGCGTGTTAATTGGCTGTTAGAAATTTTTGGTTGCATATGAACTGCTAGTTAACAGTTATGTCAATTATCACTGAATATAAATTGTTAGATTAATAGTTGAAAAATTTAATTTGAATAAACTGCCAGTTATCACCTGTTATATATGATCATATATATAATTGTTATTGATTGATATTGCTTGATGTTTGTGACTGGATGATGGATGTTTTGTTGAATGGATGTTTTATTTGATATCATTAAACTGCAAGTTAGCATACATTTTACATTTCATTCGGGATTGTGGTTTGAAATGATAAAACCGCAAAGTTTTATTTTTTTAAATTGCGGATTGAAATGATAAATATCCGTATCACTTGACCATAGGATAGAAAATTTTATACAGGCACCGCGGTCTATATATAACTATTTTAATGTGATTTCTATGGTTTGGATTGAATACGGTCTATAAATCTTAAATTTATATTGTATAAATATTTTATTTCATATTTATATACCTATGAAGTTGAAATTTTGAAATTAAAAGGAATATAAATTTCTTTATTGAAAATGGAAGAAATTAAGAAAATGGAGTTTGATGATTTATATCCTATGTTTAAATATTAAGTTGGAAATTTTAAAGATATGATATTTATAATTGGATTTTTCCCAAAATATTTTGAAATGAATATTCTAGTAAAAATTGAATTTGGAAATATATATATATATATATATTTTACTAGAAATTGAAGTCTTATTAATTATGGATTTTATGTGAATGGTCAAGATTAATTAATAGAATATTGATTTTGAAAGGATAAAAATCCAACTTTAGTTGAAATATTAATGCTCAAAAATGGATATAAATATATATAAAATTGAAATGGTTTTGGGACTTGAAGTAATATTTTGGATTTTGGTTTAACTTTAAAAGAAGAAATATTTGGAAAGCCATGTGATTTATTTCTTTGTAAAGCAACAGTAAAGTTAAACCTTTTTAATTCGCATACCGTTGAATATCCAAACCATTTAGTTTTGAAAATAATGGTTTTAAAATACTATGGATTTTCGAAGAATTATGTTGGAAGTTACAAACAGAATATTGGTTACATGGGATATTAAATAATAAAAAGTGACATAATTTTTTTGGAAAGGAATAATTTTATTTGGGATAAACGATATCATATTGTTTTGGGTTTTAAAAGAAGAAATGATATCGTAATATTACGGTTTGAAATGGATTATATTCTGGTTTTAAAAGTATAAACTATTTTTAAATGACCGCGGTGTTATAATAACGATTGGTTGGCAAAGAGACCGGGATCGGATATGGACATACTCTCTGTCGATACCGAAAACCACTTTGACTAACCGTGTACGCGGTGGAGATTCCAGAATGAAGTAGGTGGTGGCGACGTTTCCTGTAAGGTAAATACGTGGACCCAACTCCCATGAGTTGGCATAAGGTGGCTAAAACAGGAGCGATTCTCAGGCCAATGAGGTCATTCCTCTGATCGGACGCTCCTCTTCGATATTATAATTTGACTTAGATTTGATTCAGTGGCCACTTCTATATTTTGATTTTGGGGAGTTAGTCCGAGGTGGGCGGTAACTGCGGCTACGCGTTTCCACCAGCCTGGATAGCAATTGGTATATCTACCCTGGCATTGCCTAGTTGTGCCGTGTCACCTACCATATCGCGCCTTGTACGAGTTTGGTTTTCTCCCGTAGCCCGTGTGGTATCCTCTAGTGGCTTCCCGATCAGGAGGGGCTATGATATTGGACGGACTACTGGGACTATTACGTGTTAAGGTGGAAAATGTAAAGCCTTAACGCTATTTAAAAGTAAGTTTATTTTATAAATAGACACTATTATAATAGCGCAATATACTACATAGTAAATAGTTTAACGGATCCTTAGGAGATGTAAATCCCGAACATCTCTTGAGTTACTGTACTCATATTTATATTCTGTTTATTTAACTCACATAAGATATTCTAGTCTGACTCGGGTGTTTTTGTCTATTCAAATTCGCTCGGGTCAGTCCGAGCATTTCAGGATAGCAGATTTTAGCTTTGGAGGACGAAGACGAAGAATAAGTATTATGTTATATATAGTATTACACCACACTCTTTCTATTCCGCTGCATTGCTTGTATTGGTATGTGTAACTCTGATATTTATTGTAAAAGAAGAATCAAGCTTTTGTAAACTGTTTATGAACTGTATATTTGTTATTATATTTTATCCTTCCGCTGTGAGATTCTGTTTTTGTTTTATTTCTTCTCTGTTTTTCTTATTTACCCCATAACAATCCGCCCTTGCGTATGCTTTGAATTGGCACGTGTGTCGGTTTAAAGTGTGCAAAAAGGCGGGATGTTACATTACTGCTAAAGAAAATGTTTGTGCTATGAAAGCTGATACTAGTGGTTGTAGTTTAGGCTATGCAAGTGTTCAAAGCACTTCAATTGGTAGCAGTTCTGCTACAAATAGTTATTCACATGCTGATACTTCTTAATATTTGAAAGATGTTGAAGAACGGTTCTCAAAAAACTATTGTAGATTTTCTTGGTTTTTGTTTTAATGGAGCTGAGGATTTTAGTAGGGGTGGGCACGGTCGGTTAACCCATTCGAACGGTTAAAATTTTCGGTTAACCGCTTGACTTAGTCGGTTCGGTTAACCATTAGACGGTTAATTGTGAATGAATGATACCGACCGAACCATTTTATTTTAACCGCAGTTAACCATTTAATTTAAGCGGTTAACCATCCAATTTAATCGGTTAACTGTTTGCTAGTTAACCGATTAAATTGGATGGTTAACCGTTTAAAATAAAATGTAACTTTTAAAATCTGGAGACTGAATAACTGAATAACTTACACATTACAGTTCATAACTAAATAACTCAAAGCACTCACAGTTACAGTCGTACATTACACTATTACAGTTCATATTAAATACTATCGCTGAATAACACTTACAGCTTACACTTATATAGTTCGGTGCAGTGAGTTAACAGTCACACTTCACAGGATCACAATACATATACATCATTGCAGTGCAGGCTATAGATATAATATATTACAAGGCTACATTAGTAGTTTAGTACATTACAAGGCACTGACCGAAGGGCCAATTCTTGAACGCAACATGCCAACAGCTAGCTAGAGACTCAGAGAGCATCAAAGCAACTGGAAGAGCAAGAGCTACAACAAAACAGCAACCACAATTAGGAATTAGCCAATAGCCATGTAAATTGTAAAGTGTAAACTGTAATATACATTGTAACGTAAATTGTAAAGTGTAGTTCGGCAATGTAAATTGTAAAGTGCAAACAACAAGTTATAACTTACAAGGGTTGTGAGTCTGTGACTTCCTGTTAATACTTGAAACTGTGTTAACAAAATATTTATATAATTCATTCTTGCCGCAACTTGAAACTATGTTAACTATTTGGTTGTTTGAAATAACCAAGGAAAGGACTTTTGTAACCTTGTAGCAAGTAGCAACATTTTTTTGCATGCATTTATACAATAAATTGCACCAAAAAATGAATAAATAGGCCTGAATTTAGCTATAAAGGACTAAAGGAGGATTTTCTAGTTTAGGAATGACAGAAATAATTGTTGCATTGAGACCAACAGAAAGCTTGTTTCTTGGAACAAGTATTAAATGGCACAATTGATATCTCGGAATATAGGCCGCTGGCCTATTTTCTAGTTTATGGACTTGTGATTATAGCCATATGTATAATTACAAAGAAATACAACTTATAGTTTAATTATAGAAAGAACTACAATTCTTGTTTCGAAGTTGTTGTTGTACATTGCACTTAATCACTTATATGTACAACCAAGTCAACTTATAGTTTAATTATAGAAAGAACTACAAGAAAGTTAAAGTAAAAATTATGAACCTGCTCGTAGGCCTAATGACATATGGATGGCGATCGATTCTCCGACAATGTTTCCACAGTTAAAGAAGTCCTCGAACCACATCCGTGTACAAAATCTGTAGCCAAATAACTACTAAGTGTATAAAATCTGTATCCAAATAACTAATAAGTGTGTGACTATGTAATGTGTATTGTATGTAACGATTAAATGATAATAATTTACAAACTAAAGAAATATTACCTGAAAAAACTTCATCATAAAAATTCACATCGTCTAAAGGAACTTCAATTCGATGGTCTACAAAAATAGGTTTAGACCTAAGCCAATTTTGGGTAGGTACCAATGCCTCAACCATTCTTGGACTTAAAGTACTATGAAATGGATCTTAACCCGTTCTCCGGTGCTAAAAGCGGATTTTGAAGCGACTGTGGATACCGAAATTGCAAGAAGATCTCGTGCGACCAAAGATAAAATACGGTACTTTGGACTATTTACCTTCCACCATAAAAAAATATTAAAGTTAATTTTTGGCAATTCAACCGGCTCATTTAAATACCTATCCAATTCATTACTTTCATTATCTTGTTGTTGAACTTGTTTAAGATAAGTATTCATTCTTCTAGAATAAGCACTACCACTACTATCAGTACTTCCACTAATAAATGATGAACTATGTTGTTGTTCATCACAACTTTGCGTCCCAAATGTAGGTTCGATGGCATAAAAATCAAAAAATCTAACTAGAAGGCGTTTCACATCTACTAATATATCTTCTACCACTTCTTTATCGTACATTTCTTCAAGACATAACCTCAAAAATTGGAATTTATATCTAGGATCAAGCACACAAGTAATAAACAGAACTTTGTTCATGCTACCAATATTCCCCCAGTATTTATCAAATTTCTCTTTCATACTTCTTGCCATTCGTGAAAGAGTAGGATCCGTTTTTCCAATCAAATCTTGCAATTCTTCTTGAATTAAACTCAACTCTGTAAAACATACATTTGAGGTAATAGAAAAAGTGCTGCTGAACTTTAAAGTAATGTCATAAAAAAACTTCAAAAATTGGACAAAAAAGTCAGCATTTTTCCAATCTAGTGAATTCGGAGGTTGAGTTTCATTATTAAAGTAGGCAATATAAATACCGTCGCTTTCTTTCATTTCATCAAAAACTCTCTTATATTTCAAAGCGGCTTCCAACATCAAATATGTAGAATTCCATCTAGTTGGCACATCTAAAGCAAGCATAGACTTATTATCAATTGATAAATTAACACAAACCTCCTTAAATTTTGCCAATCTAGCCGGGGACGATCTTATAAATCTAACGGCGGTACGAATCCCAGCAATAGTGCTACTAATTTCTTTCAAACCATCATTAACAATTAAATTAACAATATGAGCACAACAACATATATGAAGGAATTCACCATTCAAAACACAACCATTGCATCCATCATAATCATTCAACGCATTTTTCACATAGTTAATTGCAACTTCATTAGTACTAGCATTATCGACTGTGATAGGAACTATTAGCTTAAGTTCCTACTTTTTGATGCATGAAACCATAAGTTTTCCAATGTTATCCCCTTTATGACTAGTGATCACACAAAAAATTAAAATCCTTTTGTGCGATTTCCAATCGTTATCAATGAAATGTGCGGTTAAAACCATATAATTTACATTTTGAAAAGAGGTCCATGTATCAGTAGTAATACATGCTCCATGCAAACAAGTAGAAAACATGGTTTTAAGATAATCTTTTGTGTCACTATATAAGTTAAGAACATCCCTACAAATTTTTCTACGTGAAGGTACGTCAAAGCTAGGACACATTTTCTGACAAAAATCAAGGAACCCTTCACCCTCAACAAAACTAAAAGGAAGCTCATCAATAATTAACATCCGAGCAAGAGCCCTTCTACACTTATCTTTGTTAAATGTCCATGTAGTAAAGGTGTTACTACCTTCACTTTCACTATTGCTTCTAAAAGCTAAAGTTTTTTTTTATTTTTTATCGTTTTCTCGAGGAATTGATTTACAAGCTGTCCTTATATGATAGATTAAATGTGAAGTACCATTCGCTTTACCATCACAAGCAAACTGTGCATGACAATGATTGCAAATACACTTAGGATGTAAAGGGTTTACCGGATTCTCTTTAGTAACATGTTCCCATACCAAAGATGGTTTTCTAGTAGAGGCTTTGCGCTTAGGAGCTAACGGAGGCCATCCTTCATCAATACGCACTACGTCCGGTTCTTCTTCTTCATCAATTCCTCAAGATTTGTTTCTTCATCCACCCAATCTTTGTCCAACAAATCATCAGCTGCGCTAACTTGCACCTGAAAATAATAGTATGAATATCAAGCAGGTTAAGACTAAAATTAACAATACATAATTTTTCTTGTGAGTTGTGAATCTATGATAACAATACTTATAGCAACAACGATACTTATTATATAATGCAAAATAGCAAGCAAAATTTCAAGCAAAACTATACACTTTGCTTATATTTCAAGTTCAAGTTCATATGATTATAGCTACAAAACAGCAAGCATAACATTAACAATTAGCGCAAGCAGAAACCAGGATGTAAATACAAAACAAATTCATTGATCTCAATTCTTATAACAATTATCACAAGAAAATCAGAAAGAAAAATTCATAATGTAATTATAATAATTATCACAAGCAGAAAGCATAACAATTACTATTTATCAGTTACCACAAGCAGAAATCACTAAATCAGACTGTAAAATAGATTCATTGATTTACAAAACAGCAAGCATAACAATTATCACAAGCAAAAAATTCATTGATCAGAGATTCAGAATGTACATCAGATGTCGATGACTCGATGCCATGAAGCTTTGACGCCATGAAGTCTCGACTGCAATTGAAGTCTCGGCTGATGTCTCGACTGCAACTGAAGTCTCGACTGCAATCAGCAAGCAAAAAATTAATAAGTTATAAACTCAATACTCACATGCTTTCTCTTTCTCACTGATGTCGATGCCATGAGGTCTTGACTCTTGTTGATCTCGAATCCTCGATGCTACGTCGACCGATAATCGATAATGGGTTGGAGGAGTTACGACTGTGAATCGACTGAGAGTCTGGAGTTTGTAGCTTTAGCCTTTAGTTTAGGGATTGGAATTTAGAAATTGGGATTGTGAAATGTGAATTCACTGAATTGAGGCGGCTGCTCTGCTACCTATTAGAGTTAGAATACTGAATAGTGAATAGATTTACTAATTTAGGCTAGGGCACGTAATGGGTTTGCGTTTTGCAAGGAATTCGGGTGAACTGCTATTTTCTAATTTCTAATGCTAATTAAATAATTGTTTGGTTAACGGTTAACCGACCGACCAAATTTTTATTAACCGTTAACCGAACAGAAAATATCGGTTAAGGTCGGTAGGTTAACCAAAGATGTCGGTTAATTGATTTTGTCGGTTAAATCGATTCTGTTTAGATCTGTCAAGGCGGTTAAGTCGGTATGGTTGGTAAAATGCCAACCCCTAGATTTTAGGGAGTTTTTAATGGCATATCAAATAAAAATGCTTATGATTTGGCTTTGTAAGAAATTCTTCTGATAGAATTTCGGTTAGTTGCTCTTGGTTGAAGGATGGCCGTAATTTTTATCTTAATGCTTCTTCGGATTCTGGTCTACTCTTTCGGTTTTTATTAGAACTACAATTTTAATCATTCATGTGGAGACGATCTTAGATATGTTAATGAAGTTAATATTTCAAATAGATTTATTAAATCTTTGATTGTTGATCAAATTCGAGATGCTTCTAGGAAGAAGCCAAAAGATATTATGAAGGAATTTAGAAGAAATTACAATTTTAATCTTTCATATTATTATGCTTATAGCTGAAAATAATTGGCTTTGAAAGAAATATATGGGGATGATGCTATGTCATATAACGATTTAAATTGGTATTTGGAGGCGTTGCAAAATTATAATCCTGGTAGTTATGTGGCCATGGAAGTTAATGCTTCAACAAATCAGTTTGAGAGAGTATGTATTGGTTTTGGTCTTGTCTACTTGGATTTAAACAATGTCGGCCATTAATATTTTTAAATGCAGCTGGTTTGAAGGCAAGACCGGTGTTTTGTTAGCTACTACTTTTAAAAATGGTAACCAAGGTATGAGTTTCATATTAGTTTTGTTTTATTTACTTATTTATTTTTCTGGTAATGACATATTAAACTATCATTGTTAAAAGCAGTACATGATTTTTAATGCAGCCATGTTTACATTAGAATTGTTTGCTTTATTTTATTCAATGATCGAGCTGGATACACTAGAGATGCTTACAGAAACAAGAACTAAAATTTTATGCAGTAGTAACTAAAAGACTTTAAAATAACATATGCTATATTCATATATCATTTTGAACCTAATTCGATTGTGTATAATAGAAATTATTAACATTTAATATATGTTTTGATGTTCAATATAATTCATGTTTCTTGCTATTGAGCAGTCATTAATTATTTATTTTGTAGGTTTCTTTCCTCTTGCTATGGGTATTGTTTCACATGAAAATAAAGCTAATTGGTTTTGGTTTTTGTCTCATTTGAAAGAAATGCTTAATGAAGATCAGTCTTTAGTTTTTATGTCCGATCGTCAATGGAGTCTCATTTTAGGTGTTTCAAAAATATTTCCTTCTTCATATCATAGCTATTTTTACTTCATATGAAACAAAATATTGGTATTGTTGTCAAGGCGGCTAAAGGTGGTTCATCTATTGTTGAGTTGTTAAAACTTTATGCTAGAGCTTCTAATATGTATGATTTTGAGCGATATCTTTTTAAATTTAAGGATATTGAGTGTACGTCTGCAGAAAATTTTCTAAAAGATAAAACTTTTGACCATTGGGCAGATTTTTTTCTTCAAGGACAGCGTTACGGTGAATATTGTTCAAATTTTGTAGAAAGTTTCAATTCGTGGATTTTGGAAGATAGAGTTATGCCTGTAACTTCTTGTTTGGATGGTATTCGAGTGAAAGTTACGGAGAAAATGGCTAAACGAAGAGAAGAATGTTGTTTGTGGACAATGAATCTTTGTCTTATTATAGAGGAATGTTTGTCATAGTTAGTAGATGATGGCTTTGGTTGGGATGTTTATAAGTCTTCGTAATTTGTGTTTGAAGTTAAATCTCCTAAGTCACAAGTTGTTGATCTTAAAAATCATTTATGTAGTTGTAATAAATGGAGAGTTGCTAATTTTCATGTGCCCATGCAATTAAGTGCATTAACAAGTCTAGGTTATCGGTTTATGATTACGTGGAGGACTATTTAACTGTTAATGCTTTTAGATCGTATGATAATGCTATCGTATGATAATGTTATCGTATGATAATGCTATCAATCCAATTCTAGATTTTGATAAGCCAGTTGCTGTTGAAAATGATATTTTGATTAGGCCTCCTAAAGAGGTTCGTGGTGCAGGAAGACCAGCTACAAAGAGGCGTGGTGGATTTGGATATTCTCAAAGTAAAAAAAATAGATGCAGTCAATGTAATGAACTTGGCCACAACAAAAGGAATTGTCTTGCTTCTTCAAAAAGTTAAAAAATATGTGTTTTGTTAGTGTAATAGAGTAGTTTTTAAGTGTAAAGCTGCTAAAGCTTATAGAAGAATGAAGTCAGATTTTGTAAAATCATTAGAAAATAAAATGTGAAATGTTTTGATTATTTTGTTTTAATTTCTAATATCTGCTCTCCCTATATTTTCCTTTGTTGTTGAATTTCGGTTTTTAGGAATTTATTATTTATTCATATTGCAAAATATTTAATATGAATTAAAGAACTGCACTAGCTCTGCACTTCAATATTAACATTTCTATTCTGCTAGTTGTACTTAGCATTTCACTCGAATGCTCGTTGTAACTAGCATTTCATTATAATCGGTATGCATCACACCTGAAATACAATTTCAACATTGAAACCCATAATATGTCATTGTATAGAACTGAGTAAGCTGTTGTGCTAGAACGAAGGATCTGATGATGATGATGATATACTGTTTATATGATTAGCTGATGAGATTACATAAGTAGGTTTGTAATGAACAGCCAGTATGATGATATACTGTTTGTATAATACGGGGGAGCCTCTGCCCCCATATTTCTTCTATATTGCAATGGAATATCTTTCCTTATTGCTAGAAAGAGCAGTTAGACAAAAGAATTAACACCAATTTCTAAAGTGCAACCTATGGAATATCTTCATTATGCAGACTGCACCTCTCTATTTCAGAAAATAACAAACAAAGTAGATAAATAGGATTGCAAATATTAGCTACTGATTAATGGTGCAAAATATCCTATGGTGCTATACTGGCTACTGATATATGGTGTAATATATCCTATGGTGCTATACTGGCTACTGATATATCAACTTCCTATTGCTCCTTTAAAGAAATCAAATAGGATAAATGCATACTTTCTGTGGGAAGGAAGGAAACATAAAATTTCTTGGGATAAATTGTGTATGCCAAAAAAAAGAATGGGCTATAGGCTTGAAAAAGCTAGAGGATCTATGAGATACTTGTGCACTAAACCTACTTTGGCAACTACCATCAAAATAACAACCAACGTGGACTGCATTACAGTATAACCAGCATTACAGTTGAATGATAGTTGTATTTAACATTTCAGTTAAATTCTAGTTATAACTAGCATTACAATATAAACAGTAGTTATCACACTTGAAACAGAGTACAAACATTGGAAATCATATAAAAATTCTATATGGATAAATTCACACATTATTCATTACAGTTCAATTGCTGAGAAATGTATTTTTGCATAATGCAAGTTCTATCTAGCATTTCAACATAAACATTATTCACCACTTCAGAAATACAGTAAAAGCATCAAAAAGCACATAAAAATGACACTTGAATATATCCATAGCTTATCCATTGTAGTTCATGCACTGAAAACAGATAACTATAATTGAAACAAATTCAAATCGATAAGTTTAATACCATCTGAGTAGTTTATACACTAAGAACAAAATACTAGCACTGGAAAACATTTAAGACTCCATCTCAAACTCCATCTCAGTTTAATTAGCAGAAGTAGTTCGGTTCAAATAAAATCCAAAGTTCTAAGAAGTTTAAATGCAATAGCTATTCTTATATAGAATCTTTGTAGGCCTTCTCTGCTGACCAACTGTATTGTGGATCATTGAGTATGTTATACATAACTGCAGCTCTTAGGTTTCTAATCGTTTCCATATTTTTCTAGCATCTCATCCTCATCCAGTTTTTTCAAGTTTGCCATGACAAAGAATGTACAATCAAATCTGTTTCAGGTATAGAAATATTAGTTAATATTACAGTATAATCTAATGCTCAAATAAGATAGCATTCTTTACTCTAGGATTCTAAACTATAGCTTTATATTTTGATCACAATATTAATCAATACATTCATAGAGACCCCATCGCTGCATGTGGAATGTGCACCTTATGCATAGTCTTTTTGTTCAATAGATGCAGTTCAATGAACTGTCAATTAGCAATGCTAGCTTTAACTATGATTTTGCATATTTAATGCATTTCAGGGCCATTTAAAGATATTTATATTTTGGCTATCAATTTGCATGCTTAGTTTAGTCTAAAAGATTTTTAAAATATGTATGCTAGTGTAAACAATCATTTTGGATATTTTATAAATTTATATGCATTAAAAAAATATAAATGATAGTTTGAGCTGTCCTTTTTTTATTTTCCCAATTTTATGCACTTTAAAAATTTCAGTTGTAGGTTTAACTATCATTTTCATCATTAGATGTATTCAGCTGTATTTTAAACAAGAATAAAAAAAGTTAGATGAATATACAAACTAAAATGACAAGATAAAAAATGAAATTGGTTACTTACGAATCGGAATCTTGTGATGGACTTTTTGGCCGCAACACTTTAGGTTTGTAAAATTCTTTGTGCAGTATTCCTACCGTTACCCATTTGTTCTTGAACATCAATTCAATTTTGTCTTTCTGCAAGAAGAAAAATTAGTGATGTATATTAATGTTAGAATGATTTAAAAATTATACTTTTCTTACAAGAATCAGGGCTTGGTATAGCTGGGGTTTGATGTCCATGTTGATCTGGTTTTTGGTTTGGTTGAGTCATAATGACTCCACTGCATTGTTTCATAGTTTAGCATCTGCAAGGTCCAATGGTTTATATAATGCAGAGGGAAGAAAATCTTCTCTGTAAACTCATCCTTCGCAATGACATCTATTGTCAGTATGACTATGTCATGATCATATGTTGATAATGTACTAAAGCATTCTACACATTCATATGTATTAGAATACTTTGTGTTATTTTTTAACATTTATTATGAAAAGCTTATACTTACCATCATCGTTGTAGAAAAGTAGTAAATTTGTTCATACATCTCTTGATTGTAATAAAACCAATCAATAAGTTGTTTAACCAAACAAAGAAGGTTGTAAGTTTTATGGAATAATTATTTTTTTCTGTATTTTTGAACCAGAAATATTAATGCTAGTATTCACTATCATTTACATGTTTACTGCATTGAATGCATTGAAAAATGCAAATGATAGTTTAAACAATCGTCTTGGACATTCGATATACTTATATGCACTTTACAAATACCAATGCTATTTTTAACTCCCATTTTCTTATTCGATACATTTATATGCAGTTTGAAACTTTGAATGCTAGTTTAACTATCATTCTCTCATCCTATACATTTATATGCACTTAAAAAACTATGAATGCTAGTTTTAACCAACATTCTCTCATCCTATACAGTTATCTGCATTTTACAAATACTAATGCTACTTTTAGCTGTCACTCTCCCATTCAATTCATTTATACGCACTTTGAAAAGTTGAATGCGGGGTTTACCTATCATTCTCCCATTTTATACATTTATATGCACTTTTTTACTATCATAATTCTAATTCGATGTATACCTGTCCGTCTGTGACCCCCTCAAACAGAACGGCTTCCAGCATAGATTTCGCTATTGTGATTCCTCATTTGTTCTCTTCATCTTTTGCATATGCTACAGTGCTGTAATTGAAAATCAATAATTGACAAGTTAGTTTTTTTAAATTTTATTTAATTACAATTATAATGAAAGAAAAAAGGCCAGTAATCTTCTCATTTTCATTAAATTTGAAGAAAGTAAGAATTTTGTTTTGTTGTTCTTCATTCAATAATTGTAGAATACTTCTTTTTGTGAGATCTTTACTCTTGTAAGCTTTACTTGATGGCGAGTACCTATCAACATCAATAATTTCTTCATTTTCCACTGTAGTGACTTGCTCATCTGTTTCAGCTTCAGATTCCTCTTCATAAATAGAGTCTTCATTTTTTTTCTTCTTGTTCATGTTCACTTGTATTTTCTTTTGACCTTCCTCAGTTTCAGGTTACTCTTTTTGGTCTTCATTGTCAACATTTTTCTTTGTTTTTCTGTGAACAATTTCATATTGGCAACCATGATCAATTTTATTCCTTCATTGGCGCTTTTTAACCCTCAAAACTAAAGAGATTGGTTTGTTTTGTGCTTTTTCATGCACTATCAGGGATTTTCTGTTACCTCTGAAGATTTGTTTTGATCCTGTTGTTCTTTCTCTTGCTGCATCATCTTAATTTCCTAAGTTATATTAAGACCAAATGATGGTGGTTTTATTTCTTCTCTTACTTTTGATTTCAACATCTTGATTTCTTTTCTCAACTGTATGATAATGCCTTCTGCTTGTATTCTTTTCTTTCCCTTTTTCTAATTCTTCTTCACTGTTCTTCAATTTATTTTTCAAATCTTCAATGTACTGCTGCATTGAGTCGACTTGCTTTTTTGATGTCTCTTCCAAGTTTTTTTTTTGTATCCTAATATTCTCAGTGGTATCCAGCTGAATAAATTTTTGTTGGCTCCTTTGTTGAAGAAGTGCTTTTTCACCTTCAGTCAGGTTTCTTATTTCAAAAAAATCTATTTACTAACATATATAGTAATGAATGAGCTAACATATAATGAATGAACTAATTTTATATATAATTGTAATTTTTCATGTGATGTTATATTCGACTATCATTCTTTCTACAGAAAGTTGTATTTCTACAGAGTTGATATATGTAACTATCATTTAAATTATGCCTATATAATAACAAAATGAAAACTGTTAATATACACTATGTTATGATACATTTATCTATCAATAAATATTTATTGTACTTTTGTGAGAAATAGTAACTTTCTATTGTCCATGTTTATCAAAGCTTCTTTTAAAATGACCTTTTCAAGCTTCTGATATTCCACCTCCCAAATCTAGGTAAGGTAGAACAATATGTTGCTAACGGAGATATCAACATAGGAAAAACAACAAATAAAATATTACTTGTTAAACATATAATGTGTAAAATTTAATATATAGAGATAGATGCATTAACATAAAGTTAGAATGTTAAACTCACGATTGGGAGCATGGAACAACCCAACATGTTTCTTAGCTTTGTTTTGAAAGCTGTTAAAGCTCTACTCAATGAATGATGAATTGAAACCAGCCAAAATACTGAGTTCATTTTGTTTTGATCAAAGATATAAGGAATATATCCTAATGGTAAGTATCTTTGGTTGTCGAGAAAGAAGAAGGTTATCATTGCAAGAATAATAATCAGTTTTGAAAAATCAGTTTCATGTTAAAATTATTGTGTTTCCAGTAAATTATTTATCTTTGAAATTGTAAGATCCTTTTTGATGTGCTCTATTGTTCCAAAATTTCTTAGTACAAAATCTTTACAATTATCTAGAAGGATTTGTAAACTCATTTTAGGTAATGGAAAAATATTAATTCCAGACAAAGGTAAGCTAAAGAGAATTGAAACATCTTCAGGTTTGATTTTAAGAAAATATTCCCCACTTTAAAGTTTCTTCATCGATATAAAATGTTTCTATGATATCATCTAAGGTTGTTGATGATTTTGTAAAAGCCGCTATTGTAACAGCTCGAAAATCCGTAACCCTTGAGTCAACACTATTTTTCATCACTCAACTCAAGATGAACGGAAATACGAACCATTTGGGTTAAAGAAGAAGGAGGTAGAAGAAGAAAATAGAAACAACATCAGAATCTAACCATCGCAGCGGAATGAAATATAACAGATAATAACAGATCTTTACACAAAAGAAAACTATATATGTTTTATACATACATCACCAGAATACATCATCAGAGTTAAATGACATCAATAACATACAATCTGGATAGTCATATAAACTTATCCTCAAAACTGAATACACAGCGGAATAATAATCAAGTACGGAAGTACGTATCGTCATCCAGCTCGTCTCCTGAGCTCCACAACAACATATCTTGTATTCTATAATACTCGGTCTGATCCGAGCATTATAGTCAAATAACACCCGAGTCAGTCTAGAATACCAGCGTGAGAAATCACACTCCAATTGAGTTTTAAAATTTCGAAAATCCTTTTGAAAACAAAAGCATCTCGTAAGACCACACCACAAATAAACATGTCGGGTTTTTAGCTTACAATAGCCAAAACACTTTTTATTAAAATCCTCTGATATTATAATAGGGTCTATTTACAAATACTTATTAAAATAGCCGAAATTGTTACATTCATTAAATTCCAGCTACTAGCCACAGTCGTGGGTAATACAAACAAAACCGTAAAAGGCACGTAGGGAGAATGGATTTCCAACTAATGACTAGGAATTGGGGCACCACCTGTCACAGTACGTGATTTAGATCACCGTACCGAGGATTACTCCTAATCCCCTGCAACACAAGACCGGGACTACCTCTTACTGGATAATCCCGAGTAAGATCACCCCACGGTTGGGATCAGCAACCGCACCACTAAGCCGAATAAAAGGGACATCTAGACAGGGTGACCTCACCCTAATGGGTGCTACCCACCCAGCCTTGCTGCGTAACCCCTGATTTTCAGTCGTTCCTGGTTGATGAGGCTCGAGGCTAAGCGTTACCTTTTTAGAACATATCCCTTAGAATGCTCACCGTCCACCTGACGATGATCTGAAAGCATTTATCCATACAAGTTCGTCCCGAGTTCGAACGGAACCGAAGGCACTACTCCTACCGCATCCATTATGGAATCATCCTCAAGATTAGTAGCGACTAGCCCTTGCACTTCACTGCTCCACCTTCGAATCCAAACTCTTGTTTTCCACACGAAAACGTTCAAACCGGATCGAAGTGGTTTTCGAGAAATTAATCCCGATCTCGGTCTCCACGAAACAATCAACGCATTGTCCAATATTGATAGTCGGTTATTTAACTATCAAATAACATTCACAAACATCCATCAACATAAATAATTTCTCCAATTATTTATTATTCTCAAAATATCTTCGCAAGATATATTTCCACTTTTCAATCCCCTTTTGAAAACAGTTTCAAACCATTTTCTCTCACGGAGTAAATTCCCCAAATATTTTCGATTCCCACTGAAATCACCAAGTACAAACATATTAGATTTTAAAATAATTTAAAACACTTTATTATAAAACATACTTTAACATTTAAATTTAGAAAAAATACAATAATACTTTATTAAAAATATATACTTTAAGAGTATTTAAAATAAAGCTACTTTATAAAACATAAACTAAAATTTCCTCTTTTAAAAACATAATACCAAGTCACCTTTAAATAATTTCTATTATAATAAATTTGAAAAAGACTTACTTTAAAATTTAAACATTTAAAAATAATAAATTTTCTACAACATACTTCTTAAAACAACTTTAACTTTTAACTCATAGTTATAAATTTGTTTTGAAAACGTACTTGGCTATCCAGGGAAATACGCTTCTCTTTCACATCTTTTAAAAATAAATCACTATTTATTTTTTTAACAAATTTATCCATTCCTTTATTAAATTCTCACCGTGAATTTATTCTTTCAAATATCTACTGATATATTGCTTTACCTTTATAAACCAAGTTTATAAGTTTTATATACTCAACTTCCTTTTAAAATTACGATTCCAAACACTTAGAACAATTTCCAAATTGATTCCCGATTTACTTCATTTTGAAATAAATTTCTTCACTTACTCAATTTATTCCAAAACCCATTGACTTCAAATTTTTATTTCTTACTTATGATTTAAAATCTTTTAATTGAAAAATACCAATTTTAGATTTCCAAAAATTCCTTCGTTATCCTTTTAAATAAATTTAAACCTTAAAATTTTAAAATAAATTCTTTATCCCTTTAAATAATATCACTTAAGTTTTATAATTCGTTATTTTTTGTTTATTCAAAATCTCTTTTTTCCCATACTCGGAATTATTTTAGAATTTTAAAATCGCTTTTATTTTTTCTAGTTCATTCTTAAATTTATTCAAATTCCCTATAATTATTTTACTTAAGGGTTTACTCTTTTATTTTCTTTCCGAAAATCCAATTCTATATATTTTGATAACTCAGTGTACCGAATATACTCAAGCAAACCATAGCATTCAATATTCTAATTATCAATATAATTCATCACAGAATATCAAATATTCATAACAAAGAATATTAAACGATCTAAATAATTTTGAGGAATCCAGTTGGATCCCTCCAATCTGTTTCCCTACATCCACCGATGTTAGCACAATACCAATTTCACTTCGAGGTGGAATATCGCGGTATATGGGATTAATATAATATCATCCGCTATTATGCGGCGCATAGGGTCTCATCCGCTATATAATGCGGGAAATCAATCACTCCAATATATACTACATACTACCATATATAATATAGCACATCAAATCAATTCAAACATTCAACCAATTATTTAAATTTAACCATATAAATTTAAATTAAAAACCCAGAAGAGTGAGATTGACTCACCTTTGATTTTGATGTTTGCAATCCATTTCCAACTCGACTATTTCTTCCCGATTTGGACCTTGTATAAACATGTATGGATTTGTTAATATTTGTAATAACCGGACTAATTATCTCATTTTATAAATTACTTAACAATGATTTATTTAATAGCCTCCCCTTTTTCAATCCTCCAGTAAAAATAGTTTATATAGATTTCAAATTCTATATCCATATATATACCCATAAAAATAATTTATACTGCCCCTCTTTTTTTTTTAAAGAAAAAATCTATATTTAAACCTTATATATACTATTTCCCCTGTATATACATGTGTAAAATTAGATTTAAGTTTTGAAAATAATTTGTTAATATATATGTACACCTTACTGTTAACATCAAACATGAGTTATAAGTAAAATTTTCTTTTCTTCTACTTTTATTTTTTTATTTTTTAAAGATAAATTCATAAGTAAGTGTTATTAAATTTAAATCAAACATATACCTTGCTGCGTGATACGAGCCTCCCTCACGTTTGTCACCGTGACCCGCGAGCATCACTATCCCGCGACGGTTTCCTTCCTTCACGATAAACCTTTTCCCCCAATTTGCTCGGGACCATAAATCGAGATACGCACGAGCTCCAGCTCGTTTCCCTGCCTCGCACGCGCCTGGACACCGCTGCTTCCCCACTTCATCAGGCCACGAGACACCACACGCTCTCCTCCAGACGAAATCGACAGAAACACCCTCTAATCAAGACGAGAACCTCATCGTGATGCACTCGATCGCAAGACACTCCCTCAATTCCAGAGCCTCGCGTGCGCACGAGCGAATGGTTATACTTCGGTACAACGAATATCTATAAAAATAAATTTCTTTTTTTAAGGAGATGACCGCCATTCTTTTCAATTTTGAAATGAAAAAGGGAAAGTGAAATCGTGATGTAAACAGTGAGGTTCGAACCTGTTTATTTATTTAATTTTCCTTCATCTTCCAAATGGCTTCTTGCGTGAGATAAAAATGAGAATAGGGGACACGATGGGATGTTACAAGTACGGCTACAGTGATTAGAAAAAGTTCAGATGTGAGAGGATTTTGACTGGTTAACAATTGTGTGTGTGTGTGTGTCAAATTTTGAACTTAAATTCAAATCATTTGTATTTATAACTTAAAATCTTGACATCCTATCGAGGCGTGCCGCTAGGTGTTTATAATGTTATATCTCTATTCCGAATGCAATGGAAAAGGTTTCGAGTCCAAATTAGATCGTATGGAGAAGATAGATTTTTGAACCCAGTTATTATATTAAATTTCAATTTAATTTTCAACGCGTTTACTTATCGTACGACCAAATGGTCGCTCCAAACCCTACGAAAATTGAAATCCGATAATAATACACTTTTGCAGATCCCATGGAACTTGTTTCGTTGAAATCCGAGACAGTGTCTCGGAAGGCTATTTTTAAATGTCAATTTAAACCATATATTTTCAAAACTTAACAAAACATTTCCAAATTCAATCTCAACACTTTTACTATCTTCAGTACTATCGATATAAATTTTACAAACCCTTAAATTATTTTTAACAGGCTTAAAACTCCAGATTCAACATTTTACCTAACTTAAAATAAATGACGATATTTGAAATTCAAGTTAAAATTACTCTTTTGAATATTTAAAATAATTAAATATTCCAACTTCAAATGTTCAAAAATTCCGTGTCGTCACATTTCCCCCCTTTAAAAGAATTTCGTCCCCGAAATTACTAGTTAAGAAGAATGGTTCACAACCCGTTAACTATTTTCCCTAAATCCATTCAGTTTCGATCTCTCATAATTTTCAAACAATACTATTTGCTCAATCATTCAAACTTCAATTTAAAAACCAAATTTTGAATTATCAAAATTTTCTCAAAAATTTTCTAACTCCCCAAATTTTCGAAAAATTTCGTCAGCGTCTCCTTTGCGCGGCTAGCTCGGAACAACTGCAAAATGCCTCTACAGGCTCCCAAATTCTGAAAGAAAACAAAAGGCCAAGTGGCTAGATCAAAAACCCAATCAAATTTCATACAAAAATTTTAAACACATACCTTTTTGTCGAGCAATTCAAATTTATCTTCTAAAATCAAAAATCCCAATTTCCTTTTTCTTTATAACACCTGTAAATCTTACATAGCAATAATATCCAATCACAACATTCAAAAACATTTTATTGACACCCTTACAAACTTTCAATATTTATTCCATTTAAGTCCGTACGATGTACATATATCATTCGTACGTAATATCAAATCTGATCGCTCACTCGATCACACAATTTCACTTCCGAACTAGTATCGTCCACCCGACTTCCTAGTGGGGACTCAGATCTGGTATCTTGATCAGAAACCGTTGTTCTCCTTGCATAGTCATAACTATGATAGAGAATTTCCAGAATCGATCAAAATCTATATTCAGGGTTCGTCGTCGAAAATCGAGTGAAAAATACCATCTTGGATCGGTACAGCTACCTCGAAATTCTGTGCTTGAATTTGGATTAAATTGCTATGCAATAAAATAATATACATACATCCTACGTATTTATCTCAATTGATGATCAACTATATCAATTTTCTTTTTATTCACATTCATTCTGATTTCTATTCACTTATCCACAATTATCCCATTTTGCCAATTTAGTTAATCTCCTTTCCAAAATTACTTAGTATGTTCCCAGTATCAAACTTACTTAAGAACTTCACCATTCATTTCTTAAGTTTAATATAAGCATTTTATGTACTCTTATATTATTACTCTACCACTTTAGCCTTTATATCCACTTATTTTTAATTTGGATTTCCAATTCCATATGAATTCAATTTATCTTCAACTCTGAATATTGAATTTTATTGATTCCATTTATAACCGATTCATATCATTATTTTAAATTTAGTTTCATCGACTAATTTATTTCAATTTTCAATTTGAAATCGTTTTGTCGCTAATAGAAATTTTTCTAAAAAATTTTCTAACTCCCAAAATTTTCGAATTTTTTTTGGCAGAGTCTCCTTTGTACGAAGGAGCTTTTGCAATTTGAAAAAAGATATAAATATATGTACATCGACTCACTCGGTCGGAAAAACAAAAATAGTTCATATTTCCTAAATTTTATTGCGTAGGCGTACCTTTATTTAGCATTTTTAAGCAAATGGCTTATTATTTAGCAATTTGCGTGCCCAAAATTCAGCCAAACGGCTTCCGGTACCTGTACTTACTTAATTTAAACATGTAAGTGCTAAACTCATGTAATTTAACAACATTTAACATATTTAACTAGCAAACGTACTAGTTTCTATAAGCAGTGTAGGTTAAACAATATTTATAAGCAACTTATAGAGTTCCAATATTAATTTTAATTGTTTACAACCAATTCGTATACAACTTCATTCAATTTAAATGGTTTGCAACTCAATTGCTTACATTCAATTCATTTTTAACCCAAACAACTCACATTTATTTCAATTGATTCCAAAAATCAATTTTATTTACCTCTACCAATTCATAGAATTTTTATTTACTTCCGTTTAAGTCGAACGACTATATGCAATTTGACGATATTCACTTAATAGAATATCCATTTTAGTTTTTATCCACATCCAATTGATTCCAACTCATTTTACATTTAATTCCATCCCATTTCTAGTTTATTCACCAACCATATATTTTAAAATCATTTCATTGAGCTTGACGACATTCGATTCTTATTTTAATCCAATTCCATAACAACTTTAATTCATGTTTAATTCACTTACAATTCCAAGTTGAATCTCTATTTACAACTTGGGTTCCATTCACAAACCCATCATTAACTCAAATTTCAACCTTTATTTATCCAACTAGTGTTCCATTTCCATATTAAGTAATTAATTATCCAATTGGCTCACTTCCAATTTACAATTCAATCTTTGATTTTTATTTTCAAAAATCACTTTATCATTTTACTTGATTTCAATCTAATTTATAATTTGAGTTTAGATTTCTATTTCACTTTTCAAAATACCAAATATATTTATAAATTCATTCGTTCATTCACAAATTTATTTTCAACCAATAAATTTTATTTCCAAACATTAATTATTTTTAGTCCATTTGAACTAATTCTACACATCATTTTACACAATTTCAAATCAAACATTATCCAATATTCAAATTTCATTTCATTTGCATGCCATATAAATCAATCAGTTACTTACTAATTTCAATCTCAAAACTTTATTTGATTCAGTTCAATTTGACTAATTTTCCATTCAAACTTAAGTTCAACGTTCAGTTTCGATTCCAAACGTTTCAAACCAACTCCAGAGTTTAAACCATTACTAAAATGTTCAAAATCCAATTTTGAAAATATATATATCTAAATCAAACTATCCCTTTTCATTTTCAAAATCAAACCCAATTTCGCAAACATTAATCCAAAACATCCAGGTAGCAATCCCCTCTTGGAAACTTGAAAATGAACACTGATGATGTCGCGATCACCATCGGAATTATTTTCCAGCGACCGAAAAGAGTTTAATGCTTTTATCTTTTTTAAAATCCCTTCAAATATTTTTAAATCTCAAATCTCACCAGATTTCAAATCCAATTCAAAAATATCTCCGAATACTACCACTATTATTTCTCTAAAACTTTTGAAAACCATTTCCAAATTCAAAGGAATTAAATTTCCAAATTCCTAAATTTCAAAATTCTCCAATCTATATTCAAAGATTACTCTGGAATTTTATCTCATCTTCAATTATAGATCACATTTATAATTCACATTTATAAATTTCATTTTATTAATGAATTTATTGCTTAACCTTTGGTTAAAATTTTAATCCTTTATTCAACTTTCACTTAACAATGATAATAATTTAATATCATCATCTTCTAACAACCAAGCAACCATATATACCCATAATAATTTACGGAAAATTATTTCTTTTATATACAATTTTGTGTAAAATATTTCATTCACCCTATTTTAAAATAATACTGTGTCGAACTGTTCTGTACAAGTGTTTAGAGATCCCTATCAATAACGTTAATTACTCGTATTGACCAGAATCCATAAACTACTCAATAAACCAATCAACACAATATAAAAATCATTTTATATTCACTAACAAAAACGCGCACATGTCTATTAATGTACTCAAACTCATTCTAGAGTACTATGAACTCTATTTCAATGAGTGATCCCCACCAGAGCCAAGGTTATCACCAACCTAAGCTCTGATACCAACTGTAACATCCCGCAAATCCGTACCCCGTGAATCAACACTATTCTTCATCACTCAACTCAAGATGAACGAAAATACGAACCATTTGGGTTAAAGAAGAAAGAGGTAGAAGAAGAAAATAGAAACAACATCAGAATCTAACCATCGCGGCGGAATAAAATATAATAGATAATAACAGATCTTTACACAAAAGAAAACTATATCTAATTTATACATACATCACCAGAATACATCATCAGAATTAAATGACATCAATGACATACAATATGGATAGTCATATAAACTTATCCTCAAAACATAATACACAGCGGAATAATAATCAAGTACGGAAGTACATATCGCCATCCAGCTCGTCTCCTGAGCTCCACAGCAACATATCCTGTATTCTATAATACTCGGTCTGACCCGAGCATTATAGTTAAATAACACCCGAGTCAGTCCGGAATACCAGCGTGAGAAACCACACTCCAATTGATTTTTAAAATTTCAAAAATCCTTTTGAAAACAAAAGCATCTCGTAAGACCACACCACAAATAAACATGCCGGGTTTTTACGTTACGATAGCCAAAACACTTTTTATTAAAATTCTGTGATATTATAATAGGGTCTATTTACAAATACTTATTAAAATAGCCGAAATTATTACATTCATTAAATTCCAGCTACTCGCCACAGTCGTGGGTAATACAAACAAAACCGTAAAAGGCACGTAGGGAGAACGGATTTCCAACTAATGACTAGGCACTGGGGTACCACCTGTCACAGTACGTGGCCTAGATCACCGTACCGATGATTACTCCCAATCCCCTGCAACACAAGACCCGGACTACCCCTTACTGGATAATCCCGAGTAAGATCACCCCATGGTTGGGATCAGCAACAACACCACTAAGCCGAATAAAAGGGACATCTAGATAGGGATGACCTCACCCTAATAGGCACTACCCACCTAGCCTTGCTGCATAACCCCTGATTTTGAGTCATTCCTGTTTGATGAGGCTCGAGGTTAAGCGTTACCTTTTTAGAACATATCCCTTAGAATGCTCACCGTCCACCTGACGATGTTCTGAAAGCATTCATCTATACAAGTCCATCCTGGGTTCAAATGAAATCGAAGGCACTACTCCTACTACATCCATTATGGAATCATCCCCAGGATTAGTAGCGACTAGCCCTTGCACTTCACTGCTCCACCTTCGAATCCAAACTCTTGTTTTCCACACGAAAACGTTCAAACCGGATCGAAGTGCTTTTCAAAAAATTAATCCTGATCTCGGTCTCTTCGAAACGATCAGCGAATTGTCCAATATTGATAGTCGGTTATTTAACTATCAAATAACATTCACAAACATCCATCGACATAAATAATTTCTCCAAATTATTTATTATTCTCAAAATATCTTCGCACGATATATTTCAACTTTTCAATCCCCTTTTGGAAACAGTTTCAAACCATTTTCTCTCACAGAGTAAATTCCCCAAATATTTTCGATTCCCACTGAAATCACTAAGTACAAACATCTTAGATTTTAAAATAATTTAAAATACTTTATTATAAAACATACTTTAACATTTAAATTTAGAAAAACTACTTTAATACTTTATTAAAATTATATACTTCAAGAATATTTAAAATAAAGCTACTTTATAAAATATAAACTAAAATTTCCTCTTTTAAAAACATAATACCAAGTCACCTTTAAATAATTTCTATTATAATAAATTTGAAAAAGACTTACTTTAAAATTTAAACATTTAAAAATAATAAATTTTCTAGAACATACTTCTTAAAACAACTTTAACTTTTAACTCATACTTATAAATTTGTTTTGAAAACGTACTTGCCTATCCAGGGAAATACGCTTCTCTTTCACATCTTTTAAAAATAAATCACTATTTATTTTTTTAACAAATTTATCCAATCCTTTAATAAATTCTCACCGTGAATTTATTCTTCCAAATATCTACTGATATATTGCTTTACCTTTATAAACCAAGTTTAGAAGTTTTATATACTCAACTTCCTTTTAAAATTCCGATTCCAAACACTTAGAACAATTTCCAAATTGATTCCCGATTTACTTCATTTCGAAATAAATTTCTTCACTTACTCAATTTATTCCAAAATCCATTAACTTCAAATTTTTATTTCTTACTTATGATTTAAAATCTTTTAACTGAAAAATACCAATTTCATATTTCCAAAAATTCCTTCGTTATCCTTTTAAATAAATTAAACCTTAAATTTTTAAAATAAATTCTTTACCCCTTTAAATAATATCACTTAAGTTTTATAATTCATTATTTTTCTGTTTATTCAAAAACTCTTTTCTCCCATACTCGAAATCATTTATTAGAATTTTAAAATCGCTTTTATTCTTTTCCAGTTTATTCTTAAATTTATTCAAATTCTCTATAATTATTTTACTTAAAGGTTCACTCTTTTATTTTCTTTCCAAAAATCCAATTCTATATATTTTGATAACTCAGTGTACCGAATATACTCAAGCAAACCATAGCATTCAATATTCTAATTATCAATATAATTCATCACAGAATATCAAATATTCATAACACAGAATATTAAACGATCTAAATAATTTTGAGGAATCCAGTTGGATCCCTCCAACCTGTTTTCCTGCATCCACAGATGTTAGCACAATACCAATTCCACTTCGAGGTGGAATATCGCGGTATATGGGATTAATATAATATCATCCGCTATTATACGGTGCATAGGGTCTCATCCGCTATATAATGTGGGAAATAAATCACTCCAATATATACTACATACTACCATATATAATATAGCACATCAAATCAATTCAAACATTCAACCAATTATTTAAATTTAACCATTTAAATTTAAATTAAAAATCCAGAAGAGTGAGATTAACTCACCTTTGATTTTGATGTTTGCAATCCATTTCCAACTCGACTATTTCTTCCCGATTTGGACCTTGTATAAACATTTATGGATTTGTTAATATTTGTAATAACCGGACCAATTATCTCATTTTATAAATTACTTAACAATGATTTATTTAATTGCTTCCCCATTTTCAATCCTCCCGTAAAAATAGTTTATATAGATTTCAAATTCTATATCCATATATATACCCATAAAAATAATTTATACTGCCCTCTTTTTTTTCTAAAGAAAAAAATCTACATCTAAACCTTATATATATATATATATATATATATATATATATATACACTATTTTCCCTGCATAAACATATGTGTAAAATTAGATTTAAGTTTTGAAAATAATTTGTTAATATATATATACACCTTACTGTTAACATCAAACATGAGTTATAAGTAAAATTTTCTTTTCTTCTACTTTTTTTTATTTTTTTTAAAGATAAATTCATAAATAAGTGTTATTAAATTTAAATCAAACATATACCTTGCTGCGTGATACGAGCCTCCCTCACGTTTGCCACCGCGACCCGCGAGCATCACTATGCCGCGACGGTCTCCTTCCTTTGCGAGAAACCCTTTCCCCCAATCTGCTCGCGACCATAAATCGAGATACGCACGAGCTCCAGCTCTTTTCCCTGCCTTGCACGCGCCTGGACGCCGCTGCTTCCCCGCTTCATCAGGCCTCGAGATACCGCACGCTCTCCTCCAGATGAAATCGACAGAAACACCCTCTAATCAAAACGAGAACCTCATCATGATGCACTCGACCGCAAGACCCTTCCTCAATTCCATAGCCTCGCGCGCGCACGAGCGAGTGGCTATACTTCGATACAACGAATATCTATAAAAAAAAATTTTTTAAGGAGATGACCGCCATTCTTTTCGATTTCGAAATGAAAAAGGGAAAGTGAAATCGTGATGTAAACTGTGAGGTTCGAACCTGTTTATTTATTTAATTTTCCTCCATCTTCCAAATGGCTGCTTGCGTGAGATAAAAATGAGAATAGGGGACACGATGGGATGTTACAAGGACGGCTACAGTGATAGGAAAGAGTTCTGATGTGAGGATTTTGACTGGTTAACAATTGTGTGTGTGTGTGTATCAAATTTTGAATTTAAATTCAAATCGTTTGTATTTACAACTTAAGATCTTGACATCCTATCGAGGCGTGCCGCTAGGCGTTTATAATGTTATATCCATATTCCGAACACAATGGAAAAGGTTCGAGTTCCAATTAGATCGCATGAAGAAGATAGCTTTTTGAACTCAGTTATTATATTAAATTTCAATTTAATTTTCAACACGTTTACTTATCGTATGACCAAATGGTCGCTCCAAACACTACGAAAATTGAAATCCGATAATAATACACTATTACGGATCTCATGGAACTGGTTTCGTTGAAATCCGAGACGGTGCCTCAGAAGGCTATTTCTAAATGTCAATTTAAACGATATATTTTCAAAACTTAACAAAACATTCCCAAATTCAATTTCAACACTTTTACTATCTTCAGTACTATCCATATAAATTTTTCAAACCCTTCAACTATGTTTAACAGGCTTAAAACCTCAGATTCAACATTTTACCCAACTTCAAATTATTTAATTTAATAATTAAATTATCCAATAAATGGTGATATTTGAAATTCAAGTTAAAATTACTCTTTTGAATATTTAAAATTAATTAAATATTCCAACTTCAAATGCTCAAAAATTCTGGGTCGTCACAGCTATGGATAAAATTTCTTTGAAAAACACTAGCATAAATTTTTCGAAGGGGGGTTTGTTTTAAATAATTCAATTGATCTATAAGATAACCTCCTTTTTCCTAATTTTTTTGAATTTTTTTAATCATTGGAAGCAAGCTACATCGATACTAAATTTTCTCTCGAGATCCTTTCTTTGATATTTTCCTTCTGTTTTTTTTTCTTTCTTCAATATTTTACCTTTTGATTCCTGTACAAAAAACTATAAATGAATAATTCTGTATTTAACAAACTATAATGTTATTTTCATCTATATTTTTCAAATGCATTCTTATTTTTATCTATCAATTTTTTCAACTATGAATGCATAATTTTCTAGTGCTATATTCATCTATCATTTTTTTAAAATGTTATATTTGTCTATCATTACTCTTTTTCAATGTATGCTTTTACAGTTTAAAGATTGAATGCTATGTTTGTCTATCATTTTTTTCAATGCTATATATGTCTATCATTCTATAACTATTAATCCTATTATTATCTACCAACTGTCAAAAACTGAATGTTATGTTCATCTATCATCTCATATTTCAATATAATGCATATAAATCAAATGATATATTGAACCGTCATTCAATAACTATCTATCTGATTATCGTCTACCGTCTATCAAATATCGAAATGCTATTTTCGTTTATCATTTATCATTCCATCATAACACATACAATTAATAAAGTGTTATATTCAACTAGCATGCTATCATGTTATGTTTATCTATCATTTTTTTTCAATGCTACATTTGTCTATCATTCTGTAACTATTCATCTTATTGTTGTCTATCATCTATCAAAGACTGAATGCTATGTTCATTTATCATTTATCATTGCATTATAACACATACAGTAAATAAAATGACATATTCAACTATCATTCTATCATGCTATGTTTGTCTATCATATTTTTCAATACTAAATTTGTCTATCATTCTATAACTATTTATCTTATTGTTGTCTATCATCTATCAAAAATTGAATTCCATGTTCATCTATCATCTAATATTTCAATATGATGCATGCAACAAATCAAATGATGTATTGAACTATCATTCAGTAACTATCCATCGAATTATCATCTGCCGTCTATTAAATATCGAAATGTTATTCTCATTTATTATTTATCAAAACACATACAGTAAATAAAGTGATATATTCAACTATTATTCTTTAATTATCAATCTAATTATCATCTAACATTTATCAAAAACTAAAATGCTATTTTCATCTACCATTTCAACATAATGCATGTAACGAATAAAGTGATATATTCAATTATCATTCTAAAAATGTCTATATGATTACCAATTCAACATAAACTTTCATTGTAAAACTATTTGCAATTAAAATGATATATCCAACCATCATTCTAAAATTATCTTTTATTTTGAAGAAAAAAATAGATGTTGTACCTTTGTCTTTCTTTTCCTACCGATGATTTCATCACAAAGCTCTTATTTCTTCATCTTGTCTTCATCCACAGTTTTTGCTGCCCTACATTTTCTCGTCCTCTTTGTTTCTTCACGAGCATCAGTCGAACCAATAGCGGTGGATGACTTAGTTTTTCGTCTTGTCTTTGTTTTCATACGCATAGCATTAAATGCCCAAGTTTTGGAAATCCTAGGTTCATCGTTTATTGGTTCAGGATTTGTTGAAATATGTGGATTTATGTCTATCGACTTAGCTTCTTAAGTCGATTGCATTTGTAAATTAGTTTGAGGAGGAAAATTGATTTGGGTTTCAACTGCCATTGTTTGACAAAGGAGGAGAAATTTTTTTTGCAGAGGAAAATATAATGAAAAAGCAGGAACGATCGTGAAATTTTGACGCTTGTCGTTAAGATGGAAGTTAAATTTTAACCTCCGTTAAAATTAAATTTTATTAAATTTTTTCCTTTAAACTAATTTAGTCTGTTCAAAATTGATATACTTGAAATCTATTGATATACACCTATTCAAACTTGATATATCTAATATTCTCGCTCCAAATCACACACACACAAACAATTATGCTCCAAAATTATGCATATCTGAACCTTACATGTGTAAGAAACCTTACATCCAAATATACTTGAAAACCTATGATGAAATTGCATATCTTTTGAAATTCAAAGTATACAGCTTTTCTGTTTGAAAATTTATGTATATGTATATAAAATTTACAAACTCTAAACCAGATATGCATCTGAAAATTTGAAATTCTTATATTTGTAAACTTTTGAAAACTTATGTTTTTTAAAATTTCCAATTTCTGAAATTCGGTAACCTCTAAAATGAAACCATTTACCTTAATAGGAAGCTTTGGAATTGAAGTCCCCTGCTTTGGAATGGATCCTGGTGACCTTAGGTACAAATTAAAATCAGACTTCAAAAGACTATTAACCTTCGATGTGAGTCCAATGATTCTAGATCCATTAATTTTCATCCTTGGTCCTTCAATACGGACTTAGAATCATCTGAACTCATCATTTTGGAAGCCAAAGCAAATTTTCTTAGATCTGTAGACTCTATATATAAAGTTGGGCTTCGATATGGATCTGAAATTCAACATGGATCCAAGCTTTGATATCACTTACTTGCGACATCAGATTCTTACGACATCAAATACGACGACGTCGCTGCGTATAGCATTAGACACTTGCGATACCACTACTTAGGTGTCAAATGTTTGCGGTATTGAGATATGGCCGATAACAATGGCTTACTTCATTGGGATGCGACTGGCATCAATAACTTAAGGCATTGAGACATGGCCATCATATATAATTTACGACATTGAGACATGGCCATCATATATAATTTACGATATTGAGATAACCCTTCGACGTTAATGTTGTGGCATAAGATAATTTGACTTGCAACATAACTTTAGCCAGTGCCATCTCTAATTTTGCAGCACTGAATACCTCCAGTGCCATCAAACTTGCTGCATTAGATAGGTTTGCGACATCAATATCTCATGGCATCGCTTATTTGCAGCCTTAGATAGCCTACGGTATTGGGAAACAAGCACCTTCACTAGCACATCCTAATCATTAACTCTGCGTCATCGTCATTACGCCATCGTTCGTCCTTGTAGCATAGAATATCTTTGATATCATTCCTTTCGAAGCCACTGTCTTCAGTATCAATATCAGAAACTTCGGCATGGTCTAATTCAATGCCATCGGAGGCCCATGAGACGCTGATAGCCATCTATAAATTCACGACCCTCCAGGTATTTTAGACTTGTCGCTATTACTCGATTCTACGAACTTAAAATTTTCTGGATCTAGAAACTCCACACCGTCCAGATCTACGAGTTCGATATTATTCGGATCCAAGAACTCGAGCTCAGCCAGATCTAAAGTCAGCTGGTGCGTAGTTAATTTCCAAATCTAACATTCGAATTTAAAACCAACCGAGGGTTGATTATCTCTTCTTTTAAAATAGAAGAACACACTGTAAAATTTATGTTAAATTGATATTTGACATCGAATGAGTTTAAATCAAAGTTGAATGGATTGTAAATTATGATGATATTGGATGTGGAATAAGGGAATTGGATATTGAATTATGGAATGATGAGTGAAGGGACGAGGAAAGTGATATTATTTCGGACAAAATTTTAAATAGTGCTTCCCCAAAAGAAAAAAAATTAGCCCGATAGAAAACTTATTGCAAAAATAGGATTTTTTTTAAAATAGTTTGTGTAGTTATGGATTGCTCAAGCTATTTTTTTATATAGAATGTTTGCTTATTCCATATTTGCGCAAGCTTTATGCAAATAGATTGCAATTCATATTTACGCAAGCTTTATATATAACGGCTTTATATATAATGCTTGCGCAAATATGAAATGCGCAAACATTATTTCGGATATCAAAATTCCAGTAAGCATGGATATGTCCATCACTTTACCAAAACAAACTTCATCTTTCCAAAATCAATCCCAACCCATTATTTTCCCAAATCCAAACTTATAAATTACATTTTGAACCAAATAGTTGTTAAATTCTATATGAAAGACTCTTCTTCAGCTATACTAAAAATGTACCGTTTATATTTTCGAAATGTTGTTCAAATTTTTAACTTTTCCTGTTGTTGAAAATTAATAGTTATTATTGATAAGTACTAGGTATTCGTGTTGTTACTATTGAAATATTAGGTAATGCTTAATGAAATTGAAAAACCTAGTTGTAAATTGAAAACCCTAATTGGTATGTTAATGTTATTGTTTATTTTGACGGTAGATATAATTGTTTAGAAGGTTGACTATGAAACGTTGATGAAACATATGTATTTGAAGCGCAAATTGGCGTTGCAAGCTCAAGTCATATTGACGTTGATGTTGATTATGCTTTGGAGACATAGTTAGAAACAATACAGCGTAAATTCTATTCAAGACTATCACCCTTACACGCTTGTTTACACGAAGTTGCTTCTAGCAAAAGACCCAGCCATCAAATTCACATTCATGCAAATATGCTGATTCCTCTACATCCAGTTGGTCCATCCATGCCACGGGGGCAACGACCATATCTAAATTGTAATTATGGAGATATGCGTGTAGTGGTTGTCTGCGGAAAGCAAAAGAATGCCGGACGAAGATTTTTCGGTTGTAGTTTCTACAACGAATACAGACTAAGTCCTCATGAAGTTGATTGTTGTAAGTATTTTAAATGGATTGATCAACCAGTGTGCGAAAAGGGGAGTCGAGTATGCCTATGAATTCAAGCCGAAATAAGTTGACTAAAAAAGATGAATGAAGAACTAAGGGAGATTAGTGGGAGGCTAAGATTTTGGTAGTTGTTTGGGCCTAGGAGAACGTTGCCAATTTTTGGTTTTCTTGAACTGTAGTATTTTGAATATAAATTTTCGAATTGTTTGTCTTCTTTTAACCCGTATTGTGTGTAGCTAATCAGTTGGATAAACAATGAAGTGATTTTGGGTTTAAATGTAACATAGAACTGTAATCTTGATTATGTTGATGAAATATATTGGTTATGTTATTATATTGATTTGCTTGATTGCTTTTGCTTGAAGATTGATTTGACTGCTTTTGGTTGAAGATCGCCTACAGAAACAAAATCTTCTTGGAAAAATAAGGTATTAACTCAACAAATTTTTGCTTAGCATTTTGGCACAAAATCAAGATTTTGAATGTAGTCATGCAATTGATTTTGTAGATAATGTCGGTTCCAACTATGTTTTACTATGATGGAGAATTGTTGGGTTAATGATGAAGGTAAACCTAGATATGTTGGCGGAAAGCGAAAAGGATTGAAAATAAAAAACCATTGTAGTTCTGTAGAGCTTAAAAAGCGGGCATTTGATGTGATAAAAGTCAATCATGTACAGTATGATTTAAAATTAGCAGTGAGGTAGGTTAGAGATGATGGTTAATCCACTATTGATTTGGAAGATGACGATGATTTGAACTCTACATTTTCTGTTGGAATGAGGGTGATAGAAATATATGTTGCGAAAGTAGAACCTGTTAATGTAGTTGAAACACATCCGTCTATAATTTCATAGATGAGCGTACATCCACCACACAATTACAAGAAACACAATGGTCGACGTATCCTTCTTATTTGATAAGTCATTAAGACGGGGAGTTTACAAATTTATCGCGTAGGTACAGTGGAATGGTTGGAGTATCTTCATGTCAAGAACAAAATATGATGCATAACTCTATACATCCAAATCAATCGCAAGAATTGGAAAGTGAGTAAGATTATACTCTAGCACTTGCATTTTGACTTACGTTCATGGAATTTACTCTTACCGTTACTTTTGTATTCGAAGTGTAACGAACCAATTTTTCGACTTTCGAAGTTGACATCAATACGTCCACTGTATCAATTGCCGCACAATCGAATGCCCAAAAACCGATCCGTTAGGGTTAAAGAAGAAGAAACAAAACAATAACAGAATCTCAATTTCGCAATGGAACATATAATAGATAAATGAATATCTTTAAAACAAAAGCACTATATCAGTTTACATACATCACATAATCAGAGTTTACAACGACACAATACAACATTGGCAGTTATTTTAACTTGCTTACATAGAAATTTTGACTTGCACCAACCCAAATGCAACGGACACTATAGTATAAGTGATACGTCTCGCCATCCAGCTTGAACTCCAGATCTCCGCAGCAACTTTTAGACTTTGCTCTAGAATAATGATAACCTGACTCTAGGCTGCCCGTGTGGAAAATTGTGCGCACGCAGAGTTTAGAAAGGAAACAATAAACTCCAGGTCAGTCATAGGACTGATGTGAGATCTTAAAAACAGTTATTTTCACAAAGAAAATAAAAGGAAATCAGTTATTCTTTTGGAAAACGAAACTTCCATAAGGCCTTCCGCCACACAGACAATGCAAGCGCACACTTGGAGGAGATTTCTCCTTATGACGGTCAAAGATGCTTGATACGCGAAAACCATTTGATATTATTATCAGTGCATAGTGCAGAAAACATTTCGAAAGTATAATATTAACCTTAGCCGGCGTACCACATTTCGTCGTACGCCTACTATAGCTACAATGTTCAATAGCAGGTTACCGCCACATTTCATGTCAGATTATACAACTAATACCGTACAGGGCGCGTATTGTTTCTTTGGATTTCCAACAATGGTCAGGCTAAGGAACTTCCTTACCGAAATGGGCACGCCTCTGGAAGGATGCCCCCGAGAACCTAACCCGATCTCTGCTAACGCAAGGCCGACGTTACCTCACGCTTTAACCAAGCTTAACATAGGTAACTACCACACAAGTATGCCATCCCTGGTCGTTACCGACCTTTATCCGAACGCTCGACACCAACAACCACAAAACAATAAGTTTGCAGCAACCACATAGGTTAAATATCTGGACTCCATACCATGATATCACCTCTTATCCAGAAGAAAATGGACATACCCTAGGGGAGAGATCCCTAAAAACTTTACCGCAACATTCATGTTTCGACCATTTTCGGGTTGTGGGGCACAACGGAGTAACGTCCACAAAGCTATGCTTTTCACAAAAGTCATGCTTCGATCAACAAACGTTCAACATCACTTCGTATGCCACATTACCAAATTGGGAATGTATCACTAGTAACCATCAACTACATAACCTCTGAGCTCATATGCCACAGAGAAGAGTGTTAAGCTAAGAGAATAAATCTCCGCCACCAAGCAGAAATGTATTTGATAGAAACCAGTTTACATCTCAAAGTGTAACGTCAGACACAAACCCATACAAGTCTGTTCCGAGTTCGAACAGAACTGAATGCACTTCAAAGAAGCCTTGCAATCCGGACATCCATAATCCCGATCAGATTCCCTATCACATATGAAAATCTCTATACCAAAGCAACTCAGTGAAGGGTCATTCGACAGGTTATCCTATCGTTCCCGAAGACACCCGGTCTTCACCACCATCTTCAAAAGCTATCCATTTCGTCGTATCACTTATTCGGAATGGGTTATATGACACAAAGTCATCTCCTGGCTAAACCGAATAGTGAGCGCTTAATTTAAAACACGTAGATATTTCAATCACAAAGATTCATCATCAAGATTCGATGTGGGTTTCGGATAACCATCTAGAATCCGACTCTCTGTCGCATCGAAATTCAAATGTCATTTAAAGGCCAATATTGATAGTCGGTTATTTAACTATCAATCGACATTCACAACAATCACCAAGATTTAAATAATTTCCCCAATTATTTATTTTCAAAATATCTTCACAAGATATATTTTCACACTTCAACCATTTGAAAACAAATTTCAAATCATTTTTCACTCACGGAATAAGATTCCCAATATTATTTATTTCCACTCAAAGTCTGCCGAGTTCAAATATTTTAAAATAATTCAAATCACTTGTCCAAAATATACTTGGAAATATTTAGATAAAACTATTTTAAAACATTTATTTAAATAATAGTTATGAAAACATTATACCAATATCTTATATAAAATTTCAAGTCCAATCTAATTTTAAAATAAAATTAGTAAATAGAGTTTAAATATAAACAACCCTTTGCTAAATCAAATATCAATTGAATCTTTAAAATAATCACTTCTATAATTAATTAAATAAATCTTTACTTTAAAGATTTAAAAACCACTTAAGAAATAATTTCTTTAAAATATTTTTTAAAACCAACTTTATAGCTTTTATTTTATACTTCAAAGCTACTTTGAAAATATACTCGGCTTCCCAGGGAAGAATACACTTTCCACTTCAAAATGGTCCATTTAAGTCAATCAATAAATCCTTTTCGATTTATTTTAAATTTACATTCCAAATCTGTAAATTTCTTTCCACGCTTTAAAAATAAACCAATGTTTATTTTAAAACAAATTTCCCTTTCCTTTATAAATTCCCATTGTGAATTTAAATTTCCAAATATCCACTGATATATGATTTTTAAATCGTTTTTCAAATATTCACTTTCAACACCAAATCAATTTTCAAATTGATTTCCAAATTGATTTCAAATACCAAATCAAATCCAAAATTGATTTTCCAAACATTTATTTCAAACACCAAATCGATTTCAGAATTGATTTCCCAAAATTTATTTTTAAACACCAAACCAATTTCAAATCAGTTTCCCAAAGATTTATTTTCAAACACCGAATCAAATTCCAAATTGATTTCCCAAACATTTATTTCAAACACCAAATCGATTTCAGAATTGATTTCCTAAAATTTATTTTTAAACACCAAACCAATTTCAAATCGGTTTTCCAAAGATTTATTTTCAAACACCGAATCAAATTCCAAATTTATTTTCAAATTTATTTTCTTTTAAAATAGATCCCTTTATTTCTTCCAAACTATTTAAAATCCGTATTTTAAATAAAATTTTCAACTTTTGAATAATATTACTTGAAATCCATTTATTAAAATCCTTTCCCATATATTTTGGAATTGATTCGAGAAGATTTCAAAATCAATCTTTACCCATTTAAATTCCTTCTTTTCAACCTACCCAATTTTCAAAAAAACAATTTTTCTATAAACTTCTGCTTAAATTTCAAAAAAAATCAAACTTTATTTATTTCTAGTATCCTCCGATACCAAAAATATATTCGGCTAAACTATAGCCTTCAACGATTTCAATCAAAAATATAATCACACACAGATTATATAAAAATAAAAAAAATCAACACGCAATATTGAAACAGATTCAAATATTCGAGGAATCCAGTTGGATCCTTCCAACCTGTTACCTTGCATCCATAGACGTTAGCATAACAATTAAATACCAATTCCACTTTGAGGTGGAATATCGCGGTATATGGGATTTATAAAATATCACCCGCTATTATGCGGTGCATAGGGTCTCGTCCGCTATATAATGCGGGAATCAATCACTCCAAATACATATATAATACCAATTCCACTTCAAGGTGGAATATCGCGGTATATGGGATTATATATACATATCATCCGCTATTATGCGACGCATATGGTCTATTCCAATACAACTGATAATAATTAATCATCCAAGCACACGATCAACAATTTTGAATTTAACTATTTAAAATTAAACAAAACAATTTGTTTGAGTGAGAAGATCTCGCCTTTGCTTTTATTTTGCAATCCATTCCAACTCATCCATTCCGGCTTGTTTTCTCGATTTATAGACCTTGTATAAATATTGGATGATTTTATTAATATTCGATCAAATCGAACAATTAATCTCATTTAATAATTTACTTAACTAATCTGTTCGAGTTGAAATTAACATTTGAAAATAAATTTCTAAGTCAAGACATTTTCAAAAATCCTAGCTTTAGAATTTCAACTTCAGTAATTACCAAATCTATTTGCATATATATTTCTATATCCTTTTCTACTATACGCACATGCATCACATTAAGCAAAAATTGTTTTATCTACTATAAATTAAAATCCTATCTGTAAATTAAAATCCTATCTGTAAATTTCTGTGGTTACAAATATGGATATATATATATATATATATATATATATATATATATATATATATATATATATTTACTTAGGAAATCTGTTTCTCTTCTATTTCGCTGTATATGCATTTATTAAATTGAATTAAAGATAAAAAACATTATACCTTCACTGCTTTGCTCAAGACCCCATACAATTCAGTATCGAGCAACCACGAAGCCGTTCGACCAATAATAGATTGCCGAGCTCCTCTGTTTGTCTCGACTTCGCGACCCAGACCATCGCACTACGTCGCCGATCGATCTCTTCGTGTTTCATGAATGCCGCCATCGCGACCACCCAAAGGTATCGCCTTCCCCTTCGAGCAATCACTTCGAAGTGCCATCACCGCATCAGATGCTCCAACAGCGAACCCGAGTGCCCCTCTTATGCTTGCACCTGATTAGGTCCGAGAACTTAAAAAAAATGGACGTCGAGATTTCAATAGGGATTCGAATTGATGAACGACCTAATTGCTGAACGAGGTAGAACGATAATTTAGGTTTTGTTCGTATAATATTTTTGTTTGGCTCAAGATTTACTAAAAGAGCTCAGCCATTTTTTGAGTTTATCGACTCGATTAAATTTGAGAAGAGGGAAGATGATTTTGTTTTGAATAACTTGTTTGGCCCTAAATTTTGGACCAGTATTCATTATCTTTTGCGAAGACGCGTGGTAAATCTAGGAGAACACGTGTTCTCAAAGAGGACAAGTGGATGCGTTAAAAGAATTTAAAGAAAATATATAAGTATATATGTTTAAATTTAAATTTTGAAATTCAAATCGTCTCGATCTACGCAACTTACAAAACTTGATCTCCAATCGAGGTGTGCCGCCAGACGTTTATAAAGTTAAACCCCTATTTCGAATGCAATGGAAAAAGTTTCAAGTCCAAATTCGATCGTATGAAGACGATAGCCTTTTGAACCAGTTATTAAATTAAATTTTCGATAAAAATTTTGGCGCGTTTACTATCTGTACGATCACACGACCAGTCCGAATGCTACGAAAATTAAAATCAGATAATATTACAATATTACGGATCCAATAAAACTAGTTTCGTCGAATTCCGAGACTATGCCTCGAAAGACTATTTTTAAATATCGATTTAAACGATATAAATTCAAAACTGATCAAAGCATTTCCAAATTCAATTCTGAAGCTTCTATTATCTTCAATATCATCAATATAATTTTTTTCAAGAATTCAAACTATTTTAAATCAGCTTAAAAATCAGGATTCAACATTTTACCCAAATTTTTATAATTAAATTCAATAATGTAAATTGCCAAATCCATAGTTATATTTGAAATTCAAGCTAAACCATCATTCAAATATTTAAAATCAATTAAATATTTTAATTTCGATTGTCCAAAAATTCAGGGTTGTCACAGACTTCCCCCTTTAAAATAATTTCGTCCTGAAATTACTAGTTAAGAAGAACGATCCTTAACCCATTCGCTATCTTTTTCAAAAACCAAATAGTTTAATTAGCTTGCCAAAACTAATCTTATTATTAAATACCCATTTACTTCAACGAATTTTCCAAAATCTTCCATAGTTTCCAACAATATTAGTTACTTCAAAATTCAAATTTAAATTTAAATTCAAATTTCAAACTCTTAAAATTTTCTTAAAATTTTTCTAACACTCTAAATTTTCGAATAATTTCGCCAGCATCTCCTTTGCGCGGCTAGCTCGGTATGACTACAAAATGGCACCACGGGCCCCCATATTCAAAAAGTAAATGAAAAGCCAAGCGACTGGACAAGAAAATCATCAAATTTCATATTGAAATCAAATACATACCTTTTCCGAGCAATTTAAATTTATCTTCGATATCAAAATCCCATTTCCACACCTGTGTATCTATTTAACAATAATGTCTAATTACGACACTCAAAATCATTTCATACATTTCTTTACCAAAGCTTCAATATTCATTTAAGCCTATACGATGCACTTATATCATTCGTACGCAATATCAAATTCGATCGTTCACTCGATCACACAGTTTCACTTCTGAACTAGTATCGTCCACCCGACTTTCTAGCGCGGACTCAGATCTGGTTTCTTGATCAGAAACCATCATTCTTCTTGCATAGTTCTAAACTATCATAGAGAATTTTCAGAATCAATCAAAAATCCATATCCAGGTATGTCGTCGAAAATCGAGTGAAAAATTCCAACTCGGATCGATATAACTATCTCAAAATTCTGTGCTCGAATTCTGGATCAAATCGTCATGCGAATAAAATAATATACATACATCCTACATATTCATTTCCAATTGATTATTAGCTTTATCGATTACTTCTTTTATTCACATTCATTTTTCATTCACTTATTCACAATTACCATTTCACAATTTTCCAGTTTAATCTTCATTCAATCATTAACTTAGAATATTTTCTTAACTCCAAAAAAAATTTTCTTAAGAATTACACCATTCGTTGTCTTAAGTTCGATACAAGTATTTTACATACTTCCTATATTTATTTTCAAATTGCCACTTCGGTTAATATCTACTTATATTTAAACTGAATTTTCAATTCCATATGAATTCAATTTTTTTCTTTCATTTATAAATATTGAATTCAATCCATTTCAAAACTTATTTATTTGGTCATTCCTTCAATTAGTCTCACTTACTAATTTTATTTCAATACTTTGCTTCATTTGGTCCAATATGACAAATTTTCCACTTTACTTTGTTTATCGCAAATCAAATTCAATTCCGATTCCAGTTCTATTTACTTATAAATTCGAAATGAATTTCAACATTCTCTTCGATTTCATTCAAATTCATATCACCCTTTTATTTGACTCAAATCTTCCTTAATCCAAAATAATCCAAGTTAAATTCAGTTTCAATCTGAAATATATTTTTTCTAAGTCTCCAAACTTATTTATTATTCTGCAACTATTTTTATCAGATTTCAGAGTCTTTTCAACATTTGAAAACCATTTTTTTTAAATCAATTCAAATTATCTTTTGAATTCCCAAAACCAAACCCAGTTTGCAAACAACTTCCATTTAAAATAATTCGGCAGCAATTCCTCTCCTGGAAACTTAAAAATGAACATCGATACATCGATGATGCTGCAGTCATCACCGAAGTTATTTTCCAGCGATCGAAAAGAGTTTAGAGCTTTTATCCCTTTAAAAAATATTTTTTCCAAAACCCTTAAAAACCATTTTCAAACTAAAAAGGGATATAAACTTTTCCAAATCTCCAAAACATCGAATCCTTTCAATTTCTTTTCAAATTCTTTCAAATATTTCTCTGGAATTTTATATCAAACTATAAATCACATTTACAATTTATATTACAAATCCCATTTGTATATGGATTTTATTTCTCAACTTTAAGTTATGATTTCAATTTCTTATTGAACAATAATGATAATAATTTAATATTATCACTTCCTAACAATCAAGCAACCATATACTATAATAATTTTCGAAAAATCATTTCCTTTCCTATACAAAAATAGTTTGGGTAAAATTATTTCATTTACCCGATTTTTAAAACAATACTGTGTCGGTTTATCTTGTTTAAGAGTTTAGAAACCCCTATCGATACAGTTGGCCAAACTACACTGACCAAAACCTATAAACAATCAATCGATAAATCAACACAATATAAAACAATTTTATATTCACTAACAAATCGCGCTCATATCTATTATTACACTCAAACTCATTCTAGAGTACTACTGACTCTATCTTTAATGAGTAATCCCCACCAGAGCCAAGGTTGTCGCTTAACCAAATGCTCTGATACCACTTTGTAACGACCCAATTTTTCGACTTCCGAAATTCGACATCAATACATCCACTGTATCAAATGCCGCACAATCGAATGCCTGAAAACCGAACTGTTAGGGTTAAAGAAGAAGAAGATAAAAGAAAAAACAGAGCAATAACAGAATCTCACATTTCGCAGCGGAACTTATAATAAATAAATGAATATCTTTAAAACAAAAGCACTATATCAGTTTACATACATCACATTATCAGAGTTTACAACGACACAATACAACACTGTCAGTTATTTTAACTTGCTTACATAGAAATTTTGACTTGCACCAACCCAAACGCAACGGACACTATATAGTATAAGTGATACATCTCGCCATCCAGCTTGAACTCTAGACCTTGTATAAATATTGGATGATTTTATTAATATTCGAACAAATCGAATATTTAACCTTATTTAATAATTTACTTAACTAATCTGTTCTAGTTGAAATTAACTTTTGAAAATAAATTTCTAAGTCAAGACATTTTCGAAAATCCTAACTTTAAAATTTCAACTTCAGTAATTATCAAATCTATTTGCATGTATATTTTTATATCTTTTTCTACTATATGCACATGCATCACATTAAACAAAAATTATTTTGTATCTACTGTAAATTTCTGCGATTACAAATATGGATATATATATATATTTACTTAGGAAATCTGTTTCTCTTCTCTTTCGCTGTATATACATTTATTAAATTGAATTAAAGACAGAAAAACATTATACCTTCACTGCCTCGCTTAAGACCCCATACAATTCACTCTCGAGCAATCACGAAGCCGTTCGACCAATAGCAGATTGCCGAGCTCCTCTGATTGTCTCGACTTCGCGACCCAGACCATCGCACTACGTCGCCGATCGATCTCTTCGTGTTCGCGTATGCCGCCATCGCGACCACCCAAAGGTATTGCCTTCCCCTTCGAGCAATCACTTCGAAGTGCCATCACCGCGTCAGATGCTCCAACAGCGAACCCTAAGTCCCTCCTCCTATGCTCGCGCCTGATTAGGTCGGAGAACTTTAAAAAAATGGAAGTCGAGATTTCAATAGGGATTCAAATTGATGAACGACCTAATTGCTGAACGAGGTAGAACGAGAATTTAAGTTTCGTTCGTATAATATTTTTGTTTGGCTCGAGATTTACTAAAAGAGCTCAGTCATTTTTTTTAGCTTATCGACCTGATTAAATTTGAGAAGAGGGAAGATGATTTTGTTTTGAACAACTTGTTCGGCCCCAAATTTTGAACCATTATTCATTATCTTTTGCGAAGACGCGTGGTTAATCCAGGAGAACACGTGTTCTCAAAGGGGATAAGTGGATGCGTTAAGAGAATTTAAAGAAAATATATAAGTATATATGTTTAAATTTAAAATTTAAAATTTAAATTGTCTTGATCTACGCTACTCACAAATCTCGATCTCCAATCAAGGTGTGCCGCCAGGCGTTTACAATGTTAAATCCCTATTTCGAACGTAATGGAAAAAGTTTCGAGTCCAAATTCGATCGTATGAAGAAGATAGCCTTTTGAACCAGTTACTAAATTAAATTTTCGATAAAAATATCAATGCGTTTACTATATCTACGATCACAAGACAACTTCGAATGGTACGAAAATTGAAATCCAATAATAATACAATATTACGGATCCAATGGAACTGGTTTCGTCGAATTCCGAGACTGTGCCTCGAAAGACTATTTTTAAATATCGATTTAAACGATATAAATTCAAAACTGATCAAAGCATTTCCAAATTCAATTCTGAAGCTTCTATTATCTTCAGTATCATCAATATAAATTTTTTCAAGAATTCAAATTATTTTAAATCAGCTTAAAAATCAGGATTCAACATTTTACTCAAATTTTTATAATTAAATTCAATAATTTAAATTGCCAAATCCATAGTTATATTTGAAATTCAAGCTAAACCATCATTCAAATATTTAAAATCAATTAAATATTTTAATTTCAATTGTCCAAAATTCAAGGTTGTCACACGAAGTGTCGAAATAAATGCAAGGGAAGAAGCATTAATAGGTAGTGCCGACGACAACAACGATGATCATGTTGATATTGCAAACGAGAGCAGATGCAATTGGATACCATGCAAGTAAATTGTGCGGATGATGTATATAGAACTTGGATCGATCAAATGGAAGTTAACAATGATGCAATCATATATGCAAACATTGAGCAGGCTGATGATGAAAATGCCAAAGATGAACAAATCACATATGAAGAGTCCCTAACCGATGATTTATGCATTGCAATAATGATGGTGAAATCGATTTTGGAAAATTGTCAATTAGACGTGGAAGTGTTTGGAAGAGAATGTACTAAAAAGGACACAAGGTGGGTTTATTTTTGAAAATAAGAAGAAGCTTGCTGAACAATTTTGTGAATGGGCGAATAAATGTTCAGTATTTTTCAAGTTCTGAAATCGCATGCAAATTAATACATGGTTCGTGTTAATGTGGATGAAACATGTCATTGGCTAGTGCATGCTAGCTTATCAGTGAGAAAATCTCAAAATTGGTGGAAAATAACAACATATAGCGGCGATCATACTTGTTTAAATGCAACCATCGACAGGCAACATCAAAGTTTATATGTAGCAAAATACTTCCAATGATTAAAGCTGAAAAAATATGACTACAAGAATAGTTCAAGAGACAATGTCAAATATTTTTCATATTAAAGTGAGTTATTATCGAGCATGGAATGGACTACAAAAAGTAGTTGCAATGATTTATGGGAATTGGGAATCGTCATATGCAGAATTGCCAAAATATCTTCGAGCCCTTCAATGTACCAACCCTGGAAGCGCATATGATGTTATTCATAGTTGTGGTGTTTTTGATGGTGCTTTTTGGGCTTCGGGCCTTTTATTGATGGTTTCAACCATCGTCGACCTATACTGTCTATTGATGCCACTCATTTATATGGAAGTATCATGGTACATTACTAGTACCTACTAGTGTAGACACAAACCAAGTTCCTTTTCCATTAGCCTTTGTTATTGTACAAACAGAGTCGTGGCAAACGTGGAGTTGGTTTATTCGTTGCATATGGAATTATATTCCAACCGTATGTACCAGATGTATTACCATTATCTTAGATCGTATGAAAGGAATTCCACGTGCGCTTAGAGAAGCTTGGCCAATTGAACATGATCATCGCTTTTGTATTCATCGTACTCAAGCAAATTTCAAGAAAGCAGGGTTTGGTATGGATGAGCTATAAATTTGTTACATGCATGTGCCACGACATTGGAGGATGTAAAATATAATGAACTTTGAAAACTATTGAAGGCTGTAAATCGGGAAGCCGATGCATGGATTGGAAGAAGTTTGAAAAATCAAGAATCAAGCTGGACTGTTTGTCACGACGACGACGTAAGATTCAATATGATGGCAACTAATGTTTCCGAAAGCTTTAACGGTGTGCTGAAAGGAGTTAAGAATTTCCCTATTGGATCCTTAGTTGCACGTACGTTTCATCGAGTGAACCATTACTTTTCGAACGTCGAACTCAAGGAGAAGAGTGGACGTCATGGCTCACACCAAAGTGGGAAGCATTAGTGAGGAGAAGAATGAAAGAATCAAAGCTCATGTCTATAGAGAGATATAGCTTCATAGAATGGCAGATGAAAGATGTTCATATGTTTGTTATATGACGAATATCGATGATAATGTCGCCAAATATTCGTGCAACATGCCAATATTAGATAATTTTCCTTGTTCCCATGCATTAGCAGCATGTTCACTTGGTTTGGGTGGTGCGAATAGAGAAAATTTTGACTTAATCTCAACATAGTACACGGCGGCTAAGTATACCGCTGCGTATGCTTATTTATTCCACCATGTATCAGATAGTTGACATTGGGATGTCTACCAGGGTCCTATTATACAACCACGGCTAGTGCGTAGAAATTCAGGACGTCCATGGTCTACTTGAATCAAATGTTTCATGGATCTGCCATCTTCATCCGGCCACAATAGATATAGAAAATGTGGTGCTTTTGGCCATAATAAAAAAACATGTCCCCGTTAAATTTTATGAGTCGCTATATTTTTTTCGTATTACATATATTTATTTCTTTTCAACGTAAGAATTGTGTTAACTTCTTATTGCATGTGTTTGTTTCTTATTGCATATGTTAATTTCTTATTGCATATGTTTATTTCTTTTGAATGTAAGAATTGTATTAATTTCTTCTTGCATATGTTTATTTCTTATTGCATATGTTCGTTTCATGTTTTCCCTCATTGTAATGCTCGCTGCCTTATACAACAGTTGAATGTAGCTTGCACATTTCTGAATTAATTAAGCTATATTACTAAATATAATTTGTGCAATTTTGAAATGCGCAAGTTATATATGTGAATATAGCTTACACATTTTTGAAATGCGGAAATTATATTTAGTAATATAGTTTGCACAATTTAAAAATGCCTAAGTAATAATATGCTCTTGTACAAGACAGAGAGCTACTGAACCTTCCTCCCCCACACAACCCATCAACATTACATATCATCAACATTACCTAAACATCAACACAAAATATATCATCCATGATATAATTGAATATCGTCAACATAATTAAATATGATCAACACAAATATATCATCCATAATACAATTTAATATCATCAACATTAAGTTCAATAAAATATATTATCCATCAACTTCATAAACATCAAGAACTACCTTTCCAATTAATGAAACATCAACAAGATATATCAGCCAAAAAACAAAACACCTCAATCGTAAAGCCTTCTAATCTCAAGAAGCACGTCTCTCTTCTTCGTCTTCTTCTTCCATTTGTACGTGATTGAAGCTGAACTTTGGCCTTCGTCAAATGTTGGAACAAGTATTTCTTGTTCTCGAATGGGACCGAAAATTGATTCTTCTTGTTGCCTTTTCCACTGAACTACTCTTCCTTTTGCTCTTGAGTGGATTAACCAAGATACCCAAATTGTTGTTCTCATTCATTCCAAATGGGCCATTAAGGTTGAATTTCTCCATCGACGTCTTATGTTCCCTCCATTTCTGTATGTGGCTCCCCTCATGTCATTTGTCCTCCCTCCACTTCCTCTATAAGGTTGGACATGTCTCCTCCCAAGCATGTGGTCATTCTTCTACAATATGCAAAGTTTTTTCCGGCCTTCTTAACTTGTGTCGACCTAGAATCGTATCGAGTATACATCGTAGGTCAATACATTTACTTTTCACCTTCTCCGATTCTATACGACTATCTTCAATTTCATCAACCGCATCCAAAGCGCTATATATCCCCTTTACCTACGCAAAATACAAAATATAGTAACAATGAATATGATCTAAAAAAATGAATAATTGAAATTTATAAATTTGAATACTAACCACATAACGCTCTAACGGAGCTCTGGGAATGTAAGCAACCAATTTCCTAGTCGACTTTTTCAAAATATAACGACAAGTAATTTACTAATATCAATACTCATACTTGCTCAATGGTGTTGGGGGATTACGTGCTTGTTCGGCATGACCAATTCTAGAATTTCATAATGTTGTACTTTCCTACAGGAAGTCCATCCAACTAGGGGGTTCTAGGTCTAATGGCACCATGGGATTGGGAATGTGTTGATTGTCAAAGCTAATCTTCTCATTACTCGGTCAGGAGCATATAATTCAAAGTCCGAAAAAGAATCAGTCAGCTCTTAGAGATCCAACCCACATACATATACTCAATGTTAGGACGCCCATATTTCATAAACCAAGAATATAGTTCCCAGGCAGCGGCGTCATCTGCTAACAAATCCTATTCTTTTCTATAAAACTGTACATTTTTTAGAGTTTCGCGCCAACTCCTGCCACAATTCCACCTATACCCGAATGGAAGATAAGGATTTAAATCAATAGGAATTCTTACAGACAGCCGTCTTATAACGATATGTGACAAAGACCATATTTGCAACAATGTTGTAGAACCCCCTAAAACTTTTTTCTTTGTAAAGCAAAATTTGTCAACTAACTGTACAAATAACAAAGTACAGCACTGCCCCATGAATGGTAACCACTTTGCTAAATCTTTCAGAAATAGTAAAAATTTCAAATTCAATCTACCTTTCGAATGATCTAGAAAAAGACGATAACTTAAAAAGTACAAGACGACAGCATGACTGCGACGAAGTATATCTAAATCCATCGCACCTTCGGTTAGTGGTTAAGAAAACTCACTTTTAAACCATGTCATTGCTAGCTCACTTTTATATTTTACAGCCTCTTTTGGTGGAAAAATACCTAGCAAATCATAAAATAATTCCTTATAATCAATATCCAAAATTTGTGAACATACAGAGAAACAGTATGTGCCTAGACCAAACAGAAAGTAAACATCGGCTAGAGTTACCATCATTTCACCCACTCTTAAATGAAAGTATCTATCTTCGGTCTCCATCTATCACACAATGCCGTAATAAGGTGATGATCTAGTCGAATATGGTCAACTTGCATCTCTTTTCTAAACCCGACAATTATTAGGTTTTATTGCAACCAAGGATCATTATACTATTTCCTTTAGCTTGCTTGAATGGCCGCAAAGCTTAACTGTTTCTACATCTTATTTATAGCAAAGAATTCCAATTGGTAATTCATATTTTCATGTTGGATTAACAATAATTCAATGTGTTTAAAATAAATACCTCCATAAGCGCATCATTTTGGCTTCTATGCTACTCTTAAAGATAAAGAACACTTCTATCTTTGAGTATAGGAGCCAATTCTATAATATATACATCAACCTATTAAGCATTCAAAAATCAATTTTCCATCTAGGACTATGACAACAACCATATATGTTAATTGTCATTGAGAGCAACAACAATACTTAGTACATTATCAACAACAATCACTTATTAATTTAACATCAATTTCAACCAATTTTTTTTACCTCTAATCACCATAAATGAAGAACTTCCTTCCATTTATAGCTAAATCAATTAGTTGCTTCAAGATTTACTTGAGAATAAGGTAATTGAAAAGTTTGGAATCGGGAAAAATGGGTTGGGGATGGAATTTGAGAGGATTTTGAGGAAGATTTTTGGTAAAGTGAGGGACAAATCTGTATAAAGCTATATACATAGAGCTTGCACAAAAGCCAATGCGCAAGCATTCTGTATAAAAAATAGCTTGCGCAATCCATATTTCACAAGCAATTTTCAAAAGAAGGTCTATTTTTGCAATAAGTTTTCTGTGAGCCTATTATTTTAATTTGTTTTTTTCAGATGCACTGTTTGAAAATTTGTCCTATTATTTCCACAGGAATAAGGCAGTATAGAATAGTAGGGGAATCACATGATAAGAATGTCGAAAAGTAGGTTAGATGACATGAACATCGAACGATTGATTAAGCTAGTCTAATATCAAATGATTGGTGAGAAAATTAGATTTGGACATAAAATATGTCTAATGTAGGCTACATTATTGATGTTGAATTATTAGATGCTGCAGGTTGAGTGAACTGTCGAATTGGTGATGGTATGTTTATTATCTTCACATATGACAATAGAAAGTTTTAAAATGTGATAAAGAAATGAACATGAAAATTTAAATCTTAGGATTTTTTGGTCATTTTTCCAACATGGGAGGTTCGAGCTCTCCTTTTAGCGTCAAAATGTTAAACTGAAATTTGGTTCAGTATTTGTACAAGAAGGCATGTTCGAAGAAATTCCAATAATACCTCTTGGTTTTATGACAATTCACTATTTATAGTTCATAAATAAAATAAGCAAGTTCTTATGTTCGAAGTCCAATGTCCATATGTGATAGACAAGATAGTAATTATGCATATAAACACTTGTTTAGATTGAAGCCCCTCTGAAATTAGTCATATCGAGCTTTGGACCCAACGAGCTTTATTATATGCATATCCATGTTCAATAGTGTCCAAAGTGAACAATTAAAGTAATAGGCAATATGCTTAAGTCCTGTCCCTTTTAATTCAACAGTATGCATGTTACAATGGTGAAAATATACAAATTTCTAATTGTCTAGCTCTTATTTGCGAATGTGTCATCTTCTCCCTCGTTATCCTTTATGCCATTATTTTGTCCACGAGCCCTCTTTCAATGAAGAGAACTTGAAGAAGCTCCTAATTGAAAAAGGTAATAATAGTGAGAAAGAGATTAAGGCCCCTTTCCATGAAGGGGTGCATTTTTATTTATAGGGGTTAGAAGAGGGCAGGCTTGCTCCAATTAACGATGTTGGAATCTGATTGCTATCTTGTTGATGGTTTCAGCATGAATGCCTTTGCAGTTTTACGAATGGAAATGCATTAAATTTGCTTGAATTTGCTTTTGTGAATGATTTAATCTTTTTTTTGTTTGGCCTCTGATACTTCCATGGCAATGATGTTGTGCGACATCAATAACATGTGATGTAGCATCAATTGATATGTGATGCCTATTATTATGTCGGTGACATGCTTCTTGGTGAATTGTTTGGTTGATGAAGTACAAATCCAACAAGACGCAGCATTAGTGAAAGGCGGCCTTGAAAGAGAAGCAACATTACTTGAAATACAGCATTGATAAGATGTGATATTGATGAGATGCAACGTGGATAAGATGCGAAATTCATAGAGCACGAAATTGAAGAGAGGCGATATTGGTAAGCAATGGCATTGGCTTCATGCGACAACATTCACTATTGTTGTACGACATCATTACTATTCTGATGGCATACGACATTGACGGATAAATGTGGCATTGATTGAGTGCGACATTAAATCAATGTGGCATTGATTGAATGTGGCGTGGGATCAATGTGGCATCATTGTAGGCTTTCATAGCGATGAAGTGTAGCAACCTTCTCTTGTTTTATATTGATAGAGCACGACATGGATGATATGCGACATGGAATCAGCGCGGCATGCAATGAGTGTGGTATAGAGTTAATGCGGCATGAAGCTAACCTTCGGCATCAATAGACCTTAGATATCAGTTATTCCCTTTCCTTAGCATCTGGGACCTTGATCTTCGACATAAATCCTTAGTTTTGGCATTGATTCCTTTGCTTGCCTCCATTAGAAAATATTAGATAACAGTATACTTGTGGCCGCAGAAATGGATTGTCAAGGACGACCGGGGTGATGACGTATTCAGTACTATCTAGGAAAGGGTAATCGGTCCTAACTCGTAGGCGGTCCATATGTAGCCCTCGGTGCATTTTTCTAGAGGTGTACTGTGACAGACGGTACTCCAGTAGCTTTTTCATTGATGGAATCCTTTCTCCAATAAGTGCCTTATAATCTCAGTTGTGCCCAACAATGCTGGAATGTGAAATGTAAGCATTTCAGCCATGTTATATATTTATTTTAAACCCTAGACATTATTATAATATTATTGAATTTTCTATTTTGAAATGGTTTGGTTATCATAAGGTATAAAACTGATCTGTGTTTATGTGCAACGTGGTCTTACGAGATACTCTTATTTATAAAGGTTATATAACATTAAAAATCCATTTGATTTGTGTTTCTCACACCGGTTTACCAGATTGACCTATGCATTATTTTCTTATAGTGTCCGAGTCAAACCGAACATATTTTCAGATTTAGTTATGGACGATTTGGAGCTTCAAGAGACGAGCTGGATGCCTTAAACATATATTCATGTATATTTTATTTTTGAGGCATTTATGGTTTGTATTTATCAACATTTGTGAGGAAAAGCTGTTTTAACTGTCCAGGCTGATGGTAGGTTAGTTTCCTCTGATATATGTATGTGCATTAAAGTTTTCTTTGTAAAGATCTACTGTATATTATACATTACCCATCACCGTATGGGATTATGTTCGTTCTTTTCTTTCTTTCACCCCAGCAATCTATTTTTTCAGCATTTGGATGTTCGACACATGAATACCGTAGATGTATTAGTGTCGACTTTTGAGGGTCGAAAAGGTGGGTCATTACACGTGGTATTGGAGCTTAGGTTAAGCAAACACCTTAGCTTTGGTGGGGTAAACTCATTAGATGTAGAGTAAATGACACCCTAGAATGAGTTTGAGTGAATATATATAAGAGCACATTTTTATTAGTATTATAAAATGTTTTATATTATGTTGATTTATCTATTAAGCGGTTTATGAATTTTGGTCGATTAAAAAGGAACGACTGTATCTATAGCGGTTTCTAAACACTTTAACAAGGCAAATCGACTCAGTATTGTTTGAAATTTGATAAATGAAATAATTTTACCTAGGATTACAATCAATTGATATAATTATCTATGAATGCGTTTGTTTGTTCATTTTTGAATTGTGTTCAACCTGTTTATGAGCAGTTTTACCTTTTCACTGCATGGGTTAGGTAGATAGTAATTGCAGAAACATTGAAACAGACACCTTATGAATTAAGTTTTACATTTTAACTATAAGACGTTCAATGACAATGTTTGGTTAAAAATTAACTTTAATAAAAGTTGATTATCATAATATAAACAAATATAAACATTTGTGAAATGGTGTTATATAAATATGATTTATAAATAAAAAGGATTTAAGCTGAGAACTTAAATCCCGGTGTTTTTGAAAATTGATTTTCAAAGTTTTGGGAGAACTAACCAAAGTATTATTTGAAAGTATTTATAAAAAGAAATAATTTTAAAAGGATTTTAAAAGTGGTAAAAAGCACTGAACTCAAGTCTATAACTAGAAATTAGTTTTGGTGATGACTCTAACATCATCGGCATTTCTAAGTGGGGGAATGATACTATAGTAGTTTTGCTTCATAGTTGTTTTGGTAAAACAAATTTTGTTTTAAATTCCAAAAATATGATTTGATATTTAGAAGGAGATATGGCTAAAGTGACATGGAAAAATATGGCTAAAATTCCAAAAATATGATTCCATCATCGGCGTTTCTTTGTTAAGTTATATTATGGAGAATGGGTTAGTTTGGTTTTGTGATCTCATTATAACATGTTATTTGGTAGTTTTCATTTGTTAAAGTGACATGGAATTTTCAACTATTTTGGATTGTCGAAAACTTCCAAATTGGTATAGAAATTGAAGCTAAGTCTTTTTGAGAAAATATAGGAAAAATAAGTTTTTGTAACTTATAAATTTGAGGATGTAGTAAGTTAAAAATAAGTTTTAATTTGTTAAACATTCATGTTAAGTAAAACAAATTTTATATTCTGCACATATACTCTTAGGCGGTGTGGAGTATTATATGAATATGAATTTAAGTATGAGATGTTTATAAAAAAAATAATGGTTTTATGAAATGGTTCATAAATGATTTTAGCATTAACTGGAATACTATTGATGTAAATAAATGTGATTGAAAATGAAAAGTAATTAGTGTAACTAAGAAACCAATAAGATAAGTATGTAAGCTATACGTAGATTACTTTATCGCATAACTGCTCTTGATCCAGATTCGTGTATATGATTTCGAGGTGATTTAAACTGATCCGAACAATGATTTTTTACTCGATTCTTGATGGCAACATTTGATACAGATTTTTGATATGATTCTAAAGTTTTCTATCATAGTATATGGCTATGTAAGTAGAACAGAGGTTTCTAATCAAGGAACCTGATCGGAGTCTGCAATAGGGAAGTCAAGTGATCGATACTAGTTCGAAAGAGAAATTTGTGTGATTGAGCGAGTAATCAGATTTTGTATTATGTACGGATGACATAAGTACATCATATGTGCTTGGATTTAATTGTATAATTCTTACTTTAGAAATACAAGTTATAGGTTTGATGCTGTAACACCCCGTAAATTTACAGTAGTTAATTAATTAATTAGTTATGCGTCAAAAATAGAATTTGTGCAAACAGTGGAATTTGATCACAAAACATGCACCGTTGCATATGAAGTGAAATTTTAAGCAATTTTCATATTTGGAGTATTACGATCAGAGTCCATTGAAGAAGTTATGGACGAGAAAATAAATCAAATCGAAAACAAAAACAAATAAAGATTTAAAATAGGAATAAATAAATGGATAATGGCGGGGTCCCACCGATCGACCCTTCGATTGGGGCGGTGGATCGAAGGCAGTCGACTGACAGTCGATTGGTCGAACACTGAACGGCCTACGACTTGGATTATTTAGTTTTAAATCCAAAACTTATGATTTGTTATAGCCTCTATAAATAGGTGCCCAAACCCACCTCCTCTTCTCATATTTTCTAATAAATACAGCGAAGCTCTGCTATTTTCTCTCCTCTACTTTCTACCCTAAAATTAAATCAGATTGTAAATAATAACAGATTAGAGGGAATCAGAAAATAATAAAATAAGAGGAAGAGAAGATCATATAAAATAGCATAGCTTAGAAATGAGGTAAATCTAATGACAACACTCGAACTCCTTGACAAGTACCGGAACCTTGGCACTGGCACTCTTAAACTTGGTTACACTTCCATTTGGTTATTGGTGGCAATGATTGGAAGTGGCACTAAGTATTAATGAGGTTCTATGTCAATACTTAACAACATGTAGCGTTCCTTGAGGATCTAATGAAGTACGGCATTATCGTGGCGTGATACTGGCTTCGAGTGGCATGGATGGTAGGAAGCATTGCTTTATCAAGGTCTTCAGAGCCGACTCGTGTTATGGTGCTTATCGATGAGGCGTATCACAAGTCGACACTGGTTAGGCATGATATTCATCTCGGTCTTGTTGAGCTACGGCATTACATATAGGAGCGGAGTGGTATTACTTGAGGCTCAATGCTGAAAGAAGATGTTATCGCCACTAATAGATGAGGCGTTGTATAGGTGCGGTATAAGCATCATCATCAATGACCTTGAACTACATTACTAGACTAATGTCAGCAACAAGCTTTCATTTATATCATATAGTAGTGGTATTGATTCGGCATCCACTATCATCCTATCTTCATGAATGATGTGCACGTAAATGTGCATATTTTTACTTCCATATTTTATCGAATTTAATTAAATAAATGATCATATTGGGTATTTTAACATGTTTAAAAAAAATTCAAACTATTTTCAAATCATCGTATATTCATCTTCATATAGGGGGAAAATGGTCAATTTTGTGCATATATTAATTTGAGTAAATTTACTTGAAAATTTATATATTATTTTGTAGAAATTTGGCTTCAAATACAAGTGGTTTCATGAAGAAATTTGCATGCACAATAGATACAAATGAATGAAGATGGAAATAATTCATTTCATGAGACATGGAGGACCCCACCTACCCACCTACCTTGATGTACAATTAGAAGTTAATGCATATGCTAACAGCCATTAAAGTTTCATGCACATTTAAATGGTGGATTATCTCATGCTAATGATAACTTAGTGGCCACACTTCCTAAGAAGTAGCTTGGGTAGTTTTCAAAAATAAGATTAGGGTTTCCAAACATGTATAAATACCTCATATGTTCATTTAATCTTCTCTCTTCTCTTAGCCCTCTAAGTGTTAGGATCAAAAACAAATTAGAAGCTCTATTTTCTTTCTTTTCATGACTACTTGGCCATTTTACTTTCAGGTATTTTTCCTTTTTTATTCAATGTTAGTTAATGTTCTTTTCTACTTACATGCTCTCTTTCTTCTTATGTTGGTAGCCTAGTTTCATTTCTTATGCAAGTAGCCTAGCTTTTATTTCATTTAGCTCTCATTTTCTACTTGTTTTTGTTTCATGTTGCAATCTAAATTTTTTGATCTGATAACCAATATGAGAGGCAAAACCCCTTCAATTTAAGGTAATGAAGCTCTCTAATTATGTAAATTCATCATAATTTGATAATTTTTTATCTCTTTTTATGCTTAATAGAAAAATGGATATTTATGTGATTTAATGTTTCATGTTGAATTTGATAGTCCATGTTGTTCATAACAAATAGGCTATGCTTAAGCACATTATTCACAAATTGCTTCTTCGTCTACATATGATTATGGTAATGAGGTGATTTTAAAATCAAAATTTGATTGTCTATATTTCTAATACATAGTTAACAGGTCATGCTTAAAATAGATTTTATTTTCAAATTCATTGTCATTTTACATGAGAGTTAACAAGTGGTTTAAAGGGTGTGTTATAGTTTGATGGTTCATATTGGGCTAATTAATAGCACAAATATTCCATAAAAACAATTAAACTCACTAATGACACAAAAAAAGAGATCATAATTTCATGTTGTGTTGATTTATATGATCTACAAAGTGGATTTATCTTTAAGTTACCTTCAAACTATCATATTTTTATCCATTTTCTTTTGCTAGTTAGTTTATATATTTAGCTTCACAAATCTCAAATTATTGGTTTAATTTGATTGATTGAATTTTAAAATCTGAATAATTCCCTACAGATCGACCCGTACTTGCCACGTACTAGAATTGTACGTCATGCGCTTGTGGTAGTTTTTAGTTAAAATTCGACTAGCTATTTTCCGATTTGATGGACATTTAGCGAGTTCGAACAATGAACGTGGACAATATTCATCATCGACGTCGCTAGGATAGATGGTGACAGTAAATCGTAAAATAGAGTATTAATAGTGACCTATCCTTATAATATTTGACTACGTCAAAGGAGTGGCACTTGCTAAACAGAGATGTTGATTAGGTGCACCATTGAAATAGTGTTGCTTCCACCACTGTATTTCTTCAACAATGGAAGAGGTGGGTTCTATGCGGCCTTGATCAAGTGTGATATTCTTCTTTTTCATTGTTGATGGAACTCACACTGACGAATTGTGAAGCAATAATGTGCACTATAGGTAAGGGTCGGTGTGGATGAAAGACGACACCGAAGAGATACGTCACCGACTTTACACATTATTGATCCCATACGACATTATAGATCTTTGACGTAGAACTTAGTGACACCAATTGCTTTGCGATGCTATCACCCATGGCAATATTTTTGGTATTGAAATTGTATGGATAACATTGTCCCTTCTAGTATAAGTAGTGCTTTTTTACTCTTTTGGGTAAAAACATAAATTTCCTTGCTTTGCTTAATCTTTAGTGAGATTTACCTTCTAGCGCTATTTTCATACAAAATAACTCAGGACTTCTATTGTTAACTTTTTGATCAAACTTTTCAAAAGATTATATAGGATCTTTTTCTTACAACCTAGCACTAATTTGAAGTTCATCAAGTTTAGGAAATTATCTAGTAATGATTTTCATGAATTGCAGACTAGATAATTATTTGTGAATTGTAATTTCTTAAATAGAAGTATCATAGGAGGTAAGATTAGAAATCTAATCTGATAATAATAGAAGACTAAAAATCCTTATCCAGCAATAATAAATAAAGAACAAAATATAAGTCTGGCAATAATAATGAAAGACTAGAAATTCAAATCTGGAAATAATATAAGACCAAAAATCCAAATCTGGCAACAATAATAGAAGACCAAAAATCCAAATCTGGCAACAATAATAGAAGACCAAAAATCCAAATCTGGCAACAATAGAAGACACTAGAAATTCAAATCGAGCAATAATAGAAGAAGACCCGAAATCCAAATCTGGCAATAATAGAAGACCAAAAATCCAAATCTGGCGATAATAATAAAAAATCAGAAATCCAAATCCGACAATAATAGAAGAAGACCAGAAATGTCAATCTGGCAAGAATAGAAGAAGACCGAAAATCTCAATTTGGAAAAAATAGAAGAAGACCGAAAAACACAATCTGGCAATAATAAAAGAAGACTAAAAATCTCAATCTAACAATAACAGAAGAAGACCAGAAATCCAAATCTGATAGTAATAGAAGAAGATCAGAAATCCAAATCTACCAATAACAGTATAAGACTAGAAATCCAAATCTGGCAATACTAATAGATGACCAGAAATCCAAATCTACAATACTAATAGAAGACCAGAATTCCAAATCTGGCAACAGTAATAGAAGACCAAAAATTTAAATCTGGAAGTAATAGAAGAAGACCATAAATCCAAATCTGGCAGTAATAGAAGAAGACTCGAAATCCAAATCTAGTAGTAATAGAAGAAGACCAGAAATCTCAATCTGAGAATAATATAAGAAGACCAGAAATTCAAATTTAGCAATAATAGAAGAGCAGAAATCCAAATCTGACAATAATAATAGAAGACCAAAAATCCAGATCTAGCAATAACAGAAGAAGACTTGAAATATCAATCTAGAAATAATAGAAGAAGACCAAAAATTCAAATCTGGAAATAATAGAAGAAGGCCAGAAATCCCTATCTGACAATAATAGAAGAAGATCAGAAATCCAAACTGGCAATAGTAATAGAAGATCATAAATCCAAGTCTAGCAATAGTAATAGAAAACCAGAAATTCATATCTGGCAGTAGTAAGAGAAGACTAGAAATCCAAATCTGGCAATAAGTAACCCATAATTGATTGACCTTCCTCTAGAAAATTTATTTGATTTGTAGCATTACTGGGCTTAGATTTTTCATAGACTTTTTCTAGAAGATTATTGATTTAAAGCACTACTTTTCCCTGATTTTGATAGATCTTCCTCTTGAAGATTGACTGACTTGGAGCTCTAGTTGGTCCTGATTTTGATAGGTCTTCCTCCTGAATATTGATTCGTTGCTTTAGTGAGGCCTTTAATGACTGACACTAAAGGCTTACTCCATCCTCCCTCTAGGAGGTGCTTTAGTAAGGCCTTTGATGATGACAGTGAAGGCTTGGTCGGTGCTTTGACAAGGCCTTTGATGACGGTTTTAAAGGCTTACTTTGTTCTCCCTCTAGGAGGCACTTTACTGAAGCCTTTGACGACGATACTAAAGGCTAGGTTGATACTTTAGCGAGGCCTTGAAGATGGCACTAAAGGTTTATTCCATCCTCTCTCTAAGAGGCACTTCAGTGAGGCCTTTGATGATTGTACCGAAGGCTTAGATAGGGCCTTTGATAGGCGGAGACCTCTTGTAGTCATAAGCCATTGATAGCTAGGGACCTCTTACGGTCATAAGCCTTTGACGGCTATGGCCTTTCATGGTCAAGGATCTCTTGTGGCCATGAGCCTTTAATGGCTAGGGCCTTTTTGCCTTAGGAGAATCCTACTCCTTTTCACAATTGAACCAATAAATTCTTTTTATTCATCCATTGTTGGAAAATATGGCCACAAATGTTTGGAATTTCATGTTCTCGCTATGACGTTGCCATTTGGTCGGCAAAGTTTATAGGTCCCATGCAAGATTACTTTGTGTATGATTACGGGACTTTCCCAATCTGATCCTAGCGTCCCATCCATCAAACTCTTAGTATTTTCCATGACTCTTTGAAGCACTAGATCTTCATTATGAAATGATCTTCCTCTTATTCTAAAGCTATACTACTTGGATATTCTCACTGATACTCATTCGTTTGTATGGCTACTTCATCTCTTGACTCATTGATTAAGTCTAGCGATTCTCTCTTAAACTCCTGATTTGGTTTGAACTTATATGCAACCCTTTGATAAGAAGGTACTTCAGCCTCAGTTAGAAGCATGGTTTTACATCCATATGTTAGGGAGTAGTGGGTGTGCCTTACCGTAGGTTTAGTAAAAGTTCCGTTTGCCCATAGGACGAGAGATAATTCCTCTACCCAACTCCCTTTTGCTTTGCCTAACCACTTCTTTAGAATGGTCTTTACAATTTTATTAACTGCTTCGATAGCTCAATTTTCTTTGGGATGTGCTACAAATGAAATGTTTTTGATGATTCCATTCATATTACAGAATCAGGTAAATTCGACTTCCATTGTCATATAATATCTAGTATAGATCCCGAATCTGGCAATGATATCCTTGATTATGAACTTGAGAACTTTTCCTGATGTGAAATTCAGAAGTGGCCTGGCTTCTACCTACTTTGTGAAGTACTCAATGGCTATTACTGCGTACTTAGCTCCACTTTTAAATATCAACGATGGCCTATTTATGTCAATTTCCCATACATCGAAAGGCTATGGGCTAGAGATAGAAGTTAATGCACTCGACGGTAGGTGCAGGATCATAGATAACTTTTGACATTTTTTCATCTTCTTACTTAATCAATAGCTTGACTAGCTATTTGAAGCCAATAGAAGCCTTGCCTCACAACTTTCATGGTTAGTTTTATACTAATGGAATGGTCTTCATAGTACCCTTCATGGGCTTCCCTTAGTAAGTTTGCTCATGTTTGAGGATCATCACTTCTTAGATAAGGGAAGAAATATCCCTTTTTATAAAGTATGCCATTTGCTATGACAATAGTTGGAGCATGGCATTTTATTCTCCTTACCTCTTTTTATCTGTTGGCGGCCTTTCTTTTGTTATATATTCGACAATAAGAGTCATCCAATTATTCTCATATTCATTATTATTTTCCATATATGGAAGGTTTTCTTGAGGGATCTCAGTTTCGTCTTCTTTCTCCTTTGTTCTAAGGCTTGAGACCTGGTCAACATTAAGATCTCATTTTATGGATTGGGGATTTTCTCCTCTATACTAGGATTCTTTTAGTAATCCATTGGAACAATTTGGGCTTCTGGTTCTGCCCTTGAGCTTGCTAAGATTGCCAAAGAATCAATTGGGAGTTCATTCCTCTTAGTACTTGATTTATTGAGAAATCTTCAAATTAGGTCAGCGTTTTCAATACCTTTTTGACATATAGATTCAGTTTGGTGTCCTTCTTCTGATGTTTCTAGTTTGGCTGATTTACCATTAATTGTGAATCACTGGAAATTTTAGTTCGAAGGATTTTCAATTATAAGGCTAGTGTACGACCTACTATCATGTATTCATATTCTACAACATTGTTGGTGGTTGGAAACACTAACTTCATTGCATAGTGCAAACGATGTTCATTAGGATTTATAATCACATATTGGGCTTCGGCTCCTTGTTCATTTGATATCCCGTCTACAAACAGTTGGCACATAGGTTTGGGTCCTTTCTTTTTCTTATTGTTCTTTAATGAATTTGATACATTCATTGACAAAATCGGCTAGTGCCAGTCTCTTAATTGATACCCAGGGCAGGAATTCAATATAGTATTTTCTAATTTCAATTACCTACTTAACCAACTGTTTTGAAGTTTCTGGTTTACTAAAAACCTACTTAAGTGGGAAATTAGTTAAGACTTTGATTGGATGTGCTTGAAAATAAGCCCTTAACTTTCGTATAGTAAGCATTAAATAATACACCAACTTTTCTATTACTGAATATTTAGTTTCCCCATCTTTGAGCCTCTTGCTGGTATAATATACTGGAAACTGCTTATCTTCTCTTACTCGCACTGAGCTAACTACATGTCCAGAAACTACCACAGAGAGGTAAAGGCTTTACTCATCCATAGAAATAGAGAGAATTGGCGGTTTTTCCAAAAGATCTTTCAGCGGCTTAAAAGCTTTATGGCATTCCTCACTCCATCTGAAGTTTTTTTTCTTCTTGATCACATTGAAGAATGGGGTGCATTTATCAGTGGCCTTAGGAATTGAACTAGCTCTTCCTTGAGTTTTCTATCTAACTCTTTTTCAACTTTGACTATCTTCATTGTGCCGGTAGAATCTATGCATATTTCCTCAAGATTTTCTGTAGGCTTCATTCTTTCTTGTTCATTTCTACAGTCTACTTCAATGACAATTTCCTCATTTTTTATTTCATCTTCCACTAGATTTGCTTCCTTCCATTTTCTTTTCTTCTTTGAGAAGTCAAAATTTCTCAATACATATTTTTTCTTCTTAACGAGCTCTATTTTTGCTTTTGGCGATGAGTTTGAAGAATCACCATCGAAAGGCTCTTTGGTATCATTTCAGATTAATTTATTTTTCTCTGAATCATAACAAGAAAGGTAATCTTGTTCATATTGTTTAACTGCAAAGTACATCTCATGAGCACTAATTGTTCCCATCTTAAGGTTCCTCACCCACTTTTGGTCAAGAATTTCACCATCAGATACTTCGAAGAGACAAAGGCATCAACTTCATCCAAAGCTGGTCTTTTGGAAAAGGCATTATAATATGAAGGTTGATCCATGATGACGGAGAGAGTTTTCAAAGTCCAAGAGCATTGTGGAACTCCCATTTGCACGAGAAGTCTTATCTTTCCAATAGGAGTTGACCCTTTATTATTCAACCAAAAAATGGGCTCAAAATTTGATTCAAGCATTTCTTTTGGAAACTCCATCTGGTCAAATTCATGCTTGAAAATTACGTTGACAACACTTTCGGTATCCAGCAAAATTTTGTTAACCATAGAAAGTCTAATTTGCACAGTAATCAATAGAAGGTCATTGTGCGGGTAGTGAACTCCTCTTAGTTCTTGTGGTTAGATGGTCAAATTATGCATTTGGGTTTGGAATCTTGGATTCTTGAGCAGCGGCTCCTCTTGAATAGAGAAAAATCCTTTCCTTTACTTCCCTAAGATAGCGACTCCTAGCTCATTTGCTATTTCCAATCAGGTGTGGGCCTCAATGGATTACAAAAATTCTGTTCAGAGGTGGAATGAAATATGGTTGAACATCGTCTTCTATCAGATTCTTGGTGTTGTTGGGTGGCCTTTAATTGCCATTTTCAGAATGGGAAGCTTACTAATTGTCTTTAGTGAATTCCTTTAGGTGTCCAGATCGAATCATTCGCTGGATTATGCTTGCTAGTACTCGGCATTCATTTGTTTTATGCTTATTTGATTTATGGTAAGCACAGTAATCTCCCCTTTTCTTGGTCCGATATCAATTTTAGCTTTGTAAGAAATTGAGAGGTCATATGTTTCCTTCAATGCAACATATATGTAAGATATGGGCTTGTACAAAGCAACATCGTTGATGCTTGAGTCTTCTTCTCATCTTGATTTCTTATGGTTGCAGTTGTTGTTAATCCTTCCTATTTCCTTTTTGCCTTGGGCCTTCTTTGAGCGTGATACATTTCATCCATTCGAATGAATTTATCGACCAGAAAATGGAAATCTTGCAAATCCTTACATCCATGTATGTAGAGTTCTTGCCAAAATGGAGTTTTCTCAATTAGCCCAAGAATATACTACCACCAGCTTGTTTCTACCGGTCATGTTTTTTGCCTTTAGGGCTTCAGTATTGAATCACTTAAGATAATCGCCCAATAACTCTCATAGTCTCTATTTGATATTAGCTACAATGGGGTAGTCGACAGTGGAATCTTTGTAGATATAGAACTGTGTTGAGAATTCCTAAGAAAACCATTTCTAAAAATAAATGGTCCTCTCGATGTACCGTCGGTACCATTTACTTGCTGCTCCCTAAAAAGTAGTTGGGAAAATCCTACAACACACAGCTCCGAATGCATTGTATAGGTCCATCTAACTTTTAAAACCCAATATGTGGTATGGATCGATCATTCCATTATACTTGATGGATGGGATCTTAATATGAGAAAGAATTTTTGTGATCATAATCTCTTCTATGAAGGGAGCTTCTCGATGATTATCATTGAATCTGTCATCTAGAGTTCTTTTTCCTTAAGATTAAGCATATCTTTTACCATTTTTTCTATCAAGTTTCTCAAGTAAGATTCATCATCATGGTAGTTGCTTCTTTCATATTTTTACCCTTCAGAAATTGAGCTTCCAAATTGTTCCTTGGGTATTTCTTCTAATCTTCATTGGTAGTTTACCTTAGCTTATTTGAGCACCTCCTCTCTTTTATGGAGTTAGGATAAGTTTGCCTTTACTTTTGTTTCTAAGTAAATAAGCATTCAAGTCCCATCTTGGAGATTCTACGTCATCTCCTCCTATGGGTCTGGTAGTTTTGGAGGATTTTTAAGTAAGTATTCTTTTCAAATGTCCTTTCATCTCTAACAATTGTTGTTCTAGGCTTTTAATCTTGGGTTCACTGCTAATGGTCATGCTGGCTCTAATGGCTATCCAGGCTCCGCATTTCCCAAGTTGAAGTTGGGAACCACATTCTCTTCTAATGTTGTTGTTTGAATAACCTCTTTATTTAGAGCATTAAGTCATCTTGATCTCGTTTTCCTAAAACAACAATTTGCTTTATTAACTCATGGAAAGAATTAAATAGGATTGGAGGTCCAGGACCTCCTTCTAGCATCAAAAATGTTAGAATAAAAACTGGTATAACATCCATGATTCCAATAGTAATGAATCGATCCTTGACTTGAACAAATGTGGTGACATAATTAAGCATAACTCAATCAATGTCGACTTAGTTGTATCCTCAAGGACCAAATCATCACTTAAGACTTAGTGCATGATAGAACTATTAAAAGATGGATTAGTGATAGCAATATGTTGTTGAGGAGAAATATATGAAAGTCCATGTGTTTTCGTAGATCGTTATGCTTGAGATCCCATGATGTCATTTAGAGTCGTCATATTCAAGAGTCCATATGAGCTTTAAAGAATAATATTTCAAATAGAGCCCATGTCATCTCATATGTTCATAAGAGATAAGAATATAAGTCACAAATTTGGACAATAGTCCATTAGGTAGGATAATGGGCTATGTAATTCGTTCTTATATTCGAAGTCTAACATTTATATAGTAAGCACGTATTCGCTTGTCATAGTCCCATATTCATTTTAAATTACCACGTCATGTTTTGAACTCACGATGTTCGACTATATGCACATCCAAGTCAATAATGTTCTAAAAGGCATAGTCATTAGCAACGGGCATGTCCAAGTCCTTGTTCATATAAATTATCGATGATTATGGTCAAATATGATTTTTTTTCCTCAATTCAATTTAGGGTTTACAAGGGTCTGATTTCAAGAATAGAGAGAGGAAAGAAAATCGTCTCCCAGAATGGCACCTTTAGGTCCATATTTATAGAGGTGATCGTGTGGCTTCAGCATCTTCAGTATGCATGAGCGTCATCTTCGACAATAGCATTGGCAACAGCTTCTGCGGCCTCAAAGTTGCTTTGTATTCGGCTTGCTTGATGATGACACTCAACACTCCTTGATAAGTAGAGAAATCTTAGCCCTGGTAATATTATACTTGGTTACACTTTCATTTGGTTGCTAGCGTCAATTATTGGACGCAGCATTAACTATCGGTAAGTTCCTATGTCAATACTTAACGATAATGCCTAATGATCTCATGAAGTGTGCAGTTTTCATAGCATGATACTAGCTTCAAGTGGCATGGATGGTGGGCAGCATTGCTTTATCAAGGTCTTCATAACCGACTCATGGTATTATGTTTGTCAATAAGGCAACACTGATTAGGCACGATATTTATCTCTGCCTTATTTGCTTATGGCATTTCTTATGGGAGCAGAGTGGTTTTGAGGCTCGATGCTAAAAGAATGTGTTATCATCGTTGATGGAATGTGGCGTTGTATATGTGTGGTATCAATATCATAATTATGACGACCTGCCTTTCATTCCACAGAAAGACATATCATCAATAAGAAAGAAATAGGTAGAAAAAGAATAGATAGAAAGAAAGAACCAAACAATATCAGAATCTCACAGCGGAAACGGAAAAATATAATATATCACATAACTTTTACATAGTCAATACATCAACGTTGCACAGTTACAACATCATAGTAGACAGTCGTAAAGACCTGTCTATCCATTACATTTCAAAATACAACAGACAAAAGACTCCAACATAGCGGAAATAGATATATATAGATACGCCAAGACTCCGGCTCCAAGCTTTTCCAAAATTCGTCAAGCAAACATGATCACTTGGCTACTCATAATAATTTGAGTACCCAAGAGTTTAAGAAAAATAGAAATAAACTCTGGGTCAGACATGGGTCTAGTGTGAGTAAGCAGTTAAGTTGTTTAACTTGAAAAACCTTTGAAATAAAAAGGTTTCTCGTAAGACCCTCTGCAAATAAACACGGACAAGTTTTTCCCTTACGATAACCAAAACATTTGATAGGAAATCTAGTTATATTATAATAGTGTCTAGTGTTTTCAAATAAATATTCACATAGCTGAAATTGTTACATTATTAAATTCCAGCATACAAAGGTATACAATCAAGTCCGAGATCACTTGTTGGAGATTGGATTCCATGCAATGGCAGGGCTACTGGGGTACCACCCATCACAGTACGTGGTCTAGATCATCATACCAAGGATCCACCCTGATCCCCTGCAACACAAGACCAGAGCTATCCCTTACTGGATAGTTCGAATAAGACAAACCTGCGATTGTGGCCAAACAACCGCCTATACATCCGAATAAAGGGACCCCTAGACAGGGGAAAATCTTATCCTATTTAGGTGCTACCCACTTAGCCTTGCATGCACTTCCCCTATTTTATCCATTCCTGGTTGACGAGGTTTGAGGCTATGATTACCTTTTAAGAACACATATCTTGGAATGCTCATCGTCCTCCATTGACGATGGTCTGATAGCATTCATCCATACAAGTTTGTTCCGGGTTCAAATGAAACCGAAGGCACTATCTTGCTACACTCATTTTGGAATCACCCTCAGAGTTAAGATAATAGCCCTTGCACTCTAAAACTTCATCTCAATCTTCACTTGAGATTTCACAACCTATCATTTAACTTGGATCAATGTGGTTTTCAGATAATCGAATTTGATATCCGATATTGGTCTCATCGAAATCCAAACGTTTCTTTTAAGGCCAAGTTGTTTAAGGTTTAAACAATATAATTCAATCCAGAATATTGAATTCACATTGCATTCATTAGAGATAAATAACACACATTTATCACAGCTTTAACCAAGTATATCACATCACTGAATATCACAAATTATCACATTAAATATCAATCAATCTAGATATTCTACACAACCAATCATACATAGGCAAGACTTATTAATCCATACTATAATTAATTTAACTAACTCAAATTAAATTAATTACTTAAGAATCAATCACCTAACCCTGCTTAATTAATCGTTAATTAATTACAACCATTTGAATTAATTAATCATTCTTTAATTACTTTACAAATTAATCTTTAATTCCTGACTAATTATCCATTAATTATTAATTAATTAACCTTAATCAATAACTAAATAATCCTAATTATTAATTAATAAATCCTTAATTATTAGTTAATTAACCTTAATCAATAATTAATTAATCCTAATTATTAATTAATAAATCCTTAATTATTAATTAATTAATCAATAATTACTAATTGATTAATCCTAGTTACAAATTAACTAAACTTTAATTACTTAATGAATCCTTAGTCATTAATTAATTTAATTAATTAATCTTTAATTACTTCATTAATTTAATTAATCTTAGATTATTCAAGACCTTAATTAACTTTGAGATAAAATATTATCTTTATTAATTTCTTAGTTATCATAAATTTAAAACATTTTATCTTTTAATTATCTACTTAATTAAACCATTTAATTTAAGTTTTAAAAATAAACTTAAGAATTTATCTTAATTAATTTAAGTAACATAAATCATTCAACTTTCTTAAACCAATTATCAAATAAAACATTTATTATATATAAAAGAAATTTATTTAAGAAAGAGGTTTAAACTTGATTTATTTAAATTTCAAAAACTTTCTTATATTTAAATTTAAAACTGTTATAATATTAACTTCGGGTTCAACCCGGCATCCACCTCGAGTCACACCCGAGAAAATCATCTTTCTTTTTTAAAAAAAAAACTTGCTAAGTTAAAAATGTTATACGAAAAATACTCATGCTCACCCGAAGTAAACCCCGAGCAAACCCCTTCTTTCCCCGAGTATTCCTCCGAGTCACACTTCCTTCCCCATAACCACTGACACACCGGCCTCGTGAACATGCAGCGATCATCAAAGCCATTTCAATCATCGTTGATACCTCTAGCACATCATTGATCATCTCCACCTTCGATCCCGACCACCCAAACCTAGATCGATCATAAAAATCAAAATTGAGCAAAACTGGAACCAGAAACCATCGCATAAAAAACCCTCGACCCGACGCTTTCGATCACCAGCGACCATGAAACTCCATCCACACCTTCGTCGACCATCCACTCATCCTTTCCCCTAAGTCCGATGAACCACGATGCTCCAGAGACGATGTAGCAAATCAAAATTCTAGCCTCGACCAAACCCAGGTTTAAACCGTATTCCGACCGAAAGCCTCCGCCAGGTGGACTAAAAACCCTTGGACTATTTTTGTCGTGACCTCCAACCTCCAAGCCTCATCCAGCAACAAGCTCGACCACCCAAACCTCGTCGATCGTCAAAAAAGCCCCAAAATCCCTTTTCTGATCAACCTCCATTTTCTCACTTGATACAACACTAGAAATCGTGATTTTTCTTTTAAAATTCCTAGTTTTCAAATACGATTCAGATTATATACCTGAATCAGCAAATCATGATGCTTGATTTTAACATGTTTTTAAGATTTCCACTGTCTTTCTTCATTTCCAGATAAAATTCTTACTACTTTTACTTAAATATATATTTAAAACTTAGTTTAGGTTTAAACAAAGATAACTTGTTTGAATTCCCAAGCCTATCAGAGATTAGATGAGGAAATTTTGAATTTTCTACTTTGTTTTATACCCTGTAAAATAAAAACAGGGGAACATAGACCTGCACATATATTTACATACAGGAATCACAATTATACATACATGTAAAGCATAATCCAAACTATACATTGCAGGAAATTTACATTCAATAGATTAAAACAAGTATTGATTTTGTTTACTCACAAATTTGATGTTTGGAAAGAGAGTTTTGAAGAAGTTTGTATTTTGAAAACTTGAATGCTGGAAAATGGCTTGATCTTTGAAACAGGATAATGCTTAGTTGTTGAGATGATATGAAGCTTTGATCTAGTTGAATATGCTTGTGATTAGATTACTGTTTGAATTAATTTTCTGGTTTGAGTTTGTTTACAGACTTTTGTTTTCTAGAGTTTAAAAATGAAGATAGAGAAGAATTGAAAGAGAGAGTGTACATATATTTATAGTTTGTTTTAATGATTTTTTTTAAAATAAAATAAAAGAAGACAAATTACATGACACTTGTAATTTGCATGAAAATATATGCTTACATTTGTTAAAACTACATGCTAATATCTCAACACTTGTATTATGCATGTGTTTATTACTTTTAAATGTTTTTATAAAACTTTTTATATTTAATTTCCTATTTAGTAAATACATTTCTTAATTTATATTAATAAAATCTTTTAAAGAAAATAATACAAAAGTAATTATATACTAATAAAAATCATATATATTATTTTCAAATCCAATTTATTTTAAGATATTTATCTTTTGAATTTCAAAATCAATTTCAAATTCTAATTCAATTTAAAATCAACTCACATATATACATATATATACAACACATAATTTATTTGTTTGAAAAAATAATAATTCTATTTAAAGTCTACACATAAATTACATACATATAACCAACACAATATTTTTTTTTTAAAAGAACAATTTTGCAAATTTTAAATAAATTTATAAAAGAGATTACCACATATTAATTGCTTGAAATTCTGGGATATGACATTCCTCCCCCCTTAAGAGAATTTCATCCCCGAAATTTAAAAGAAAAAGATAATCCAAAAACTTTTATTTCAAACAATCCAAGCATACATATCAATCATACACTAATAACCAAACAAACAATTAATCCAAACAAACATTACTAGCTATTCGGACACAAATCCGGATAGGCTTTCCTAACACTATCCAAAGTTTCCCAGGTACAATCTCTGGGATCCTCGCTCCACTGAACCTTGACCAGCTTCACCGCCTTGTTTCTGAGCTGCTTCTCGTCTTCATCAACTATCTGGACTGGATGCTTGACTACAGATAAGTCCGGTTCAATCTCTAAATCTTCTTGCACTGTTGGTTCCACAACTAAAGATGGGCCATACACGTACTTCCTCAGATGAGATACGTGAAAAACACTGTGAATCCAAGCCATCCGGACTGGCAATTCAATCTTGTAGGCCAAAGCACCAATTCTCTCGGGCACTCGGAACGGGCCAATATATCTTGGGGCAAGCTTTCCCGTGTTTCCAAATCTGATTGCTCCTTTTATCGGGGAAACTTTTACAAAAACCAAATCTCCGACTTCGAATTCCAATTGCCTTCTTATCTTGTCCGCATAGCTCTTCTGGCGATCCTGGGCTGCTTTCATTCTCTTCTTGATTAGCTCTACCTTCGCAGATGCTTCTCGGATCAAATCTAGACCAAGAACAAGATGATCTCCTGACTCTACCCAACAGCACGGTGATCTACAAGGTCTTCCATATAAAGCTTCATTGGGTTCCATCTTGATAATTTCCTGATAACTATTATTATACGAGAATTCTACTAAATGCAGATGGTCCTACCAAGATCCACTGAATCCAAAAAACAAGCTCTCAACATATCCTCAAGAATTCGATTCAGCCTTTCCGTTTTCCCATCAATCTAGGGATGATAGGCTGTACTTAAACTCAATCTAGTACCCAAAGCTGTCTGCAAAGCCTCCAAATATTTACTGCTAAAGATTAGGTCACGGTCACTAACTACGCTGACTAGAACACCATGCAGTCTAACAATCTCCTTCAAGAAAATCTCCGCCAAAGATGCTGCAATCCCGGTCGCCTTAACCGGAATAAAATGGGCGCTCTTGATCAGCCGGTCTACAATTGCCCATATTCCTTCGTTTCCTTTTCTAGTCCTTGGCAAACCGTTGACGAAATCCATAGATATCATTTCCCACTTCCACTTAGGAACTTCCAGAGGCTGCAACAATCCTACGGTCTTCTGTTGATCACCTTTCACCTGCTAACAGATCGCACATCCATTGACGAAAGTAGCAACATTCTTCTTCATGTTTGGCCACCAGAAGACTCTCCTCATATCTTTATACATCTTTGAAATTCCCGGGTGGATACTCAGCCTGGAACCATGACTCTCTGACAAAACTTCTTACTTCAAATCCTTGAAATTAGGAACAAAAATTCTCCCGTTGATCCTCAAAGTTCCCTGGTCATCAATCTCAAAACTAGAACACTGACCATTCTTGACTCTCCTAATGATTTCTCTCAACCTTCTATCTGATCCTTGCTTACTCACAATCCTTTCAAGAAGAGACGGAACAACTTCCAAAGTAGACAGAACTGCATTCCTACTCAGAGCATCCGCCACTACATTCGCTTTCCCTAGCGTATAGAGGATATCCAGATCATATGATGCCAAAAATTCTACTCACCTTTATTGCCTCAAATTCAGATCCTCTTGGGAGAAAAGGTACTTCAAAGGTTTATGATCCATCAAAATCTCGAACTTCTCTCCCAATAGATACTGCCTCCAGATCTTCAAAGAAAAGAAAGATGGCTAACAATTCCAGATCATGCGTAGGGTAGTTCTTTTCATGAAGCTTCAATTGCCTGCTCGCATACGTAATCACCTTCCTATTTTGCATCAGCACTGCACCCAGCCCAACTCCACAAGCATCCGTGTAGACTTCGAATTTACTCTTACCATTAGGAATAGCTAGAACAGGTGTACTGGTCTGCCTTGCCTTCAAATCCAAGAATGCCTCTTCACACTTGGGGGTCCACCTAAACTTTGCTCCTTTCCTAGTCAACTTGGTTAAGTGCGAAGAAATCTTAGAATAGCCCCTGATAAATTTCCTACAGTACCCTACCAAACCCCAAAAACTGCGGACTTCCATCGGAGTCTGCGGTTGCTTCCACTCTTGAATAGTTGCTATCTTGGCCGGATCTACAGAAATACCCTCACCAGGAACAATATGCCCTAAAAATCCGACTTTCGACTTTCAAAAATGGCACTTCGAAAACTTAGCCTTCAAAACATGCCTCCTCAAAGTCTCCAACACTATCTCCAAATGTCTCTTATGCTCCTCCTCAAATTTGGAGTAGACAAGAATGTCATCGATGAACACGAGCACAAACTCATTCAACACATCCCGAAAAACTCGGTTCATCAAATCCACAAAATCGACAGAAGCATTGGTTAGCCTAAAAGGCATAACCAACCAATCATAAAAACAATTGGGACCTCTGAACATAGTCAAGGGTATACTGTCCTCAGCTACCCTTAACTGGTGGAAACCCGAAGCTAAATCCAACTGGGAGAAAACAGAAGCTCCATCGAGTTGATCAAAAATATTGTCTACACGAGGCAAAGGATACTTATTCCTAATAGTAACCTTATTCAACTCCCGATAATCCACAAAGAATCTCAGTGACCTAGCCGACTTGGTCACAAAGACTACAGCAGAACCCCAACCGGAAAAACTAGGCCGGATCAAACCTTTCTCAGAGAAATCTTGGATCTGATTCACCATCTCTTCTCTCTCTTTCGACGCCATCCTTCTACTGGGTTGAACAACAGGCATTGCTCCTAGAATTAAGTCGATCCGAAACTCTATCTCCCAATGCGGTGGCAAACCTTGAACTTCCTTGAAAACATAAGGAAAATCTTGGACCACTTCGATGGATTCTACGCCTTTTGGAGATGCCTCGATTCCATGAAAAGATTACTCAAGTGAACTCTAGAATTATCGCAAGTCACTTTTGCGATCCTTTCCAACTCAGTTTTAAAAGTCACAATTCTCTCTTCACAAATCAAAACAGCCTTATACTTATCCAACCAGTCCATTCCTAGAATAAGGTCAAACACTTTGAAATCCAATACAAATAGGTCGCAAGAAAAACTATAAGATAGATAAGAAATCCTTAAGTCTCTATAGATCTTATCTAACTTGGTTACTTCGCCTATAGGATTAGATACAAAAATAGGGCGGTCTACCAAACTAGGGGAAAGATGAAACTTCTCTACCGAATCCAAAGAAATAAAACTAAGCAATGCACCAGAATCAAACAAAACTCTAACAAAATTGCCATCTAAAAGCAAAGTACCTTCCAAAATGCGTTTGCCTTTAGAAGAAGAAGAAGTTGATGGTCCACCTTCAAAAGCAAAAACCTTATTCTGCTGGGCCTTCTGAAGAAGCGGACAAGCCTTCACCATATGCCCCGGCTAATGACAGTTGAAACACAAAGATTTCTGAACCAATGCTGAACTAGGTCCACTCTTACGCTGCTGCTGCTGAGATCTACCCCTGGGACACTTCTTAGCCAAATGACCCTCTTGTTGACACACATAACATTTACGAGGCTCTTTGTTTCCTCCCTACTTCCCTTTGCCTTTCTTCTTCCAATTTGGATTGAATTTCCTTTTTTCGGATTGGAAGAAGTTCCACTTGGTGTTGATGTAGATGTCAACGGTTTCTTGTTCATAAGCTCCTCATACCTCAATCGTGAAGACCTGTCTATCCATTATATTTCAAAATACAACAGACAAAAGACTCTAACACGGCGGAAATAGAAATATATAGATATGCCAAGACTCCTGCTCCAAGCTTTTGCAAAATTCGTCAAGCAAACCTGATCACTTGGCTACTCATAAAAATTTGAGTACCCAAGAGTTTAAGAAAAACAGAAATAAACTTCGGGTTTGACATGGGTCTGGTGTGAATAAAAGTTTAAGTTGTTTAACTTGAAAAACCTTTGAAATAAAAAGGTATCTCTTAAGACTCTCCGCAAATAAACATGGACAAAATTTTCCCTTACGAGAACCAAAACATTTGATAGGAAATCTGGTTATATTATAATAGTGTCTAAGGTTTTCAAATAGATATTCACATAGCTGAAATTGTTACATTATTAAATTACAACATACATAGGTATAAAATCAAGTCCGAGATCACCTATTAGAGATTGGATTTCATACAATGGCAAGGCTACTAGGGTACCGCTCGTCACAGTACGTTGTCTAGATCACCATACCGAGGATCCACCCTGATCCCCTACAACACAAGACCGAAGCTACCCCTTATTGGATAGTCCGAATAAGACAACCCCACGGTTGTGGCCAAACAACCGCCCACACAGCCGAATAAAGGGACCTCTAGACAGGGGAAAATCTTATCCTACTTAGGTGCTACCCACTTAGCCTTCTGTGCACCACCCCTGTTTTAGCCATTCCCGGTTGATGAGGCTTGAGGCTACAATTACCTTTTAAGAACACATATCTTGGAATGCTCATCGTTCATCATTGACGATGGTCTGATAGCATTCATCCATACAAGTTCATTCTAGGTTCGAACGAAACTGAAGGCACTATCTCGCTACACTCATTTTGGAATCACCCTCAGAGTTAACGACAATAGCCCTTGCACTCTGAAACTTCATCATCTCGATCTTCACTTGAGATTTCACGACCTATCATTTAACTTAGATCGATATGGTTTTCGGATAATCAAATTTGATATCCAATCCTGGTCTCATCAAAATCCAAACGTTTCTTTTATGGCCAAGTTGTTTAAGGTTTAAACAATTTAATTCAATCTAGAATATTGAATTCACGCAGCATTCATCATAGATAAATAACACACATTTATCGCACTATAACCAAGTATATCACATCACATAATATCACAGATTATCATACAAAATATCAATCAATCCAGACATTCTACACAATCAATCATCCATAGGCAAGACTTATTAGTCCATATTATAATTAGTTTAATTAACTCAAATTAAATTAATTACTTAAGAATTAATCACCTAACCCTGCTTAATTAATCATTAATTAATTACAACCACTTGAATTAATTAATCATTCTTTAGTTACTTTACAAATTAATCAATCTTTAATTTCTGGTTAATTATCCATTAATTATTAATTAGTTAACCTTAATCAATAATTAATTAATCCTAATTATTAATTAATAAATCCTTAACTATTAGTTAATTAACCTTAATCAATAATTAATTAATCCTAATTATTAATTAATACATCCTTAATTATTAGTTAATTAATCTCTAATTACTAATTGATTAATCCTAATTACAAATAAATTAATCTTTAATTACTTAATTAATTAATCCTTAATCATTAATTAATTTAATTAATTAATTACTCTTTAATTACTTCATTAATTTAATTAATCTTAAATTATTCAAGACCTTAATTAACTTTGAGATAAACTATTATCTTTATTAAAACATTTTATCCTTTAATTATCTACTTAATTAAACCATTTAATTTAAGTTTTAAAAATAAACTTAAGAATTTATCTTAATTAATCTAAATAACATAAATCTTTCAACTTTCTTAAACCAATTATCAAATAAAACATTTATTATATATAAAAGAAATTTATTTAAGAAAGAGGTTTAAACTTGATTTATTTAAATTTCAAAAACTTGCTTATATTTAAATTTACTGTTATAATATTAACTTCGAGTTCAACCCGGCATCTACGCCGAGTCACACCCGAGAAAATCATCTTTCTTTCTGTTTTTTTTAAAAAAAACTTATTAAGTTAAAACTGTTATACGAAAAACACTCACGCTCAACCGAAGTAAACCCCGAGCAAACCCCTTTTTTCCCCGAGTATTCCTCTGAGTCACACTTCCTTCCCCAAAACCACTAACACAGCAGCCTCGTGCACGTGCATCGATCATCAAAGCCATTCCAATCATCGTTGCTACCTCCAGCACGTCATTAACCATCTCCAGCTTCGATCCTGAGCACTCAAACTGGGTCGATCACAAAAATCAAAATTGAGCAAAACTGGAACAACCGGAACCAGAAACCATCGCCTAAAAACCCCTCGACCCGACGCTTCCGATCACCAGCGACCATAAAAATCTATCCACACCTTCGTCGACCATCCACTCACCCTTTCCCCAAGTCCGATGAACCCCGATCTCCAGAGATGATGCAACAAATCAAAATTCTAGCCTCAACCAAACCCAGGTTTAAACCCTACTTCGACCGAAAGCTGCCGCCACGGTGGACTAAAAGCCCTTGGACTATTTTTGCCATAACCTCCAACCTCCAAGCCTCATCCAGCAACAAACTCGACCACCTAAACCTCGTCGATCGTCAAAAAAGCCCCTAAATCCCTTTTCTGATCAACCTCGATTTTCTCACTCGATACCACTAGAAATCATGATTTTTCTTTTAAAAATAATAATTTTCAAAGACGATTCAAATTATATGCCTGAATTAGCAAATCATGATGATTGATTTTAACATGTTTTAAGATTTCCACTGTCTTTCTTAATTTCCAGATGAAATTCAAACTAATTTTACTTAAATATATATTTAAAACTTAGTTTAGGTTTAAACAAAGATAACTTGTTTGAATTTCCAAGCCTGTCAGAGATTAGATGAGGGGATTTTGAATTTTCTACTTTGTTTTATACCCTGTAAAATTAAAACAGTGAAACACAAACATGCACATATATTTGCATACAGGAATCACAATTATACATACATGGAAAGCATAATCCATACCATACATTCCATGAAATTTACATGCAACAGATTAAAACAAGTATTAGTTTTATTTACTCACAAATTTGATGTTTGGACAGAGGGTTTTGAAGCAGTTTGTATTTTGAAAACTTGAATGCTGGAAAATGCCTTAATCATTGAAACTGGATAATGCTTAGTTGTTGAGAAGATATAAAGCTTTGATCTAGTTGAATATGCTTGTGATTAGATTACTGTTTGAATTAATTTTCTGATTTGAGTTTGTTTACAGACTTTTGTTTTCTAGAGTTTAAAAATGAAGATAGAAAAGAATTGAAAGAGAGAGTGTAGATATATTTATAGCTTTTTTTAATGATTTTTTCAAAAAAGAAGAAGACAAATTGCATGACACTTGTAATTTGCATGAAAATATATGCTTACATTTGTTAAAACTACATGCTAATATCTCAACACTTGTATATGCATGTGTTTATTATTTTTGAATGTTTTTATTTATATTTAATTTTCTATTTTGTAAATACATTTCTTAATTTATATTAATAAAATCTTTTAAAGAAAATAATATAAAACTAATTATATACTAATAAAAATCATATATATTATTTTCAAATCCAATTTATTTTAAGATTTTTATTCTTTGAATTTCAAATTCAATTTCAAATTCTAATTCAATTTAAAATCAACTCTCATATATACAAATATATACAACACATAATTTATTTTTTTGAAAATAATAATACTTCTATTTAAAGTCTACTTATAAATTATATACATATAAACAACCCAATATTATTTGTTTTTAAAAGAACAATTTTGCAAATTTTAAATAAATTGTTAAAAGAGATTATCACATATTAATTGCTTGAAATTACAGGATATCACAATCATTATCGATCTTAAACTGCATTGCTGAATTAGTGTCGGCAATAAGCTTGCCTTTCTATCATGCACTAGTGGTACCGATGACAACGTTGAGTTAAACTAACTTCGACCATCATCCTATCTTTATGAACGTTGACAATATTCATCATTGATGTTGCGATGATTGATGGTGACAATAAATTTGAAAATAGAGTATTAATAGTGACCTATCCTGAAGATATTCGATGATATTATAGGGGTCATACTTGTTGAATGGAAACGTCGACTAGGTGCACCATTGAAACGGTTTTGCTTCCACCACTGTATGACTTCAATAATGGACCAGGTGAGCCCTATGCGGCCTTGATCAAGTGCAAAATTCTTTTTTTCATTGTTGATGGAACACGATGCTAATGAATTGGAAAGTGATGGCACACGGTGTGGGTGAGGGGCGGTGTAGATGAAATGCAGTGTGGATGAAGGGCGACGCCAAAGAGTTACAGCACCAACTTTATAAATTATTGATCTTTGATGTAGAACTTAATAGCACAAATTCCTTTGTAACGTTATCACTCATGGCACTATTTTTGATATTGAAATTGTATGGATAAAAAATTCCTTACGATGCCAGTTAAGGAGTACCTTTAGGGACCCGCCTTGGGGATTAGGTCTTAACTGATGGGGATCTGCCTATTTTTATATCTATCAAGTAATCAAAGTTTGCCCAATCCCTTGTAGAAGAGGTAATGAGTGGTTAATGGGTACTCTCTCATCGTAGACGATATTGTATTTTTGTTTCCTGATTGGAATAACCTTTGAGTATACAGGTGAGACTAATGATTTAGTTGGAAGAGCGGTAGATGTACGGCTGTTAAATCATATGTTGGTAAATGGTGTGTGGAGATTAAGCGGTCCCTAGGGTCGATTTATTTAGTGTGACCGCTACATTAAGTATCAAAAGCTGACCCACTTAGGATTGAGGTATTAAATGGCTATAGGGTCTGCCTCTTTCCTAGTCAAGTAGTATTAAGTGGTTAGGGAATTTTAGGTGGTAATTGCTTAGGGTTATAACATACGTGTATAGACATGTGTATACATGTAACCATGCCTTAGGTAGGGATAAACATATGATACATGCAAATCTTAGTTGAATAATGGACATAACATCAAAAAAAAGCCACATCAATATATGTTTATGTTATTGGTAATGTATGTAACTTTTCCACTCACTAGAACGTTGTTTAGACCCCTTCACCATTACAACCCACAAGATAAGTTTAGAGGGACATGTCACTGGAGTTGACATGACGGTTGGCAGTGGGTTGTTCCTTTTGATGCTCAATCTTATAAGGCGTTGGACGTCCTTGGGATGAGGATTTGTTTAGAAGTTGTAGCCCGATTGGTATTTATCTTGTTATCCTTTCTTTTCCACTATGAATTTTACCGATCAATCTCTAGTATACTTATGTTTATTATAGGTTACCATAATCAACAGTCCGTACCCTAATGGACTTGGGTATCGATTTTTATTGAAATTCGGGCCATTGTGGTGCAGGTTGTTACATTTGGTATCGTAGCCGACCCACTTGGGATTGAGGTATTAAATCGCCATAGGGTCTGCCTCTTTCCTAGTTAATAAGTATTAAGTGGTCAAAGAATTTTTGGTATTCATTGCTTTGGTTTATATACAAACATATATAGACATATCATTAAATAAAAGCCACATCGATATAAGTTTATGTTATTCGTAATGTATGTAACTTTTCCAGTCATCAGAACATTTTTCTGACCCCCTACTCATTACAATCCACAAGATAAGTTTATATGGACGGGTTACTAAGTTGATGTAAAGGTCGATGGAGGGTTGATCATTTTCATGCTCATTCTTAGTGAGGCATCGGATGTCTGTGGGATGTGGATTTGTTTAGAATTTGTAGCCTCAATTGGTATTTGATCTTGTTGTCCTTTCTTTCCACTGTGATTTTTATTTTATAGATCTCTGATGGACTTATATTTATCACATGCTACCTAAACCAACAATCTATACCCTAATGGATTTGGGTTTTGATTTTTGTTAAAATTCAGGCCCGTTAAGGTGCAAGTTGTTACTTTTGGTATCAAAGCCTAGGTTAGCCATTCATAAGGGTTAGGATATATTGATAGAGCGTATTCATGATCTTTCTATCTAAATCTATGCCAAACTCTATAAGTTCGAGTTCTAAAAGGGTTGCGACCATGTTTCGAAAGTATGGACGAGGCAACTATAAGTAAGGAAAATTCTTATGGAGTTAAAGATTATGCGCCTACTCTAATTACCCCACGGAGTGTTGGCCATAGGGCATTAATTCTTTAGAGCATGGAATGACATATGGATGGATTCTCGAAGGTTGGATGATGGCTGGAAATCAGCTACATTGTGGTTATGGACTTCGGTGGAAGGCACATATAGTCAGGCAAGTGGGGATTAAAAATCTATATGTCAATAAAATCTGGAGACTAATTCTCGTAGGAGGATATTCATCAACCACCTCAAATGATGAATTTGATTCTTGTGGAAGAAAGTAAATCTCAGTTCTTGGTCCAACCCCATAAGAGTATACCTTGAATTAATTGAATGAGTTTCTCAATAATAATAATATCTCCTAAAAGTTTAAAACTGTTGTTGAAGAAAAATGAAATGAGAATGACATAATATCCCATACATACATACATACATACATACATACATACGAGTAAACAAAAAGATTCTAAACTTATTTTTATAAAAAATATTCGCATTGAAGAAATTATTGATGTTAAAAGTTTTTGTTTGAAAGGTAAGTTTTTTTGGAAATTTTAGTGTAAAGTAAAGTTTTGAAAAGTTTTTGGCAAAAAGTGGGTTTGTGATGTCAAGGAAAAGGCAAAGCAAGCATATGTATAGCTTGACAAAATTTTCTATTTGAAAGAATTGAAACCTTTAAAGTTTCCTCTTAATAGGGCAGATATAATAGAAGTTGTATTTAATAATGAGCTATATTGTTAGAAAGTGTCGGGGTATCCGTCGGCAATATAGGAGAATATTTCTGTATAAGTTAGGCATGGAAATTAGAAGCTAGAATAATTATAGGTTTTGAGAATTTTTGTTGGATAGGGCAGTGTGGGTCAGAAATACTTATGACCGTCGAAGCATGAAGCTCGAAAAGTTTTCGAAAGGCAAAGGCATTGTCGGGTGGAGGACAACAAAATTTTCCGAATGGTTCGGAATGAGTTGGATTGAAGAAATCAGTGTGAAACGGTAGCTATTGTTATTAATTTAATTAACCGGCCCGAATAGGATCCAGGTTCAACCTGCACCCAAATTTCAATAGTTGGTCGACGGGTTAATGGGTCGAGCATGCTTATGAACATGAAACACGACTATAAGTCGTGTTTATTAATTTATTCCAGCCACCACTAACCCCCTCTCAAAACAAACGCATTTTCCACTCCTCTCTCTTCCCCCAAGCCCACCGCCAACCACCGATGTTGCCACCTCCTTCGATGTTGATCGACGTTCATCCCCTCTCTCTCTTTGCCCTCTACAGTTTTGGTTCTAGACTCCCTTTAATTTTTAGATCTAAAACCCTAGAAATCAATGGCACCACCCCGCACCGCTGGATCCTCCTTGTGCTGCCCTTGCATATCCCCTCAAGAGCTCAATAAGATCAACCATAATGAGGCCGAAATCGCCACCTACCTGTGCACTACCAATTTCTTCTTTCTGCAAGAACAATCGATCAAGTTTGGAGATTTCGACGCCTTCGCACTTGAGTAGCTATTCATGGTACAAGGATTAGCACCGATCCTGCACCATGACACATTTGAGCAGAAGTACTGTCTTTGTTGTATATGCCTGTTTAACACTCGAATGGCGTGCAACTTTGATAAGGGCATTTCCCAGCTTCACTCTTTGGCGAAGGGATAGAGATCGATCTATCAGACGATTATTTCGGTGATATTTTAGAAATTCCTTCTGATTGGTGGTATTTGGATGATATAGAGATGATGGATCTAGAGATTTTGTGGTAGATCTTTTCTAGAGATGTTGGCCCTTGGAGGTCGAGTGATTTATGTCCTATAGCCCATCTTGCTGTGCGGATTATCTATCACAACTTTATCCCAATATGGGAAGCTATGAGCATATCTACCTGATGGTTCAGAGGGCCATCTACGCCATCAAAGGTGGTATGGCAGTTAACTGGGCTCGGGCCACCATGATCAATGCATTAGCCCCAACACTGGCACTCCTTATAGCTACTTTCCTTTTCCACCTGTTTACCCATGTCTTTAGGAGTTATGGAGCGATCCATTCTTGGGAGCCGGTTCAGGAAAAGGTCCCTCCGATATTTGACAGCGCTTCTCTTAAGAAGATGGACATTCCTGAGCCGTAGATGGCAGCAGTCGTAGAGCAGCCCCAGTACGAGCCTAAGCGGGGGTAGGGAGCTAAGGAGTACTTGAGCCCCAACCTTGTCGCTAATAGGCAAGTCTAGGAGGAGATCCGAGAGATTAGGGCTAAGTAGTAGTGCTAAGGAAATGAGATAGGGTACATAGATGCTATGTTGCACTTATTCAGAGACTGTAACAATGGTTGTAGCTCTAGCAGAGGATCGAGGCCATCCCACAGCTCTTAGGTAGTATTTTTAGTTTGGTAAGGTCGTGTTGTAGTTTCTTTCCAACATTTCTTGTTTTCCTTATTCTTAAGGTATGTTAGGCGGTAACTATTGGTTGCCCCTGTCTGAAAAGGCGTGTATGGTATGTTATGAGATGTGTTCTTATTTACCTATTTTGTTGTGTTGGACATGTAGACCGTTCTAATGTTTACTGTGGAAAGATACAGTGTAAATAGGAAAATCTCATAAAACCACTTAACCAACGGTAAATGAAATGTAAGCTTGGAAGTTGTTAAAATAGTAAATTTTAGCAAGAGAAGGGCAATGAAGATTGTTGAAGAATCAAAGTTCATTTTTACCGTTCCTTGGAAGCTAAAATCTACAAATCTCTTTGAGAGTTGTCATGGTAAAATAATAATTGAATTGACATTTCAAAATGAAAATTTAGGAGTTAAAGGCAAAGAATAAATGTGAAGTATTAGAATCCATGACTTCACAAACCATTAATATTGGCAAAGTGGTTGTCACTATGATAAATCTTATTGAAGAAGTTCAATGTGCTATGGTGTCGCACTAATAAGCAGCACCAAAGTGATAACATTAGCATAATTAATTTTTCCTTAATCACTTTGCATAACATAACCATTGTTGAAGATAAGGAACCATCAAAATACTTACAAGATAGTGTCGAAGAGGCAGAATATCACCCTCCAGCCATAATAGAGTATATGCAGTGCCACAAGCAATCAAATAAGCGAAGAGGCCTCATAAAATTCACTTCATAAGCTGTATGAGAGTGTCGAAGTGGTAAAAGTATATTTCGTTGATACAAGACCCTATCTGCATCGTACCTTACAAGCACTTCAAAGTATGTATGAGCAATACCTTTACGAGAAGCTCTTTGAAGGTATTGCAAACCAAAGACATTAAATAAGCGGTGTTGATGGTAAACACCATCAATATTTATAGGAAACCTTAGGCTTGTTTGATGAATACTATTGTCGAAATCATCATCACCTCTTAAAGAACTTCGATGGTCATAATGAAAGCCCCCACCACAATTTCTACCCATTCCTACTAAAAGAATGAAGTGAAGACCCAAAGGTTGGCGACAAGCTCGACATCAACCGTTGCAAAGACATTCATGTTACAAAAAAGCAACAATATATATATATATATATATATATATATATATATATATATTACAACCCTTCAAAGACATCAAAAATGAGATAATGTCACCTCTTACATATTATATTCAGCTATGAAGACAAAAGTGTGGATTAACATAGTCGAAATCAAGCCTCATCGACCTTAAACCCACCAAAGGCATACTTGCAAGGAGGTCAACATTAAGCACCGACGAAGTCAAAGCCAGTCGAAGAGCAAAGATGCAAAGTAAGGAGCACCGACCTCTGTAAATATGACCCTAGGGTTACCGTTAGGAAAAAAGAATTTTCTCTTCTCTTATTTCTTACTTATTAACTTTGAAAACCCTGAAGCAACTTGGGGATTTTAAAGTATATTGTAATCTTGGAACCTTGTATACAGGATTTTGAAAATTGGACAACAAAAATAGCATAGCATATTTGGTTCGACTTGACATTATGATTTGTATAATTACTTGACTTTGAGCTTATACCTACCTTGCATATATGACTTTGAACTACTTATATGACTATGATTATGACGACAACATCGTGGAACGCTATGAGAAACCTCTTCGAATTGATGATTTCAACAAGTTGCATTAAAGCTTCTCACTGATTAGCCTAATTTCCCAATCACTTTTTAGGTTAACGAACTTATTTGATAATATTTTGGCACTAGAAGGAGGGCACGAACCTCCAACTATGTTAAAACCCTAAGTGGAACCACTTCAATCTATATTGAACCATCCTAGCTTACATATTAAGGCATAAAGAACATTCTTATCCAAGCATATACTAATCCAAAGATAACCGACCTTAATCCTTGATACCCATGCTGCTTAATTGTATTAATAAGTTTAAGCAAGGATCTTTTATGCCTCGAATAATTAAATATACTTATCAAGTCACTGATGATCCACGATTTCAAGAAGAACAATTATTGAGATTGAAGGCCTTTTAGATCATAAATGAAAAGAAGCAGGAGGCTCGTTCTAATCCGGATAATTGGAGCGTAAATCCCTTTTATGTGGACCCTACTCTAATTTTTGCCTTGGGAAGAGATACCCCAAAAAAGGATAATTTGTTCCTAAAGGTAAGGAGAGCCATCTAATCTCAAGCCAAAGGGAGTATATTTGAGAGAAATATATTAAATGATTTCAAGATTTTCACTCAGAAATGGAAAAGAGTCACGAATCATTCGTTGGCCTCCAATGATGTTCAAAGAATATTGGAAAGAAAGCTGGCTATGAAGGATGAGTTATCAATGGTAAGCACAAAAAGAACCAAGCAACAATCAAGAAGGCTAGCATTCAAATCTTAACTTCCAAAAGAGTGCACTTTCACCACTTCTCTTGAAAACATTTACTTCTTGACTAAGGATAAGCTTGATTATTGGCCTTCACAAAAGAGAAGGCTCAAGTTTGAGTGGAATCTTAGAAGTTCATATTGCCACTACTAACTTATAGATGACCATGACACCAATCAGCGTAGAGGCATAAAAGGAACAATTATTAATTTTCTAAGGCAAAGCACGCTTGATGACTTTGTGAAAAGTTACTAGACAAGTTCGATAATAATATTTTTTTCAAATAAATGATTCTACATGGTTGAGGAGTAAGATTCTTCTAGTACTATGGAAAGCCTAAATCACTTCCTAAAATGGTAGTAAGGGGCTAAAGCCTTTGTCTCTAGCTATCACATGCCTAAATAAAGCACTCTTAGAGGGAGGATGGAGTAAGCCTTTAATCTCATTCGAAAGGGCTTGGCCAAAGTAGGCGACAAAGCCTTTTATCCCAACTATGTGGCCTAACTTGATCATGAGCCCTTAACCCTATCATCAAAAGTCTGATTAAGGCACCTCCTAGAGGGAGGCCCAAGTTATCATTTGGTCCCATTCGAAAGGGCATGTCCAAAGTTTCTGCAAGCCTTCAACCTCTACGTATGCAGCCTGGTTGGAGTGCCTCCTAGAGAGAGGACAAAGTAAGCCTATAGTGCTGTCATCAAAGGCCTCACTATAGCATTGAACCAGCCTTTAGTAGCTGCCATGAAAGGCCTCACTGAAGTGCCTCCTAGAGGTAGGTCGGGTAAGTCTTTGATCCTGCTTAAGACAGCTAACCAAACGCACCAAATAGTAGTCTTAAACCATCACCTAAGATGGTGATAAAGGGTTCGAGTCAAAGTAGTGCTCCCAAATCAATTGAAATCAAAGCCAAGTAGCGCTCTCAAATTTATCAAAATTCAAGCCAAAGAGTGCTCCTAAATCAGTTGAAATCAAAGCCAAGTAGTGCTCTCAAATATATCAAAATTTGAGCCAAATAAGTGCCCCTGAATCAATTGAAATAATAGCCAAGTAGTGCTCTCAAGTATAACAAATTTTGAGCCGTGTAGTACATTCATCTAATAAGTTTTCCAGAGAAAGATCCAACAAAATTCGAGCACTTCAAATCTATCTAACCACCAAGAAGAAAAGATCATCAAATATTCCATTGCTAGATATATGTTTCTAATCTTTTGCTATTACCGAATATAGATTTCCAATCTTTTATTATCTTCTATATAGATTTTTAGTCTTTTATTATTCCAAACGAGCATTTTTGACCTTCCAAATAGGGATTTCTGATATTCTATATTGTTATTAGATCTAATGTCATTCAAATGGGAATCTCAGTTATTAAGAATCTGCACTGAGTTATAAAAATCTCTCAACATCAATCTCAATTTTACAAACAAGTAGCAAGTGAGCTCAAAAACTTAAGGTATGGAAAAGTGAAATACTAAGCATTACAAAATTTCAAGTCAGAATCAAAATTTAGTTCTTGGTTACATATTCTAGGTAATATTCATTTAATTACCAATTGTTTACAATTTAATACACTATTTACACAGTTGCAGGCACAAAAGACAGATAAAAGAAGGAAAATCTAATCAAGGACGGTTCCTTTTATAACCCAAGATTATGTGCGGATTTATCCAAGCCTTGGTAACTAAGGGATCAATGACGTGATGAATGGACATGTCCATGAGTTTCTTTTCCCTTTTATGAATGGTATCTGCATCATTAAGCGAGTTGATTTTCTCTTTCCGGGTATGACAAAGAGTCTTATTAGCTCCTCGCAGAGCTCGAATCATACTGTCTGCTTTTTGATTTCTTGGTTAAGATCATACTTTTAGTGTTCTAATTTTTGAACCTTATTTTAATATTCATTGATAAGTTGGGATATCTTTTCCTCCCAATTCTTATTGAAATACTACATCATTTCGAATTTGACTTGATTACCCTGCTTAGAAATCATTGCATTATTCAAACCTGGAGGGGGCTTAGCAAAGCAGGAAACTCATGATTAGTCGAGGATTTGGATCTTGTTCTCCATCTCAGAGTAGGAGAGGGAAGGCTAAAATTGCCCTCACTTACAATAAGCTCTAAAGATTGGCATGCTTTTTGTTGGCTCTAGTTCAAGATCACTTATTTTCTAATGAAGTTTAGCTATATTAATGTCGGTTTTGACAGAGAAGTTAGATCCCGGAGCTTTGTCTATCTATTTTTTTAGCAACTGAAGCTCATTCTCCATTTCTTCAAGTTCTACCTCCATGAAAGTTATTATTTCTTTGTAAGCACTGAAAGATTTTAATAGGATATAGCTTCTATGTCACTCTTATGCCTCAGGTTTATTTGGGAATCGTAAAGCTGAGTCATCTCGAGATGATTTTTCTCCTCCATATATGCAAACAACCAATCTTTAACTTCAATAATTCATGAGGTGTCTAAGGAATCAGATTTACACGCTAACTGGGCATCCTATTAAAAACAAAAAAAAACAAAAATTAATATGTGAAGGACAAACTCTTCCATCAATCACAAATGAAGTCTACAAATAATAATAAGAGTCAAGGTTATATTGAAATTCCATTTCAATAATATTTAATTAATGTTCAAAGTTTTGAAACCGTGGCCTTAGCCTTTTCGAAAACCTAGAAGACAAAGTAAGTGTAGAATCAAAAGAAGACTTGATTCCATCCAGAGTATAAATTAGAGGAAAACAATGATAATCCCATTCCTCGACTAGAGGGTTGTCATGACCATATATTAATTTTGTATGGTAGGATTGGATTTCACTAAGTAATTTTTCCTTCTCATCACCCAAAAAGTCAAAGCAAAAACAGGAAAACTACATGTAAATTTCTTCTAAATATCTGAGGAAAAAGTGTCTTGCTAATTGTAATGTTTTGAGAACTGAAGACTTCTCCTTAAAGTCCTTCCTCAATTGAACAAATTTACTCAAGCGATCCTTAGGGACTGGACTGCATAAGTCTTTGATCTATGCATCATAAACTAGACAATGAAATCCATACGTAAACCAAGTAATATATCATTATTGTACAATCATTCAAGTTCATACAAAATCAATTTCTTATATATATTTCAAAAATATATCTCTTCCTATTATACTTATGTTTTTCGGGGGAAAGATAACAAGAATAAAGAGGAATAAGAGTAACTTTCGGAAGGTTCCAACATACCTTGAGATAAGGATCAGTCTTATGTTCATCCAAGTATCTACAATAAAGGCGTTTGAGTAAACCTCCACTATTATCACCTAAGTATGAGAAGCCGACAATCAAACCCTTGTAAATAACTTTATATAGGAATTCCACCAAGGTGTCCATGTCATTGGTTAACATCCAAAAATGGGTCATCGATTCAGCATTCTCTTTCAAAAGTATACACCGGTGATGGTGAGCATTTTTCGTCCAAGGTGCGACTTCTTTCCACCTGAAATATCTTAATCTCGATATACACTCGGATGCTTCTAATACTTCTTAGATACCTTGTTATAATCCTTCGTTTATTTTTCGAACTCTCTATTAAGGCTATCTATGTCCATTTGCTTCTTCCTGAGCATAACGTTATAATCGTATTTTTATTTTCTCTTTAATTAAAGTAGTTAATAAATTAACTAAAGATTACTTGATAATTGAAAATATTTGTATAATAAGATCCATGCCAGAGAAAGCGGGATAGTAGACAACGAGAGTTTCTCTTTGTTTTTTGACTTTGAGCATGGGGGAGCATTTTTCCTCTGGGGAGAGCTTTCCCTACGAGCATCAAAAATTTCGATAGCCCCTACACCTCGAAAAGTTGGACCTAGATTAGTATCTCCCGATCCACCATTGTCAGTCGATGGTCAAGAAATGCCATTTCCACCACCTCCACCGTTGTCGTAATTAGTATCATCATTATTGTCGTTAAAACCATCATTATCATCTTTACCTCCATCCTTATCCCCATCATCATCTTTCTCCTCCTCATCTTGTCAATCTCTTCATCAACCGGAGGATCATCATAAGTCAATAACTTGGCGGCATCAACTTCCTTCTCTTCCTTAGGAACATACGATCCATGTGACATCTCCTTAAATCTACACATGAGCTTGTCATTATATTCTAAGTGAAGAGAGGGAAAGCCAAAATCCAAGCACTTATAAGCGTTATCGGCATAAGTGATAAAGACTACCTTCTCGTGTGATCTCTCAATGATAATGTCAAGAGGCATTATAAGAAAATGGGACACTTTTTGTTTTGCATCTTTAATACCTGCTTTGACTTCTCTATAAGATCCGCCATTCTTTTTTAGCTTTTTATTGAGAGATGTGATCTTTGCCACAAGCCTAGCTTCTTTCATTTTAGCTTCCTTAAGAGCGAGTTCTTAAGCCATCGCCCAATTATTTGAAGTTTGAAGTAGGGTTTTCATTTCATCAAAAGAGGCAGCCAACTTGCCTTTCTCATGCATAGATTCATCCCTTTCGACGGTCAAGTCAATAACATGATTGTTAACAAAGAGTTTTCCTCCTTAAGTTTAGAAATTTCACTTGATGATTTTGATGCCTCATGTTGAAGTGAAAGCAGATGCTTGGCAACCCAGAATGGATTATGGAACTTGAATACATAGGATATTAAGAGTTTAAAGCAGCTAAACATAAGGGGTACATACTAGTAAGTGTTGTCTAAGAAGAGTGAATCAATGATCTCGGGTGTAGGAAGAAGGTTGCAATGGATAGGAAGTAGCAAAAGAAGGGGATTGAATTACCGATTAAAGAAGGTCATTAAATTTGTTGATAGAAGCTGACAATTGAGGCTTAGAAGGAATAGTGCTCTATGGAGTAAAAGAAAACCCAAGTTCTTCGCAAATATTATTTAAGGATTTTAGGGAAATTGGGATGGTAACATGGTGGAGAAAGTCCTAAGACCTCTCTACTTTAATCACCTGCTGGGCCTGATCCATGGCAATATTAGGATTCATTTTGTTTCCAGCTGCATCGAGTTTTGGAATTTCAGGGTTTGAGTCAGCACCAACCAACCCTTCTTCTTCTATAATAGTTGGGTCCTCTGTGTCCCCAGTCTTAGGTTTCTTTCTAGGAGTAGACGCAACAACTGAACTATCAGCCATCTTTCTTTTTACAAGAGAAAATGAACTGGAAATAGCCTCTTTAAGAGATGAGACTGTGAGCTTGAACCGAAACAGTGGCATCATCCTTTTTTGATTTATTTTTGGAGCTGTCAACGATGACTTCCTTCCCTATGGGAGTAACAACCAAAGCAGATGAACCTTGACTAAAGGAATAAATTTTTGAAATGATATCACCATAAATTTCGAGTGACTGCAATGATATCTTACCAAGAATCCCAGGCTGAAAAGGGGAAGTAGATGAAAAAAATTCAGGCTTGCCTATTACCAACAAACCCTTGCCCTTGGAATTACGTTTTACCATTGGAGGTTCCCTTAGGATCCTATGTCCATCTGAAATGATAAATTATTGGCGAAGCTTGGCCAGGATTGATAGTTTGAGCCTGTTTCCTATTGCATCCACCGCTTTGGTCGGCGACTGTACAAGTTTCTAATCTTCTAAGAGTAACGACCCAAAAATTCGGACACTTCGTATTTAAATATCTAAACTATTTAAATATTTGAATCTTGAATTAAAATGTTATTAAAATGATTTAATAAGCTTTTTAACCTCCTTTTAAATCATAAGTAATGATGTTAAATTTTTTCATGGAAAAATGTTTAAAAAATATATTCTTTGAAAAGATATCGATAATATAACCGAAAATTATTTTATCGAGAAACAGCTTTTTTCTCAACAAAATTTGTTTGAAATTTTTGCACATTCTAATTAACCATTAATGAGATAATTAGGAACTTAAAATATTTTCATGTTCGTGGCTAACTAAATAGGAAAATGACCAAAATTGAAATGTTTAATTCTTAAGCTAAAGATCAAATGAACATATTAGCAACTAATTAAACACTCTTCTCTTAATAAAGCTTGGAAGGTTCTAGAAGCTTTCTATGGATAAGAGATGTTATTACGAGGAGGGTATAATGGTAAGTAGCCTAAAGGAGAAGTGACAAGCAAAAATGGAAACTCCTTAACCATTAAGCAACTTTGACATAGAGTTGGAAGTAACGTTTGATGTAGGGTTTTGTCGCGGTTTTGGCCTTTTTCCATCACATTCCTAAACCTATATAAGGAGGGGCACATCCTTATTATTCATTCATAAAATGTTACAAAGCTTGAATGATAAAATAAATGGCTTCCTTCTCCCTTCTCTTCCTCTCTAACTTTCTTAAATCTTATTCTAATCAACTCCAACCACAACCAAACTTTGTCAAGGAATTTAGAATACCTTTAAACATGGTTTAACATCTAAAAAATTGAACAATGATGGAGTAGGGAGTGGAACCCCTCTTGGCCATGAGTAATTGTAAGGTGGGGAGCTTTGTTTTGGTTTGGAAGCGCTAAAAGGTGGTTGCTTTGGTGATGAGGCGATGATAGGAAGGGTTGCCTTTGTTCTTGTGCTTTGGATTGGTTATTAACTTGGATCTAGCGAGTTATCTCATTGTCTCTTAAGTATATATTCTGTATATATATTTTGTGTTTGAATTATAAAGTTAAAGTGACATTAACTAAGTAAAGTTATAAACTTTGGACCCCTCTTGCTTTTGAAAGCAAATGATAATTTTATATTGTATAACATCACTTATATTACCCTCTTAAACATGTGGCGTGACCTTGACTTGATGTTTAAATGGTTGTTTAACTTATGTGTTAAATTAAAGTAAGTTTGAAAGTGTTTAAAGCGAGAACAGTCGTTATAAGTGCACTTCGAATCCCCCTGTTTTTGGGAATTTTTATTACTAAATGAAAAGATATTCTTAAGGGTTACTGTAACAACCCGAAATTTAATCCATAATAACTAATGCAGTAATTAATTAGATAATAAAATAATGTTGTGAAATTATCGAAATTAAGCCACGGAAGTTGAACCATTGTGTCCGTGGTAATTTTTTGGTCAATTTCCATATATAGAATGTCAAAATCCGAGCTAATATGACAAAGTTATAAAATAAACAAATTAGCAGAAAATGAAGACAGAAAAAAAGAATATATATATATATATATATATATATATATATATATATATATATATATATACAGGCAGGTCGACCTGGGCATCTAGCGGTCGACTGCCCGGTCAACCTGCCTCTATTATTTACGAACGAACGACCATTCATTCGTTCGAACGTTCCAGAGCCTCAAACCGACGTGTTTTGCACTCTTCTGACCAATCCGGACCTTCTATTTTTGCATCCATTGGCTCCTATTCAGCGTATGATGTAGTTGCATCCTATTCAATCCCCAAATCAACGGTCGGACATCCACTTGTACCCTATAAATAGACCCATAGACCTAACACTTTTTCTCATTCTAGGTTTTCTCCAATTGGGTTCACCTTTCTAGGAAGGATCCTAAACGGAATAATTTTTCCGAAGGAGAAAATCGTTATAAATTAAATATTTTACAACTCCAAGTGGATCCGGGAAGACCAAAGGAAGAGCATAGAATCGAAGGTGAGTGATTGTAATTATTTTAAGATTTATTTAAGTAATTTAAAATAATAGGGTTTCCAATAGTTGTAGTTTTAATATGACTTTGAATAGCCTATTTATCGGTTTTATATCTATTTTTCAGTCTATTACCTTTTGGTTATTCTTTTTCAATTAATTATAATTTATTATTATTATTAAGGATATCTTTTTATTGATTTGTAGTTTATTTATAGTATTTAAGTTCATTTACTGTAATTTATTTCTTATTTACATCTTTTTCGACGTTTTGGATTTTATGCAAGCGTCTATTCTCTTCTTTCTCTTTTTCTTCATGTATGGATTAGAATAAATTAGATACGAATATGGATTATATAAGTAAGAGTATTGAATGAATAAAATAATATTTAAATTATAAAGACTGTAATAAATAATGGAATTGGACTGTAATATAAATGGAATTGGACTAAAATTATGCCTAATTATGATTAGAATAAGACTACTTAATTGGCTTAGTTATAATGTAGAATTATAACCAAAAAAATGAAAGAAGCTTATTTTCACACTTACACCTTAGGTTAAATAATAAGCATGATTATAACGTAGTTTATAATAAGAAAAAGAGTAGAATGAGGATTATTTGATGACTTGGGATAAATTATTAAGCGTAAAAAGTGAAGATGAAAATAAAGGCATAATTAAATAATTTATCTAAGTTAATAAGCAAAAATGAAAGTAGAACCTGTACCATATAACATTCTCTATTAGACAAAACGGTGTCTCACGTTAGCCACCTTAGCCTGAAGGGATATGAGGGCACCCTTATGCTAAGAATGGCAGTAATTGGTCAAATAGAAGTCCAAATCACTGGGATTTGGATAAGGGGCACAACTAGATATTGTTTGGGTAACAGGCCAGTACCAACAGCATTTCCCTTATAGATTCGATGGATACACGGTGATCTCACGTTAGCCTGAAGTGGGATGAGTGGCACGCTTATGCTGGAGTTTGAGGTAATAGAAAGACCCAATAAGTGGAGCAAAAGATAACATGGTCATGGTGGCAGTTACATGTGCGACTTTCATTTTGGTGCTTAGTAATTGCTATGAGTTCCAAGCGCTTAGTATGTGTGTCTTTCGTAGACACCATTGCCTTCTGTATAGGGAGCTATATATGTCATCCAGATCCATAGTGGGTGCTTTGTGCATCTTTTGTAGATACCATTAGCTGTTGTGTGTTGAGTTATATAGTGTCTGGTCCGCAGTAAGGTTTATGGAATAGTGGGCCGATCAAAAAGGGTAGAATAAGGATTACATCCTGATTACAGGATTTGGAATTCAGCCTAATCAAAGCAGAAATCAAGGGCAAGTGCAAGCAATCGAAATTAACCTATTTTATACTTAATCGTAGTTATTTCCAGTTTATCTCTTTTCTATTTCTTTTGTTTCCTCTTTATATACTAGAATTTTTGTAGAGTCTATTACTTTTACTTTGCTTAAAGACTCTACTAATTACCATCATTCACCAGACTTTTTGTCTCACCCGCTCCTCTATTTTTCCCATTTTTCCCACATAGGCAATCAAAGGAGAGGGCAGTAAATTGCAGTTTCTTGGCGGTTTCATGAAGGAGTTCTCTACTATGTATTTCTTTTATTTCAGCTTTAGTTCTTTCTATGTACTGGCTTATTACGAGGGATATTATGAACTTTGATTTTTAAGACTATGATTTTTTGTTTCATAAGACATATTGGCTTTTTAAACATGTATGTGGTATTTGGTAGTTGACTTATTTATGAAGCAATTATGAAATTTTACTTTAATTAAGTTATTATTTTAAGTTTCCACTATTTATATCTATTTTTGTCTTGTGAATCTTACTCTCTGTTAGCTTTAGTTATACCTACAACGCACCACACGTTTTAATGTGTCCTTTTGGGTATATTAAGGGGTGTGAGGCGTTTCAGTTACTTTCCATAGTATTAAGTACCTTAGTGGTAGTATTGATTATAAAAATTTCAAGTTTTAAATCATTTATTCAAGTGGTTAAAACTAGTCGCAAAGATGGTGCTTTTCAATGTTGTTTTAACAAGGACTTTTAACAGCATTTGTAAATGCTGTAGTAAGTTGCTTATTGGTTTTAAGTGTTCAAAATGTGATATTTTGGCTAGTTTTTCATGATTTAAATGATTTCTAAATTCTTTTCTTTATACAATCTATTTATGGCAGTTCTCTTAAAAATATATTTGAGTATGAAAAAAAGAATAGAAGTTTAAATATAGTTTTAATGATTATTATGAATTTTGAAAGTAAAGTGTTGCAAAATGTAAAACATGTTTCTAATCAAATTTCTAAATTAGTTATTTTCAAGTAGTATTTTACATATTTATTTAAAACATATTTACAAGTATTTCTAAAGTATTATTTTATATATAAGTTTTGACAAAGATGATTGATTAGGCTTAATAGTAAAAGCCGACGAGCAAATTTGTCTATTTATGAGATCCGAGAATGAGGTGTCTAGGCAAGGCTTGGAGCAACCAGTGTCCAAACATACCTCGCTTCCTCTTGAATGAGGAACAATATAAGTTGAAATGTTGAAAAAGTGTTAATCTTGTTGTTTACTTACTTGTCTAAAAAGGTAACTAACTTTGCTTCACTAAAAGTCGACGAAGTAGGCTTATCTATTTCTGATAGTTAAAGGTTGATGTCGAGTAGAGATGGAGCAATAGTGCTCTAACCTATCGAGCTTCCCTCTTCAATGAGGAATAATTAAGTCGGAAATGTCGGAAACAATTTAAGTATACGAACAATGATTTGTATAAGCAATTGTTTTTACTAGATAATCAATTTGTCGAATATCAAACTTAACTTATTATTAAACTTAGACCTTTAAAACAAAGGTTCTTAAAGATAGTAACAAGTAGGAAAATGATTTGGATTTTTTGTTACAATGTGTTAATTGAATTCATCTTTAACTCTTTTTTGATTATACTTATGAATGTGAATAGATCTTTAAATGGATGTTTTAAAGAAAAGCAAAAGAGAAATGGTCTTGGATTTGTAGTGAACATGTTTGAGTAACATTAGTCTTAAACCTTTTGAATGGATTTATGAAAGAACTTAGATCCTTAAAATGGATATTTTAAAGTTAATTATAAGTAAGGAATCTTTTTGGAAAAAAATAGAAAAAGTGAAGGTTTAAAGAAAGAAATCTTATTGATGGTTTGTAAATATACTTATACCATTTGAGATAAGTATATGAAACTTGTTGAAGTATTGGAAAAGTAAAATGAATAGTAGAAATTCATGAACAATGTTTTACTAGATAATAGAAATTTTACTAATAAAAGAGGTTTTAATTAACAAAAGATTAATTAAACAAAAAGGGGATTATAAATTGCTTATGTAACTTGATCGTGTTTTGTGTGACTTGATCGTGCATTGTTTGTCTCCCTTTTTATGGAAAGCATTTATTCACACACTTAGCACTAAAAGCCGATGAAGTAGACTTCTTTATCCATGGAATTAAGCTTAATGTTTGTGTAGGGATATGAGCAATTGAGCTCTAACCTACCAGCTTCACTCTCAATCGAGGAACAATGTGAAAGGAAAATATTGAAAATGTGATAAGTATATGAGACTTGTCTTCCATATGTGATCGTTCTCATTATCATTGAATGACCAAATTCGTCGATTCAGTCTTCGGGAGATCAGGATCAGTAAGTGTTTTACTTACCGAAAACCACTTCAAAGCTGGGATATGTGTTCTATCTCTTGGAAGTGGATCTATATGAGATGTGAGAATCCATATGTAGATTTGATATCTTTTAAGATGCTCGAATACATGTAGTTGTTCATGATCTATTCAGGATGTGGGAACCCATGAGCGATTCCGAGATCTATTGAGATGCTGGAATCCATGTATGGTTTCATGATCTATTCAAGATGTGGGGGATCCAATTTGGGATTCGTGTTCTATTCGAGTGCTGAAGACTCGTGTGAAAAATGTCGAATGTGGCCTCGACATCGAAAATAGTTAAAAACAGAGTAGGAGCATAACCTAGGGTTTTGTTAACCCACAACAGGATAATATCATCCCAGATCTAGAGTATGCTTATCGATTGTTGGCCAGCGGGAGTGATGGTATTCGGGAAAACATATTTAGACATGGACCGGTTATTTTTACCTTATAGTATATTCTATCTAGAGATATACGACGCTCTGAGGTAGATTCTGACCTTGTGCATGGAGATTGGATTTTGGCTTGACTGAAGGGATCTCCGTGACAAATCCATTATGCAAACGTTCCTTATCGGATTTGGTTGTACTTCTAATAAGTTGTTGAATGTAACCAGTGTAACCATTCCAGCTATGTTATAATATTTATACTCTGCGCCCTAGATATAATCTAGTATGTCACCTTATATACCTATTAGATGGTGATTCTTTTAAGGAGATAATCATTATGGCATTCCATGTGATATCAAAAGTATTGTTATATGTTGATTTCATATTTCTTGAGTTTGTCATACCAGACTTATGTCTAACGCTTAGTATTTTTTCCTAAATTCCTTGCTTGCTTTTTCGAGCAGTTTGAGAAAGCAGGTTTTCGTTGATGTTCATTGGAGATCGAGAAGACGAGCTGGATGTTTCACCTATCATAGCATTCTTATTTTTGCTACATTACTATACTATACATATCATCATTTGTGAAGATTGTTTGTTATAACTATCCTGTATGATGATGGTACATAGGTTTCGTAACTCCGAAATTCCTATATCGGAGTAACTCTTTGTACTGTTCCTTTGATATTATATATTATCATTCGGTTGTGAGACTTTAATATAAAGTTCCTTCTTCCTTGCTCTATTTTAATTTTCTTTTCTTTATTTTACCCTAATTTTTCGTCTTTTCGGCATTTGGATGCTCGGTACACGAATACCATGGATGTATTAGCGTTAACTTTAGGAGTCAAAAAGAAAAATTGTCAAAGTAAGGTCATCCTTTTATGGGTAGGATCTGAAAAAGAAATACTAGTCGATAAAAAATGGCAAACTAAATGGGTGAGAAAATGAAAAGGGGAGGCTCATCAATAGTAGAAAATGTTCTCTTGAGACCGATGAAGCATTATATAAATAAAAACTGAGTCTGCCATATTTTTTCCTTATAAAGACTCTTAAAAATTTGGCCTTTTGTACGAGGGTGCATCCGACAAAATTTATAGCCCGGTTGATCACCAACTTTAGCAGGGCCAGCTATATGATAAAGGATGTCAGGATTGAGAAACGGCAGACCGGTTTCTCGAGCCAAAACCTCCACGCAGGTTAAATATGTATAAGAATTTGATAAAAACTAGATCGACGCAATATCAAATGCTTCAAGTATCTTAGAAGAAATTCGAGGAAAAGATCGAAAAAGGCAAAATATTCCAAGGTGGGTTGTAAATACTGTCTGAGAACTTTTAGGAATAGCTTCAACCCCAATTATTCATAACTGGCTAAGAATGTGGTCCACTTCAGTCTGGGAGGTGATATATTCTAACGACCCGACTTCCTATCTCCAGGAAGACGCATCGCTAATGAAGAAAGAAAGGGATAGAAGAAGAAAAGAAAGAGAAAGAAGAAAGACAACAACATCAGAGAACTCACAGCGGAATGAATGAAATATAATATATCACTTAAAATATTACATTGTATCATCTTACATCTAAGTACACAACTTATACAATACATATTAGACAGTTATAAACATCTGTCTAATATACAACTCAAGTACACAAGATACAGATATCAAACAAACACAGCGGAACCATAATATATCTACACGTGGAAGCCTTCTGCTCCATAACTCCTCCAGAATTCGTCAAGCAAACTGATCACTTGACTACTCATACATAATATGAGTACCTAAGAGTTTAACAAAACAGAAAATAAACACTCGGGTCAGACAGGGATCTGGTGTGAGTAAACGGGTTAAAATTTGCTTAACTTTAGAAAAACCTTTGAAAAGAAAAGGTATCACGTAAGACTTCCCACACATAAACATGGAAAAGTTTTTACCTTACGCTAACCAAAACGTTTGATAGGAAATTCAGTGATATTATAATAATGTCTAGGGTTTTCAAATAAATATGAAATAGCCGAAATTGTTACATTATTAAATTCTAGCTACTAGCCACAAAAGTGGGTAATACAAACAAAACCGTAGGGTCTCATAGGAAGAATGGGTTTCCATCAATGGCAGGGCTACTGGGGTACCGCCCGTCACAGTACGTGGCCTAGATCAACGTACCGAGGAGCTACCCTAACTCCCCTGCAACACAAGGCCGGGACCATTTCCTACTGAACAGTCCCGAACAAGACAACCCCGGCAGTTGTCCGGAATCAACCGCCCCACACAACCGAATAAAAAGGCACTTCTGGACAGGGGTAAATCTCACTCTCCAGTAGGAGCTACCCACGAAGCCTTGCTGCACCTCCCCTGTTTTAGCCATTCTCGGTTGATGAGGCTTGAGGCTACGATCACCTTTATAGAACACATCTATCTTAGAATTCTCATCGTCCACCTGACGATGTTCTGAAAGCATTCAATCCATACAAGTTCATTCCGGGTTCGAACGAAACCGAAGGCACTATCCGTTGCACTCATTTTGGAATCACCCTCAGAGTCAACGACCATAGCCATTGCACTCTAAATCAACATCTCGAACCTATAAGTACTATTCCGTCAAACTCATCACGGAATCACCCGCAGAGTTGTACTGACGTATAGTCCTTACACCTCGAGTCTTCACAAAGCTCCACTTGGATTCACGACCTAACGTTTAATTGGAATCGATGTGGTTTTCGGATTCCAAATATGGAAACCCGATCCCGGTCTCATTGAAACGAAACGCCATTTTAATGTCCAAGTTGTACTTAAGGGTTTAAACAGTTTAAATAATTTAACTTATATTCAGGATGATATAACAGATAGATGAATAACATTATCACAATAGATAATTCATAACAAATATTCATCTCACAAAGCAGCATATCACATATCAGAGATATCCAAAACATCTAGTATCAACCAAAACACCCAATATCAATCATCCAATATCAATTGATCATCCAATATCGATCACCAAATATCAATTAATCATCCAATAGCAGAATTGATTAACTCCAATCAATAGGATTAACCTTAAATCCTTCTTCATTTATTTATCCAAAATAAATAAATTAATCATTCTTAATGATCTTCCTTAATTAACCTTCCTTGATTTATTATACTTTAATTACATTCAAGTAATTATCCTTAACCATATTCAGTAATTAACCTTTAGTTGCTATCATTAATTACAATAATTAATGATCCTTCATTTAATTAATTAATCAATTATAATTAATTACATTAGATCTCAATTAATTAATCACATTTAGATTAATCACATTTATTAATCAACCTTGATTAATTAACAAAGAATCCTTATTAATTAATAATTACTTTAATTAATTAAATAATTAACTTATAATTAATCATTCTATTAATCATAATCAGAAATTAATAATTTTTAATTACTTATCTTAATTAATTAACTTTTAAATTAATTACATTAACCCTTGATCAATTAATCTAATTAGTTAATCTTTAATCACTTCATTAAGTAATCAATTATTTAATTACATCAATTAATAATCCTTAATTACTTAATTAATTAATTACATTTTAATTAATTACCCTTAGTGATTAATTTTAAATTAATCACATTCTTTAATTAATCACATTAATTAATTAACTAAAATAATTAAGTAATTAACTCTTAATTACTTACGTAAGTAATTATCTTCTTCTATTAATCAATCTTGATTACTTCCTTAATTAATTACTTAGCAAGTAATTAATCCCATTATTTAATAATTTTTAATACATTAATTAATTAATTACTCAATAATTAATTAACTTCAAAACAATTATATTAATCAATCACTAGATTAAATAATATTAAGTGATTAACCATTAATCACTTCAACTAATTACTCCCATGAGTAATTTCTCAATAATTACTTCCATTAATAATTACCACTTTCCTTAATTACATTTAATAATTAACCATTGATTTCTTCATTAAATAATCACACTTAATTAATCCATAATTAAGTGATTATTTAAAATTAAATAAACAATTAACTAATTATCTAAAATTAATTAAACAATTAATTAATTTATTTATTATATTTCAAAATCTTTAATTAATTAAGAAAACCAAAAATCTTAATTAATCTTTTACTTATATACAAATCATATTGTTAAGTATTCTTAAGTTCATATCAAAATAAATTAACCATATTTATTTACATAAATTAGTTATTTGAATTTAAATCAGATTTTAACAACTTAACAATAAACTATTCAATTTGGTTTACAAAATTATAACTTAAACTTTATTTGAAAATAAAGCACTTAGAAATCAAATTTAAAATTTAAAACACTTTAAACATCTAATTTTAAACTTATAAATTTTTAAAATAAATTTGAAAACTTACTTAACAACTTACTTAAAACTTTGATTAATATTTAAATTCAAACATTTCCTTTTAAAATTAACATTCACAATTAAATGAAGTTAATTACTTCAAAAAGAAATCATTTTAAACAATTTTAAAACTAAAAAATAAATTCAATCAATACTTTTTTTTAAAGTTTGATTTACAATTTAACTCAAAACAACAAGTTTTAACTTGTTTTCTTTTATAAAACTCAAACTTGGTTTCATTTATTCAAACTACAAATTAAATTTGCAACTTTATTATATTAACAGCACTTAACAAAACACAACAACCTATACCCGGGTAAAACACTGTAAAATCACGAGCCATCCCCCGAGTCAAACCCAACTACCCCTCAACTTCGAGACAACACATGAAAAACACGAGAACCCACCCGAGTCTTCATCTCGTCTTCCCAGAACTACAAAACTAGTGCACATACCCATTCTCGTGCACATGCCCAAGCAACTCCGGCCGCCGATGATTAGCGCGACCCTCCACTACCATCACACGATCGTGTGTAAACCCAACAACAAACCTAGATTTAAGAGTAAGCAAGCGAATCAAAATTTGACCCATTAACTCAAGGAAAACTACAGAACAGCTTCGAACCAAAGTATCATTGCCGACCATCACAGCAACGATGAACCATGCCAACCACACTCTTGAAATGTCACGACCACTAGCTCCTTCCTACCCAAAGCAAACACCTCCGGTCAACTATTCAAGTTGCAAACAACTCGACAACGAAGCCGAACGAAAACAAATCCAAAACCCTAGTTCGATCCAATTCGAGAAATTCACACATTGAAAAAAATTCCCAGCATTTTTCCCTTCATCAATGATACCAAACCTAGCTACCACCTAGAATTCAACTTCAAAGTTGATTGGATCATCGGCAATTGATCAAATTGCCGAAACCACTCACTCCCAATTTCCCAATTGATTATCACATTAAAAATTATGATTTGCATGTTAAAATTCGTGATTTTCAAACACTAATCTAATCCTATAATTCAGTCTGAAATTAAGCATGTTGATTTTTGATATATAACTATGTTTTCACTACATCTTCACATTTTTAAGATAAAACATAATAAAAATTTCCAATTTCATTTTTATAATTTATATCACATCATTATATACATTTCTCTTTTAGAAATCAAGGTCTAAAACTTAATGAAAGAGACGAAATGAAATTTACAAGTTTATTTTAAAACCTGTAAAATAGCAGAGGCATACTTTTCTTCTTAAATTACAGGCACATCAAATATTCAACATGCATCTACATCCAGCACATATACAAACAATATTATCACACCCAATTCAATCAATGTATTAATTTAAAATCTCAAGTTTAAACTGTTTTTGAAAATAATTTACTCACCTGTAAAATGCAGAGCAGATTTTGATTATTTCTAGGATTTGAATAACTTGCAGAAATGGATTTTACTTTGCTGTTGAAAGGTGAATCCTTGCATGTTTTCAATTTGATTGTTTAAAAGTTGAAACTGCATATCTTCATGAATTTCAGGTTTGAAAGTTGCAGATTGAACATCACTTTGAATTTGCAGGTTGATGTATGCAGATTTGAATTTGAATATCCATTTGAATTTGCAGATTGACATTTGCTTTTCGATTTTCCAATTTCAGGTTTGCTTTTGATTTTGGAATTCAAGTTTTCAGGTTTACTGATTATATTTTTTTCTCAGCTGAAACAGAAAATAGTTTAAAGAAAAAGAAAGATATGTTTTAAATTTCAAATGAAGGCCACTTGTTTGGTAACTTACATTTGTCATTAATCTAACTTGAATGATTAACAAGTGTTATAAAGTGCCTTAGAATATTTACAAATGTTTTATTAGTATTTTAATAAATTTTTATTTAGTTTGAATGTAAATGTAAACTTACATATAATTTACTAAATACATAAATACTTATGTATGCATTTTAAAAATCTAAAACATTTATTTTTATACACTTACTTATTTAAATTACTTAATTAATAAATTTTAGTTCACCTTTAAAAGAAAATAAGCTAAAACTAATTATAATGTAAATATATCCTTATACATGTATTTTATAAATCTAAAACCTTTATCTAGTGTTTAATAAATAGTTTTTAAAAGAAAGTTTATTAATAACTTTATATAATATGTTTATAACCATCTAAATTGAAACACTTTTCAAAGAAAACTTCATGTAAACTATCATATTTATAAATAAACAATTATCTTATATTTTGAAAACAAATGAATTAGTCTTTAAATTAACTTTGAAAAATATTAAGTTTTAAAACAAAGCTTTAAATTACAACTCATTCATATATAAATTATCAATAGATTAAACAAAACAATATCAAATTATAACATATACATACATATATATTACAATTTAAAAATTCATCTTTATTTAAAACAAAAGATATTCTATTCACAATATATATCAAATATATATATATATATATATATATATTATAAATAGAATAGAATTTCATTAGCTTTGAAAATAAATCTTATCAATAAATGCCAGATTAAATATTTATTAACCTTTACATGATTAAATTTATCAATTAAAATTAAAATTACAAAGAAAAATTATCAAACTAATTAAATTATTAATACAGATTATTAAATTGTTATTGCCCAAAATTTCGGGTCGTCACAATCCTCCCCCCTTAAAAGAATTTCGTCCCCGAAATTTTAAAAGAAAAGGTAATTTAATGACCCAGCAAAGATTTTAATTTTAAACCGCAAAGCATTCCTATTATCCAATTACTAATAACCATAGTAATCAATCAAACAAGCAAACCTAACCAACTATCCTGACACAAATCAGAATAAATTCTACTAATACTATCTCGTGTTTCCCAAGTATAAATCACTGGGAGACTCGCGCTACAGAAGCTAAACCAACTACACCACCCAAAAATCCAGAGCTCCTCTCATCTCTAGATCCACAAATCTGAATAGATCATCAGACTATACTCAAGTCCAGCACAACTTCTAAATCCAACCGGACTGCAGATTCAACAACCACTCGATGAATCATACACGTACTCCCTCGGAGATACGTGATACACAATGAATTCCAGCTATCCAAACTGGCAATTCAATCTTATCCTATCAAAACACAGATAAGAAATCTCAAATGCCTCAGAACTAGCCATCTAAACTTATCCAATTACCGCTCTCTTAACCAGAGAAATCTTAACAACAATAAAGTCTCCAACTTCGAATTCCAAACTCCTCATCTCATATCTGTATAACTCAACAGACAATCCTGGACTGCCAATTCTCTTTCCTGATCAGCTCAACCTATGATGATACTTTTAGAAACAATTAGACCAAAACAAACCAGTTTCTGGATCCTATCCAACAGAAAAGTCTTCCAAAATCCATCGAAATCCAAAAGACAAGCTCTACTTTTCAAGCAATAGCAAACTGAACTTGCTTCCTTCCTTGCACAACTGCTACTTCGCTTCCGCTGCACAAATCTGATTCTGAAATAGATAAGAAAAATGTTGATGAACATGAATACAAACTTATCCAATATATCGAGGAAACTTTGTTCATCAAATCCATAAAAATCTAAGTGACACGACTAACTCAGTCACACAACCTTACAGTAGAATCCAACTCAAAATCTAGATCTAACCAAATCCAAATTCCAAAAAAATTTCTGAGTTGCTACACCAAATCTTCCTACTAGACTGACTACCAAAATCGCTTCTGGAACCAAAACAATATGGAACTCAACTCCAGATGCAAACAAACTTCTGATTACATCAGTAGCTCCTACTTCCATATGAGAATTCTCGGTCTCAGAATTCCAAACTCAAAAACTAGACCTGACCAAGAAAAATTCCCAAACTAATCGCAAGTCACTTTTGCGATCCAATCTAATTCGGATTGCAAAGAAACCGTCCTCTCTTTACCAATTAGAACAGCTTTAAGCTTCTCCAAACAAGGTTAACCCTTCCAGAAAACTTCACCAACTGCCCGGACTGCTGATCGAAGAACCACAAAGATTCCCGAACTATCGGAGAAACGACCACACTGCTGCTTCCAAACTCTACTTTGATGATACTGCCAAGATAAAAGATCCACTCGTCAGCACACCGAACACTTTGAGATGAACTGCTACCACAGCTAACCAAAGATTTCTAATCCAAAGCTTCCTCAAACCTAAAACCAACAACAAAACCACACAAAAGATCTTCGAGATGGCAGACAACCTCTCAAGAAATTCGAGATCCAACCAAAGCATCCACATCTCGCTCTCCTTATGTAATGACAATGAGACCATGCTAAAGCGAAACAACTTATAGACCTTAGTCTCATATTCCAAAACAGCCAATCCTCCATGCTAAAAATCCAGACAACTTCTATATAGATGAATCTTCCCTGTGGGAGGTAAAGACTGCTCCTCAACTACTTCTAAAAATGCTTCAAAAGAAAACATCTTCTGGAATATCCATGGATACTGCATCTCATCACGCAGTTATCAAGATATCATCACTTACTTCTGCACTTCCGACAGATCCGAACTTACACTTCAAAGATAAACTTCGAATCTTTTAAAAAGATTTCCTTCGGATATCATAGAAATCCTTACTCCAAATTACAAATCTTACTCGAGATGGTATTAGGTCTACAGTCTCGACAAATATACTTCCAATCTCAACACATGGACCTCTTCCATCAGTCGTAGTTGTGTTACACACACACACCACTACTCCATCTACCTCTAAAACTTATGTTGAAAAATCCGAACAGATAACCCAACAAATCAGGTAGATATATATATATATACATATATATACATAATATATAGTTTATATAAAAATTACAAGTACGCTCTCTCAAGAAAGACACCACTCTAGAGTCTAGGTATTCACTCAACCTAATGTTCTGATACCAACTCTAATGACCCGGCTTCCTATCTCCAGGAAGACGCATCGCTAATGAAGAAAGAAAGGGATAGAAGAAGAAAAGAAAGAGAAAGAAGAAAGACAACAACATCAGAGAACTCACAGCGGAACGAATGATATATAATACGCTTAAAATATTACATAGTATCATATTACATCTGAGTAAACAACTTATACAACACATATTAGACAGTTATAAACATCTGTCTAACTATACAACTCAAGTACACAAGATAGAGATATCAAACAAACACAGCTGAACCATAATATATCTACACGTGGAAGCCTTCTGCTCCATAACTCCTCCAGAATTTGTCAAGCAAACCTGATCACTTGACTACTCATACATAATATTAGTACCCAAGAGTTTAATAAAACAGAAAATAAATACTCGGGTCAGACAGGGGTCTAGTGTGAGTAAACGGGTTAAAATTTGCTTAACTTTAAAAAAACCTTTGAAAAGAAAAAGTATCACGTAAAACTTCTCACACATAAACATGGAAAAGTTTTTACCTTACGCTAACCTAAACGTTTGATAGGAAATTCAGTGATATTATAATAGTATGTAGGGTTTTCAAATAAATATGAAATAGCCGAAATTGTTACATTATTAAATTCCAGCTACTAGCCACAAAAGTGGGTAATACAAACAAAACCGTAGGGTCTCGTAGGAAGAATGGGTTTCCAACAATGGCAGGGCTACTGGGGTACCGCCCGTCACAGTACGTAGCCTAGATCAACGTACCGAGGAGCCACCCTAACTCCCCTGCAACACAAGGCCAGGACCATTCCTTACTGAACAATCCCGAACAAGACAACCCCGGTAGTTGTCCGGAATCAACCGCCCCACACAGCTGAATAAAAATGGACTTCTAGACAGGGGTAAATCTCACTCTCCAGTGGGAGCTACCCATAAAGCCTTGTTGCATCTCCCCTGTTTTAGCCATTCCCAGTTGATGAGGCTTGAGGCTGCGATTACCTTTATAGAACACATCTATCTTAGAATTCTCATCGTCCACCTGACGATGTTCTAAAAGCATTCAATCCATACAAGTTCGTTTCGGGTTCGAACGAAACCGAAGGCACTATCTCGTTGCACTCATTTTGGAATCACCCTCAGAGTCAACGACCATAGCCCTTGCACTCTAAATCACCATCTCGAACCTATAAGTACTATTCCGTCAAACTCATCATGGAATCACCCATAGAGTTGTACTGACGTATAGTCCTTACACCTCGAGTCTTCACAAAGCTCCACTTGGATTCGTGACCTAACATTTAATTAGAATCGATGTGGTTTTCAGATTCCAAATATGGAAACCCGATCCCAGTCTCATTAAAAACAAACGCCATTTTAATGTCCAAGTTGTACTTAAGGGTTTAAACAGTTTAAACAATTTAACTTATATTCAGGATGATATAACAGATAGATGAATAACATTATCACAACAGATAATTCATAACAAATATTTATCTCACAAAGCAGCATATGACATATCAGAGATATCCAAAACATCCAGTATCAACCAAAACACCCAATATCAATCATCCAATATCAATTGATCATCCAATATCAATTGATCATCCAATATCAATTGATCATCTAATATCAATCACCAAATATCAATTAATCATCCAATAACAGAATTGATAACTCCAAATCAATAGGATTAACCTTAAATCCTTCTTCATTTATTTATCCCAAATAAATAAATTAATCATTCTTAATGATCTTCCTTAATTAACCTTCCTTGATTTATTATACTTTAATTACATTCAAGTAATTATCCTTAACCATATTCAGTAATTAACCTTTAGTTGTTATCATTAATTACAATAATTAATGATCCTTCATTTAATTAATTAATCAATTATAATTAATTACATTAGATCTCAATTAATTACAATTAATTAATCACATTTAGATTAATCACATTTATTAATCAACATTGATTAATTAACAAAGGATCCTTATTAATTAATAATTACTTTAATTAATTAAATAATTAACTTATAATTAATCATTCTATTAATCATAATCAGAAATTAACAATTTTTAATTACTTATCTTAAATAATTAACTTTTAAACTAATTACATTAACCCTTGATTAATTAATCTAATTAGTTAATCTTTAATCACTTCATTAAGTAATCAATTATTTAATTACATCAATTAATAATCCTTAATTACTTAATTAATTAATTAATTACATTTTAATTAATTACCCTTAGTGATTAATTTTAAATTAATCACGTTCTTTAATTAATCACATTAATTAATTAACTAAAATAATTAAGTAATTAACTCTTAATTACTTACATAAATAATTATCTTCTTCTATTAATCAATCTTGATTACTTCCTTAATTAATTACTTCACAAGTAATTAATCCCATTATTTAATAATTTTTAATACATTAATTAATTAATTACTCAATAATTAATTAACTTTAAAACAATTATATTAATCAATCACTAGATTAAATAACATTAAGTGATTAACCATTAATCACTTCAACTAATTACTCCCATGAGTAATTTCTCACTAATTACTTCCATTAATAATTACCTCTTTCCTTAATTACATTTAATAATTAACCATTGATTTCTTCATTAAATAATCACACTTAATTGATCCATAATTAAGTGATTATTTAAATAAACAATTAACTAATTATTTAAAATTAATTAAACAATTAATTAATTAACTTATTATATTTCAAAATCTTTAATTAATTAAGAAAACCAAAAACCTTAATTAATCTTTTACTTATATACAAATCATATTGTTAAGTATTCTTAAGTTCATATCAAAATAAATTAACCATATTTATTTACATAAATTAATTATTTGAATTTAAATCAAATTTTAACAAATTAACAATAAACTATTCAATTTTGTTTACAAAATTATAACTTAAACTTTATTTGAAAATAAAGCACATAGAAATCAAATTTAAAATTTAAAACTCTTTAAACATCTAATTTTAAACTTATAAATTTTTAAAATAAATTTGAAAACTTACTTAACAACTTAATTAAAACTTTGATTAATATTTAAATTCAAACATTTCCTTTTAAAATTAACATTCACAATTAAATGAAGTTAATTACTTCAAAAAGAAATCATTTTAAACAATTTTAAAACTAAGAAATAAATTCAATCAATACTTTTTTTAAAAGTTTGATTTACAATTTAATTCAAAACAACAAGTTTTAACTTGTTTTCTTTTATAATACTCAAACTTGGTTTCATTTATTCAAACTACAAATTAAATTTGCAACTTTATTATATTAACAGCACTTAACAAAAAACAACAACCTATGCCCGGGTAAAACATTGTAAAATCACAAGCCATCCCCCGAGTCAACCCAGCTACCCCTCAACTTCGAGACAACACGCGAAAAATACGAGAACCTACCCGAGTCTTCATCTCGTCTTCCCAGAACTACAAAACCAGTGCACACACCCATTCTCGTGCACGTGCCCAAGCAACTCCAGCCGCCGACGATCAACGTGACCCTCCACTACCATCACACGATCGTGTGCGAACCCAACAATAAACCAAGATTCGAGAGTAAGCAAGCGAATCGAAATTTGACCCATTAACTCAAAAAAAACTGCAGAACAACTTCGAACCAAAGTCCCATTGCCGACCATCACGGCAACGATGAACCATGCCGACCACACTCTTGAAACGTCACGACCACTAGCTCCCTCCTACCCAAAAGCAAACACCTCCGGTCAACTATTCAAGTTGTAAACAACTCGACAACGAAGCCAAACGAAAACAAATCCAAAACCCTAGTTCGATCCAATTCGAGAAATTCACACATTGAAAAAAATTCCCAGCATTTTTCCCTTAATCAATGATACCAAAACTAGCTACCACCAAGAATTCAACTTCAAACGTTGATTGGATCATCGGCAATTGATCAAATTGCCGAAACTACTCACTCCCAATTTCCCAATTGATTATCACATTAAAAATTATGATTTGCATGTTAAAATTCATGATTTTCAAACACGAATCCAATCCTATAATTCAAACCTGAAATTAAGCATGTTGATTTTTGACATATAACAATGTTTTCACTGCAGCTTCATATTTTTAAGATAAAACATAATAAAAATTTCCAATTTCATTTTTATAATTTATATCACATCATTATATACATTTCTCTTTTAGAAATCAAGGTCTAAAACTTAATGCAAGAGAAGAAATGAAATTTACAAGTTTATTTTAAAACCTGTAAAATAGCAGAGGCATACTTTTCTTTTTAAATTACAGGCACATCAAATATTCAACATGCATTTACATCTAGCACATATACAAACAATATTATCACACCCAATTCAATCAATGTATTAATTTAAAATCTCAAGTTTAAACTGTTTTTGAAAATAATTTACTCACCTTAAAATGCAGAGCAGATTTTGATTACTTCCAGGATTTGAATAACTTGTAGAAATGGATTTTACTTTGCTGTTGAAAGGTGAATCCTTGCATGTTTTCAATTTGATTGTTTAGAAGTTGAAACTGCGGATCTTCATGAATTTCAGGTTTGAAAGTTGCAGATTGAACATCACTTTGAATTTGTAGGTTGATGTATGAAGATTTGGTTGCAGTTTTTTTTTTGAAAAATGCAGATTTGAAGTTGAATATCCATTTGAATTTGCAGATTGACATTTTCTTTTCGATTTTCCAATTTCAGGTTTGCTTTTGATTTTGGAATTCAAGTTTTCAGGTTTACTGATTATATTTTTTTCTCAGCTGAAATAGAAAATATTTTGAAGAAAAAGAAAGATATGTTTTAAATTTCAAACGAAGGCCACTTGTTTAGTAACTTACATTTGTCATTAATCTAACTTGAATGATCAACAAGTGTTATAAAGTGCCTTAGAATATTTACAAATGTTTTATTAGTATTTTAATATATATATATTTTTTGGCAAGGCCGACGGGGTTGGATGGGCCCCGACCATTTTATTGCAGCACCAGAAGGATTACAACACAAACTAAGAGCTAGCTCATAGAATACAGTGGAAGACATAGTGCTACAAAAAACTCGAAACTAAAAGAAGAAATTAAAGAAACAATAAATACACATAGCAGAAGGCTGTCTCAAAAAGAATGGTATATGCCGGGATCAATAGGGAAGGAGAGCAAACTCAGTGTAGTCTTGATCGCATACTTCACCCAATTCTTGAACGCATCATCAGATTTGGCTTTCTCAGAATCAAACACCCTGGTATTTCGTTCTTTCCATACCTCTGCTATGAAACTTTTCAGAACAGCAAGGTATAGTCTTTTTTCTTTCCGTATTTGCCGTGTCAATGCATATATAGTATTCCACTCAGTCGTGTTGTCAAGAGAAGGATCACTCGTACGTAATTTATCCTTTACATGTCTCCATACATTATTTATGTTAGCACATTCAAAGAACAGGTGTTCCACAGTCTCCACTTCATCATTGCAGAAGGCACACAGCAAATTCACATCCATACCCATGCAGACGAGTTTTGCTTTACTGAGTAATGCACGATGTAGTACTTTCCAGAGTAATAAATTATCTCTCAAACTACTATCCTTATGCCAAGCACGCTTGCTCCAATTCCAATTAGTCTTCTGTTTGTTCTTCATCAGATAGTCATACACAGTGCTAATTTTGAAGGTTGTCGCTTTATCTCCCCAAACCAGCAGTTCAGTGGAAGATGTCAGGGGAGTGTGTCTTCTTATTTGGTTCCATATGCGCTGAATTCGCTGGTTGGACGAAAATGAATTAGAACTCTGAATGTTATGGAAAACATCTCTAACCTTGGCTGCATGATTAACGCCAGTTTGCATCATCTCATTGTAAGTAAGCTGTCTCTTCAGAATCAACCCTTTTTCGAGCCAAGGATCGTTCCAGAAGCTAGTTCTAAAGTCACTGTTGTTGCTCATTTGCATGAGTGGTAGAACCTCCTCCTTTACCTTGAATATACTCTGCCATATCCAACTCAGATTCTGCGGCGTACGCATAGTCCAGATACTACTGCCCTTGATTACGTTATGTCGTGACCAATCAGCCCAAATGTTGTCTGTACTGTTGTAGAAGGTATCAATGTGTTTAGCAAACGCCGCCTTATTCCATTGTTTTAAGTTGATGATACCTAAACCCCCTTTATTCAATGGTTGCTCAACAGTATTAAAATTGACCGGCGCAATATATCTTCCATCGGTTCTTCCCGTCCATAGAAAGCGCATAAAAGCACTTCTTATCATTTTCATTAGCTTTAAGGGCAGAACATAAGTTCTAGCCCAATATACTTGCATAGCAAATATAACATATTTAACAAGGGTTAGTCTACCTGCTTGGCTAAGTTTCGCCGTCGTCCAGCAATTTAATCTCGCAGTTATCCTCCCAAATAAAGGAAGGCAAAGATTAGTTGTAATTCTTGAAGTAGCCAGAGGCAGCCCCAAGTACGAAACCGTGTTAGGATTAGGGTAAAGACCAGTTGCCTGTGTGATAGCTTCGACCTGTTCACCATTGACCCCAGCAATAATAATTTCAGATTTCTGTATATTAACTTTCAACCCAGTCATGGCATAAAACTGTGCTAGCGTATCCATTAAGTTATTGACAGTTGTGATGTTAGGAGAACAAAACACAACGATATCATCAGTGAACATTAGCGTAGAGATACTTGGTTGACTGCAAGATTGATGGCACTTAAACTTGCCTTGAGCAATAAGCCTATTTATCATTCTGGTCAGGAGCTCCATTACTACGATGAAAATATAAGGAGAAATCGGGTCACCTTGTCTTATGCCCTGCTTACTGCGGAAAAATCCAGCAGGCGTACCATTGATTATGATCGAATATGTAGGGGTTGAGATGCATTCATATATCCAAGCAAGAAAGTAGGGTGGGAAATTCATATAACCCATGATTCGAATGATGCTATCCCATTGTAACATATCAAAAGCTTCCATGATATCCATTTTTAGCATAGCTTTTGGGATAGAGGTCTTTCGGTTATATCCTTTAAGAAGCTCATGTGCAAGAAGTATGTTATCAAGTATATTCCTACCAGGTAGGAAGGCTGCTTGATTTCTAGAGACCAAACTATGAAGGACTTGCTTTAATATAGTAGCTATAACTTTGGAAATACATTTGTAAATGGTATTGCAGTAAGATATAGGACGATACTCACTGACATGATGCGCATTATGTATCTTGGGGATAAGAGCAATGTTAGTGTAGTTGTACGACCTGAATAGTTTGGATTTTTTGAAGAAAAGTTTGGTTGCATTGATTACATCATTGGATACGATAGACCAACAGCAAGTATAGAATTTGGCGTTTAATCCATCTGGGCCACCGCATGAGTTACTGTTTAGTGAAAACATGGCTTCTTCAACTTCATCAGATGTAACTTCAGAGCATAGATAGGAATAATCAGCTTCAGTAATTCTAGGAAGAATGTCAGTTGGAATTTCTTCAAGACTTGGTTCAAAGTTGTTCTCATTGCCATAAATGGAAGAGAAGTATTGCACGAATGCATCCTGTACATCAGTCACAGTAGATTTCAGCTGATCGTCCTTAGAATTGATAGTAGTTATATTTTCTCTACGCTGTTTGTTCTTGAGTCTAGCGTGGAAATAAGCACTATTTCTATCTCCATGTTCAGTCCATCTAATTCTGCTTTTTTGTCTAATCATTTCGCTCTCAGAAGTTAAAGCTTCACTATATTGTTGATTTAAGTTAAACTCAGCCTCAGAAAGGTCACTGTTGTTAACATTAGATATCATCTCCGTTTGCACCTCGGCAAGTTTCTGACCAATCATTGTGCTCAACTTATCTCCTTTGCCAAATGTCTTGTACGACCATTGCTTCAGATTTTCTTTAACTTCTTTTATTTTCTCCTGCAAAATAAAAAGGTGATTACCATTCTTTTCTTTATTCCATGCATTTGATACAATAGCTTTAAATTCAGGTTCTTTAGTCCAAGAGTTAAAAAATTTTAAATTTGATTTTCCTCTCTTGTCAGCTCCACGAAGATGGATGATTTGAGGGGAATGGTCTGATAGAAGAGGAGGGGGAAGTTGGCTGAAAAGGAGAGGCCATTTGTTAAGAGCAGCCTGATTTGAAAAGGTGTGGTCAATTCTAGAGTAAGTCCTTCTTCCATGCCTTCTTTTGTTGTTCCATGTGTACTGCATTCCAACAGTTTTCACAGGAATTAACTCTGCTAGATTGAGGGTAGTAGCAAGCGGTTTGATTTCGTTCAGAGAAAGGGGATTCCCACCATTTCTATCAGAGAGCATAAAACAACAATTGAAGTCACCCAAAATTATCCAAGGATGAGTGTTTTGTCGAAGAGTTGGAATAACATCAAACAAGTCAGCTCTGGCCGCAATTGAATTAAAGGCATATACAAAGGTTACGTAGAAGGAAGTGTTATCAGCGAATGATTTAGCATGGCAATGTATCATTTGAGAGTTGGAGAGGAGAGGAGTGATTTGTACATGGAGGGGGTTGTATAGAACCAAGATCCTACCGTATGGCGCTTCCTCCAGGTTATGTACATGGTTCCAGTTAGGCATAATGTAGTTGGCTGCTTTCACCGTTAATTCGCGATTTAGCTTAGTCTCCAGCATGGCAATGATGGATAACTTATGAGCACCAATAAGCTCTTTACATTGGTCGAGTTTGATGACCTGATGTCCGCCTCGTATGTTCCATGCTCCAAGATTTATCATCATTGGAGAGCACGAGCGTTGATTATTTCAATTTTCATTCTCCTCGTGACAGCTTGCGAAGAGTTTAAGTAGTTTGGGATCTCAACTGAAAGTGGTGTTACTTCTCTGCTAGTATTACCATTTTTAGATGGTGATGTGTTTTGTCCTGAGATTATGGGAGGTGAAGGAGAGGTGGGAGGCGAGGTTATTGGCGGTGGCAATTTGAAAGCTGAAGGAGGTTTAATGTTGGAGTAGACAAATGGGGGAGATGTGTCACGTACGCTTGCTGATTTGGGTTGGTGGTTTTTCAGTGTTGTGCATGCATTGTGCATGCATGCTTCGTCATTCATGATAGTTGTTATACTGGGCGCAGCATTATTTTTCCTATATTTTTATTCTTCTTTTCACTTGATTTCATTCTTTCATCACTCTTACTTTCATTGCTCACTACGCTTGCCATATAACTGGGATCAGAAGTTTTTTCATTAAGAATACTAACTACCTTTTCTATCTGTTGTTCATCATGATCCATTTTATCATGCTCGGTATCTTTGCTATTTTTCACCATTTGCTCTTCTTGATTTGTATTCCCATTATTTATTACTCCTATGATATTATCATTTATTGCTTCATTTACTCCACTCTTCTCAACCACTGTCATACTTTCTGTGTCTCCATGATTTATATTTTCCTCATCTTCCAGATTATTGAGAATATCAAATTTGTTGAATGTCAAAATATTTTCCACTATTTCAACGTCTACACTGTTTGTTTCTTTCCGATTGTTTGTCACTTCATTTATCATTTTAGTGTTTCCTGGTTGACCGTCCTACTCATCAACACTCCTTACCTCCTCACCAGGTTCAACAGATACATCACTAGTCCGCTCAATCTCTTTACCCTTCCTTACTATCTCCCCAGCATTCACACTTGCATGTGTTTCCTTGCTGACCTTTGCCAAAGCTATTTGTTCTCTCTCCTCTTGTGCTTGTTCCACTTGTTGTTCAATGACTTCTTTAACTACTTTCTTTCTTGCAACACGTTGCCATGTCCTTATGCTTTGCTTCTTGATTGGTTTGGTATATTTGTAAGCTTGACCCTTCTCTGTGCTTTCTTTCTTGTTTACCTCCCTTTCTTCTTTACTATTCTCCTTGTCACACTTTGTCTTACTGTTATCATAATTATCACATTCTACAGTTTTGTGTCCGAACCTCTTGCACTTCACACAAACATCTGGCTGCCATAAATACTGAACATATATTTTTTGATGACCTCCCTCAACTAGTTGCACCAAAAATTCATCAGCTAGTTCTTTTTCCGGCCTAACTTCAATCAAGCACTTCGCAAAGCTCAGCCTATCTTGCTTCTCAGTCATTTCATCCATACATAACAGCTTACCCAAATGACTACAAAGCCAGTTTATACCTAGAGGGGACCAAGCGAATATAGGAAGGTTGTACAGGTGTACCCAGACTGGCACAGCGGTGACTGTACCTGTCACATTACTAACAGTTGCATCATACGGTTTAATTATGAATAGTTTATTATTCATAATTATAGGATCACTCTTCAAAATAGATTCCCTATCTTCACTACTAGTGAACTTGAATAAGAAGATGGTTCCATCCAATTTAACTGAAACAGAGCCTTTAAGTTTCCATATTAGCTTTAACTTCTGAACTACAGCTGTGTATGACAATGGCTTATCGAGGAAGAAGCCTACTATTGAGTCGTTCCAGATAGCCGCACCTGCCTCTAAAACTTCAAAAGGAGGCACCAACGCTTCTTTTTCATACACTGGTGTCAGGTCAACGGGTATGTACTTGCCTGCGTTTCTTGGTTTTCGCTTAAACAGAGAAGTCCATTTCCGTTCACTCGAACTAGAGGGGGTGGGGATTCCAGTCAGTTTTGAGTGAGAAGGAGTAGAAGAAAGTAGTGGAAGAGAGTTTGACTGTGAGTTAGTGTTGGGGGAGGAGGAGGAGGAACTCTGACAGGAGTGGTAGGAGGGAGAGAGCAAGAGAGGGTTGGGACGTTTGAAGGTGGAGGAGGAGCGTCAGGGGTGTTCAAAGGTACTTTAGGTATGGGTTGAGAGGGGACATATGTGGTAACTGAAGGTACAGTCGTTATGGGAGTAGGGGGCGTTGGAGCAGAAGAAGGTACGGCATGTACTACGGAGGGATGGTGGGTATCAGCTGAGTAGATAGGTAAGGTAGGAGCGGATGAATTGAAAGGTGAAAGGAGTGGGTCATCAGGAGCGGACATGAGAGAAAAAAGGAAATTGTAATGACATAAATAAATTTTTATTTAGTTTAAATGTAAATATAAACTTACATATAATTAACTAAATACATAAATACTTATGTATGCATTTTTAAAATCTAAAACATTTATTTTTATACACTTATTTAAATTACTTAATTAATAAATATTAGTTCACCTTTAAAAGAAAATATGCTAAAACTAATTATAATGTAAATATATCCTTATACATGTATTTTATAAATCTAAAACCTTTATCTAGTGTTTAATAAATAGTTTTTAGAAGAAAGTTTATTAATAACTTTATACAATATGTTTATAACCATCTAAATTGAAACACTTTTTAAAGAAAACAAAAAGAAAACTTCATTTAAACTATCATATTTATAAATAAACAATTATCTAATATTTTGAAAACAAATGAATTAATCTTTAAATTAACTTTGAAAAATATTAAGTTTTAAAACAAAGCTTTAAATTACAATTCATTCATATATAAATTGTCAATAAATTAAATTAAATTTCAAAACAATATCAAATTATAACATATACATATATATATATATATATATATTACAATTTGAAAATTCATCTTTATTTGAAACAAAAGATATTCTATTCACAATATATACCAAATATATATAAATAAATATATATATATATATATATATATATATATTATAAATAGAATAGAATTTCATTAGGTTTGAAAATAAATCTTATCAATAAATGCCAAATTAAATATTTATTAACCTTTACAAGATTAAATTTATCAATTTAAATTAAAATTACAAAGAAAAATTACCAAACCAATTAAATTATCAATACAGATTATTAAATTGTTATTGCTCAAAATTCCGGGTTGTTACATATATGATGACTTGGAAACAAGTTCTTCTTTCTTATCACCTGAGTGTGAAGGTTTTGTCTTTTTGTTGGGTCTCTTCGAAATTTTCTTTTCGGACTGTTGACTTTTCATTTTCTTGCCATGTGATATTACTCAAAGCTCAAGAAGACATCGTGGTTTAAAAGTATTTTCATGCATGTTAATACTAGATCTAGAAGTTGTCGTTTAGATATTCTACCTTTTGACAAAATAGCGATAAGTATATTAGTATGAAACAATGGCGCTCAAATAACATTCGATAAGAGTATTAAAAGACCTGAACATCGATGTTGACAAGGAACTTTATAAAAAGGCTAAAATATGAGTTAGCATGAGATAGTTATGAGTTTATGAGTTGAATAGTTTGCAACTCATTATAATACGAGTCAGGAGATGTGACGACCCACATTTTCGTACACTTTAAGTTGACAGCAAACCATACATGTCCAATCCAAATTGAATGGAAAGGTGAATAGTTATGGAAAGAAAAAGAAGGAAGAAGACAGGAAAAAACTAAGCAACATAGAAACTCAGAGCGGAACAAATAATCTATAATATTTAACAAGTCTTTATACAAAAACAAAACGGTAATATATAAATATATAGACATCAATCAGAGTACACTAACCTATTCATCACAGACAGTTATAACCACATGTCCTCACAACTGCTGAATTATATACAACAATGTAGGAAATATTAATATAATAATTTACGTGAATATGTCTTTGGGCTGCCAGATCCTCTCATAAAGCTCCAAACTATCCATCTAAACTAGGAAATATGCTTGGCCAGACCCGAGCATTTTAAGGAAAACGACACCCGGGTCAGTGTGGTAAAACCAGCGTCAGAACTTAAATCATAAGGAATTTTATTTATTATAACTTTTTAAAACCTTTTAAACCAAAGGGATCACATAAGACCATGCCAAATATAAATACGGACGAGTTTTTACCTTATGATAATCAAAAAAATTCATATCAGTAAATCCAATGATATTATAATAATGTCTAGAGGTCAAGGTAAAATATGAAAATAGCTGAAATGCTTGCGTTTCACATTTCAACATAATTGGGCACAATCAAAACCGTACGGAGCTTATTGGAGAATGAATTCCATACAATGACTAAGCACTGAGGTACAACCTATCACGGTACACGTCTAGAAAATATATCGAGCTCGAACCTACCCATCCCTACCAACATAAAACCAGCCTACCCCTTACCGGATAGTACCGAATATGTCATCACTTCGGTTGCTTTGCAACCCTTTTTATCGCGATCTCATGTACAACTAATCTATAAATATGTAGATGTATCTAGAAGAGTGACAACATACCCTAATGTGTGTGACCCACTTAGCCTTGCTGCATCTAGCCTGATTTTCAGTCATTGCCGGTTGATGAAGCTTAAGGATACGATTACTTTTAAAGAAATTCACACTTAGAATGTTCATTGCCCTCCAATGAAATTGTATTGACAGGATTCATCCATATAAGTCTGTTCTGGGTCCGAAAGAAATGAAGGCACTATTATATCCATTATGAAATCACCCTTAGGATTGGTAGCGATTAGCCCTTGCACTTCACATCTCTATCTTTGATTTCGGGCTCTTCATAATTTCTTCACTTCGAAACGTATTCGCTGGATCGAAGTGGTTTTTGGATAACATATCCGATCTCGGTCTTTTTGAAACAACGTTCGATAATTTCCAGGAAACTCAACCCCTGTTCTCTAGGAAATAAACTGAAAAGATAAAATCAGAGATCAGCTCCTAACCATTAGTTGACGAATTTCCTTATCATTGTCCTATAAGAACAAAATGAGATTTATACACACATCACAACATCATCGAAGATTACTGAAACTCACATATTTCTCTTAGATATTTCCAAAGTTACGTTAGTCTATTTTCGATAGTCGATTATCTAACTATCGAACAAACAACCATTCAAAACAAAGCTTACATTTTCCATAGAATCAGTAAGCCTCATTTTAATTAAATTCCCATTATTTTAAAATCATACTTCAAATACTTGGAAAATCACTTATGTATACTTATCTCAATAGGATAAGTATATCCACAAACCACTGTATATTTTCGATACTTAGAAAATAATGCCACATACTTATCCTAATGGTATAACTATAGTCACAAACTATTTCACTTTTCAAAACTTGGAAATTTTCCTTATACTTATATAATGATATACGTATATCCACCAAACACGTAAAAAGATTTCTATTTTTAAATCTTATTTTAAATGATCAAATCCAAATGTCATTTAAACTGGAGATACTGAACACCAATTCCTTTATAAAACATTCTTAATAAATTCCAAACCTCATTTAACTTCTCCATTCCAGATCTTTAAAACTCATTTGTAAATTCTTTTCTAAGTATCCAAAACATTTATAAAACTCTTCCTACTTAATAGTTTCTGCAAGTCCATAAAGTCCTCTTGATAAACCATACCTTATTTAATATAACTTAAATAATAAGTTATTATTTAAACATCTTTTTAAAATAATAACTTTAAAATCTCATTAATAATATATCAAATTAATTTTAAAAAATTATTGTTATATAAGTTAACTTCAAAATAATATCAACATAATAATTATAACTTTTAAATATTATTAAACCTGTAATTAGTTAACCTTAAACTAAATATTAAATTAATAATCCTTAAAAACAATTAAATAACATAAATCAATATAATTAATTAACTTTAACTAAAAATTAAAGAATAGATAATCGTTTTAAATAATTAATTAAAATATAATTAAACCATTTTTAAACCATAATTACATAACTTTTAAGTAGTAATTAAACATTTTTAAATATATTAAGAAATAACTTTTAAGAACCATATAAATAAGCAATTAACTTTTTAATTATTGTTAAAACAATTATAAATTTTCCTTAAAACATTATAAGTAAATAATTATTACCCTTTCTAAAACTTATTACTAAAAAATAATTGCCTTTGAACCTTATCATAAAAGTAACTATTCTTAAAGTAACCTTCAAAACAATAATTAGTTTTTCGAATTTGAAGAAGGCTTAACGATCACCATGGTACTTAACAAGCTACCATAGTTTTTAAATAACCTTTCAAGTCAATAATAGATATTTACATAATCCATGACTATGTAAATAAATTCAATACTTAAGCATCATTAGCTAATGTATCACTAATTCATAGTGGCATATCATTTACGATATATAACCAAACGTCCAAAGCTGTAATATAGCGGAACGGGGATACATTCTGCTAACTAAATGTCAAATTAATTTAATTAGTGGAACGGTGGTTTATTCTGCTAAACCAATGTCTAATTATCATATTCAATCCAATTTAACTCGACGGTAATTTATTTGGCCAAACAAACATCAATATTTAAGGTATATAAAATTAAACGACGTTATTTTTTAAAATAGTGTAATTAAATTCTATTCGTTTTCTTGTGTCATAAATTTTTACTTGCTCAAAGCTATCAACAAATTACACTATCCTGTTATACTTGTCATTATGATTTCAACGCAAAAATCCCTGTGCAAAATGGACTTAAAACGGATGAGATGTCATACTTTATAAATCAACACTTATATATATTTAAAAATAAATTTGAGTCATTGCCTATAAGTTCTCACCAGCTACCGGCCCAAAGCCCAAATCCGCGAACCAAAGCCGATCCACAACTCCTCCTCCTCCCCCAGATACGTTGCCTCCTCCTCCAGGCTTCTTCGTGCATGCGTGCACGTGCACCTTCAACCGAGCGTCCATCACCCACCATAAACCAATCAGCATGCTCCTCTTCCACTCCTGACCGAACGCACACCTTCGTTATGCCCTACCTCCTCTAGAGCTCCGACCGACATAGAAAACCACCGCTACAGGTCCTACAGGGCGCGACAAAAATTCTCACTAACTCTACCCAATAACTCACCATCCACGTGCCCCTCCTCCACGATCACCACTCTGATCTCGGATTTTCGACTCGATGCCTAAATCTCCCGATAATCCAAACCCTAGCCAACGTTGAACGACGTTGATCATCATGAAAATTCACCGAAACAATACTAAAAATACTACTCTCTGCCTCGACTCCAATGACGCTAACGGCGTCGACCCATTCGATCTAGATTTGGAGATATAGATTTTTTAATTTTTGAGAAAAAAATTTCCCCTCTTCCAGTTAATCGGCGATTTCTTGATCCTTGTTCAATGAAATTGAGTGAAACTATTTTAAAAAAAAAACTAGGGACAGCAATACACAACTTCCATGTTGGAGGTTTAGATTGAAAGTGAGTGGATTGAAAGTGTATTAATTTTTGAAGGGGAGGTGGAGTTTTCCATCCTTTCTTTTGAAACTGACAGAGATAAATTGAAGAAACTATCGAACTCATTCATGTGTATAGATTTATGTTGATCATCTGATGTTGTGAAAAAACACGTTTGCCTTAAGGCCCCAAAATGTTTGGTGTAGTAGATAGCAAGACCACACAAGAGAGATTTGAAAAGGTGTTGTACCGTGTACTCGTGTACACTGATGTGTTTTAAAGGGTTTGGAAAAAAATAGATTTCGAAACCTGCTACAGTGCATCATGTCCCCGTATGAGGAGTGAATAACAGAAAACATATTCCGATCATATACGGAAAAAAAAATGATGCAATCACAAAATGGACATAAAAAATACCAGTTACCAAATTTTATGAAGTGTAAAAAATGGTCACGCTTACCCCACGTTTGACATAAAACACGTCAACCGAAAATTCATTGTTTTTCAAATTGAAAATTATGAAAAAAAAATTCTATAAATTAAATTAAAAATACGTCATTTAAAATAAGGTCTCAATTTAAAACTTATTTTTAATTATAATTTAATTCGAATTCAAATATTTTTAAAAATAAATAAATATTCAAATTCAATGACTCAAAAATACGGGTTGTTACATGAGAGTAGTATTATAACATAGAGCTCGGTCTGTATCACGACTTATAACAAATGAACCTTATGACCATACTTAATTCAAAGAAAAACGATGTTGATAGTGTCAAATTCATATAAAGCCTTACTTACAATATTAAGAATAGTTGTGGAAAATAAAGGAAAAATCACAAGATAGGCGCTATTGTCGATTCGCTTGTTTGTGCCGTATATAGACGAAGCAAACATCATCGATAAGTACACCGATAAGGGTATCGATAAGGTAAACTGAGAAACTTATTGTGAATAACCTCTAAATATTTATTTAAATGCAACCACACTTCGACTTAATCAATGAAATGCGAGTGATAGTAATACCGTCAATCTTTATTAATTACAGAGTGTTGATAGTATTATAAGACATGTATCGAACCAATTAACACTGCCTTAAATCAACTTAGGTAACCTAACAGCAATACAATTAATAACTTCGACTATTTTGACGAGCTTTACCATAATCACTTGCAACATAAAACCTTTAGAGGAAAAACATAAGGTTTTTATCAATTATGGAAACTCAGTGATCTCATGAATAGAAACAATGGCGATAAAGGTTGAGGATGGAGCAATGAGCTTCGAAGTCATGAACGTCTTCGTTGTTAATTGAACTCCAAAATAATGATAGATTCTATATCAACTTTAATTAAAATTTAGGTTTGATTAAGTAATTCAAACACAAATCAACAATTAGTAAGAATTAGTGCCAATTTAAGTTGAAGAGGCGATAGTGGGTTTGGTTCCAGTTCGTAACATGCTTCAAAACGGGAATCCCCAAATTTCTAAATCAAAACCCCTAAATAACTTATCAACCTAAAATTAGTAAAACGTTGTTGTGTATTCAACATTACAGGAATAACAAATAAAGTTCAATAATAAAACTTAAAGAATTAAAGTCAAATACTTAGTTTAGATGGTCGATTCATGAATGGCAGGATTTATATTAAAGCGAAATCGTGATTCCAGTATAAAATTTTAAAAACTAATTTACGAAATTATTAAGCAATGATCGTAACTTAATCAAAAAAAGATAATCATTATCAAGGAGCTTGGACTTGCAGCTAAATTAGAAGATTTAATTTTTTTTTGTTATTTCGAATTATAAGTAAAAAGAAAAAAAGGAAGCCTGTGTATTTATAGGAGGAGATATGCTTATCGGAGTCGTTTTCAGCAGGCAGAGGAAGAGAGAGAGCAAAGGAAAAAGAATGAAGCTGGATTACGGTGTAGAAGCATGAATGCCGGACCAAATATTTGGTCCGGCATTCTCTAAAATGTCGGACCAGATAGCTGGTCTGGCATTCTCTAAAAATGTCGGACCAGATATTTGGTCCCGCATTCTTTGAAATGTCGGACTAAATGTTTGGTCCGACACAATATCAAAAACATTGGACCAAACATTTGGTCCGGTACACAGACTTGCAAAACCAAATGTTTGTTCCGGTAAATAAGTGTCTCCAAACAAGATGCCAGATGAGTTGGTGACCAAGCCAATCAAGTTCTCCAAGCAAATGCCAAACCAAACCTTCCTGCCTAGACGCCGAATCAAATTCTCCTGCCTAGATGCCGAACCAAATTCAGGGAGCTATAACCCAGCCTCCACACTTCACAAGTCCATTTTATAAATATCGGTGCTCCACAACAACAATGGGGACTGAATTTTGGAGAGAATATGGAAAACTCTACTGAGACTCAACCACTCCAGCTGCTGTAAGTTTTTTCTTTTTCTAACCAAACTTGTATTTGTAATCAAACCAAAGAAGCAAAATAAGATGGACAGTTGATGTAGGCATGTTCTGGCCGAACCACTATAAAATTTTGTATGGTTTACTTCCTTTAAATTGCTTTCCAACTCAGAGTCTGTGAACTGTTCCGTGACTTTAATAATTACCCGTTAACACATTGGAACATTAAAAGCCGCATATCAAACAACTTAAAGGAAACTTAACCAAATTCGAAATTAGAGGTGTTTGTCCAATTTTTATGCAAACATTTTTGGTGCTTTCACCAGAAGCGTGGCGTAAAGAGCCGAACTCGTCTGTCCACTCTCCTTCCAGCCTTAACACATCATTTGAACATGGCTCCCTCTAGGCAGAATCCTGACAAGGGCGACCACTGCTAGTAAACTCAATCCCATCCAAGAGGATTAAGAAAGCCAAGCCACACATTCTCAACTTCCAGGTTCAGCTATCATCCGAGAAGACCTAGATACGGTTGTGAATGAGATGACTGACCGCTTTGCTACCCAGCAAAAAGCTTTAGTCGACCAACTTATGACATGCTTAAGAGGCATGGAGGAATCCACTCACAACACAGATTCTCGAGGTGAATCTCAATTTGGAGAGTCTCGAAAACGGAACAGATCCCATGCGGATGAGGAATTCAATCAAGAAGATACAAGAACTTGAAACCGAGCCAGGACTCAGCCCAAAGTAGGTCCTGAAAGATCACCAAGAGCTGGGCCCAGCCAATGGGGCACTAGGCAAGGACTGGCTATGACTTACCCTGTCATGCTTCGAGCCAGCCATCGCCAATCCAACCTCAACCAAGGTTTGAGACATCATCAGCATCAAAGGGATGCCCCCACTTCTCCTAAGGCTACCCTAGAATCCGAGGAAAGGATGACATGCCTCTTCAGGGAATATCTTAAGCGCGAACAACTCGAAAGAGAGGTAGGAGCAAGGGTGTCTGGCCCATTCACCAAGAACATAGAAGCAACAACCACTCCTTGGGATTGGAAGATGCCCACCATGGATCCTTACAAAGGCATGATCCAATCATCTATTTATAGCGTTACACCCAACACATGCTCATGAATGGAGCAACAGACGGTATGCTATGTAAATGTTTCCTGCTATTCTTGTCAGACTTAACAACCACATGGTTTTGTTATCTGTCTCATGGCTCTAACAGCTCTCTGGAAACGTTGAAGGAAAGATTCATAAGTTAATTCTGAATCCACGTGGGATAGCCTAAGGATGTCTATACCCTATCAGACGTGAAACAAAAAGTAGGAGAACCACTACAACGATATCTTACCCACTTTAACGTTGTCACGGTAGCAGTGCAAGACGCCGATGAGAGGCTTACACTGATGGCGCTGTGCGAAGGCATTCACCCGGATTCAAAATTCACGAGAAGATTGACGAAGGAGAAGCCTCTAACTCTTCAGTACTTCTTTTATGAAGCTGGAAAATACATGAGATTGGAGGATGGAATGACCCACCGACATAGCGAGCAACCTGTAAAGGGTTCTAGTGTCTAAGGAAACATGGGTGCCTCACCCCGAAAGGAGGGGAATAAGTAGAACAGTGAAGAAAAAAGTGGCCACTAAGGCAACTTTGGAAATGAAAAAGGCAATAAGTGACGATACCGACCCGAACCAAGATTCGATTCATACACACCTCTAAATAACACCGTGAAGAACATTTACATGGCTACTCAACACAAGTTGAAATACAAATGCCCTCCGTACAAAAAAGTGTCAGATTCCACAATTAAAGCATAGAAATATTATGCTTCCATGAGTCTCATGGGCATAACACCAAGGAATGCCAGCATTTGCAGGATCTCATTGAGGATATATCCAAAAAAAGAAAAAGGGTGATGCATGCTGAAAGGACACAACTCTCCCGCTCTGGCTCATATAGGATTTGGGCGACCCCACAAGGGAATAATAAGGAAGGAACATGTGCGAGCTGCTCTAAGTAAGAAATGATAATTGTCCACACCATATCTGGTGGCCCGCATGTAGTTGACGGAAGTTGGGCAGAAACGGAGAGGTATGGAAAATCCTTAAGGATGGAGAAGGATACGTTCATTCCATAACCGAAGGCACATCGCAAAGCGGAGAGAAAGAGTCGGCATAACCTTCAACTATGAAGATTTGGTTGGAAAATAGTATCCACACACCGACCCCTTGGTTATCTCTGCCTGGATCGGCCCGGCAGAGGTATTTCTCATTTTGGTCGATACAGGAAGCTCGGAGAAAATTTTATTCAAACATACATTCAATAAAATGAAATTGGCAATGAAAATGTATCTCCATGCCATATGCCTTTACATGTGTTCGCCGAGGAGGCCACAATGCCACTCTGGCAGCCAAACTTGTTTATTGAGCTTGGAAGTCACCCCCAATCAGTTGTGTGGAAGCAAACATTCGTGCTGGTAGACGGGCACTCTGCCTACAATGCCTTCGTGGGAAGACCCGCATTGTCAGAGTTCTAGATAGTTTAGCACCATGGTGCTTGAAGATGAAATTCCCAACCGATAACGGGATAGGAGTAGTAGAAGGGGACCAAGTTGCTGCTCATGATTGTTATGTGACTGAACTTCGCCAAAACAAGAAGAAAGAAAACGGGAAAAGCATGGGGGTCATCCTCTGCGCCAAAAATTCAAAAGCATAGCAATCAAAGAAGGCTCCTCCTCTCGAGTGTACCAGCGACCTGTTCAACAAATTGGACCCCAGAGATAAAGAGGAGGAGATCAATGTCGAGCCTGTGGAGGCTATGGAACATATGATGGCAGACGAACACGACAAAACAAGTCTTTCAAAGATAGGTTCTCGGTTAAACCTGAACCTCAAAGTCCAGCTGATAAGATTCCTACAAATGAACTTGGATGCATTCGCATGGACCCACGAGGATATGGTGAGGATATCCCCAGAGATAGCTTGCCATTCCCTCAATATAGACCCAACCAAGATCCCGATCAAGCAAAAGAAAAGAAGCATAGGGATAGAACGATCAACTACTCTCAACGAGGACATGAAGAATTTGCTCGCCAATGGTTTTATCCGCGAAGCCATTTACTCGGAATGGATCTCCAACCCAGTATGGTGAAGAAGACTAATGGAAAGTGGCAAACCTGCATTGACTTCTCCAACCTCAACGATGCTTTCTTCAAAGACTATTTCCCTTCACTTCGAATCGACCGACTGGTGGACAACACCGTAGGGCATGAGTTGTTGTCATTCATGGACACATATTCAGTATACAACCAGATTCCCATGCATATGCCAATCAAGAACACGCTAGCTTCATCATGGACCTAGGCCTGTATTCTTACAAGGTCATTTCCTTCGGGCTTAAGAACGCCATCGCTACGTATCAACGTCTGTTTAATAAGGTGTTTAAGCAACAAATTGGTTACTTCATGGAAGTATATGTTGACGACATACTTGTCAAATCAAGAAGAGCAACGGATCATCTGAGCCACCTAGACGAGGTGTTCCAAGTGTTGCAAAAAAACCAAATGAAGCTAAACCCACTAAAATACTCTTTTGGGGTGTCTTTAGATAAGTTCTTAGGTTTTATCATACATGATAGAGGGATAGAGGCGAATCCTGAAAAGATACAAGCTTTGAAGGACATCAAAATCTCGGAAACACGAAGGGAAATGCAGAGCCTAAATGGAAAGGTAGCCGCTCTGAGCAGATTTATAACAAAACTAGTGGACAGGTGTGTCCCATTCTTTGAATCCCTCAAAAGAGACAAAGGGAATTTGAATGGACTGATGAGTGCGACTCAGCCTTCCATAGTTTACTCAAACATCTACAGAAACCTCCAGTACTCTCCAACTCCGATGGATGGAGAAAGCCTTTACTTATACTGGTTGTATCATGCCATGCCTTGTGTGCAGCATTGGTACGAGGAGATGATCGCATCCAAAGACTAGTATGCTTCACTAGCAAAAGATTCACGGATGTAGAAGCTAGATACCCTAAGATCGAAAAATTGGCTTACTGTCTGCTCATAGCATCCAGGAAATTACGACCTTACTTCCAATCACACTCAATTAAGGTTCTAATGGATCAACTCCAGAAACAAGTCCTACATAAGCCATATACATTAGGGCGCCTGCTAAAATGGTGCTCGAGCTAAGCCAATACGACATCACTTACCATCCGCACACCGTAATTAATGGACAAGCTTTGGATGATTTCATAGCCGAGTTTACAATACGAGATGAGGAGACAGAAGGGAAAATTAAGCAAACTGTCAGATGGAATTTGTTCGCCTATGGAGCATCGAATGAGCTCGGCTCGGGGGCAGGATTTATAATATTCACACCTCGAGGAAGAAAGTTATGCTATGCACTAAGGCTAGAGTTTGTTGCAACCAACAACGAAGCTGAGTACGAAGTAGTAATAGCTGGCCTAGAGATCGTTAAAGAAATAGAAGTTAGATCGGTATGTATTCACAGTGACTCACAACTGATTTTGAACCAGATCCTCGAAGAATTCCAGACTCGCGGATAAAAGCTCACATCTTATCTTAAAAGGGAAAAAACCCTCCTAAATGAGCTAGACTACAATGTAATAAAACACATCTCATGAGGAGAAAATCAACATGCAGATGCCCTTGCCAAAGAGGCAAGCATAAGGACCGAACCAATGTCAGGGCAACCCCGGTCATGAGTCAACTCACACCAAGTTTCGAATGTCTTCAAATCACAGCAGCTGCCGAGAGGAGACATAAGTGACCCCCATCATTAGATACTTACAAGATAGGACCTTACCAGTGAACGGAACGAGGTCAGAAGAATCCTAAGGAGGGCATCCGACTACACATCCAAAATGGAATATTGTACCATCGCAGCCCAACCCACTACTAAGATGTGTTGCTGGAACGAAGCAAAAGATATCCTTAATAACATCCATCAAGGGAGTTGTGGCCATTACACCGGGGGGAAAACTCTAGCTAGGAAAATTCTCCGCTGTGGATAATTTTGGCCCATGCTAAACTAAGATGCAGCCGAGTTCTCTAAGAAATGTGAAAAATACCAAAGATTTGCCGAAATCCTGAGACTACCACCTACTGGTTTGATCCAAATGGTTAGCCTTTTGCCCTTCGCAATTTGGAGGATTTATCTAATCGAGGAACTCCCCATGGGTCAAGAAAGTGCAAGATACGCCATAGTGGCAGTGGATTATTTCACCAAATGGTTGGAAGTTGAACCCTTGAACAAAATTTCATCTACCAAGGTGATAAAATTCCTAATACGAAACATCCTGTGCAGGTATGGGGTACCGTAGAAGATCATATCGTACAATGGACTCCAATTCGATCATGAAGAATTCTCTAGTTGGTTCCAAGAACATGGGATTTCTCAAAGATTCTTAGTTGTCGCTTATACTAATAAGAATGAGAAGGTCAAAGCAGTAAATAAGGTTTTAAAATGCTAATCAAAAAGAAACCGGAGAAGTCCAAGGGGCATGGGTCGACGAACTGCCTACTGCACTATAGGCCTACCGAACTTCTTACAAAACCACAACAGGGAATATGCCATTTGCATTATCATATGGGACCAAGCCATGCTCCCAGTTGAAACAGTTATTCCATCGCACCAAAGGATGCATTATAATCCGGAAGAAAATAAGGAGCTCTTTAACATGTCACTAGACCTAATCGAGGAGAAAAGGTACAACGCTGCCCTCAAAACTGGCACTCATAGACAGAAGGTGGCAAGGTAGCATAACTCCAAGGTGAAACCTCGAGCACTACAAGAAGGGGACTTGGTACTCAAGCGGGTCTTTCCACGACCAAGAGCGCTAGACCCAATTTGGGAAGGACTGTTTGTTGTTTATAAGGATCTTCATAATGGAGCTTACATCCTGTCAATAGTCGACAGGGAGGTGTTTGGAAAAGCACGGAATCTCCAACACCTCCGACATTATTTATCTTGAACTGTAGAGAAGCATGTATTAATTGAAACAATAAAAGAAAGACAGTGGACATAGGCATATTTCAACCGAACCACTATAAAAATTTAGTGTCTTGCATTGTTTGTCATATTTAAACTTTCTTTTATTAGTTGTTTATCTAATGACTATTCCTATTGTGAGCAAATGCAAGCGCTCGCCGACAATGGTGAAAATAAGATAGTCATGACAAGAGGCACGAAACAAGCTTAGGCAGTTCATTGCTGACGATTGGCACCCTCAAACCAGCAATAATGAACCGACTACAAGCCACGAATTAGGCATGATTTATAGCCTAGATAGTTCATCATTGGCGTTCGGCTCACTGGCAATTGCGAACCAATTATAAACCCTACGATTAAGGCATGGCTGCAGCCAGAGCTAATTCGCAGTTGACGATCGACACTATGCATGCCGGCATTGATAAATCGAATAATACTCATGACGCGGGCAATATCCCGAGTAATTATCCTTTGGCGATCGGCCCTGAACACAGCAACACGTTTATGGTTTCCTGCGTCTTGGAGCGCGATGATGACTAACTAAGTCGTAAGAAGATCGCAAGTAGGCAAGGAAAACTATAAAAATCACGTGTCACAAAGGTCATTCTAGATGAGCATATAAAAGCCAAACATTACAATATTAAGTTTGTATGTAAATATGTATATATATAATATACATACATTCCTATACAGAATGATCATGCATCCTCCAAAGATGCATACAAAAAGGGGGAGGGAAAATTTCCTCGTTAAGAAGGATGGACATCCTTGTCACTTGGCCCGCTCTCTTTAACCATGTCCTTTGTAAGCTCGGATCGCTCAAAGGACTCAACCTCTCTTTGCGATGCCCCATCAGCACCCTTTGGTGGCATAGCTTGTCCTAGAGCCATCCCTACACGATGCAAGCAAGAAAGGTCATGAGTCTCACAGTCTAATACAAGTGATAAAGAAGCTAAAGCGATGAGATAACGTACCTACGGTAAGTTGTGTGGGCCGCCAAGCCCCTCAAAATCTGAACCCTCTTCATCATGCTCATCCTCCGCCAGTAGCACGTAACCTTTAGCGACGGCCTTTGTCTCTTCCACCATGAACTGACAATTCACTATCCCAACATCATATATGGCTCATTCTTCCTAGGCGACCATAGCCTTAGTCTCTACGATAAGCCCAATGTGGATCCCAGCCATCACTTGGGGGTAGTCATCCATCCATTGAAGGTTCCTTGCTTCCAAAACACGTAGTAGGTGTCCTTCAGCATCTGATTAACCGCCTTACAAATGTTGCTAGACTTGTCGACTTAGGCTTGAAAGGACACCACCTTGTTCATATACTGTTCTTTGTCCCTCCTCCGTCGGGCCTGTTCTGCCTTCAGTGTATCAATCTTAGCCTTGTAAGTATCTGTTTCCTTGCAACACTCGCCCTGAGACTTCTTCAAGCTAGCCAAAACTTCATGGGACTTCTTCGTTTTTCCCTTAAGAGAGCGGATCCACTCTAGATCCTTCTGCCTAGCTTCATCCACTAAACTCATGGCCTCATCGATCTGTGCCTTTCATAATTCAATGGCCTCTCTCATCGCTTCTTCCTTGGCTTTCTTTATCTCGATCGCACGAGACACTTCAATCGCCTCCAATTTTACATCCTTCTCCCTAAGTGCTCTACAGAGAACCTCTACCTCCAAGTGTAACCGCACATTAACACTCCCGACTTCCTCACTGACCTTGGCTAAATGGGATTGGTAATCAATAACTTTTCTAGTCTCATCAGTAATCTGGACCATTCTTGTTGTCAGATTGGCGAAGTCAAGAGTTTTTGCCTCGTCTAAAATTCAAACTAGAAGTTTTCGAGGCAAGTGGAAATCAGTATCAGAATCCACTGGATGGCGACCCATATAGCCAGGGTTAATATTAGGGTGATTCTCGAAAGGATTCCTCGTTGGCGGTTGAAAATCTAAAAAAAATAAGTGTCGACATTTTCTTCCCCTAAGTCATCAGGTACCTCACGCACTTCAGGGCTAGATGGATTTTGGCGATGGCGACGGGAAGAAGCTTGAGAACCGATAGAGGTAGCATCTTTGTTCAGAAACCTTGCACATTTTCGAGACGTCTCGTGGCTCTCTCATCTTCCCAAGCTTGACAGAGTATCCTCGACATTTTCTTGTGCAGTCATTTCCTTTAGGGGGAAATCCTAGAAGGAATGGAGGCCCCTTTCATCCGTATGAACCGTTCAAGTCGCCGAGACACCTCACCCCTCTTCGGATTTCTTCCTTTTCCTATAAAGAGAATAACAACTTTAGAGCAGAGAAGCAAAGAATGCATAAACACAAAGCATGCAATACAATTGGACATTGCAAGCTACCACAAACCCTCAGGGGAGACTGGATCAAGTGGTCGGGACTGGGTCTCACTCAAGTGGGGAATATACAGGGACGACACTGCACTTAGAGGAAGGACACACGGTAGCTGAACTTCATTTGAATAGGGAGCAAGTGAATGCCGAGACTCATCTAAAAATAAAAATTTCTCAAGAAGAACCTCAAAGTTCATGCAGAAATCGAAAGTACCTGGAGAAAGCCTGAACGTCTCACTGATCCTCACTCCACTTTGCACTAGAAGAATAGGCACTCCTCTCAGGTCATTTGTCGTCGCATTCTCTTGAGAAGGGCCAGCAACCATAATTGTCCCAGGTGCCGACTCGGACTAATCTAACTGCTCAGGCCACACCCGCATGGCCTCGGCATTCTTCAAGGGGGTTGTACCCAGATCTTCGCTACCTATAAATTCCATATCCTGAGAAGTGTGGGCCTCCAACTCTGTTGCCCAAAAATCTCCCTCCGACCCTTCCTCATCCTCACTATCACCTTCCTAACGAGAACCCTCCTCGTCATCAAGAGAAGGTGTGCAAAGATTTTCCCGAACGAGGAGGACGATCAACCCTCTTCTTGTGCCTTAGTTTCTTCGGGCCTCGGCCCCTTTTTTCGCTAGCTCCTTACCTTTGTCAGCGTCTCCTCCTTTTCCTTCGGCTCCCATTTTCCTCTCGGTAGAACTTGCCTGATCTTGAACATGAATTGACTAGGACTAATTAGATTATAAAAACAGAGGGCTGTGTCGCGAAGCAAGAAAGAGGCTTCCCTCTCAACCACAAGAATAGCTAAGATTTCCGTGGCCATCTTCTTCAAACCTTCATCCTCTGCCGCCTTTACACAACTTGAAAATACGGGGCATTAGGACACCAAGTCAACTGAAAACTTAGAAGAGGATATAAAGAAGACTTACATCCGGAAGTAAAAACATATCGAGGAACGACATCATCGAGCACAAAGAAGTACTCCTTCTTAAACGTACTAAATTTTGAGTAGAAGTCAAGGACCGGGTTGAACTTGTGAGCTGACTCTAAGAAAGAAATAAAAAGAAAAAGAAAAAAGAGACAGTAAGAGAAATAAGAAAAAAAAAAACTTTGGGTAGGGTTCCGTTGATAAAACTTCACAAATATCATATATAAGCATATCAAGATTGCATAGGAGTTCTCTTGAAGCTGTAGAGGAGGGACTTTTAAATAGTCCAAGAAACTGGAGATCCAATGGGTAAGTGAAGGAATTGCACCACACATGCAGTGATATTTACTATATGTCTTATATCCCTCCGAAGGAGACCATGCCCTGTTATTTGGTCCTGGTAATAGCATGTCCCGGTGAACAATCCCGAATGTCATAGCCATAGAGTTAAGCTTCTCAATTGTCACACACTACGATAACATTTAGAATGCTTTACTACCGTCTGATTGGGGGTGTAGCCCTACATCAAAGAATACGTGGAGCTAGGTTGTTTTGGGGGATTAGTGGGAACCTCAGAAGAAGAAGCGCCAGCCCTGGTAGGCTGTGATGACGCATGCTTAGATCGAAACTCATGACCAGACAACATTTTCTTTCCTGCACAAGGAAATAAAAAGCCAGCATAAGTAAAACACGCCAATAGCTATGCAATTGTTACAAGTGTAAAGTAGTAGTAATGAATTTAACACATTAGAAATCATGAAATCATAACCAGAAAGTAGACGCTTTTGGAAAAACTCCTATCGTTTGGTTTAGTTAGTGTCACGCACCAAACCAAACCCTCCAAAACTCAAAACACTGGTCCAAAACCATACACTGTCAGGGTGGCGAACCAATTTCACCAAGCCCTACACAAAAACCACTTCGATCCAAAACTTGTTCCCCAACATGTTAGCCATATTTACTACCATGCCCCAACCTAACACATAGAGCAACCGAGCATATTATGAAGGAGCCCCTGCTACCTACTTGAATTCCTTCCACCCTTGATGTCCACAGCAGCTACACCTTCACTTATCATAGAGTTCGCCTCCGCCGAACCATTACAAGGCAATAGGGTTCATTCGAATAAGTTATTCCACCTTCAGTTTAGGACAAAACAAAATGAAAGACTACAAATAACCCTAGGATTGAAGACATCCCAAAAAACCCAAGGGAAGAGAGCAAGTTGAAGAACTAACCTTGCCACAGATGCTGTTGAAATAGGAAATAGGCGAGTGCGAGCGTTGGGAGCTTCAGGAGATACAAAAGTAATTGGGAAATTTTAAAGTCTGGAAATAGAAGAAGGAAATAAAGAAGGAAGATAGAGTATTTATAAAAAGAAAAGCATAGAAATAGGGAAGGATAAGAGTTTTTCTTTTTTGGTTTGGTAAAAAACACCTCACCGATCAAGAAAAAGTCGAGCCGAACTAAACAAAGCACAACTTATGGGAATACGAAGTACTTTGGGGAAGTAAGTGTTGGCTCGATTTTTCAGCAGCAGAGGAATAGAGAGGAGAAAAGTTAAAAAGAAATAAGCTGGATTACGGTGTAGAAGGCAGTAATGCCAGACCAAATATTTGGTTTGGCATTCTCTAAAATGTCGAACCAGATATCTGGTTCGGTATTCTCTAAAATGCCGGACAAAATGTTTGGTCTGGCACGATATCAAAAACACTGGACCAAACATTTGGTCCAATACACAGGCTTGCCAGACCAAATGTTTGGTCCGACAAATAAGCATCTCCAAGCAAGATGCCGGATGAGTTGGTGACCAAGCCAATCGAGTTCTCCAAGCAATGCCGAACAAAACCCTCCTACCCAGAGCCGAATCAAATTCTCCTACCCAGATGTTGAACCAAATTTAGGGAGCTATAACCAGCCTCCACAATTTACAAGTCCACTCTTTAAATACCGAAGCTCCACAACAAAAATAGGGACTGAATTTTGGAAAAGAGGGAAAATTCTGCTGAGACTCAACCACCCCAGCTGCTCTAAGTTTTTGCTCTTTCTAATCAAACTTGTGTTTTTAATCAAGCCAAAGGAAAATAATAAGATGGACAGTGGACGTAGGCATGTTCTAGCCGAACCACTATAAAATTTTATGCGATTTACTTCCTTTAAACTGTTTTTCGACTCTGAGTCTGTGAACTGTTTTGTGACAGTAATAATTATTTGTTAATACATTGGAACATTAAATGTTGCATATCAAACAACTTAAAGGAAACTTAACCAATTTAGAACGTAGAGGTGTTTGCCCAATTTTTGTGCAAACAGAGTGGTTAAGTTTGACGCGAGAAGACTAAAAGGCAAGAAATGAATGATTCTGATACTAGTGACTTGAAAAGTCAATGGCTTCTCTACAATAGAGGGGCAAATGTTACAATGATAACTCTTTCCAAAGGAGATCAGAGTGCCATGAGTTCAAAAACCATTAATATTGGTGAAGTGATTGTTACTAATACGGATCTTATTGAAAAAGTTTGATGTGTCATGGCGTCGCACTAATAAGTACCACCAAAGTGACAACCTCAGCATCAGTAATTATTCCTTGATTATTTCCCAAGACCTAACCATTATCAACGATATATAAACATCAAAGTACTTACAAGATAGTGTCGAAGAGGCAGAATGTCACATTCCTGCCATAATAGAGTATATGCAGTGCAGCATGCAATCAAATAAGCGAAGAGGCCTCGTACAATTCACTTCGTAAGTTGTATAAGAGTGTCGAAGTGGTCACAGTATATTTCATTGGTATAAAACCCTATCCGCATCATACCTTACAAGCACTTCGAAGAATGTACAAGTAGCGCCATTTATGGGAAACTCTCCAAAGGTATTGCATATGAAAGACATTGAATAAGCAGTGTTGATGGTAAACACCACCAATATCCACAGGAAACCTTGCACTTGTTTGATGAATATTATCGTCGAAGTCATCATCATCTCTTGAAGAACTTCAATGGTCATAATGAAGATCGCCACCATAATTTCCACTTATTCCTGCTAAGAGAATGAAGCGAAGATCCAAAGCTTGGCGACAAGCTTGACATCAACCGTTGCAAAGACCTTCATGCTACAGAAAAGCAGCATTGTATATGTCACAGCCCTTCAAAGACATCAAAAGTGAAATAATGCCGCCTCTTACATATTATATTCAGCTATGAAAACAAAAGCAAGCATTAGCACAGCCAAAATCAAGCCTCGTCGATGTCAACCCCGCTAAATGCATACTTGCGAGGAGCTCAACATTGAGCACCGACGAAGTCAAACCCCGCCAAAGACCAAAGATGCGAAGTGTGTGCACAGTGGTTTTCTTCGTGTACATAAGAGTACATGGGAAGGGTAATTAAGGTTTAGGGAAGAAGTGTTTTAGAGTGGATTAGGTGAACATGGTGATTAATTAATTAACTAATATTTTAATCTGTATTCTAATTAATCAAATAACTTATTCATACGAAGTCCAATCGAGACCTGGACTTTTGCATTGCACTTATGCATTATCTATGCATTGGAATTGATTTCGTCAAGATTGGAGCGAGTGGAATATTGAGCTAAAATCGAATGCCCTTTAATTTTAGGTCAAACCGGAATGCTTAAGCGTCCTTTGGAATTTTGGTGAGTTTACTCACTTCTGGACGAACAGTATATGATATATAGTGGATATAAATTATTTTTTAATGTTTGAATGATTTATTGGTTTGGTTTGGTTCAATTTTTGCTTTGAAAAGGGATAACAATTAAAATGAATTACAGGGAATATTGTAGAGGAATCCACATTCGTCACTATTATTGATTTTCATTTAAGTTATATACTTATTGTATAAATTGTTGAATGTTAAAGTTTGGTAGTTTGGCCACATTTTACATGACATTGATATGTGATAAATATTGAACCTTTGTGGTGATAAGGATAGTAGTAGCACTTATTAAGTGCTATGGTAGCCTTATGCCTCATTTTTAATATTTTGAAATACCATGGTTTGCTGTTTTGATTCTAAATTAGTTTTGATTTGGATAATGATTGTAAATGTGATTTTGGGAATTCTCTATTGCTTTTTATTTAGAAAAGGTTATTTTCTATGGCTTTTTGTTTAGAAAAGGTTTTTGAACTTCTTTGTTTTATTTCGAACATTTTGTTAATCTTTTCTAATTTATTTGGAAATGTTTTAAAAGTATTTCTAAACGTATTTATTTTACAAAATTCAATATAATAATGGATATTTATTTTAAAGGAAAATAAAGGGGAATTTAGCTTTTGTAGTTTGTTTTAAAAATAAAACATCAATATTTTGGAATAAATATTCGTGAAACATTATATATATAATGTGGTATTAAAAGAATAGATTTATAAATGATATTTTATAAAAGGCAAATCAATATAATTTTGATAAATTGGAAAATAAATCACATTTGTGAATTTGTATGATAAATTAAATGACCATTTTATGAAAAGTATTTGGTCTTGTTATGAAAATAAAGATCTTTGTTAAGTGTAAGAGGAGTTTTGTAAAGAAGTTTTTTATAATTAGAGCGATATTTATTTAAAGCAGAGCACTCATGTTTTATAAATGAATTTTATAAATGGAATTTTATAAAAGAGTTTTACAAATAGAAATGAGTTTTATAAATAGAAAACAGTTTTGTAAATACAAAAGAGATTTATAGAAATGTGTTTATAAATATAAAAGAGATTTATAAAAAGGAGTTTTATAAAAGGAATGGGATTTGATTTCCCTAAATGATCATTTTAACTTATGGTGGTTTGGAAAATGTTCTTTTCATATTTAAAAGCAAATTTTTAAGTATGGAAACTTGCCTCTACCTTGAGAACTAAGAATGTATGTCGATGCAAGAATAGTACGGTAACTTGTCCGACTACATTGTTAATCAAAGGATAGTATCATTTGAAATCAAAAAGTGGTAGTTAGCATACTTTGTCTAATTTTTATACGATCCCTTTACTTACACCAAAAGTGTTTGGTTTTATTTTTATTTATGTTTTAAATAACATTTGTTTTAACCCAATTAAGTATGGTTTTGGAAATGAAATCTTTCTTAAGATTTGTGAATACACTTATACCGTTAAGATAAGTATATTGATACATTTTCTAAGTATTGGAAATGTAGTGTTCTGTGAATATACTTATAGTATAGATATAAGTATATGGAAAAAAATTCTAAGTATTATAAATGAAGTGTTTTGTGAGTATCTTATGTAGTTGAGATAATTTTATCAATACTTTTCAAGTATTGAAAAGAGTAGAAAGGGTTCATGAATACAGCTTTTGTAAAAGGTATGTTAAAGGATATATAAAGTCATTTTCAATTAATGAAAGGATTAATTAAGAGGCTTAGTGGTTGCTTATGTGCTTAAACATGCTTGATTAAATCTTTGATTTGGTTGTTAAATAACTGACAATCAAATGCTCGCTAGTTTCGAAAACTACCATTTGTCGATTCGGAGAGAATGAGATCAGACATATTACTTGAAAACCACTTTGAACTGGCATAAGCATTCAAATTTGAGACATCCCTGAAGATTATGGAATCTAAGATGGAGCTCTTTGAAGTGCGGGGACTACTGCTACTAATCCCGAGGATGATTTTAAATGGATGTAGTAGAAGTAGTGCCTTCGGTTTGTTCATATCCTAAACAACTTGTACGAACAAATTGTAGCATCGTATTATTGCCTGGAGGGCAGTGCTAGAATTTCAAGTAGGATTTACTTAAATGGTAAAATGTAGCCTTAAGCCTCATACTTGGTAATGACTAACACTAATGATATACTTCAGGGCTATGTGATTCGCTACCCTCAGGGTATTGTCATTACCTATATCTTGATCAATATATATATTCTCAAATTATATATGTTTATGGTTACGGAGACACTAAGTCATGGACAATCGAAGTGTCGACATATTCGATACTATGCAGGAAGGGGTAGTTCGGTCCTGACTCGTAGAGGTCAATGTGTGGCCCTTCATACATTTTTCTAGAGGAGTATCCCAGTAGCATTATCATTGATTGAATCCATTCTCCAGTAAATGCCTTAGGGACTTAATTGTGCCCAACAATGCTGGAATGTGATATGCAAAAATTTCAACAATATTATATCTTTATTTTATAACCTAGACATTATTATAATATCAGTGGATTTTCTACTTTGAAATGGTTTGGGTATCGTCAAGTAAAAACCATTCATGTTTATGTGCGGCGTGGTCTTATAAGATACCTTTATTGTAAAGGTTTTGTAACATTAAAAATCCATTTGATTTGTGTTTCTTACGCTAGTTTACCTACCAGACTGATCCGAGTGTTATTTTCTTATAATGCTCGATTCAGCCCGAGCATATTTCTAGATTTAGTTGGGGATGATTTGGAGCTTCAAGAGACGAGATGGATGCCTCCAAGCCGTATTCATGTATATTTAATTTCCATTGCATTAGCATTTGTGAGGACATGCTGTTATAACTGTCCAGACTGATGGTAGATTAGTTTACATTGATTAATGTATGTATTTTACAGGTTTCTTTTGTAAAGATCATTTGTATATTATATATTACCCATCATGGCGTGAAATTCTATTTTGTCTTTTCTTTCTTTCACCCTAACAATATGTCTTTCCAATGCTTGAATGCTCAACCCATGAATACCATGAAGTATTAGTGTCGACTTTTGAAGGTCGAAAAGGAGGGTCGGTACATTACACATGCATTCACATACATATTGATACGTTACACATACAAATACGTACATATGTGCATATGATATACGTGTGTGTGTATCAAGACATAAATTAAATATAGCTATAGAATTTATAATTTTAAATAAAAAATGATTTAATTTAAATATTATTTAGAAATATTCTAAATAAAATAGAGTTTATAGGCCCAGTAAAGATCAATAAGGGATTTTTTCTTAAATTTATCTATAACTTCCGCTGTGGACTGGTCTAGTTCCAAAAAATTATACCTATTTTCAGTCAACATAGGTTGAAAAGAAAACAACTGTAAATTAGTCAAAAAAATAGGATCGAAATTTAGTTAAAACAAGAAAGGAAAGATACTAGAGACCAAACCTGAAGCTCTCCCTAGGTCGGGTAAATGAAGACTTGGAGCAAGCTCTGAGTTAAAAATAAAAGAAAATTTAGAAAGAAACAAATGAACAAGGTATTAAAGTACTATGTAAAATGGAGATTGGTTTAGGAAAAGCGCTCAAAATAAGTGCTTGAAGTAGTGCTCTAAACAGGCCTGGAAAGATCGCCCAAAGTTATACCGAAAGCAAACTTCTAGCTTACTCAAGCTAACCTCATAGTGCTCTAGATTGCACCCGAAAGAGCGGTCCACTTGAAACAAGATCTCCCAAACTTGAGTTCTCTTGCTTTAAGTAGGCTCTAATCTAAGAAACCACGAAATATGCTCCAAGGTAACACTCAAAGAAAGTATTGTTAACCAAAGGCTTAGTACCAAAGAACAATTATTATTAACCGAACTACTTCTACTTGAGACTTTGACTTTGAGTTGACTTCAGCTGACCATGATCTTGACCTCATGCAACTGAGAAGACGAATCCTCACTTGAATAATTTTCACTTCTAATATTTCCGCTCGACCTAACCGTAGTCGTTCGATGGACAACATGTGTTTAAAGATGGAAATTCTATCGAATTAGAAAACCGTCGAAAAATTTATAATAAAATTTATACCACAAGCGCACGACATATTATCGTAGTAAGTAGTGAGTATGGGTCGATCCACAGAGAATTATTGATTTAAATTTCCTATTCAATCAAATTAACCAAAGTTGAAAAGTGTGAAGTTAAAAATGTAGAAAAATTACCACAAGAAAGTGATATAAATATGAGAGTTAAATGATAATTTAGAGACAATTCCACTCTCTAGATCATATAGTTCAACAAATTATGAAATTATGATCTCTCTTTTTTTAGTCATTAGTATGTTTAAATGATGTATTTATTATAAGTATGACTCATTTGTGATATTAATTATCTCAACATAAGCCATCAAACTATAATACAACCTTTAAACCACTTTTAATTCTCATGAAAAATAACAAGAAGTTGAAAATGAAATCTATTTTAAGCATGAACTATTAAATATTTATTAGAAATATAGACCATTAAATTTTGATTTAATTTTACTTTATTGCCATAATCATATGTAGATGAAAAAGCAATTTGTGATTCATATGACTAAGCATAGTCTATTTTTTTTGAACAACATATGTTATCAAACTCAATACCAAACATAAAATTACATAAACATTAACATTCATTTAAGCATAAAAAGAGAGCACTAATTATCAAAATGTTGAAGCTACATGATTAAAGGCTTCATTACCCTTAAATTTAAGGGATTAGCCTCTCATTTGTGTTATCATATCAACACAAGTAGCATGCAACATGAAAGGAAAAAAAGAAGGAAAAAGAGAGAAAAGTAAAGAAGAGCTATTCTACTTGCATGAAAAATAAAAGAGATCTACACTACGACATAAGAAGAGAAGCATGTAAAAGAAAAGAGCATGTATTAAATTGCATAAAAAAGAACAGAAAGATTACATGAAATAAAAAATGTCTAAGTAGCCATGAAAATAGAAATAGAAGAGCTTTATTTATTTTTTTGAGCCTAAACTAAAACTAAAAGACACTAAGGAAGAAGGTTACATGAAACATAAGAGGTATTTATACACGTGTTAAACCCTAATTCATATTTTTGAGGAATGCCCAAATTGCCCTTGAGGTAGTGTGGTGGCCAAGTTATCATTAGCTTCAATAATCACCCATTAAGTGTGCATGAAAGTGCTATGACCATTAGCATATGAATTAGCTTCTAATTTGTACATGAAGGAAGGTGGGTAGGTGGGGTCCTCCGTGATCATCACTTTGAATTATTTCCATCTCTATTCATTTGTATTCACTCTTGTGCATGTATATATCTTTATGAAGCCACTTGTATATGAAGCCAAATTCCTGCAAAATAATATAGAAATTTCCAATTAAATTTTCTTAAATTAATATATGCACAAAAATGACCATTTTTCTTCTATATGGAGATGATTATGTGACAATTTGAAAATATTTTGAATTTGATTTAAACAAGTTAAAATACTCGATTGATCGTTTATTCAATTTAAATAGATTAAATATGGTGGTAAAAATATGCACATTTATGTGCACATCAAATAACCCCACACTTATCTTTTTATTCGTCATCGAATAAAGAAAAACTAAGATAAATCCTTTTCGTAAGGAACACAATTGCATTGAGCGTATGCAACAAGGCGTTAAACCTCTACGCGTCCCCAGTAGGATGAGTGTTGCCTCGTGAGGGCTTTCAGCGGATACTACGCACAAAATCCAAATGCAAAGTGAAAATATTTACAAAATTAAAAATTCCTAAATGCAAGGTTTATTTACAAAGAGATGAATGCGAGTTTTTAGAAATATTTAAAAACGAAAGATTTGCTTTTAAATAGACACAGATAAGTTAAATATAAGTTTTGGTCATTATCTTGAAAATTTAAGTCATTTACTCGTCAAAATTTCAACAAAAATCAAGTTATCATAACAAATAGACAATAGTTTAACTCGTTTCGGTTGATAACCAAGTGTAACTATGAAATAGATCCTCAGTTGATTATCAAAATTTATCAAAGTGGTATTTTCATTTCATTTCAATAACAAATCAAATAAGTTAAAATAGTGCTTGGATTTCATTTGCTTAATCTCTCTAAATGTTTATTTGAAAATTTAGCGATATTAACAATATTTACATATGCCTAACTCAGATAAACTGAGGCTAGATATATTACCCATGCACTGCCTTATAGACTGATGTGAGGGAAATACAAAGCGTGGCGAGTGAACACTTGTTGACTGTAGGCGTTATTAGTAAAATAATTTTTGTATACACACACCTAACTAAGATAAACTTAGGCCAGAGATACTGATCGTGCACTGCCTTTCGGGCTTACGTGAGAAGGGTACAGAGCATGGCGAGTGAACATACGACTCTTGGTGTTTATTAATAATATACAAGAATTTTTTTGTTTTTGTTTTTTTATTTGTTTCTGTTTTTTTATTTTTTTTATTTTTTTAGAGAGAGAGTTTCGCAAAATCATCTTAGCACCCTTTAACTTAGAAGATAAAAAACATGTTATATCCTTTACTTTAAATTCACCACTTTTTAAAACAAAGATTTTCAATCAGGATGTATTTCATAATTAACACGTGTGAATCTTCCTATATACTAGTTAAACCATTATTATTTGTAATCAAACTTCTTTTTTATCTTTGTTAAGATGAATAAATTTTCAAAAATTTCAATTTAATAAAGCAGAACCCTATATTTTTCCTATAGTGTTTCCTTAAAAATAAATCAAAATGCTTAAAAAAATTGGTTTTTGAATTTTTTTATATTTTTTCTTGAGTTTTGGAAGAAAAAAGAAAAATTAATCATGAAAAATAAAAAAGAAGGCGAGTCTCCCCCCACACTTGATTTTGACTGTGTCCTTACAGTTAACCCAAGTGAAAGGAGAATAATAAAACCAAAATACAAAGATAACCTATATTGACATGAAAAAAAATTATTATTTACAAAAGTTCAGAAAGTATATCTCAAAAAGTAAATGATACGGTCTTTCAAAGACCGATTCATTTGTCCCGTCAAGTACGCGAGACATAGCTTAAGCTCGGAAAACCAAACCATAAATGTTTTCAAAGTTTAATTTTGATTCGAAAAAATGAATGTTGTTTGATTAAAAATCGAATGATTTATTTTATTTTCAATGATTTTAAGGGTTGATAAAACAATTGATTGAAATTCAAGTTTATTTTCACCAAATTGAAATTCAAACTTATCATTGAAAGCTTCGTTAGAATTATCGATTTCAAAACCAAAGTGGTGATTTAAAATCTTCCCCATCGGATTTCGACAACTCAATTTCGAAAATTCCAAAAAATTCATATTCATTAAATTCGTCTTCCTTTGTTGGATTATTAACAACTTCATTGCATATGTCAAGTTCAAAATCCAAAGTTGTTGTATTCAAATTTTCGAAATCGAAAAAAGGAAGGTCGAATTTTAAATCACGTTTCCCACCCTCAAAAGAATTGAAATCCAACTCATTTACAGTTTTTTCAACAACTTCATTAATTTTTCGTTTTCAATTTCAAAAATTGTTATTTAAAAATCCTCAATTGTGGTAAAAGATGAATTATCGTTTGACCCGTCACACGTTGCGATTTGATTTTTATTTTCACGTTGTTTCATATACGTTTCGAACAACAAATCCATGTAATCATTGTAGATTTCGGCCATTTGTTCAACTAAATCCAATTTATAGCTATAAACTTGAGATTTTTCACTTTTAAATTGCTGAGAACAAAAAATTTCACTCATATCGTGGTCGAGTTTATTACCGTTGCCAAAATTATTTGAAAAGTGGATCACATTTTCGTTTTGACTTTGAAATTCATTTTGGAGTTCGAAATTGAATTGGCATGGGTTATACTCGAAGTCATTTGAATTTTGAAGTGAATTCAAATTTCGATTATTTTGAAAATTTTGACTTGAGTTATCACACAAATAAGAACTACACAAATTATTTATCATTTGATTTTGTTGTGTAGAGATTTCAAGTAAAGACTAAATGTTATTATTAGCGCCAAAATTGGTCATTAACACCCAAATCCAAGTGAAAGCACCAAATACCAGTCACAGCTCGCGGATAGAATGTATGTAGAGAGCATAAATACGAAGAACGACAAAAATTAAAGAGAAAGCAGTAAAGACACAGAATTTATAGTGGTTCGGCTGACTCCGGCCTATGTCCACTTCAGAAATTCCTTATTATTGATGTTAGAATCAATTACAGATATAATCCAGAATTTTTAGAACAACAATGGCAGAGTAGCCTTTATGTAGAAGATGAAGGGAGACAGAATCCAGATCTCTTTTCTGAAGCCCCGCATGTTGTATTTATAGGCAAAACCTGAGGTGTTGGGCTTTCTGAGTGGTACAAGCCCATCAAGACCATTGCCGAACCTACGACCTTCTTTGCTACTGACCCTGAGTTCTATACAAGCCGATCCGAGCCTTCCTAGGTGACGACCCGAAGCAGTCCTACGCTTGACCTGAAGTAGTTCATACTAGAACTCGAAGCACATATGCGCCGGCCCCCTTCAACCGAACGAGTATAGCCGACCCACACACGCCGAATGACCTATGCCAAGGCACATCACTCTGACCGGTCCATATCACCACACCGTCCTGACCGAGCCATACCTCTTCTCCACTTCTCGACCGATACGTACCTCCCAAATCGAACGACACCATCTCAACCGACCCGTACCTCCTCTCCACTCCTTGACCAAACCATAATGCTGAGCTACTCTGATCTCACCAAAATGCCGAGCAACCATGACCGAACCACAATGCCGAGCCACCCTGACCCTGTGCAGTTAAAGCGCCCTGCCGCTCCATAGCGTTGGAGGTACGAAATGTTGTAGCGGAGATATATCGAGGATATAGCAGGATAAAGCGGACGACTTTAAAAAGAGGAATAATGAATATTCTACATTAAAAAGAGGAACAAGTATTGCTTATAATTTCCCACCAAGCAAAACAAGTTATAATAAAGTAAAGACAAACAAAGTTGGCACTTAAAATGTTATAACTAGTTATAATAACCAACAGCTTATATCATTGTTACATCAACTTTGAAGTTACCATAAAACTTAAAAACAAGACATCAAGCAAAATGCTTATTTATAAGAAAGGGGGATATAGCGGGGCAACAAAATCGAGGATATAGCGGATTATTGCTGCAATATCGGGGATAATAGCGGATCCGCTATATTGGACCGCTATATTGAAATATCGTTGCCCCAAAAGTCCGCTACAAGATATATCGGGGATATATCGGGGCAATTTCGGGGAATTGACTGCCAAGCCACCCTGATCTCACCACAATGCCAAGCGACCCTGACCGAACCATAATGCCAAGCCACCCTGATCTCACCATAATGCTGAGAAACCCTGACCGAGCCACAATGCCGAGCAACCATCAAGGCCGAGCATCCAAAGTCGAACCACCAAAAATGACTCGAAGAAACAATCTGGGAGACTCGAAGCTCGACCAACCACGACTCGAAGAAAATTTAGGACAACTCGAGACATGTCGAAACCTAAGCTTCAAGTATCCAATAACCTTAGTCCATCGACCATGCCGAATCCCGACTATTTAACCGTGTTTGTTATTCATGATTGATCATCCATCGATCGAGTTGATTAAATCCACCTAACCCAGCCTCGACGAACGAGTAGTCGATTTAGTTGAATTCGCCGGTCTGCGGCCTTGCCAAAAGGGCGGGTTAACGGTTATTTTCAAGATTTGAAGGTTGGTCATCATTTTGACAATTTGGTGGTTCAAAATTTGAATCATTTAAATAATAGTTGTTGTTAAAATATTCATACGAATTTGGAGTGAAATTATATGGATTATATTGATTTTCACAACTATCGTAAAATTCGTGTGAATATGAAATTCGAACATTTTCGAGAATGTTTTTGGTTTTTTTTATAAAGGAAAAATATTTACAAATAGAATTTATTTTTCAAAAGGGAAATTGATTTTTGTTTTTTTTTTGTTTTTGAATTTTTTTTATTTTGGTTTTTCTAAATTTTTTTTTTGGATTTTTGAAATTTCAAAGAAAAAGGATTTAAAAATTTCAAAGGAAGAGGAATATTTACAATTTTTTTTTAAATATGCATGAACTAATACAACTAAATGAATGCAATGGTCTAATTATAAATTATTTATCCTAAGTTAACCCAAAATTGTATAATAACACATTATCTTAAATCAACAAGATAGTTCTCGGTTAGGTAACAGGCAGGATTTATCGGTGCAGCACCACGAATCACCGTAGCAATGTAGCCGAAAGTTTAAGTATCTTCAAAGAACAACCACTATAATATTTACGAATCACCGTAATATGTATAAATGGTTATTACTCTGTCGTAGCCTAAACACCAAGAAATTAAATTGTTCAAAGAAGACAATTTTTCAATATACAATTAAATGTTATCGATTTCTTACAGCCATTATTAATCAAGATCTAAATGACATGCAAAACAGAAATTAAATGTGTATTAACAATGCAACTACAAGTGAATTTTTGTTTTGTTTTTTAATTTTTGAAATTTTGTTTTTAATATATAAATGCAAATGCAAACAATCAACAATGCAAAGCAAATAAAACAATAGATAAGGGTGCAAAATTTTGTTTATAAGCAAGCAAGCTAGCAAAACAGTTTATTTTTTCAAGCACTTCTGTCACCTGCAACCTGAAACAAAGACACGATATATACACATTTTTTTTTATATCAAAGATGAAACTAATACAAAGCAAAAGTAAGACAATTCTTTTTTTTGGTTTAAAATGAAAACAAAAGGAATTTTTTAATTGTGAGAACAAAAGCTCCTTTTTTTATAAAAACAAAACAAAGTTAAAAGAAAGCAACACTTTTTTTTTAAAATTAGATGAACTTAGAAAATTAAAACAAAACAAAATCAAACAACATAAACAAATTCACAACTAAAAAAAAAAAAAAACTAACTTCACCACAAAATAAACTCGGCCAAAAGAAACCCTTGTACCAAACAACAATTCACAATCTTCATCTCACAATGAAATTCTCGTACCAGTTTTCTCGCGAACTCACAGTTCTCAACCAATTCACAGTTCATGTTTTAATTACGAATTCACAGTTCTCATCAGATAAAGGTGTCAGTTGTGATTTGGTTTTTTGGGTTGGGGTGTGGTTAAGAAGAAGCGGCCGGTTCAAGGTGATTTGGGGTCGCGGCTAGTGGTTTTGGGGGATTTCTGGCGATGCTCGATATCGGAGGTTTCGAGTTGAGGTAGGGAGGTGCAATGGTTTGCTACGGCAATTCGTTGTTTGATGAGGATGGTTGTAGGTAATTTTTTGGTTCGTGAGTGACTTGGAGGACTTGTTTGTGGAGATTTTTTCAGTGGATACCCAAATTGAATTGGCTGCAGTGATTGCGGTAGTTTCAGTATGTGGGCACTGTGACGGCAGGTGATAAGGGAGGTCGAAGAGGCAAGACAGTAGCGTTGTATGAAATGGTAAGGAGTTTGAGTTGTATGGAGTATGTAGTTGATGTTTGAGTGTAGCAATGTGGAAATGCAGATGTAAGATGGTGATGTGAGTGTGTAGTTATATGGCCAGTTGATGGTGTTGTGATGCACTGGAGTTTGGTGGTGGATGTTTGCTGGAATGATTATATGCAGGAGGGTTGTGCAGCAAAGGCAAAGTGTTTATGGATGTTGTTGCTCGTAGTGTTGTGGTCGGGGTGTAATGTTGTGTTGTAATTTGAGCAGCAGTTAAGGTGATAGAGGCAGTTGAGTTTGGTTGTTTGAATGGAAGTTTGTTATGGAAGTGATAGTTCAGTTTGTTGGCAAGATAGTTTGATGGTTGTTGTTTGCTTCGGTTTGATGAATTTGATGTTAGCAGCAGTGTGAAGTAAAATTGTACCAGAAGCGACAGTGGTGCTATGGTAGATGAAATTGCTGTTGAAGTGGGTTGTGGCAGTGCAGTGGCAGTGCACAGAGAATGGGGTAGCAGTATATTGATGATAGGGGATGGTTTGATGTATGATTGCGGATGAGGTGGTCAGTTGTAGATGGGTAAGAATGGAGAGGAGCTGATGTTGATCAGAAGTGTGCCGGGGGGGAATATGAGGCAGCAGATTGTTGAATGGAGAGAAGCTGATGTTGAATGTTGAATATGAGGCAATGATGATTGTAGACGAGGCAGTAGAAGTTTTGGTTAGTGATGGTTATGGTTGGTTAGTGAAGGCAAGAGGATGAGGCTGGGGGAAGCTTGCTGTGTGAATATTGATGAACTGGAGGAAGGAGACTGAATGTTGAAGGAGGAAGATTGGTCAGGGATGTTGATGGAGTGGAGATCACTGTGATGTACAATCAAAAACTGAGCAATGTAGAATACAGAGCAGAGTTGGGAAGTAGAGGCCTCGGTTTATCTGATGGTTTTGCTTGTGTGTTGTTTGAAGAATGTTGCGACAGATTTTGATATTGGCAGTGGTATAAATGGCTATGGTTTGATTGGTTCAGGCAGAGATTTGTATGTATGTAGCAGGCAGTTCGATTTGGAAGAAGGGGTGAAATGGTTGCGATGTGTGAACTGTTTTCTTTGTAGTGGCAGTTGAATGTGTAGCTGGAATGGGTATGTTGTGGTGGAAGGTGGATGGCTACAAGCAAGATGACTGGAAGAATGACTGTTTTTGTAGGAGCATGCTGATGATGTTTGTATGACTGGCCGGAGAACAGGCTGGTGTAGGTGATAGAAGCAGTCGAGAAGGGGCACTGGACATGTAACAGTGAACAGGGAATGATAGGAAATGAAGTCGTGTAACTTTTTTTTTTTGGAAAATAATGTAAATCAAAATTGTGAAATGTAAATGAAAAGTGATTTTTTTTTTTTTTCAGTTTTGAAATTGTATATGCCTTTTTTTTATAGAGGTGTATATGCAAATGCAACTAGGAAACAAGAAACACAATCAAAATACAATCAAAAATCACACACAAACAAATTGTTATTATTTTTATTTTTTAATTTCACACAAACACATGAAAATAAAACAAAAATAATTCGAATAATAGAAAATTAAAATCAAAACAAACTCCACGGCAACGGTGCCAAATACTTGTTTAACGACGGAAATTCTATCGAATTAGAAAACCATCGAAAATTTATAATAAAATTTATACCACAAGCGATCGGAGTACTATCGTAGTACGGGTCGATCCGTAGGGAATTGTTGATTTAAATTTCATATTCAATCAAATTAACCAAAGTTGAAAAGTATGAAGTTAAAAATGTAGAAAAATGACAACAGGGAAGTGATAGAAATATGAGACTAAAATGACAATTTAGAGATAATTGCACTTTCTAGATCATATAGTTCAGCAAATTATGAAATTATGATCATTTTTTAGTCATTAGTAAGTTTAAATGATGTGTTTATCATAAGTATGGCTCATTTATGCTATTAATTAGCTCAACATAAGCCATCAAACTATAACACAACCTTTAAACCACTTTTAATTCTCATGAAAAATAACAAGAAGTTGAAAATAAAATTTATTTTAAGCAAGGCCTATTAACTATTGATTAGAAATATAGACCATCAAATTTTGATTTAATTTTACTTCATTGCCATAATCATATGTAGATGAAGATGCAATTTGTGATTCATATGACTAAGCATAGCCTATTTGTTTTAAACAACATATGCTATCAAACTCAATACCAAACACAAAATTACATAAACGTCAACATTCATTTAAACACAAAAAAAGAGCAATAATTATCAAAATGTTAAAGCTACATGATTAGAGACCTCATACCCCTAAATTGAAAGGATTGACCTCCCATTTGTGTTATCATATCAACACAAGTAGCATGCAACATGAAAGAAAAAAGAAAATGAAAAGCGAGCAAAGTAAATAAGAGCTATTCTACTTGCATGAAAAATAAAAGAGATCTACACTATAACATAAGAAGAGAAGCATGTAAAAGAAAAGAGCATGTATTAAATTGCACAAAAAAAGAAAAGAAAAATTACATGAAATAAAAAAATGGCTAAGTAGCCATGAAAAGAGAAAGAGAAGAACTTCGTTTATTTTTTTGAGCCTAAACTAAAACTAAGAGAGACTAAGGAAGAAGGTTACATGAAACATAAGGGGTATTTACACATGTATTAAACCCTAATTCATATTTTTGAGGAATGCCGAAATTGTTCTGAGGTAGTGTGGTGGCCATGTGATGACTCGGAAATTTCTAACAATTTAAATTTGAATAGTTAATTGATTTTAAAATATTTAAAAGTTAATTTTAACTTGAATTTCAGGATATCAATATTTACTTGATAATTAAATCATTGAATTGTATAGTTTAAATATTGAATTTAATAATTGAAATTGGGTAAATTGTTGAATCCGAGATTCTAAGCCTGATTAAAATAATTTGAAGGCTTATAAAATCTATAATGATGATACTGAAGATAATAGAATGGTTGAAATTTAATGTAAAGGCAATTTGTTCACTTTTAATAATATATCGTTTAAATTGGAATTTAAAAATAGCCTTCCGAGACATAGTCTCGGAATTCGACGAAACCAGTTCCATTGGATCCGTAATAGTTAGTTATTATCGGATTTCAATTTTCGTAGCAATCGGAGTTGCCGTTTGACCATGGCAGCTCAAAACGCTTAGAAATATTTTAATCGATTCAATTTAAAATTGATCGTTTACTTCCGTAACTCGTGCGTACGATCAAATTAGCCTCCGAAGCACGTTCCATTGTGTTCAGAATGCAGGTAAAATCTTATAATCGCCTCACGGCATTCCTTAAGAGGTGTTCGAAATTTTAAATAATAACAAACGAGACGTTTGGAATTTTTATAATATAATAAAGCTTAAAGTCAAATGAGCATAGATATTTTTATTAACGCTTATTCAAGAAGCTTCCCAACCTTATAACCTACCCTGTTCTCTCTATATCCTTCAACAGGAATTGAATTCACAAAAAAAAAGATGGCCGCATTTTTTCCCCCAAATCAAATCAATATTGTTTTCATCCATCTCTCGCCTCTTTTATCAGAAGCCGAAGTCGAGAATGGGGAAACGGCTCGACATCGCGATTCTAGGGTTCGTGAAGTTTCGCGTGGTGCATCTTGCTGCCGGCAACAAATGGTGGGCGAGATTGCTCGATCGAGGGATGGCCACGCGCAAAGAATATGGGGAAATGAGCAACTCGTAGCGATCGAATTAGGGTTGGGGATTCGCGAACCCAACCCAGTCGCGACGTTGTCGCGAGCGCGGAGCCGAAGGTTGCTGTCACGGCTTTCTGGGGGTTCGATCTCGTATGTGGCAACGAGGCAGGGTGGCTGAACTTTCGGCAGGCGATTTGGAGGTTGTTCGTGGTGGCATGAGCTTTGAGGTATTACCAGTTCTATTTTAATTTGAATATATACATACGTATTGATGTGAAAAAATATATACGTATAAATTGGATTTTTACAGTGAATGATGTATATGAAGATTTCCTTTTTACAGATAAAAAAAAAGAAAAGAAAAAAGGAAAAAATGGGGGCATTTACAGTAAGATATAAGTTAATCATTTTTTTAGTACACTTACCTATTTAGTTAAATTAGGTAAATAACAAAGATTATTGTTGGTTTGACAAATATGGGGATGCATATGAAATTATATATATATATATATATATATATAGATTTTTAATCAGTATAGGTTATTTTTAAATATATATGTAGTTCCGATAAAATAAATCGTTTGTGAAAAATCTAATAGTAAAGTTAAGTTTAGAGTTTTATTATTCCAGCAAATTTCATTTCGAAAATGAGAACCCTTATTTAAAACTAGTTAATTAAAATTCATTTAATGTTAAAAATAAATTGTCAAATTAGATCGAATTATTAATGAATTATAAAATGTTTACACAAGGTCGAAACCGTGAAGATAAGCTGAGGTTGGATCGGATTTGCAAATCGAAAATCAAAGGTGAGTAAATCTCACTTTGTTGGATTTTATTTATTTAAATTTAAATGGTTAAATTTTAATAGTTGGTTGAATGGTTGAATTGATTTGATGTTTACCGATGATCTGGTGAATTTAGTTTTTGGTTGGTTTTCGAGTTAATTGTTGCCTAACTCGGAGTATTCGGGTTTTAAGTTGTTTCAAAACCTAAATCATAAATAAGAAATGTTTCCATTTAAAATGTTAATAAGGATTTAATGATAGTGGTTCATTAAATTAGCAGGGTAATTAAAATGGATAATTAATTAATTCAATTAATTGATGATTTGGATAGATTAATTTAGTAGTTAAGGGTTTGAATTGATTAATAAGGGTTTAAGGTTAATTAATGAATTTTTAACTGATTTAGAATAATCAATGGATGGATTGATGGGTAATTACTTAATGTAACTAATAATATAATTACTTTGTGATTAACCGAGAGATAATTAAGCTAATTAATTAAGGAGAATTAATTTATTTAATGAAGTAAATACAAAGGTGGATTAATTTCGGGTAGAGATAAATCAAGTAGGATCAATATTGTGGATTAATTAATATAACTAATTTAGATTTAGATAAATTGAAATACAATTGGAAATCAATGACTTATAAAATTAATGGTGAAATTAAAAATTTGATTAATTAAGATTTATTAATCCATAATAAGTGAATTATGAGAAAATTAATTAATGTAAGTAATTAAGGATTAATGTAATTAATATAGTTAATTAATTTACGAAGTAATTAAGATTACTTATTAGTTATGGGTTAAGAATAATTAATGTCGTGAGATTAATTGAAGATAATACTTGCATGTAATTGAAAGATAATTAATCCAGCGTGATTAATTAAGATGAATAATGATTGATTGATTAATTAATTGATTTGGAATTAATCAATATGGAATGAAGGAATCTAAATGTCTGAGGTTTGAAAGTCAATCAAAAATCAATTGAATTGATTTGTATGTGATTAAGTTTTGCTTATGGATGATTGAATGGTATTGGATGTTTGAATGGGTTGATATCTCTAATATGAAATATTGTGTTTTTTCATTTGAATAACTTGGGATAGGATAACATGGGTTTTCGAGGAGACTGGGATCGGGTATTATGAAATACCCGAAACCACTTCGATGTTTATAAATTGATTTGTGAAACCAATAAGTTGGAATGAAATGATTTAAACAAATTGGATTATTTTACTTAAGTTTGGTACTTACAAATTGATGTGTGAAATAAGTGTTGCCTAAAATAAATTGTGGCTTTGTGAGTTGATATAAGTTACCCGGGGTTTATATGAGTTGTATACTTTGTATTCCATGTTAGGTGAGTTTATTCACGCTGGTTTTCATGCTGACCCGGGTGTTACTTTGGTGTAATGCTCGGGTCAGACCGAGTATTATAAATTTTCAGGTAGGTACGTTTTGGAGCTCAGGAGGCGAGCTGGATGGCAGGAGCGTATAGAGTATTTCCGCTGTATTTATATTATTGTTGTCTGAGATATGATAATTGTAAATATTTAGTGACTGTATATAATGTGAAACTCTGATGTATATTAAATGTAATCGACAGATATAGTAATCTTTTGTAAGCTATTATTATTTATTATTATATTTTATCCGCTGCGATTGTGAGATGTTTGGTGTTTCTGTTCTTCTTCTTCTATCTCTTTCTTCTTTTTCATAACTATCTGGAATTTTCGGGTTAGAAAATTTCGGTTTGTTACATTTGGTATCAGAGCTGAAAGGTTAAGTGAGAACCTTGGCTCTGGTGGGGATTACTCATTAAATAGAGTCTGTAGTACTCTAGAATGAGTTGAGAATATATATATATATATATATATATATATATATATATATATATATATATATATATGAGAGCGTACTTGTTATTTTCTTATATAAAGCTTTTAAATGATTTTATGTAAAATATATTTTGAGATATAAAGCAATATTTCCTTTCTAATAAATATTAAGGTGATTGGTTGTTAAATTATTGGAATTAAAATTGAGAAGTAATATAATACAACCAAATTGAGGTTTTGAATTAGAATTAAATGAAGTAAAAATGAAAATACAACCAAATCGAAATTTAATTAATTGGAAATGAAATTCTAAAATTAGAATTCAGGAATTAAATTATCTAAAAGCTTTAAATAAAGGTAAGTTTGAAATGAGACTTATTGCAAACAATTGGTTGTTTGAAATTTGATTGGAATTTAAGAACCAAGGGTGATTTAAAATTGTAAAACATGGCTGGGAGGGCCAAGTAATAAATATGTATACATGTATGGATATACATGATATCAAAGATAATTTGAATTAAACTCTAAGAGGTTGAGTTTTGATTTTTCCCTGAAGTGTGATGTAAAAACCCAAAGTGATATAAATTTTGAACTTATAAGTGGGAAAGAATTTTTGAAAGTTTAAAGCGGGAATTCAAATTTAGTAAGGTAGATTGGATTAAGTAAATTGGAATTTAACTTGGAAAGTTAAATGGTTGATTGAATTGAGAATTCATGTGATCTCAAACGGGTTTGAGATTTAGAAACTGAAAATAGATGGACGTTTTAAAATAAATTGGATGATATTATCCTGTTGTTAATAAAAATCTTTAAATTGAAAATGGTATTGTATAAGTTAATAAAATAAATTTGAATAATTGAGTTGTAAATTAAAATTGTTTAAGAACTGGTTTCAAACGGGGAGATAAAATTTAATAATAAATTAAAATTTTAAAATAAAATTGTATTGGATTCTTATTTGAACCTTGAAATACATAAGTTAAGATAATTTAAAATGGAATTTTGAGAATTGGACTCAGAAATTAAATTGATTAAAAACTTTAAATAAAGGTTAAATTGGTTTAAAAGGTTACACCAACCTTTAAGAATTTAACTCGAATTTATATAATTCGAGATAGTTTGAATTCAAGATTGAAATTGAATTAGTTCACAATTTAATTTGGTTTGAATTAATTGAATTGGTGATTGAAGATGAATAAGTTTAAAATTAAATGGGAAATTAAAGTGGATTATATCGAAATGATTTGAATTTGAAATGGGTTCAATTGATAATAATTCAAATGGATTGGAATAATTTGAAATTATAATATAAGTTGAACATGATTAAAATTAAATGGAATTTGGTTTAAATTGGGAAGAGAATCAAGATTGATTCGACTTGAATTGGGTTTAAATAAAATTTAATAGAAATTGAAGTTATTCAAGCTGGGATTGAGTCAATTAAATGAAAATTAGATGGAAAGTGAACAGTTGACTCTTGACTAGTTTTAATATAAATTGTTTTGATATAAACTTATTTTTCTAGGCTATTTAATATATACAACTTCCTTTCTTAAAGCCAAATTATTTTATACTTGTTTTACAATTATTTTTGGAGCCATTTAACAATTTTTCAACTATTTTATAAACTAATTCCTATTTTCAACTACTCATTACTATTTTATAGCTATCTTGTAGTTATTTAAAATTTCTATGACTATTTTATTATTTTCTAATTATTTTACAATTAGTTAACTATTTTACAACTATTTTGCAAACTAATAATTATTTTTTTCAACTTCTTATTTATTTTTAAAATTTTCAATCTATTCTCTAAATTGGTCGGAGTTCAAACTGTTATGGATTTAATACCCAACCGAGATAAGAATTGAAGTGATAATCCAAACAGGGATTAGGGAAAATGTGAATAAGTGAGTGAAAATTTAAGTAAATGTGAATAGAAGGCAATTGATTTGGCTAATATCAATGAAGTTAAATACGTAGGATGTACGTATATTATTCTATTCGCATAGTGATTTGATCCATATTCGAGCACAGAATTTCGAGATAGTTATGTCGATCCGAGTGGGATTTTTCACTCGATTTTCGACGGCAAACCTGGATATGGATTGTTGATTGGTTCTGGATGTTCTCTATCATAGTTATAGCTATGCAAGGAGAATGATGGTTTCTGATCAAGAAACCAGATCTGTGTCCGCACTAGGTAGTCGGGTGGACGATACTAGTTCGGAAGTGAAATTGTGTGATCGAGTGAGCGATCAGATTGGTATAGCGTACGGATGATGAGTGTACATCGTACGGATTGAATGAAATTGATATTGAAAAGAGTAATCAAATTTGAATATTTGATTTTGAATAAACAAAGTTATATATCTTGTTATATAAGAAAAATCTTTCCTGGTTAAATCTATTGCGGGAAGAAAAGGATTTATGAAGGTGTTTGAAGTATAAAAAGGAGTTTTATACAAGTTTGAAAAGATCCAAAGTTTTTAAAAATTATATATATCTGTATATATATATATAAAGGATGTTATGAGGAATTTGGAAAAAGGGTTTGGGAACCTTTGGATTGGAAAGGCTTTTGATTTTTGGGTAAAATCAATAATGAATTTGGAGAGCCTAGTTTGAGAATTATCGATTTTGGGATAATCGATTTTGTGTAAAGGAGCTTTGTATGATATCATACTAGGTGTATGATTTGAAGATACTATATGTGTATAGTATAAAATGTTTTGGTGATGACTCTGGGAAAAAAGGCGCTTCCTTGAAATGAACTTCTCAGGAGTGCCACCGGGTGGTGCTGCCTTGAGCCCCAATGGGGGGTTCTAAAGTTGATCCTGTGAGGAGTCCGGACAAAACTAGTTCCTGGGGATTATTGGGTAGCGAAAGTCGATGGCACTGATGCCTACAGAGGCATTTGGGTTATGCTATGACGACAGTATAACTCGATGTCGTTGTGATCTACTGTGGGGACCATAGCGAAAATCGTGTGGAGGATGAGTGCCAACGGTCTACACTTGATTTTGCTGGGAAGGCAACGCAACATCGGTAGGCTGCGATCTATGGTCAAGTGGAGTGGAGAAGTTTCACTTTTGGCAGCGAAACTCGATGGCGCTGATGCCTACTGTTATATGGGTTTTTTCTATGATAGCTACGTAACCCCAGTTGTAGCTGCGATCTATCATGGGTTCCATGGTGTAATCGAGGGGCGCGGAGGCCTACAGCTATCTATGGATTTTGTCGTGATGGCAACGTAACCATCGGGTTAACTGCGACCATGGATGGGGGTGATGATTTCCAGAGCATTCTCACCAAAGATATTTCCTCTATTTTCAAAAACTATTTTGTATATTTCAATAAAATTATTTTCCAAGTATTTTCACTGGGTGTTGAAAATGGGTTTACCAAGTACTTGTAGATTTTCAGTCTTACGCCTGATCAACGTATGACCGAATTTCTGTGAGAATGAGGATGGACTGGTTGAGACATCGAGTTATAAAAAGTATTTTTATAAAAGCTATTTCAATAGTATTATGTGAATTCAAAAGCTTTTCTAAAATTTCAAAATAAAAGGTTGGAATTTTGGGAAAATCAAGGGAAACCCAAAACTGAAATTATAAAATAAAATTGAAACTCGGAAATTTTAATGAAGTGATTTTGTAATTAAAATCGAATATTGATTTAAAAATTATAAGTAAGCTAATTGGTTGAATAATTGTTTGATTGAGTATGTTAATAAAATTTAACTTGGGAAAATAAAATGGATTGTGAATTAATAATGGGGTTTGGAAATGAATTAGAATTGTAAATAGATTTCGAGTTAGATTTGATAATGAATTAAAAAGAGGAGATGTTGTAAAATAAAAATAAAATTGAGTTGGATTGGAAATGTGATGGTTTGAATTACAAATAAAATTCAAGGGTGATTTGAATAATAATTAATGAATTTGCAAGTAAATTGGATATAAGAGAAGTGATTATAATAGAAATGGTTTGAGTTGCAAAACAAAACCCAAGTGAATATAAATAAATTGAGAATGGCCTTATGTTAATAAAATAAATTCGATAGCGAATTAAGTAAGTAAATTAAAAACTTTAAATTGGGTTGATTGAGTTAAGTATGTGTTTGGATATTATTTTGACAAGTTAAGAAGGTGAATTAAAATCAAAGTGAATTAACTTAAGTTTAAATTTATGAAAGCTTGGATTAAATTAATTTGGAAATGGTTATTAATTTATAAGTATTGAATGTGCCAAGTTAAATAAATTATTTTAAATGAATCTAATGCTGAGGTAAAATGAAATGCAATGAATGGTTGGTAAATAAATTAGCAATGAAGTGGAATTAAATACAGAATGAGTAGAAAAATTAATTTAAAGTAGATTATAAATTGAAATAGATACTCTTTCAAGTGAGTATTGCCGATTATATATAAAAACAATTAGCGTTGTTGCAAACAAAGAAATTAAAATTCTTTGGGTTGAGAGAGATTAAATAAATTGGTTTTAAAATTAATTGAATTAAATATGAGCTTGTTTGGATTGAAAATCAATTGAATGCAAGAAATCGAGATGCAAACTATTAAAATTAAATAAAATGGCTTATGAATTGGTTAAAAGCAATTGAATTAGTTTGTAGACATATAAATTGCTCGAGGAAGTTATTTTGAATGCATTTCTTTTAGAATTGAAGTGTTATAGTTGTTTAAGTAAGAGAAATGTTATAAACTTCATATATATAATACTTATATGTGTAAATTGAGTAAGTACAGGTACCTGAAGGCCGTTTGGCTGGATTTGGATTGCACTTATTGCTAAAATAAATAAGCCGCATGCTTAAAATGCTAAATAAGGTACACCTACGCAATAAAAATAGGAAATATGAACTGTTTTTACTTTTTCCTACCGTGTGGGTCGATGTATATATTTTTATATCTCTTGTCAAATTGCAAAAGCTCCTCCGTACAAATGAGACTCTGCCAAAAATTTTGGGAGTTAGAAAATTTTTGAGAAAAATCTTTTGTTAAGCAATAAAACGATTTCAAATTTGAAACCAAAATAAATTAGTGGATGAAACTAATTCAAAATACTATTATGAATTAATTATAAATGAAAGATAAAAATTCAATATTCAAAATCGAAAATAAATGGAATTCGTATGAAGATGGGGGAAACTAATTTGCATAGAAGTAGTTGTGAAAACTTATGTGTGAAAATGTATAAAATGATTTGAATGTTTAAGATCGAATATTGTTGCTAAGTAAGATATGCAGGTATTAAAAGGGTAAAGAAAAAATTGGATTTGATTCCAGAAGATAAATGTGAATTGCCCGACAAAAGGTATGTATTTTAATTTCTGTATGAATTGGATTGGGTTTTTGATCTAGCCACTTGGCTTTCTGTTTTCTTTTTGGAATTTGGGAGCCCGTAGAGGCCTTTTGTAGTAGTACCGAGCTAGCCGCACAAAGGAGATGCTGGCAAAAAATTTCGGGAATTTAGGGAGTTAGAAAAATTTTGAGAAAATTTTGGATAATTCAAAATTTGGTTTTATATTGAAATTTAGATGCTTGAGCAAAAGGGTATTGTTTGAAACCATAGAAGGTTTTAGGAAGTTGGCTAAGGTGATAGTGGGCTTTTAATAAAAGATAGTTGGTAGGAAGTTGAATTGTGAGTTTTGGAAAAAGTAAATGGGTATTGGTCCATTCTCCCTAATTAGTAATTTCGGGGACGAAATTCTTTTAAAGGGGGAGGAATGTGATGACCCGGAAATTTCTAACAGTTTAAATTTGAATAGTTAATTGATTTTAAAATATTTAAAAGTTAATTTTAACTTGAATTTCAGGATATCAATATTTACTTGATAATTAAATCATTGAATTGTATAGTTTAAATATTGAATTTAATAATTGAAATTGAGTAAATTGTTGAATCCGAGATTCTAAGCCTGTTTAAAATAATTTGAAGGCTTATAAAATCTATAATGATGATACTGAAGATAATAGAATGGTTGAAATTTAATGTAAAGGCAATTTGTTCAATTTTAATAATATATCGTTTAAATTGGAATTTAAAAATAGCCTTCCGAGGCATAGTCTCGGAATTCGACGAAACCAGTTCCATTGGATCCGTAATAGTTAGTTATTATCGGATTTCAATTTTCGTAGCAATCGGAGTTGCCGTTTGACTCTGGCAGCTCAAAACGCTTAGAAATATTTTAATCAATTCAATTTAAAATTGATCGTTTACTTCCGTAACTCGCGCGTACGATCAAATTAGCCTCCGAAGCACGTTCCATTGTGTTCAGAATGCAAGTAAAACCTTATAATCGCCTCACGGCATTCCTTAAGAGGTGTTCGAAATTTTAAATGATAACAAACGAGACGTTTGGAATTTTTATAATATAATAAAACTTAAAGTCAAATGAGCATAGATATTTTTATTAACGCTTATTCAAGAAGCTTCCTCAACCTTATAAACCTACCCTGTTCTCTCTATATCCTTCAACATGAATCGAATTCACAAAAAAAAAAGATGGCCACATTTTTTTTCCCTAAATCAAATCAATATCGTTTTCGTCCATCTCTCGCCTCTTTTATCAGAAGCCGAAGTCGAGAATGGGGAAACGGCTCGACATCGCGATTCTAGGATTCGTGAAGTTTTGCGTGGTACATCTTACTGTCGGCGACAAATGGTGGGCGAGATTGCTCGATCGAGGGATGTCCACGCGCAAAGAATATGGGGAAATGAGCAACTCGTCGCGGTCGAATTAGGGTTAGGGATTCGCGAACCCAACCCAGTCACGACGTTGTCGCGAGCGCCGAGCCGAGGGTTGCTGTCGCGGCTTTCTAGGGGTTCGATCTCGTATGTGGCAACGAGGCAGGGTGGCTGAATTTTCGGCAGGCGGTTTGGAGGTTGTTCGTGATGGCATGAGCTGTGAGGTATTACCAGTTCTATTTTAATTTGAATATATACATACGTATAGATGTGAAAAATATATATACGTATAAATTGGATTTTTACAGTGAATGATGTATAGGAAGATTTTTTTTTACAGATAAAAAAAATGGAAAAAAAAGAAAAAAAGGGTAGTTAACAGTAAGATATAAGTTAATCATTTTTTTAGTACACTTACCTATTTAGTTAAATTAGGTAGATAACAAAGATTATTGTTGGTTTGACAAATATGGGGATGCATATGAAATTATATATATATATATATATATATATATATATATATAGATTTTTAATCAGCATAGGTTATTTTTAAATATATATGTAGTTCCGATAAAATAAATCGTTTGTGAAAAATCTAATAGTAAAGTTAAGTTTAGAGTTTTATTATTCCAGCAAATTTCATTTCGAAAATGAGAACCCTTATTTAAAACTAGTTAATTAAAATTTATTTAATGTTAAAAATAAATTGTCAAATTAGATCGAATTATTAATGAATTATAAATGTTTATACAAGGTCGAAACCGTGAAGATAAGCTGAGATTGGATCGGATTTGCAAATTGAAAATCAAAGGTTAGTAAATCTCACTTTATTGGATTTTATTTATTTAAATTTAAATGGTTAAATTTTAATAGTTGGTTGAATGGTTGAATTGATTTGATGTTTACTAATGATCTGGTGAATTTAGTTTTTTGTTGGTTTTCGAGTTAATTGTTGCCTAACTCGAAGTATTCGGGTTTTAAGTTGTTTCAAAACCTAAATCATAAATAAGAAATGTTTCCATTTAAAATGTTTATAAGGATTTAATGATCGTGGTTCATTAAATTAGTAGGGTAATTAAAATGGATAATTAATTAATTCAATTAATTGATGATTTGGATAGATTAATTTGGTAGTTAAGGGTTTGAATTGATTAATAAGGGTTTAAGGTTAATTAATGAATTTTTTAACTGATTTAGAATAATCAATGGGTGGATTGATGGGTAATTACTTAATGTAACTAATAATATAATTACTTTGTGATTAATCGAGAGATGATTAAGCTAATTAATTAAGGAGAATTAATTTATTTAATGAAGTAAATACAAAGGTGGATTAATTTCAAGTAGAGATAAATCAAGTAGGATCAATACTGTGGATTAATTAATATAACTAATTTAGATTTAGATAAATTGAAATACAATTGGAAATCAATGACTTATAAAATTAAAGGTGAAATTAAAAATTTGATTAATTAAGATTTATTAATCCATAATAAGTGAATTATGAGAAAATTAATTAATATAAGTAATTAAGGATTAATGTAATTAATATAGTTAATTAATTTACGAAGTAATTAAGATTACTTATTAATTATGGGTTAAGAATAATTAATGTCGTGAGATTAATTGAAGATAATACTTGCATGAAATTGAAAGATAATTAATCCAGTGTGATTAATTAAGATGAATAATGAATGATTGATTAATTAAATGATTTGGAATTAATCAATATGGAATGAAGGAATCTAAATGTCTGAGGTTTGAAAGTCAATCAAAAATCAATTGACTTGATTTGTATGTGATTAAGTTTTGCTTATGGATGATTGAATGGTATTGGATGTTTGAATGGGCTGATATCTCTGATATGAAATATTGTGTTTTTTTCATTTGAATAACTTGGGATAGGATAACATGGGTTTTCGAGAAGACTGGGATCGGGTATTATGAAATACCTGAAACCACTTCGAATGTTTATAAATTGATTTGTGAAACCAATAAGTTGGAATGAAATGATTTAAACAAATTGGATTATTTTACTTAAGTTTGGTACTTAGAAATTGATGTGTGAAATAAGTGTTGCCTAAAATAAATTGTGGCTTTGTGAGTTGATATAAGTTACTCCGGGTTTATATGAGTTGTATACTTTGTATTCCATGTTAGGTGAGTTTATTCACGCTGGTTTCCAGCCTGACCCGGGTGTTACTTTGGTATAATGCTCGGGTCAGACCAAGTATTACAAATTTTCAGGTAGGTACGTTTTGGAGCTCAGGAGGCGAGCTGGATGGCAGGAGCGTATAGAATATTTCCGCTGTATTTATATTATTGTTGTCTGAGATATGATAATTGTAAATATTTAGTGACTGTACATAATGTGAAACTCTGATGTATATTAAATGTAATCGACAGATATAGTAGTCTTTTGTAAGCTATTGTTATTTATTATTATATTTTATCCGCTGCGATTGTGAGATGTTTGGTATTTCTGTTCTTCTTCTTCTATCTCTTTTTTCTTTTTCATAACTATCTGGAATTTTCGGGTTAAAAAATTTCGGGTTGTTATAGGCCAAGTTATTATTAGCTTCAATAATCACCCATTAAGTGTGCATGAAAGTGTAATGACCATTAGTATGTGGATTAGCTTTTAATTTGTACATGAAGGAAGATGGGTAGGTGGGGTCCTCCATGATCATCGCTTTGAATTATTTCCATCTCAGTTCATTTGTATTTACTCTTGTGCATGTATATATCTTCATGAAGCCACTTGTATATGAAGTCAAATTCCTAAAAAATAATGTAGAAATTTCCAATTAAATTTTCTCAAATTAATATATGCACAAAAATGACCATGTTTCCCCTATATGGAGATGAATATGTGACAATTTGAAAATAATTTGAATTTGGTTTAACAAGTTAAAATACCCGATATGATCATTTTTTCAATTTAAATAGATTAAATATGGTGGTAGAAATATGCACATTTACGTGCACATCAACGTGCTAGGATTTAACGATAGTCAAAGCGGAGCTTTCATATTAGAAATCAACAATATTCTCAGGTCAAGAGAACTTGTAAATTATTCACTTCAATATTTTCTATTTGACTTTAGTTATGTTAACTATAAAATATACTAAGTGAGTTATTCCATAATTATTCAATAACTATCAGTATATAACCCTTTAGTGCCCCCAACAGCCATGAGTAATATGCTATCCAACGTTTTGAGAGTGTTATGTACTCCAGTCTCAACTGATGCATCGATGTCCAGTTTTGTTATAGCTTGACTACGAATATTTAAAATGACTTGATTATTATATTGTGATATAATACTATGATTACAATATTTGCAATTGTTATCACAAACTCATCATTTAGGGACTTTCTGATGTACATACATAAATTAACTAATTTATTATTTATTACATTTTATGATAAATTATAACAGAAAGGAAACATTTTTTATTTTGAAAAAGATTGGTTATCATGTTAGATTTATGTAACGAATCACATAATTTCCCTTAGGGCATACCTTTAACTCTATCAATCTTCTACTTGCACTTGGATCAATTATGGAATCTTATTCTGACTTCTCTAATCGGTTTCTTTAAAAACCAATCAGGTCAGACGCACATTGAATAGGTATGCTATTACATCTTAATTTTCTTCTATGTTAATTAATGTTTTGCTGACGCTAATAAACTATCTTTATCATATGGAACAATTTGAAATACGCCTCTCAACCTCTAATAAGCTCTAAATTCTGTTATGAACTACATGACGATATTGTTATCATATAACAGTGTTATGGAATTGTCAACATTTGGAATCACCATTGGCTCGTTTATAAATTCATGCATTTATTATGTATATTCATAGCTTTTTTTGTGGCGCTATTTAAGATGATGTACTTGGTCTTTTTTTAATAATACACAATCTCTCATTTGAAATGTTTCCAACATAAAGCTTATTAACCAAGCTTTGAATATGAATTTTATATTGACATACCATACTTGATATCACATATGAAGTCCGGGTCCTGATACTCATTCATAAGGAGTTTTTTGTTTTTATAAACAATTCTCTTGTATTTTGTAAATACATAAGAACACTCTAAACTACCATTTAATGACCTTAATTGGGATTCAATATTTGCTTCATGTATCAAATGCATAAACAAATCATGATATTGTAGACAACATAACATGTATGATAATTCCTATTTCCAATGCATAAGGAATCCGTCTTACATATTTATTATTGAACATTTTAATTTTGTGTTTCTATATATTGTCTAGGACATTCCAATGTCCTTTATGCTCACTATAAAAGATATTAATTGCAAATCCAACGTTGAGTATTAAAACAACTAAATGCTAGTTTTTAACGGAGGTATATCATTAACAATCGACATAATGTTGTTTTCTTGTATTAGAAATATTAATGTACCTTCAACATTCTTTCTACTGGACATGGGTTTTCTTTGCATTTTGACTGAAATCAAACAATTTGATATTTCTATCAAAACACTTGGTCAAACTCGATGCTTGTCGAACGATACTTTTGTACTGGTTCTTGGATCATATCCAAAACCCACAACTCTATATCGCTTCGACTGACTTTGAGACACTTTGGTTGGTATGTGCAAGTAGTCTAATCTAAATCTTTATTTGAAAATTGTCATTTCAATACATATATACCAAAACACAAAGTTATAACATGCGATAATTTTATAAGTAAATATGAATCAACTTTAGCACATCGAATGCGAATCTATTACGCTAATTTCAATAATTGAAATTCATGATGTTATTCATATTAATGCGGCTCACTTTATCCAATTGCATTTATCTTTCCCTTAAAGATGCATTTGTAACCAGTAGATCATATCTCTTCGGGTACAACTATTGAAATCATATTTTGATAATGTACATGGAATCTGTTTGGATTTGTGCATAATACCATATCATAGAGACAATGCTCTTAATAGTTTAATTAAACAACCAAGGATAACTAATTTCTGACACCGATAAGTAACTCATGGTTTCTCTTTGATGTGCAAGAATACTCATTAAACATTCCAATGTATTGTGTTTATTTAGGTCTGGTTAATTTCATTTCATCCCCCTTACAATTAGTTTTAACCTTGGATCATATCTGTATCATTTTACTACCAATAATTTCATACAGAAACTCCTTTGCTACAAAGTTAGTATCCTTGAAACAATAATTGTCTCTCAATGCAACAGAATGGGTATTCATAATATTTTATGAAATACCTTATGTAAAACTAATTTGCTATTAGTTCACAACATTTATGTTCACAATATAAATTATTCATCCAATGATTATCATTCCCAAACTTCTTTTGGTGTGATTCACACAAGATCCTTTGTCATATTAGCCTTTCAACTCAAACAATTTGCCAATTCCTTGGCCTAAGGCATTGCTGGTTTTCTTACAAAGCCTTAACGTGTATGATTTTGTAAAATGTTATTTTGATGATATTAATTTTACCTTATATACTACTCTTACGTACACACCTTATAGAAAGAATTTAACTCAACTTCACTCAATATTAATCGTGCATTTTCCAACAAAATTTAATTATTTCTTCTTAATACATTATTATGTATTATAGGGAGGAGTGACTCTTGAGATCGAATCTATATACATTTTAAGTACCTTTGGAACTCTTTTCAATATACTTACCCATTAGATCAAATCGAATCATTTCATTACATGTTATTTTATTTACTTCCATTTTATATTCTATGAACCCATCACATACATTCTCCATATTTCATAATCATGCTTGCGATAATTCATCGGTAAATACAATAAAGTGCATGGAACCATTTTGGTATTATCATACTTGTGATTGCATACATCAATATGTATTAATCCCAAGAGTTCATCAACTTTTTGATGCTCCTACCGAATTGGTTTTTTCCCTTAATTGTCTAAGATATAATAAACCAGTATCGTATAATTGATAATCATATAATAAAATTTATTTCTCAAATTATGGCTTAGTCTATAATTCCAAAATAATTGTAAATAATTTTAGATGCTTCAATATTTTCCTATGCATCACATTATGAAAACAAATATGATATTATATTATTATTTCATAACGAATATTCATAATAATCTCATCGAAGAAAACTATGTCTATTCTTCAGTCATCACCAAAGAACATTATTATTTCATAAATAATGTGCGATGCATTTTATGAAAATAATTTTCATAACTTGATGCATCTAATAAGAGCTAAATGACATGCTCCCCCTATTTCTCCCATTACTATAATAGCGTACATAATATGGAGGTCCATCATCCACTTAATATAGACTATTTATTTCATATACTGTAACTACTTCATAGTAGGTAGTTTTTTGATTACATATTATGAACATAAAGAAATAAATCTGATAGAAATTGATTTTGTATATGATAATACATTTTGAAATAGAAATCATATTTCTTATGTTAGTTATCAATTATTATGTCACAAATTTCTTTTCCAATATTTCTTTATGAAGTGGACATAACAATTCACTCTCTTCATCCCAAGTGTACCTTAAATCATTTTTTCTCTTGTCCAATCATTTTCCTTTTTATAGGGTTGAACCATTTAAAAGAAAAAAAAAACCTTACTACAATATCATAATTAACTATTTACAAAAATGCGTTCGATCATCCTGAACATTAAGGACATCAATTATGTTTCACTCTACATAAACTGATCAAAAATGACATTTCAGCAATTGAATTCTTAGATCTATCTTGTAGTATTGGTCCAGTATTACATTTAACGAATACAATCTTCACTGCAATCAATCAGATTGAATACTCAATCTCACAGTGCTATTTATTTACTTGCTTTGAATGAACTAATTTCATCAAAGTATCGTACAATACAAACTATGATCGTTCTCCATATAACACCAATATGCAATAATATAAGGACTAAATATCCATAGTCTTATTGTAAGGGCCTAGAATTTTATCGGTTTGATTTATGAATATTTAATTTATTTTAAATATTCAATTAATCGTTTTACTAATTAAATAACCCTCTTTTAATTTATAATCAATGATAGAAAATTCATTTTGAATTCTGTTTACATAAATAGGTAGTCCAACGAAAAGCTGAAAATGTGGCCGAAACACGCTTTTCGGATTTTCAGCTTTTTATCGAACGATACGTTATTAGAAATCGTAATACACTTATGTAAACCATAATATAGTACTATATATTTTAAACATTTTATTTTGAAATATATAAATAATAATGATGATAAGGATTTAAAAATGTAAAATATATAGTTAAGTGGGAAAGTTGATTTAAGTACATGAACCTCTCTAATATCCAATATATTTTCAAAATTGGCAAGTTTGAAATTTGATTGAAGGGTAAACTTGAAATTAGCCTTCCTTTATTTTATGTATACCCTCTTCTTATCATACATTTTATTTTATACTTCATCTCTTAACCTTCTTTTTCCACCCTCTCTACTTTTTTTTAATTTTGAAGAAAAATCACTTCTTTTTAAACACAAATTTATACTTTACTTAAGGATCAAGCTTTTAAGTAGTTCAAATTCATATGGAAGGTAAGATTTCCATTCTTCATTAAAACATTTTATGACTTAAATTGTTAATTGGGTTTCTAACCCAGCAAAATTCAATAGGAGTTAGAACATCCAGACTAAGGCATAATGACTTGAAACTTGAACAAGGCATATAAAAGAATAAGTCAATGGAACTTAAGAGAAACAAGCCAAAAATCCACTAAGTAGATGGATCACTGGCGATCCATCATCCATGGATCGCTAACGATCCAAAAGAAAGCATTACAAGTTGTCAAAGCCTCTTGCACCAAGATCTACTACCTCTTCTAAGAATACTTACCAAGTTTCATCGCATTCCAAGCAGCGTAGTTCAAGAAGTAAAGACTCATCTGATTTAAGCTGTTTACCCGCTTTTTGACCAAAGCAGCTAAATTAAAATGGCCCTAGAGAACACATATCTTGTTTGATTGACTTGAAATTTTGGGAGAACATTTAGAAGACATAAAAGAAGGTACTCACCAAAAGTGAGCTTGATTGGATAAGGATAGATATGTCGTTAGAGACCCAAATAGATTGATCGCTAGCGACCCATGTAGATTGGGCCCCACCATCTGAATTTTTTATGGTAGGTCCGTGACACCTTCTATAGTGTACCTGCAAAGATTCATCTGATTTCATTTAGTTTTGAATGAGTTAAGGATGATTCTTCTAGACCAGATGACCTATGAAGACAGATGATCAAACAAAATCAAAAGGACTTGATATTTAGACAAGGCATTTAAGTAGAAGATAGAAAGACGACCAAACTAAGATCACTCAAAAATATGCTAAGTTGATGGATAGCTAGCAATCCTTCCCCTATGGATGACTAACGATCCACCTCCTATGGATATAGCGATCCATCAAGATAGGTGGGATCACCCTCAAACTTTCCAAGCTCCTTCGTAACACGAAGTAAAGACTTCTGGTAGATAAATATGCTAAGTTGATGGATATCTAGCGATCCACCCCCTATGGATAGCTAACACTCCATCCCCTATGTATAACTAGCGATCCATCAAAGTAGATCGGGATCACTCCCAAACTTTTCGAGCTCCTTTATAGCACTAAGTAAAGGCTTCTAGTAGAAAAATATGCTAAGTTGATGGATTGGATAGCTAGTGATCCATCCCCTATGGATAGCTAGCGAACCATAGAAATGACTTGGATTGATTTGACATTTCGATGATGACTTGGCATAACAACTGGATTCTTCTGCACTTGAACTTCTGGGCTAAGTGCTCTCCAAACCCTATAAATACAATCCTACCTGCAATATAAACATGATCTTCTGGACTGGCTGCTGAAACTCTGTAGAAACTATTCTTCACTCTTCTCCTTTCACATAACAGTTATCTAAAGGATTCACTGTGATTCTCCAGTGAACTCTAACACCAGTGACTTGATCTTTCTTACAAGATCCAATCAAATTGTAATCAGATTCAACTTGTATTCCAATCAGTTAATACAAAAGTTACAAAGTGGACGTAGGCTTCGTTAACATTTTGGTGCTTTCACTAAGAATTGAACTCAGGCTTAGATGTAGCTATCTACTATGGATATGATAGGTTCGAAAGTTAGATCCTCAACTCTACTTACCGTTGAGAATCAATGACACCAAGAAGAAAGAGAACTACCACTGAAAGATCCATAGGAGTTACCATTGCTGGAGAAGAAAGAAACCCTCTGCAACTTGAAGTCAACAACTCCAACAGCCTATTGTTAGGAGCCTACTCTGGAGATCAGGTTTCAAGATCCTCCATATAGCATGAAGTTGTGACTAAGGGAGAATTGAACAAGATGGTTGATGAAACTAACCATAAAATGGAAAATAGTCAAAAGGATCTTGCGAAAAAGATAGATGCTCTCTTTGCACTCCAATCATTAACTACTCCCAGACCAGTGCCTGGAGCCATGGATGCTATAGAGCAAGAGCATTCTTCTATTTCTGCCTTGAACGGAAGAAACAGAAGGCAAAAGCAAAAGGAAGCAATGGGCGGAACTCCAAAAATCATGATGGAAGAAAATGTTAAAAGTCCACCTACTGCAAAAGCACCTGCTACAAACCGAACTTAGGGTTGAAAACCCCACATGAGGATATAACGATGGCTCTCTTCGGCTCTTAAGATGACAAACAATTTGGGGAAGACAAATTGGATGAAAATGCCAACATGCAAAACGCTAGAAGAAGCTCTAAAACCCATGCCGCGGCACAATGCCGAGCATTGGACAAGGAACTGTTATCAAATGGTACTCTTAGAGGCAGGAGAAACCCGAAGATATGATACAAACCGAGATCGATTATAAGACCAAGCTCTCGTGGTATATTGTGATCTCTCACAACTGACCAGCTTTAATCCCATCATGGATCTCCCATCGTCGAATCACGGATGGTTGTCATCGAAAATAATCAAAAATCATCAAATGGTCATTGAAAAACTCACTTCAAGTTTGACTCAAAATCAAACTCCGGTAATCACCCTTTCGACTCGCAATAAACATGGGAAATTCTGGCACGAAATCAGACTCGGGTAAAACCAAGATTTTTTCCAAGCAAACATGCAAATTGCTCTAAGCAACGTTTGTCGCCAACCCAGCACTTTAAATTCTGTAACTTCAAGTGAACCATGTGCCGACTCCAAGAAAATGAAAACATTTCTCTGGTCGGACTCCAAGTAAAATACCATCGATCCATCAATGCCGATTCATCTTTTTTTGCCCATAACTCGAACATGCGAACTCCAAATGCCTTGAAATTTGGAATGCAACCTTATGGGGCCTTCTTTGGCACTCCAGACCGATCTTACCTAGTTTGAAATTTTTTGGGGATCGTCCTTGATCCATGACCCCATCATAAGTGGTTTTTCATTCAATCGGCATTTCCAATCATTCAAGCATAGGGCAATCATGTATATATCATTCTCAAGCATTATAAATAATTGTAACTTGAAAATAGACCGGTCAAACAACGATTAGAGTACCTTCCCCAATCGAAACTCATTCGCTGAAGCTGTTCAAAAAGCAGGATATCCAAAGAATTTTATCATGCCAACAATGCCTTTTGTACAAATGTAAAACTGATTCAAAATTTCTTTTTTACAACTACGATTAGCATATGGATGAATCGAGGCCCATAAGAACCATTAAAGGATGAAACAACCTAGTACCCTTGAATAATTCTATGGGAAGGAAAATCGGTTCTAAAGACTAAAGGTAGTGCAATTGGCAAAAGGCAGACCCGACAATTTATCAAAGAACATATAAAATGGTGAAGGAGCAACATGACCTCAGGGACCTTTCGTCCAAGCAAGGCTACTAAAACCCAGTAGAAAAGCGCCCCAGCTAATTGATGAAATCAAACGAAAGGATGATTATCAAATAACACTCCAGCTAGCTAGCAACTAAAGAATGAGCAACAAACTAAAGCGATGCCTTCTTATCCATCCTTGTCTACTTTCCTTTTCCAATAAGCTATGCGAGACACTGGGGGCATTGCAAACAGCACGGCGAAAGAAATGTTTTTGTGCCCTCGATGAGTCATGTCGATTCCCCTTCTAAGAACCTGCATTGCTCTAGTAGCGTCGAGAAGTCTTGTCCAAAAGATCGTCGAACAAACATATCCAACCCCTTAGTCTCTGGGAACCGACAAAACCATGTTCCCGCGAGCTAAGTCCTTATTCTTGTCCAGAAGTCTAGTTGCTTTGATACTATTAGGCCATCAGACACACGTCTCAGAACTCTTCTTGGAATCAGTGAATTATCATTCCAAGGTCGTCTGGTCGTCAGACATCGACCAAAATTTCTCTTGAAGTCGATGAATATTGCTTTAAGACCATCGAGCCATTGGACACACAAACTAAAACTCTTCTTAGAGTCGATGAATTATCACTCCAAGGCCATTTCATCATCGGACATTCGACCAAAATTCCTCTCGGAAATGATAAATTATCATTCCAAGGCCGTCTGGTCGCCGGACATCCGACAACAAAAAATCCTTCATGAACTAAAGCATCTTGAAGGTCTTCCACGAACTAAAGCATCATGAAGGCGAACTGGTAGATCACTGTTCATCTGATCCAAAAAACTCTTCACGAATTAAAGGTCTTTCGCGAATTAAAACGTCTATGGTGAACCAGTTGATCAATGGTCATTTGATCCAAAAAACCCTTCACGAACGTGAAAGTATTTCATGAACTAAAGCGTTGTGAACGCGAACTGGTAGATTAGTGGTCATCTGATTCAAAAAACCCTTACAAACATGAAGGTCTTTCATGAACTAAAGCATCATGAAGGGGAACCGGTAGATCAAAGGTCATCTGATCCAAAAGACCCTTCGCGAACATGAATGTCTTTCACGAACTACAGCATTGTGAAGGTAAACCGGTAGATCAGTGGTCATCTGATCCAAAAACCCCTTCACGAACGGGAATGTCTTTCATGAACTAAAGCGTCCTAAAGCAGAACCGGTAGATCAATGAAATTTATGTACGACCGATATCCGCAAAGGTGAATTGGAATATCAACAGTCGTCTAATCCAGAGCCACCTGAAGTAAACGAAGTCATGCTCTGAGGCCACAAATCAACAATCATATTTGTCACTCCACATAATTAATGGAATCATTCCAACGATCGGTGAAACAAATAGTGTTGAACTCCTAAGCTTCAAAGTTGCACAAAGGAACTAAGTCAAAACTGAACTGAACTTATGGTTAATCAGAGGGTGACTCGAATCCAGCCAAGACTTAGAACTCAGGAATACCGCACCCATTGAACTGGGGCAACCAGACGAGCCGTGGGAGATCCTTTGTACAGTTCAAGTGCGCCAACAGCCCTGTGGCATGGGGGGCACCGCACACACTTAAATAGCCACGAAGAAGGCCGAGACTAATCGTACCATATTTCTGTTATGCCCGATCAAAAATTCCTGCATTCTGACAATTACGGACTTAACGACCTGGCTAGCGCAATAAAAAAATAGAAGCATAATACTTGCTTACTTCTTTCTAACTCCTCCTTTACCAACCTTGGGGACTAGTTCCTTTTCCTCTTAGATTGTGTGCCAGTTGAAAACAAAATCTCTAAAGGTAGTTTGGACCAAAAATTGAGAGTCTCGCCCTAAACTCGCATAAGCTCTTTCTTCGTAAACATCTCCATGCGGTTGGCTGTAAATCTCTCCACTATGGCAACCTTATCTGTTTGGTCATTTACATCTTCCTGAAATATGGGAGGATCGTCTAAGCCATGGTTACTCGATCCAAAACTAATTATCTCCTAGAACCGACGAAATCATGTTCCAGCAAAGTCAAGTCACCGGATTGATGTGAAAACTCGATCCTCACCTTTTAAGAACTGGTATCGCTCCTCTAGATAGGGAAGGTCCAAACCATTATGTGCATTTTGTAAGTTGTGCACTATCAAAAGCCACACATTTCATAAGCCGTGCACTTTTAAGCCGTGCACTCTTAAAAGCCGCGCAAGCACTGCTTGATGTTGCTCCAACATCATCAGCAAAATATTAAAATTTTCTAAGTACCGTTGTTGTCCTGAAAACACCAAGAAACTTTTCTATTACGGGATTAACAGGGACCAACTCCCGCTATCTAAAAGAATCAACATTGCTCCGGTAGTGCCACAAAGTTCGCAAACCAAGAAATCGACAAAGAATTCAGATCTTTAACCAAAGTTAATGTATAAAATGTCTAAATTCAAGACATTCAAGTCACGAGTTCCCAAAGATAAGAGATGCAATGTACCTTTGACTGGGGGCATTCAAGGAACGGTCTAAAACATCAAGTCTCACATTAATTGTTCAGAATAATTAGCCCTATGGACTGAGGGGCACATAAAACATTAACACTTGGTCATAATAGAAAATTGCAATAAAAGGTGGAATTTACTGTCGTCTAGAGATAGATGACGATGGAAGACATTTCCAGAATCAAATCATCAATGCACAAGTTTCCAAAGACAGAAGCAAGTGCTCAACTGAGGTCTCAAACCCGAACTTGAGAAAACCAGCTCTTATCTGAAGACATAAAACGGTAAGGAATGAGTGCTCGAAATGGAGCAGCTAAACTATTGATTCCCGAAGATTGGAACCATTGAATGAGGTTGATATCCACAATAATGTTATCAGCCAGCATTACGCATATGGCCTAAAATTAGCATGGTTAAGTGCCACACAAGACAAACACTACCGAACTCAATTGGTCCGTGATCAGAATTGGAATGAGTGTAGTTGTACCAAGGGAAATGTGATGACTCGCTCCACAATTTCTAATTTTCTATAAGAACCTAGAATTTGACATCAAGAAACAAACTATTCTGCCAAGAAATGAAGGGTTCCGCAGATAGAAGTCAAATCATAACAAAAACCAATCAGAGGAAATCCGATTTTTCATGAATAAGAATAACCATAGAATTGGTTAAGAAACAACCCTGCATTTCTAAGAGTAACACTTGACAGTGATAAGAAAAGCTGGACAATGGAAATTCCTGGGACTCCCCTTCTTCCAGAACATGGTGTATCTCAAAATTAAGCAACATTAAGAAAAATGGCCACATTGGGTTGAAAGGGATCTACTCAACTATACAGGTTCGAATGAATGATTCAATCTTAACCAAGATGACTTTAACATTGTCCGAAGACATGCAGCACTAAGAAATGACTTCTACAATCCAATCATCGAAGTACAAGTTTTCAAAGACCGAAACTAGTACCCACCTAGATTAAAAGCAATGCCGGATCGGCAGGGAAAATCGACCCCAATCTCCTAAGTGTCGGTGTTGCCCCAAAAACGCTAAGGTCTTTCCTCATTTTCTAAGTACTGGTGTTACCTTGGCAACATTGAGAAACCTTCTATTTCATAAGTATCGGTATTCCCTTAGCAACGCCGGGAAACCCTCCATTTCCTAAGTACCGACGTTGCCCTGCCAATGCTGGGAAATTTTCCATGCACTATGTACCGGTGTCACCTCGGCAATGCCAGAAAGCTTTAATCTAAAGGTTCGATGAGAAACACTCATCATAATAAACCATCAATGCACTAGCTTCTGGAGATAGTAGTTAGTCCTCAAATGAGATTCTACCCATGTCTTTAGAAAACTACGTTTCCCGAAAATGGGCAACAACAGGAAGATAAACTTTTAATAAATCAACCGTATGGTTTGACCTTTCATCATAGGAATCAGCAACTGCATAGGAATAAAGTAGCACCGAAGGGAAATCCTATGATTTGCGCTAATTTCTACGGATGAAAGCTGGTGCACAACCAAATTTCCTAAGTTCAACTTAAAAACAATTTAGATACAACCAAAAGATAGGCAACCTCGAGGAAATGTTGCTTGGAACCAAGCAGTTGGGTTATAAATTCTCAAAGACAGGAATTGGCGTATGAACAGGACTTTCATGATGAAAGCAATCATGCAAAGCATGCACAACTACGGACATGTAGGGACAATCATGGAAGGTTGGAACTAATATCATCATACTTCCTCAATCCAAGAATTAGATTGAGATCCATACCAGGGGTAACCGAATCATTTGTCCCAAACCTCTCCGTCTCTCACAATCGCCAAAATACTATCGTTCCGAATAGCTAGTCCCTCAAGCAGGGATAGACGTATAGAAACTTGATTGAAAGAAATGTTGCAAAGTCCAAACAAAAATAACTGCGAGGTTAGTTAGATAATGGTTCTGTATCGCAAAACAAAGCATTCTGGAAACAAAATCGCCAACAAAGGAAATAAAGGATTTAAAATTCAGAAATCAACCGTTGCTCACCATTTGGCAATGATGAGAAAGATTGATGACCTACTTATAGTCTAACTAGATCATTTGGTTCCAACTTGTGGGAATATACCACTGCACGAAGTTTTGTGATGCTAAGAAGAAACCCCCCAGAATGAGACTATCGATACATCGACTTTCAGAAATAGAAGCAAGAGTTTGATTAAATCTTCCTCCCTACCTTCTAACATCTCATGCTATCTAAAGATTCACAACATCAAGAAAAAAAATCTACGAAGTTGAGTCATCTGTGCACGAGTTTCTAGAGATAGAAACTGATACATGATTAGGGTCTCAACACTAGATTTGGACGAATTCACGCTAGCAAAAGATGATGGCAATGCATCTTTGCAGCATGTGTACCTAGAATGACATTGGAAGGCGGTGTCAACATAGAGGAATTCAATTACAGTCAAGAAACAGGCATCATTGAAAAAATTAAAGCTTGGAATCAAGCAGCAAATTCCCTAGTTTCTAGGGATGGGAGTTATTATGTCAATCAAACTGGGGTAATCTAACGTATTGCCCAGGAGACCTAGTCTCCCAAAAACTTACAGACCTAGTATTAAGAGAAATTAGCCTTATGGACTAGGGCATATACACCGACACTTTGTTGAAATGAATCCAATTGAGCATATATAGGGGTTACCTACAGAACTTTGTAGACCATGCAACCTCATAGTTCTGAAAAAATCTATGAAATATAACATGCCGAAATGATCGCATAAATATTATTACATGTATAGAATTAGAGTAAACAAATATGTTGCATGTGAACACAAGAGCTGCAACAGCGAGAAAAAGCAATGTTCGGAATCGAGCAATTAAACCAATAGTCCCCGAAGACAGAGACTAGTGTGCAGGTTGAATCCGAAAAATGCAAAAGAAGGGTAATCACAATCGAATAAGTCATGTGCTAGTTTCCTAAGACTGAAACTATGCCTAATAGAACTTCAATCACAACTCTATAAGAGCGGTTGTGCCTTGTTATTTAACTGTAATCCATCATCCCAATATGACAGGAATAATAAGCGAAGCCTAATTTACTAAGGACCCAACTTCTAAAGCAGAGGAAGTCCCTCCGCAAGACTAAAGATCAAATGACCGGAAAGTCATTTTCAACAATAAAACTTGGTATTTGGCCCTATCGGGTGTGTTTTAGTGTAAATAATATCCTTGTATATTCAACATCCGAAATCCAAGGGAAGTCGGCGTATGTTGACCAATCGGGTTCTGAGCCTTAACCGGGGCAGATGTAATGCGTTATCTACATGAGAAGAGTCCAGTATCTCGAATACTACAAATGAACAATCTAGTGTAGATAGCTTGCTTACATTTAAAAAATAATCCATATCATCCTTTGAAATTATCTTTTCCACATTTACCAATTATAGATTGATTATTGGTAATGGCACCGCTGTCCGAAGCGATGTGGTAAACTTTTCTTTTCAAGATCACTAGAGTACAAAAATGGAAAGAGAGATACGATTGAATCGTCCACTATATCCGATTTTGGAATAAACCATCCCATTAAAATTCGAAAAGGCGACATGAACTTAACCAAGTCCTCGAAAAGAAACTTTAAAGACAATGAGCAAGACTTTGCTCCAGAACGACATACAATTCTTCGAGAAAAATTTTAGCTTCACCGCCAATCGAGTTAAAACTATATAGGTCGACTTCAAACCATGGTTTTAAATCTCCTATATCTCGCCCGAGATCTCATTTTCACACTTAAACGAGACGAGACATCAAATCTCCTCCATATCTCCCTCGATACTCATCTCGTTCGAGATATTCAAATCTCACCCGATATATGGATCAAAATCTCAATCCGAGATCTCACCCGAAGTTATACATTTTTCTTATTTTCCATAATAATTTTTATTTTCATATTGATTTAAAAGAAACTACTCAATCCAATTATAATTTACCAACTTCTTGAACATATTCTTTACTTTTTATCTTAATGAGTCATAGCGAAAGGTTCACTTCTTTATTACGTTCAAATAAAAGGATATTATTCAATCATTACCAAATCAATTAAGCTAATCAAGCTACTACTCTTCTAAAAGTATTTCTTTTTCCATGTAAATCAAGTATGTTACCATTTTTATTTTTACTAAGAAAGTTATAATCGTTAAATAAATTTTTGACGCATCAATTTTAAACACATAAGTACATCCGAGATATTCCCGAGATGCATTATAAGACCCGAGATGTCAATCCGAGATGTACACCCGATATGTACTCATCTCGTCCGAGATCTCTCCCGATACGAGATAACTTGTGTAGAAATTCCGAGACGAAACGTGACCGAAATCCGATATTTAAAACCTTGCTCCAAACCAACATCATGCACCCACTTATCGACCAAAACCCTTGTGTAACTATGAAGCAAAGATTGCATAATCAATACTAGGAATTGAAATTCAAATCGAAATCAAAAAATAAACGGACATCAGGAGTCAATCAACTAAAAACAACATTTTGAAATGGACCCCGACCATTCACTAAAATTCACAGAATAGCAATCTGAAACTTGTCTTATCACAGAGCACACTTTATTTAAAAGCATACTCTGAAGGGCAAATGACCGGGTTTCTAAACCAGCAGAATTCAATAGGTGTTAGAATATCCAAACTAAGCCAAAATGACTTGAAACTTGAACAAGGCATCTAAAAGAACAAGCTAATGGAACTTAAGAGAAAGAAGCCAAAAATCCACTAAGTAGACGGATCGCTGGAAATCCGTCACCCATGGATCACTGGCGATCCAAAAGAAAGCATTATAAGTTGTCAAAGCCTCTTGCATCAAGATCTAATACCTTTTCTAAGAATACTTACCAAGTTTCATAGCATTCTAAGTAGCATAGTTCAAGAGTAAAGGCTCATCCGATTCAAGTTGTTTACCCACTTTTCAAGCAAAGCAACTAATTTAAACCAGACCTAGATAAATCATACGGAGTTGAACCAACATAAAATCTTAAGAGAACGCTTAGAAGACATAAAAGTAGGCACTGACCAAAAATGAGCTTGAATGGATAAGGCTAGATGGATCGCTAGCGACCTAACTAGATGGATCGCTAGCAACCCATGTAGATTGGGACCCACCATCTGAAAATTTTGTGGTAGGTCCTTGAAACCCTTTAGAGTGTATCTACAAAGTTTCGTTTGATTTTGTTAAATTTGAGCGAGTTATGGATGATTCTTCTAGACCAAATGACCCACGAAGACGGATGATCAAACAAACTCCAAAAGACTTGATATTTGGATAAGGCATTTAAATAAAAGATAGAAAGACAACCAAACAAAAATCACTCAAAATTATGCTAAGATGATGGATATCTAGTGATCCAAACCCTATGGATAACTAATGATCCATCCAATATGGATAGCTAGGGAACCATCAAGATAGTTGGGATCGCCCTCAAACTTTCCGATCTCCTTCATAGCACTAAGTAAAGGCTTCTGGTAGAAAAATATGCCCAGTTAATGGACAGCTAGCGATCCATCCCCTATGGATAGCTAATGATCCATCCTCTATAGATAGCTAACGATCCATCAAGATAGGTCGAATCACCCTCAAACTTTCTGAGCCCCTTTATAGCACTAAATACAGGCTTCTGGTAGAAAAATATGCTAAGTTGATGGATATCTAGCGATCCATAGAAATCACTTAGATTGATTTGAGATTTTTGGTGATGACTTGGCATAAAAACTGGAATCTTTTGCACTAAAACATTGAACTCATGTGCTCTCCAACCCCTATAAACACAATCCTACCTGCAACATAAACATGATCTTCTGGAATGGCTGTTGAAACTCCATAGAAACTACTCTTCACTCTTCTCCTCCCACATAATAGTGATCTAAAGGATTCGCTATGATTCTATAGTGAACTCTAATTTTGGTGACTTGATCTAATTTACAAGATCCAATCAAATTGTAATCAGATTCAACTTGTAATTGTAGTCAGTCAATAACAAAAGTTATAAAGTGGACATAGGCTTGTTTAACAGGCAAACCACTATAAAAAATCTCTTGTCTCTTTACTTTATCTACATGCAATTATTCCTTATCTCTATTTTATTTTCCTTGATAAATAGGACTGGTGCTTTCACACTCAATGCAGGGTGTTGATCCATTTTTTGGGTTAACATAAATGTTGTAGAAATCTATTTCTAGCTTGGTTGTGATTTTTTTGTTATTGCTTATGTTTATATAATTTTTAAAAAATCGACATATTTTTATTTGTTACTAGATTTAAAAAAGAAAATAAGCTTATTATTAAGTTTTAAAATAAACTACCCGCTCTATGTTTTGTTAATAACCATCTTCATTTTCTTAGTTCAAAATCCATACCACACAAACCATTCTCACTTAGCTAAAACAACCAACTAGGAAATCGTTATTTATTGTCTATAGTATTTATTAAAAATAGTCGGGTGGCATTCCTTTGAGTAGGGTGGCCGTAGTGTGTCAATTACAGTAAGTGGATGGAAATGTGTCAGTTTTCGGCGAGCTTGATTTGTTGAATAGATTGTACAGTCATGTTCATAATTGAAAATCATGAATTTAAGAGCAGGTCTCATGATTTTAGGTGGTCGAGTTTAGTGGTGCAAAGATGATCATTTTTTTTTTCAAAAATCGATTTTCGAAGACCGAAGCATCAAGGTGATTAGAGGTGGCATGGGAAGCAGCCTTGGGTGACGATTGAGGTATAGGAAGTGACCGCATGATGTATGGTGGTCGGTGGCGGCTAAGTGATATCGAGTTAGGGTTTAGGACTTTTGGATGTTGGTTTGAAAACTGTGCATCACTGTGGAAATTGGGGGCAACGAGCGGTCCGTGCCTTAGTGGAGAGGTGAAGTACGGTATTGGCATCCAATGGTGGTGGCGATGTGATCTGGCGATGGTCGAAGCTTCGGTTAGGGGTGGATGTTTGAATTTGAGCGAGTTTTTTAAATTTTGGGTTTATGTTTGGATTTCAATTTAGACGAGGGGAGGCAAAGTCGAGGGGGGTAGGTGGGTTATGCATGGTCGGCGGAGTTTGTAGGCGTGGTCGATAGGTCAATTAGCGATCAAAGGAGGGTGTGAACTTGCATGAGAGAATGGTGGTGCACTATGTTTTTGGATTCTAGGTTTTGATTTTATATTTGATTTATGAATAGGTTTTAGGAAGGAGAAGCTTGAGCATGGGTTTGGATTATGGGCCTTTGACCAAGGTTTGTTTAAAAAAATTTGCTAATTAGTTTTTAAAATTTTCAAAAGGTTTAAACTTTAACAAATTATAATGAGCCCTTACGGAGTACGATTGACCTGTGGATTTTGATTCTTGGTTTATATAATTGAATAGAACACATTCGTACAACTATTCGACCAATCTGTTAAAATAAAAAATATGGTTAAAATTTATAGTCATAGAAAATAATCATGTTGTTTGGCAGTTATAATTTATCATTGACATGTAGTTAGTAGAATAAAACATGGTTCTGCTACTTAAATTGAATATATCTTATTGGAAATTTATTTAGCGAAATAAATCCCCGTTTTTCTATTTTATTAATTTGGACATTTATTGATATGTCAGTTGACTTGGAAAGATGATGTGTTATCTGTCGTTTGTTAATTATGGATTTTATTTACATATTTTTTGCTTATGTAAATATCAGTTATATGTTTTGGATTATTGAACTGAAAATAGAATAGCTTGTCTTAGTGCCAGTGTGGACGCTAAGCTTCTTTCCAAAATTCTAAAAGGAAATGGATTTGGATATATCTTGAATTTAAATATTTTAAGTAAAATGTTTTCTATATTTAAATGGTTAAGTTAATATTATAAATAACAATAATATTTTAAATTTAACCAATTTTTGATAATGATGTTAAGTTAATTAGTTATTAATAAAATAAGTTGCTTTAAAATTAATTAATTACTTTATAAAAGTTGATTTAAAAGTTAATTAATTATTTTATTAACGATATTTGAAGTTAGTAAATGATTTGATGTGACGTTTTGAAATTTATCAATTACTTATTAACAGCAATTTACTTAATTATTCATTATGGTGTTTTAAAGTTAATTAATTATTTACTAATGATGTTTTAAACTTAATAAATTATTTATTTGGGAGGTTTTAAAGGTAATCAATTTATTTAATAAAAAGTATTTACAGTAGTAAATTATTTTACAAGAAGAATTATTATTTTTATGAAGGGTTTGTTAAAGATATAAATTGGAAAGAGATCCTAGAATTTGGAAAAGAATTTTTGGGTTTATAAAACTTTGATTTTATATGAATTGGATCACTTATGAAAAATAATTTTTTTGAAATTAATAATTAATCCTTCTTAGTTATGTGGTATGGAAACACCTTGCCGTACTTAAGACCAAAGGATTATTATGATATCACTGGATTTTCTATAGAAATGTTTTGTTTATCGTAAGGTAAAAACCTATCCGTGTTTATGTGTGTCGTGGTCTTACGAGGTACCTTTATTTTGAATGGTTTTTAAAACATTAAGAATTAATTTGATTGTGTTTATCATGCTATTTTTACTAGACCGATCTGAGTTTATTTTTTCTTATAATGCTTGGATCGGCCCGAGCATGTTTTTCAGATTTGGCTGGACATTTTGGAGCTTCAGAAAAAGTGTTAGATGCCTCCAAGATATACTCCTATATTTTCTTTAATCCTCCATTGTTTTTTTTCTTGTTGTATTTGTCAAAAATTGTTAGGACAAGTTGTTATAACAACCCAAAGCTGATGATTGATTAGTTTTGCTCTGATTTTATGAATGTATATTAAAGTTCGGTTTTCTTTTGTAAAAGATCATTGGTGTATTATACATTACGCGTCATGGTGTGAGTTTTTGTTCTATACTTTTCCTTTCTCCCTAACATTTATCCTTTCGCCATTTGGATGCTCGATAAGTGAATACCACGGATGTATTATTGTCAGCTTTTAAGTATTAAAAAGGTGGGTTGTTATAATTGGTATCAATGCTTAGGTTAAGTGAACACCCAGGCTTTGGTAGGGTAGACTAATTAGAGATAGGGTTAGTAATAACCAAGAATGAGTTTGATCGTGTATATATATCGGTGTGGATTCATTAGTGACATAAAAATGTTTTATATCGTGTTAATTTGCCGGTTGGGTGGTTTATGAATTCTGGTCCATATAGAAGATACAACTGTATAGGAGTGTCAAAACTTTCGAATAAGATAAACCGACATAGTATTATTTTGAATTTGGTTAAATGAAATAATTTTACCTAGGACAATCTTTCACATATAAAGGGATAGTTTTCAAAATTTATATAGTTATTTTTGATGTATTTGTTTGTTAGGAGATGATAATATGAAATTATTATCATTTAGGGTTTGGATTAATCATCCTCGTCTAGTTTTGAGCATTGTCTACTATTTGTTGATTGATAAGTAATTTTTCTTTTAAAATACCTAGGTTGGGTAGATAGAAATTGTGGGAACATTGAAACGAACACCTTATGACTTAAGTTTCGCCATTTGACCATAGAACGTTCGACGATAATGTTAGGTTAAAACTAGATTTTAAATTAAGGATGTTTATTAAAAGAAAGCTTTAATATTTTGAAATAAATATATGAGTAATGGTTTTATAAAGATTGATTTCATGAAAGTTAGTTTTATAAAGATGTAAAACTTATAGAGATGTGTTTTACAAATAAAAGGGATTTCTAAGGATTCAAAAATCCCATGATCTTGAATTTTTTTTGAAAGCTTCTAAGAAAAGTAGTTTTACCTAGAACTTTTTACAAGTAAATGTTTTGGAAAGCAAATTTTTAAGTAAAGTTTACTTCCTTTGGATAGTTTGGAGGAAAATGCCTCGATTAGTTTTGTGGTAATCTGAATAATCTTCTAAGTGACAGTCGGGTGTTTGCCTAGGTAAATATTGTAATGCACTTAGTAAATCATTCCCTTTAGCATTATACAATCTAAAATGAGTTCGAATCCGAACAAACACAAAGCATGTTGGAAACTAATATTTTTTTTGAACCTATTTTTGTGTAAATATATACATAATTGTTTCAAAAAGTGAATTTTGAAAAAGAAGAAGTATTTTTTTGTTGGGGATGCGGATTAAGGATCTTAAGGCAGAAATAACACTAGAGGGGGGGGGGGGGGGTGAATAGTGTTTTAAAGAATATATGAACTATATGACTAAATTAGAACTTTCAACACAAATCTAAACAGAATTCTAACACAGAATGATCACAGAACATATAACAAATGCAAATAGTAAAGTAAAGCAAGTAAAAGGAAAGAACACACCGGATTTTATACTGGTTCTGAATCCTCCTACATCCAGTCCTGCACCAAGGCAATATCCTTGTACAGATTTTTATAAGCCAATATTCAAATTACAACCCTCAATTTCTAAGGCCTTGAGGATCCCTCCTATCTCCGAGTCTGGGGTAAACTCTCTTGATTTACGGGACATAAGATCACCCTTATACTTCTTAATAACAATCCTTTTGAATGGATAGATTCTATGGACTTTTTTAATACAAATTAATCCTATAACTCTGAATAGAACTTTGATATTTAGTAGAATGATGGAGAATCAAATAAAGAGAGTATCTAAATGATTTCCTATTGAGAACTTGGCAGAATGATGGCACGATCTTGAAAATATGAAGTTTTATGGATATGGAATGGTGGAGAAGAAAGAGTGAAGAAAAAAATAAAATTGGTTGTTAAAAAATTCGTTTTGGAAGCCTTTATATAGATGCACAACAGTCATAACCATTGGCGAAAGGTTTTTGAACGAATGGACACTTCTTTTGAAATTTGAATTTTGAATCCAACTGTCACCATGTCGACATGGGGTATCCCCATATGTCGACATCCCTCAGTTCAAAATTGTAGAGATGTTGTTTTGTAAAAGCATTTGAATTTAAAACAAGTTGAAACTTCTCTGAAGCAAAATAAAGTGTTTAAACACTATTTTGAGATAGAGAATGAATATAAAACCTTATTTTAAATATATATATATATATATAATTGATATAGACCGTCAATTATATAAGTAATATTTAAAATCATAATAAGTTTTGATGTTTTAAAAATAGAAGTTTTTAAAATCAGAATGGAGGAATATTTCAAGGCTAAAACAAAGTTTGAAAACATTTTTGAAAACATGATTTTGAAAGCTAAAATATTTTGAAAAACAGATTTAAAAACATTTTGAAAAATCTATTCAAACTGAAATTACAAGAACCTTCCTACAGAGCTCCTCCATAGGACTCGAGAACTTGTACAAAGTAGTTTAAATGATTTTGGTTTTCGTGGGTTTGTAAGCCACTTGTCGTAGGTTTGTAAGCTACTTGTCGTGGGTTTGTTAGCCACTGGTTTCGATAGAAATTGGGTTCCATCCCAAAAGAAAATTAGAAGAAAGATGAGAGTGCTATTATGAAGTTTTAACAAAATACTAGACACTTATCTTGAGATCTTGAAATCTTGATTCTCTAGAGTCTTGAATCTTGAATCTCTAATCTTCATCTTGATGCTTGAGTCTTTATACTGATCAGTCTTCGATAATACCTGCATATACTTCCTATATATATATATCTATATAGAAATGTTAGTATATATTTTATAAAGTAAAGTATAATAACTATATAAGGTTGTTGTCATCAAAACATCATCAACTCAGTTCCTAACAATCTCCCCCTTTTTGATGATGACAACCTTTATTTATAAAATATTCTTACCATACCATAACTCCCCATAACTCCCCCTTACTCCGTGACTTCTTCTTAAAACTACAATTCCCCTTTATTCCATGCCTCCCCCTTACACCAAGCATATATATTTTTATAACTTTCTCCCCCTTTGTCATCAACGAAAAGGAATAAAAGATTTACCTGTTCTAAAGTATATATAGAATAAAAGTGTAAAGTGAACGTGTAAGTGATCAAGTGTGTGTGCATATATATAAGTGTAACTTGACAATCAAATCAATATCATACATAGCAAACCAATCATGTATAGTATATGAAGTTATATGCAAACCAAATCCAAATCAAACTTAAGTAAACAATTCAATCAAATCCTAATCAAATCTAAATCAAATCAAATCAAACAAACAAACAAACATACATAATGATTAGACATTCCTTGGGACTTCCACCCATCCATGTTCTCCAAAGATAGGATCAATTTTGATAACATCTCAATTATCTTTGTCGAGAGTGACTGGTGGATTTGCTTCGGGATTGTTTTTGCTAAGGCTTGAGATCATCCAACGAAGTGCGTCGAAGTGTTTCTCTTGCTCTTTGATCATCTGCATTTGGCTTAATTCTAAGTGCCTTTGATTTCTAAGTATAAAAGAAAGAATATTCTTGAAAGAAGTAAGAGTTTCTTCAAGATTTTCACTTAAATTCTTAATTGGAGAAGCCATAATTTAAGAAATAAGTTGAAGTATGAGAGGAGATGAATAGGAATGGAGGTTGAGAAGTTTTTTTGGAAAAAAAATAAGTATTTATAGGTGTTATTGGCTGTTCAAAATGAATTTTCACTTGGTAGTTACAAGAATTTGAAGTTAGAAATTGTAACTACTTTCTGACTGTTATATGTCGACATGGGGGATGCGGCATGTCGACATGGTCTAGACAGAATGACCAAGTTGAGTTATTTTTGATTTTTAAGTTTATTTTTATACTAGTGAGCTATATAAACTTAAAATAAATAATTATCAGAGATATATAAAGCTGGAAAACGGAGAATAAGATAACATTACTTATATTAGTTAACTTACATAATCTTAACTAAAAAAGTAGAAAATACAAAGATAGATAAACGATAGCTAGAGAGATAATGGCTAGGATTAGTTTGATGAAGATGATGATGAAGACAAGCCAAGTTTCCTGCCTATCTTCCCAAAGAACTTGTCGATCTTGGTGGAGATTTTATCCATTTTCTTGCTAATAGATCTCTTAAGAACCTTTTGGTTTTGAGCAAGTATCTTTTGGTTCTTGAGTATGGTTTTGTTGGATGGATTGGCGGGTGTATGTGGATATTCTATACTTTCCAAAGAGGTATTTTCATCTTCCTCTTCTTCTTCAATTTCCATTCCTTCCCCTTCTTCTTCCTCTTCTTCTTCCTCTTCTTTCATCTCTTCATGAGCAAGTCTCTCTTCCTTTTCGGCAAGTGTTTCATATGGTTGAAACATAAGTGGAATTTTCATAAGAGAAATGTTCCCATGATTGAACACTTTTCTACTTACAAACTCTTCCTTTTTAATATCCACACCAAAATAATTGAAAATCCGAGTAAGGTAAATTCCATGATAAAGAGTGTTTTCTCCCATATTAAATTTTTTGGGTCTTAACTCATCCAAAATAGTTTGTGCCCAATTAATATCATATTTTCCAAAAATAGCAAAAAGAGCTTTACACACTTTTGAGGTGGGATTATTGTAGTTTCCCGACCTAGGAATAATTGTGTGTTGAATAAGAAGGTTGACAATTCTTGCTTTTGGGCGGAAAAAGCGATTCTTAAAATCCATGTGGTTATCGTTTTCAAAAATGTGATGAAAAGTCTCTCGATCGGTTTCATTGATTTGAAATTCCGAGAGATTCATACCGGTAGATTTGCAAACCAAAATAGTACCCAAAATATCGGAATCCAAAACAATAAGTGTTCCTTTAACACTACTCCAAATTTGATCTTCATTTCCATTATAAAATCCATGATTTAGGTTTGCATAAAACATTTTGACAAGGTTTGGATAACAAACGAAATCATTTTGCTTGTTATCAATCAAGCTAAGAATGGAGTTTTCTTCAAAAAGTTGATCGATTTCATAAGAAGAAAAATAATCAAAAATGGCAAATTTTCCCGTATTGACTTTACCATAGTTTACATAGCTTATGTAAGCTTTGATAGCCTCCGGGTCATTGAAAAGATCATTTTTGATGGATTTGGGCAGTCTCATAGTTGATGGGTTACTTGAGGAAGCCATTGATGAGTGTTTGAGAGGAGTAGAAGATAATGAAGAAGGTTTGAATTATGAGAATAAAGTGAAAAGAGATGATAAGAGAAGTATATTAAATAGATTCTCTAAAGTCATTTTCTCTAGTCAAGAGGTATCTTTTCAGAATTTTGAAGTAAGTGAAAAGGTGGAGAGAAATTCAAAAGTTTGAATTCAAATTTTGAATTCAAATTTTGAAATCAAATTTCTGAGAGGCATGTCGACATGGGGTATCATGGCATGTCGACATGTGCCTGTTGAATTTGAAAGAAGGTGTCTATTTCTAAAATCTAATAAATTCCTAAAATCCTAAGAAAACTAATCTATATTCTATATCTATATTTAATTCCAGTAATAATATTAAATATAATAATATTAAAATATTTTAATATTTAAAATATTATTAAAATAATATTATTTTGAATTTAAAAATTCAAATTTCAAAGGGTGATTTTGAATTTAAAAATTCAAGAAATTGCAAACAAAATGAAAGCAAGCAAGCATCCAATAAAATTAAAATAAATGTGTACCTATTTTTAGATCCAAACTCCGATCGTCTTCTGATTCGAGAATATCCATGAAGCACAGATTTGAATTATCAGTTTTCTTCTCGTCATCACTAGATGAATCTGAATCGTCAAGAGTTGCTGCATATGCCTTCTTTCTTTTCTTTGGTTGCTCATTGTTTGGTTGAAATGTCTGTTTGTCTGGATATGGACAATCCATCTTGTAGTGCCCTGTTTTGTTGCAGTTATAGCATCTATCACCATTATTGTTGTTGTTGTAGTTCTCCGAAGTATTTCTGGAATTTCTTTGATCATTTCTTTTAAAGTTATTCATCTTTCTATACTTCAGAAATTTCCTAAAATTTCTGGTCATGAAAGCAATTTCTTCATCACTCCCTTGTTCTGAATCTTCAGTTGTTGCTTTGAATGCAATCGATTTCATTTCCGTTGCCTTAGATTCTTTTCTCCCTTGTAGTTGAACTTCACAAGATATTAGATTACCGATTAACTCTTCGATCTTCATTTGACTAACATCATTTGCCTCTTCAATAGTAAGTGTCTTTTGATCCCATTCTGGAGTGTGTGAATTGAGTATTTTTATGACTTGATCTTCTTCTAAGAAACCCTTTCCTAAAGCAATCAATGAGTGTACAATGTCTTGAAATCGACAATACATGTCGGAAATAGACTCATTTTCATGCATTTTAAATAATTGAAACTGGTTAGTTAATATGGAAATTTTAGTCTGTTTAACTTTGCTTGTTCCTTCATGAGTTACTTGCAAAGTTTTCCAGATTTCAAATGCAGACTTACAAACAGAGACTGTATTAAACTCATTCCTATCTAGTGAACAAAATAGTATATTCATAGCCTTAGAATTGTTTTGTGCAACTGTCTTTTGCTCAGTAGTCCACTGGGAAAAATTTGTAGTTAGTTTAACATATTCAATTTGTGTCATATTCCAAGTATCTAAACTTATGGATTGTAAATAAATTTTCATCCTACATGCCCAATATGCATAATTACTGCCATTAAAAAGTGGTGGTCTGACAGTAGACTGACCTTCTACAAATGAACTAGTGTTAGTACTTGTGTTGACAGACGTAGTAGTGACAAGAGTGACATTACTAGTGTGTTGTGCCATTAAAACTTTTCAAAATTTCAGATTATGAAAACAATGAAAACCAATGCTCTGTTACCAATTGTTGGGGATGCGGATTAAGGATCTTAAGGCAGAAATAACACTAGAGGGGGAGGGGGGTGAATAGTGTTTTAAAGAATATATGAACTATATGACTAAATTAAAACTTTCAACACAAATCTAAACAGAATTCTAACACAGAATGATCACAGAACATATAACAAATGCAAATAGTAAAATAAAGCAAGTAAAAGGAAAGAACACACCGGATTTTATACTGGTTCGGAATCCTCCTACATCCAGTCCTGCACCAAGGCAATATCCTTGTACAGATTTTTATAAGCCAATATCCAAATTACAACCCTCAATTTCTAAGGTCTTGAAGAACCCTCCTATCTCCGAGTCTGGGGTAAACTCTCTTGATTTACGGGACACAAGATCACCCTTATACTTCTTAATAACAATCCTTTTGAATGGACAGACTCTATGGAATTTTTGAATACAAATTAATCCTATAACTCTGAATAGCACTTTGATCTTTAGTAGAATGATGGAGAATCAAATAGAGAGAGTATCTAAATGATTTCCTATTGACAATTTGGCAGCATGATAGCACGATCTTGAAAATATGAAGTTTTATGGATATGGAATGGTGGAGAAGAAAGAGTGAAGAAAAAAAATTAAAATTGGTTGTTAAAAAATTCGTTTTGTAAGCCTTTATATAGATGCACAATAGTCATAACCATTGGTGAAAGGTTTTTGAACGAATGGACACTTCTTTTGAAATTTGAATTTTGAATCCAACTGTCACTATGTCGACATGGGGTATCCCCATATGTCGACATCCCTCAGTTCAAAATTATAGAGATGTTGTTTTGTAAAAGCATTTGAATTTAAAACAAGTTGAAACTTCTCTGAAGCAAAATAAAGTGTTTAAACAATATTTTGAGATAGAGAATAAAAATAAAACATTATTTTAAATATATATATATATATATAATTGATATAGACCGTAAATTATATAAGTAATATTTAAAATCAGAATAAGTTTTGATGTTTTAAAAATAGAAGTTTTTAAAATCAGAATGGAGGAATATTTCAAGGCTAAAACAAAGTTTGAAAACATTTTTGAAAACATGATTTTGAAAGCTAAAACATTTTAAAAAACAGATTTAAAAACATTTTGAAAAATCTATTCAAACTGAAATTGCAAGAACCTTCCTACAGAGCTCCTCCATAGGACTCGAGAACTTATACAAAGTAGTTTAAATATTTTGATTTTCGTGGGTTTGTAAGCCACTGGTCGTAGGTTTGTAAGCTACTTGTCGTGGGTTTTTAAGCCACTGGTTTCGATAGAAATTGGTTTCTATCCCAAAAGAAAATTGGAAGAAAGATGAGAGTGCTATTATGAAGTTTTAACAAAATACTAGACACTTATCTTGAGATCTTGAAATCTTGATTCTCTAGAGTCTTGAATCTTGAATCTCTAATCTTCATCTTGATGCTTGAGTCTTTATACTGATCAGTCTTCGATAATACCTGCATATACTTCCTATATATATATATATCTATAGAAATGTTAGTATATATTTTATAAAGTAAAGTATAATAACTATATAAGGTTGTTGTCATCAAAACATCATCAACTCAGTTCCTACCATTTTTATGTTAACTAGTTCGAGTGGCCCTAAAATAGCTAAAAATGGGAAAGGGGTGTGTTCGAGTGGTAAGCATTTCTCTTAAGTATCATTCTTCTTGGTTAGGAAATATATGACACAATTTGATAGCACCTAGTTCCTTAGTATCATTTTGGGGTTAACCGGGCTTTTTATATTCTATGGTTAAAATATATAGAATCATTTCAAAAAGGAGGTTTTCAATAAAATTAGGTACTTGGATTTTGAGTTTGCTTAAGAGAAACAACTATAAAATAAAAAGGTTTGAATCAGATTATGGAATATACTCTTAGGACATAATATGGTAGTATAAAAGTTAAACTTAAATTTAGTTTTTATGAAATATTTTCATAAATGACCTTAATGGTAAAAAGAAATTGGTATTTGGGAGAAGAATTAAAATAAGAACATAAGTTGAACGTAAATCATTTCTTTTTTTCCACATAGTTCTTGATCCAAGATTCGAGTACATGACTTTGAAGTGTTTAATTTCATTCCACAATAAGGATCTATCAATCGAGTTCTTGACGGCGAACACCACATGAGGATTCTTGATACAAAACCAAGGTTTTCTATCATAAGCATATGGCTATATGTGGAAAACGAGGGTTTCTAATAAAGAAGCCTGATCAGAGTCCGCACTAGGGAATCAGGTGAGTGATGCTAGTTGGAATTGAAGTTATGTATCCGACTAAATATTGAATTATATTTTGCATGTGGATGATCTATGAACATCATACAGACTTATAAGTAATATTGAGTATTCTTTTTGAGAGAAATGTGTGGTCCTCTAAGGTAGAGGAGAGCACACATGTACACACACGCAGATATATATATATATATATATATATATATATATATATATATATATATATCACTAGTAATAAAGGAGCTGCCAACAAGCCTAGCAGACAGCAAAACCCATCGTGCAAAAAAATGAAAAATAAAACCTCCCAAAAGCCTAAAAACTAAAGACTCTCTCTAAGCAATCTACACAAACTAGAAATTAATGACTGAAACAACTTCACGAACAGAGCAGTCTTCTGCAACAATGCCCACAACACTAACCACAACAACCAAAACCTGAAAAATCTCAAAATAACAAACCCATAAACTCTAGCCACAAACAGACTCCAAAACAACAATCACCATAAAAACATCCTTAAACCTGCATCCACCCTCATGCATAAGACTTAGAAGCTTTACATTTCAGCCGTGGACATCTTCTAATGCTAGCAGTTGAAATACACCTACTAATTCTTTTACCAACTTTGGGTATAGGAGTAGAAACATGAGCATGAATAGTAGATGAAGAAGATCTTCTTAGAGTGGCGAGGCAGCAGTACACAATAAATTTGAAAGGTCCAATGTAATAATAAATAACCTTCCTATACAGCCTCCCTAAATTTATTTCTATACCTAACCATACATGTAGCCTCATCACCCTATTTACAAAAAAGCTCCATGATTCAACTCCATGGTCATCAAAAACGCTGAATAGTTACACATTTGACATACTAGCAGATGAAGAGCATGAAACACGCTGAATCATAGCATCTACACTATCACCACTCACAAAACCAACATCGCCAGAAAAAAATCAAATTTACAGCATCTTTATTTCCATTAATAATATTATTAGCTCTAAAATCATTCACACCAATGTTAACATTCATTTTACTATTGACATCGGCCAATATATAAATGCCGTCTCCTAGCCGCGTCTCCATCACTTATGATCGAAATGCCCTAACATCTAAAGCATTGCAACCACTCTCTTCTCCAATAACTATCTCACTATTATTGATATTTGCATCTAAGCGCAATCCTTCCTTAAAATCAACTACTCCAAAACATACAGCTATATCATCTCTCAAATGATAACATCAGATACCCTATCCAGATTAGCAACGCCATTCAGTTTTCCCTCATCACCAGTTACAACATCAACTGACTGAATCTCCATCTTCCCTGTTACAGCTAAAATTCTACCATCCAAATCATCTGGAATCACATCTCTTACCTCATCATAATAATCAAGCAAAACACCCTCATCTTTGTGCAAACCTATCTCCGGAGAAGCACTTGTCCATTGAGTGTCATCATGCACACCGATATCCTTGTGTGCATCATCTAATGAATCTATGATCAAGCCCACATTCTCTGCCAGTATCACCACTTCATTGATTTCGAGCAATCCATCACCAACTTTACTTTCAAGTTCACCATCATCACAAATATTCAATATATTACTTTCAAAAAAACTGTAACGACCCAGAATTTTTGAACATTTGAAAATAAAATATTTAATTAATTTTAAATATTTGAAAGATGGTTTAGGTTGAATTCTCAATATAACTATGAATATGGCGATCAAATTATAGAGTTTAATCTATTGGAAGTTGAATAAAAATTTGAATCTTCAATTTTAAGCCGATTAAAAATATTTCAAAGGCTTGTGAAATTCATATTGATAATACTGAAGATAATAGAAGCTTCGGAATTGAGTTTGAAACTGATTTGTTCAGTTTTGAAATTTTTATCGTTTGAATCGATATTTAAAATAGCCTTCCGAGGCACAGTCTCGGATTTCGACGAAACCAGTTCCATTGGGTCCGTAATATTTAATTATTATCGGATTTCAAATTTCGTATTTTTTGGAGTTGTTATGTGAGCACACAGTGAGTAAACGCTTTTGAATTAAATCGAATTCGATTTAAATTTAAACTTTTAAAATTTGTCACATCAGTTACTTTTCATCCCTAAAATCATGCCTAACATTATGCCTAAAATCACGTAGATGATCACGGAGGCAAAACACATTCTCTTTGTAAATCGTGCAACCCATATTCTTTCAGTTTTAAATTACCATCTTCCCTCGTTCAAAAAAACAAAATCACGAAGTTAAAAATCATGGCCGCTTCTGAAAAAAATCACGAGCTTGTTTTTCTATCCCCACATTTATTTTCCGTTCCCCTCCTTCAACAAACCCAAAATCATTTCGTTCGAATTCAAATCATGGCCGAAACAAAACCTTCCTCCTTTCAAATAACTTCAGAATCATTCTGTTATTTTGGAAATTGGGCAAATTCGATTCGAACTCAAGACCTAATCAATCTCGAATCAGCAACGACGTGGACGAGGTGGCGACTTCATGCTACGATGGAGGCGCAGGCGAACGCGTGCGTGCTCGCGCGTGGGTGAAGGCGGCGATGTCGCGATGGATCTGGGTGCCGCGCGATTCGAGGAGGAGGGGAAGCGTTCAGGCGATGATGCGTGCTCGATTGGGGGTTGTCGGGGCTACAAGATGATGGTGGGATTCTCGAGCAAGCAAGGGGGGCGGCTGTGCTCTTCATTTCGCGTGAGGTATTAGATTTATTTGTTATTAAATATGAAATACTGTTAAATATAAGTATAAAACTTTGAAGAAAAATAGTAATTTTAAGAGCCGAGCAGTTTATATAAATTTAGATTTCCATTTTAAAATATATATATATATATATATAGTCAAATATATATATATATATAATAATCAACAGCAGTTTTGTTTTAATAGATAGATATATGCAGTTTTATAGTGAAACAGAAAAATAATGTAATATATATATATATATATATATATATTTAGGAGATTCAGAAATTTTTATATCTTCATATAGAAAAGTTAGTGTATATATATATATATATATATATATATATATATAAAGTTTTAAACAAAACTGTTTTTGAAATGTAAATGTGGTGAGAGTGTTTTATCAACTTACTATTGAGATTTAAAATATGTGAATATATATACATACATATAGGTTGAAAGAAATTTTATTTTATTTAATATAGGCATACGTAGTAAAACAAAAATTTGTAGATAGGTAAGATTTTTTAAAGAAAAGAATTAGTTTAAAACTAATTTTTAGTTAAGTCAGATTTTAAATGAAGTTGATTATTCGATTGTTCGAATATTTATAAATTGTATGAATTGTTTATACAAGGTTTAAAAATAGGAATTTTAAATGATAATATAAACTGTTATTATTTTTAAGTATAGGTATTTGTAGTCTAAATAAAATTTATTTTTAAAAGGAAAAGTTTTGGTTTTAATTAAATAATTAGATTACATAAAATTATAAAAAGGAAAATTAGCTTTAGATTTTAAATTATAATTAAATAAAAAAAAATTTGAAAAGAGAAATTGTTAATTTAAACTATCAAAACGAAAAATGGATTAATTGGTTTAATTCGAATATTAATAAAATCATTGGCTAATTTAATTTACCTAATAAGAATTTAATTTATTGGATAAAATGATTTATTTAAAGGGAATTTAGATTAAAACTTAATTTTTTATAATTATTTAAAAGAAATTGATTTAAAAAGAAAATCACCGATGAATCAAAATTATCAAATGAAAATTTATTATTCGATTTGTTCGAATATTAATAAATTGTGTAAATATTTATACAAGGTATAAATCAAGAAAATCGAGTCAAGATGGAAAATGGATTGCTAATAAAAGCAAAGGCGAGAACTTCTCACTCAAAAAATTTATAAGTTGGATTTGCAGTTATTGATTGATTGCTATTTGGTTGTGATATTAGATATAGTAGGATATATCTATATATATTAGCAATATATATATATATATATATATATATATATATATATTGGCATATGTATATATTGCAGTTGATTGATTTCCCGCATTGTATAGCGGATGAGACCCTATTGCGCCGCCTATTAAGCGGATAATATTTTATAAATCCCATATACCGCAATATTCCACCTCGAAGTGGAATGGGTATTGTGCTAATGTCTGTGGATGCAGGGAAACAGGTTGGAGGGATCCAACTGGATTCCTTACAAATATTTATTTGATTTCAGATATTGTGATATTTGATTGATTATCATATCGATATATGATGTTTGATTGTCGTGATTGACTATTTGATGTGTTGCATCATCGGATCCATTTTTGAAGTTTTAAAATAATGATTTTGATTTTAAGGGATTTCTAAAGTGATTTTTGGAAGTATACGTTTATAAAAATATTTTTGGAATTGATTCATCTTAAATAAATAAACGTTATAATTTTAATGTTATAAAATTTTGATTTTTGAGAAATACAGTTAAAAGTTGATTTTTGAAAATATGGGATTAATGATGTTATAAAATAGTTAAAAATTGGGATTTCTGAATTTATTATAAATAAATTTGGTTATTTTATAAATCAAAATGATGAAATTTTAAAGGAGTTTAAAGACGTTTTAAAAGAATAATATAAATTGATCCATATAAAAGATTTATAAATTGATATTTATAAATTAAAAATATTGGAATTGTAAAACGAGCTTTTATAAGTATTAGAATGAATTGCGAATGAATTTCATAAATGAATGAAATCTATAGGATTATAACGGTAAAGTTATAAATGGATTTTATAAACAATAGGTTTATAAAATTTGTAAAGTTATTTAAAAGAATAGATTTTTGATAAATAAATGAATCTTATAAGTTATAAGATTTGTAAATTTGGGAAGTTTGAAAGAACGTTTTTGTAAACGAATAAATTATAAGTATTTAACTTATAATATGAACTTTTAGTGTATCATTGAAATATTAAATTGAATAGATTAATAAAGGGAATTTATAAAAGGAAGTTGTTATAAAATAAATAGAAATGGAATTTATGAACGCTGTTTTATAAATCCGCAATGACTTATTTTGATAAGTAAATCGTGTAACTTATTGATGGAGTTATATTCACGTTTTAGACAGTGAATAATCCTTTAAAACAAAATGTATAGAAATGATGAAATTGGTTAACAAGTATATTCACGTTTTTGAATAGTGAATAATATATTAAAGAAAATGTTTTGGATGTGATGTTTTAAATAGAATTAAAACTATCTAAAGATGTTTTCAAATGTATTAACTATCGAAACCATAGATTTCAACATTCATTGTTGAAATAGACGTTTTCGAGAAATAGAAGGAAATGGTAGACTATAACACTGTTGTTATAGTAAATGATTTCCGAAAGGAAATGTTTTGTATAGTGTTGGGATTTATATATCTATTTTAATTTCGAATTCCTATACTAGTGATTTTGGATTGTCGTAACGATGTTTTACGCAACATTCGTTTTGGCCCAAATAAATATGTTTAAGAGAATGATTTCCTTAAAGAATGAAATATATACTTAATTTCGATTAGAGTATATTGAATATTTTCCAAGTGTAGAAAATAAAAAGACTTGTGAATTACTTATAAATAAACAAGTATGGAAATGTTTTTCCAATATTAAGTGAATATTTTGAATTTATCTTTTTGAAGATAAATTGAAAATGAATAATTGAAAACGTATATTCATAGATATCTTAGAATATAAATTCACAATGGAATTTATAAAAGGAAAAGGGAATTTGTTTAAAAATAAACGTTGATTTATTTTTGAAATGTGGGAATTAATTTACGTATTTGGAACGTAAATATAAAGTAAATCGGTAAGGATTTATTTGATTTATTTAAATGAACCATTTTAAATTTTAAAATGGATAAATAATTGGAAGTTTTTCCGTTTAAGGAAATTGATTTGAAATTTGTTTTCAAATGGTTGTAGTATTGAAAATTCATATCTTGTAAAGATATTTTTGGAAAATAAATAATTTGGAAAATTATTTGGAATCTGGTGATGTTGTACATATCCATTGATAGTTCAATAACCGACTATCAATATTTACCTTTAAATAGGTATTTGTTGTGATTTGCTTGAAATTGAATGCCACGCTTATTTTTTTTTAAAATAAGCGCTCACTATTCGGGTTAACCGGGAAAGGACCTTGGGGTCGTATAACCCATTCCGAATATGTGATACGTCGTTGTGAATTGCATTTGAAGACCGGTGTTGAAGACCGGATATTTTCGAAAACGAAAGGGTTTCTTGTTGATTGTCTCTGCACTGGCTGATCCCCGGTATAGAGATCTCCATATGTGATGGGAAATCCGGACGTGATTAGAGATTATCCGGATTGCAAGGACTTCTTTATAAGTGCCTTCGGTTCTGTTCGAGCCCGGAACAGACTTGTATGGATTGTATGTCTGACATTACAAATTGAGATATAAAGCTGATTTCTTTCAAATATATTTCTGTTGGTGGCGGAGAATTTATTCTCTTAGCTTAACACCCTTCTCTGAGACGTACGAGCTCAGAGGTTATATAGTTGAAGGTTATTAGCAATATATTTCCAATTTGGTAGTGTGACATGCTGAGTGTTGCTGTGAAATGATCATTGTTTGATCATTTGTGATATGATCATTTGTTTGATCGTTTATCTTTGTGATCATTTCTATGATCATTTGTTGACCCAAAGCACAGCTTTTGTATAAAGCGTGGCTTTGCGTACGAGACTTTGTCGAGCCTCACACCCCGGAATGGTCAAAACAGAAAAGATGCAGCAAGGTTATGAGGGGTAGCTCCATTTAGGGTATGTGCATTTCCTTCTGGAAAAGAGTGGTATCATGGTATGGAGCCCAGATACTTACTCATGTCGAAACACTTTATTTATTATGGTGTGATGTTGATTACGAGCGCTCGGTTAAAGGTCCCAAAGGACCGGGGGGTGGCATACTCGTGTCAGTAGTTACCCAGTTAGGGGTAACCCGGCCTTGTGTTGGCAGAGATCAAGTTTGGTTTTCGGGGACGTCCTTCCAGAGGCGTTCTCATGTGGCAATGGGAAGTTCCTTGCCCTGACCATTTGTTGGAAATCCAAAGAAACAATACGAGACTTGTACGGTTTTAGTTGTAGAACCTGCCATCTAATATGGTAGCTATAGTAGGCATAATATAATTGTACCTATGCTGGCTAAGATTTATATTCTACTTTCGAAATGTTTTTTATGCTATGCACTAATAATAATATCAAAAATGATTTGATTTTGCGTAGTAAGCATCTTTGACTAACATAAGAAGAAATCTCCTCCAAGTCTGCGTTTGCACTGTGTGTGTGGTAGGAGGTCTTATGGTAGTTACATTTTCAAAAAAACATTGCGAATCTATTTTAAAATTTTATCCTGCACTTTATTTTAAAGAAAAATAAACTGTTTTGAGTTCTCACACCAGTCTCATGACCGACTCGGAGTTTATTGTTTTCCTTCCCAAACTCTGGGTGCCCACCAATTTCTACACGGGCAGTCAAGAGTTAAGCTTTATCAGGATATTCTGGATATTCAGGAGTTGCTGGAGGCAAGTTGGATGGCATGACGTATTACTAGTATATAGTATTTCTTTTCCGCTGTTTGTTGTTATTTGTTGTTGCACACTCTGATGATGTAATGTAATGTAATAACTGATATAGTTCTTTGTTTAAAGATTATTTATTTATCTATTATATGTTGTTCCGTTGCGAATTGTGAGATTCTGATATTGTTCTGTTGTTATTTCTTTCTGTTCTATTTTTCTATCTTCTTATCTCTTCTTTTATCTTTTTCTTTTTCTTAAACCCTCATGGTTCGGTTTTCCGACATCCGACTGATCGACATTCGATACAGTGGACGTATTGATGTCGATATTCGGGAGTCGAAAAATCGGGTCCTGACAAAAACCATACCCATCCTTGTACATAATATCTGAATAGAGCAAATCACGGTATGAAACCACCTATCACCCAAACATTTGGAATTAAAATTGCTATCCATTGTATCTTGAATCAATTCTAAGCAATAGTCAGAATCATCCAAATCAAATAAGCTGCCAAAGCAATTAGATGTAACGATCTCCAAACACTTTTTCTTACCCTTATGTTTGGAATTTTTATATTGCATAAATCTATTATCATCCTCTAGCACCTGATTAAGTTCAGCAGATACAAGATTTGATACAACTTTATGATAGCTAGAATTCGAACCGACCAACAACATATCAGGCTCAGGAAACAAAGGATCCGAACGATCGAAATCTATCTGATCATCACTTGTTAACTCCAAAATGTTTTCAAACGAATTGCAATAATTAATTTTTATTTTGTTCGAAAGAAACCCTTCATCGACAGGAAACTCATCTCCTCCCAAAGATAAATCAGAATCTCCAAAATAGTCAAGTGGATCACCAAATTTCTCTCTATACTTACTACCAATATTGACTTCGTTTGTCACCCCAAAATGTTTGAATGAATCCTCCAACAAATCGATCCCCTCATCTCTCTATATCTAAAGTCTATCCAACAAAATCCACTTAAGTTTCATAATCTTTAATACAAATAGAAACCCATGATCATTTAAAGAAAGATTTTTCCCATTCCCAGCAAAAGAATTCTCAGTGTAAGGTTTCAATTTCGTCGAATAGTTGAATTGTTTGTGACCAAAGGAACCATATTGAAAGCGTCTGATGGATTGCGACAAGAAAAAGCCAAGTGGGATAAGTTACTGCATCTGAAACAAATTTCTTTATTCTTCTAGAGTCGATCCATTTACCACTAGAAGATTTGAGATAAAAAGATTTAGAAGCGAAGGATGAAGCATCTTTCAAAACTTGGGCGAACGATCGATTTGCAACAGAGTTAAATCCAACGAAAGAGTTTGAATTGATTTGGCTTAATGAGAGTGGATATGCAAAAGATTGAGGTGAAGACGAAAAAGAACTGTATTCGGTCGGCATTTTCTTAAGAAATTAAAATTTATGATTATGGAGTAAGCATAAATAATACTGGGTATTCATGTGGTAAAATTTTATGGTCAAAATTTCTTTTGAGATGGAAGAATATAGCAACTCAGAATTTTACCACTTTGATTTGTGAGCATTTAATTTATTTTAAATATTCAATTAATGGTTTTAATAATTTATTAAACCTCATTTAATTTATAAGTAATGATATAGAATTTATTTTTAAATTCTATTTACATAAATAAGTAGTTTGACAAAAACTAAAAATGTAACCGAAACACGCTTTTTGGTTTTTTAGCTTTTTATCAAATGGTAAGTTATTAGAAAATGCAATTCCCTTCTGTAAACTACAAAACAACACTTATATGTTTTAAACATTTATTTTGAAATATATAAATAATACTGATAATAAGGCTTTAGAATGTAAAATATATATTTAATTTTCAAATAAGGAACGATGGATGTGAAAGGAAATGATTCCTTAAGTGTGAATTAAGTACATGAACCTATAATGACAGGGATTTTTTCGACTCTTGAAATCGACACAAGTACGTCCACTGTATTGCCTGCCGAGCAATCAAATGTCAAAATATATTTGTTAGGGAAAAATAAAGAAGGAAGAAGATGAGGAGAAAACTAAACAACACATAATCTCACAGCAGAACAAATAATCTATAGTATACATCAAATTTTTAAGTAAACAACAAAACTCTAACACACACACACACACACACACACACACATATACACACACACACACAGACATCAATCAGAGTATACTAACATATTTCAGTCTGGACAGTTATAACAATTTGTCCTTAAATTGCTGATAAATACCATCAATGAATACAGCGAAAGATAACCATACAAGTGAATACGCTTCCAAGCCTCCAACTCATCTCCTGAATCTCCAAAGCATCCAACTAAATCTGTAGTATGCTCGGTCTGACCCGAGCATTATAATAAAATAATAACTGAGTCATTCTGAAAAACCAATGTGAGAAAACACACCCACCTGGATTTTAAAGTTATAGAAAACCTTTGAAGATCAAGATTATCTCGTAAGACCACGCCGTGCATAAACACAAATGAGTCGTTTATCTTACGATAACCAAAACATTTTCGACAGAAAATCCATTTATATTATAATAATGTTTTGGGGTCAAAGTAAAATATGAATACAGATCAAATGCTTGCATCTCATATTTTAACATAGTTGGACATAACTAAGTTCGCGAGGCACTTATTTGAAAACGGATTCCATACAATGACTAGGCTACTAGGGTACCACCCATCACGGTGCATCTCTAGACAAAATAACACTGAGGTCGAACCAATCGACCACTGTCAACACAGAATCAACTACCCTTTGCTGGATTGTACCGAATATGATCACCCCTTCGTTAATGGTCCCCGAAGCATACAATAAGATAATGGAGACTCTAGATATGGATGATCATACCCTACTTAGGAGCTACCCACTTAGCTCTGTTGCATCTCCTCTATTTTAGTCATTCCCGGTTGATGAGGCTTGAGGCTACGTTTTTCCTTTTATATAAGATTTCCCACTTCGCATGCTAATACGGCCTTCCATGAAACAATGCAATACCAGTATTATTTCATACAAGTTCATTCTGGGACTAAACGAAACACTTGAGAGTTCTGCCTCCAATTCCATCATCTTTAAGAGGTCTTCACTTCGAAATGCATTTGTTGGATCGAAATGGTTTTCTTATAACATACATGATTCCGGTCTCTTTGAAACAGCATTCGATGATTCCGATAAACTCAACCCCTGATCTTTAGGAAATAAACATTCAAAGATATGATCGGAGATCACCACCTAACCGTTAGTGGACATATTTCCTTGTCAATTTTCTAGAAGAACGAAACGAGATTTATACGCATAGTACGGCATCATCGGATATGACTATGCCATATAACTCCCTTGTTCCTTCTAGATATATCCAAAGTACGTTTGGATCTAATTTCAATAGTCAGTTATTTATCTATCGAATAATAAACATTCAATAAGAAAAAAAAATTCATAGGAAAAACCAACATTGGTTAAGTATATAAGCAATCACCAGCCTCTTTTAATAAATCTTTCATTCATTAAAAATCACTTTGTAATTTACTTGTATTAAAATACTTTTACAAAGATATAACCGCAAATCCCTATATTTCAATACTTAAAAAAAAATCTATATACTTATCTCAATGGTATAAGTATATTCATAAAACCAAGGAATACTTCTTTTATTTAATTCAAAATCATTTACAGAACTCCTAATAATCCTCTAGAAACATTTATAATCCATTTTATAAATCTTATGGACCATCTATAAAATTCTTTTATACATTTCAACCACACATAAATTCTTTTTGTACATTTTTAAAATCATTTATAAAGCCTTTTTAAATTCATAAAACCTTTATAAACTACTTTTATAAATTATAAACCTATTTCTAAAATTTGTTTATAAATATATAACCATTTATAAACTTTTTCACCTTGTAAATAACCTTCCCTTAAGTGTTCAAAATATTGTTTAAGAAACAATATAACTAATCTTTACCATTTTTATAAATATTGTTAATTTATTTTCCTAACCTTAATAACAGTCCTTATTATTTATTCCAAACCAAAATTATTCGTTGAATAATTAACCTTTCCAAATACTATCATTTTAATAAATTCTTTAAAACCATATCAACTATAACAAATAACTTTAAAACAATACAAATATAATTGAACAACCTTAAAATAATATTGCTATAATTAATAACTCTAAAAATAATATTACTATAATTAGATAACTTAAAAATATATTTATATAATTAAATAACTTAAAAATATTAATATAATTAAATGTTTTTTAAAGCAACGTTACTATAATTAAATAACTTTAAATCAATATTAATATAATTAAATAACTTTAAAACAATATTAGTATGATTAAATAACATTAAAACAATATTAATTATAATTAAATACTTTAAAACAATATTAATACAATTAAATACAAAACAATATCACTATAATTAAATAGCTTTAAAACAATAATAATTGTAAATAAATCATCTTTTAAAAACAATATATTTGAGAGTTTGAATTTAAATCATTTCCAGTCTTAAACACAATTTCAATCCAATTGGCAATTTATAGTATTTCAAAATATTAATTTCAGGTCAATAACTATGAAACGCTCAATCAATACTGATATAGATATTCTATAATCACGATGTTTTTATTTTTAAACATAGATTAATGTTATAACCATAGTGTCCATAATCATTTTTATTATTCAATAATCCATATTGAAGGAATATTATCGAAATAACTCAATAATAGCGAGGAATCTCGTTGGATCCCTCCAACCTGTTTCCCTCTGCATTACAAACGTTATACAATCATAAAATATAAATCAACCGCTTCGAATTCGTATACAAAAGAGTCATCCGCTCTTATACAGGAATGTAATAGAGTCTCATCCGCTCCAATAGGCGAGAATACCAACCAATTAATAAATATAGTAATTCATCCAAAAAATCATTCAACGTCTTTTTATCAACTATATATCATACTAGTTAACCAAAAAGTTGAGTTTAACTTACTGAAATTTTCAATTGTTGCCAAGGCGTTCTAATTTGGAACTAAACCAAACGACATCCGATTTTAGCCCAAATTCCAACTGTCTCGAAAATTCATCCAGACCAGCTCTATCGTGAAGCTTTCATCATCACGAGCGCAATGCAAAAAGTTTAGTCTCCATCAGACCTCATATAAGAGAGTTAGACAATTTTTGATTAACCGAACTAATTGAAGTCATTAATAATTTAATTAACATAATTTACCCCTAATTAACAAATTAATCTATCTCCTCCATCCCATGTACGTGCACAGGAACACGAAGGAAATCACTAAATCCATGTGGCCATGAAGCATGTAGCCGCCTGCGCTCCACCTGTTGACCACCAACCTTAACGTGCGTCCCCTACCCATTGCCTCACACCCCACCTCAATTCGCCGATGATCCAAAATTCCTAAAACGTCAACGAACTTCACGACTCGATCCAGGTCTTCTTCGACCATCATAGGACAATCTGACCGGTTAATCACTTCATAACGTCGAGGCGGTCACTTCTCTAGTTGATGTCGAGGCTAAACATTGCCTCTGATGGTTCAAGAGAAAGGAGGGTCATTGAATTTTGGGTGTTTATGTTTGAAAATTTTCAAACGATTCTCTGTATTGGTCGTGTTTATAAATAGGCGGAGGAAGGCATGGTCTCAACGTGGTGGTATAGCTGAATAACGGAGGGCATGTACAAGGATAGGATAGGGTTATGGCCTATATATATATATATCTATGTATGTATGTATGTATATTATCGGGTTATAAAACGTTCAAAAATTTCGAACTCCAAACAAGGCGTGTTGCTTAGTGTTCTATATGTTATACCCCTATTTCAAACTTAATGGAATTTGTTTCGAAATCTGATTCGATCATATGCAAAAGATAACTTTTTAAACCTAATTATAATATTAAAATTCCGATATAAATTTCAACGCATTTCTATCTTGCACATCCAAACGATACGTCCGATGGCAAAGAAAATTCGGCACATAATAACTCACTATTATGGACCCAATGAAACTGGTTTCATCAAAATCCAAGAAAGTGCCTCGGAAGGCTATTTTTGTATGTTAATTAAAACGAGTTATTTTCAAAATCAAATAAACCACTTTTTAAATCCAATTTAAAAGTTTTATTATCTTCATTCTTATTAAATAAAATTTAAATAAACTTTGAAATTATTTATATCCAGCATAAAACCCAAGATTCAATTGTTTAAACAATTTCAATTATTAAATTCAACAATGCAATTATCAATTAAATTGCTATATTTGAAAGTCAAGTTATTTAACGTATAAAAATAAATTTTCAATGTTTAAATCAAAATATTCTATATATCAATGTACTAAAATTTTGGGTCGTTACATTCTTCTCCCCTTAAAAGAATCTCATCCTTGAAATTTCCAAGGTAAGAAAAATGCCCAAACCCATTACTTTTTGAAACCAATTAGTTGAAATAGCTTATAAAATCCCTTTAAGCCATTTACTTCCCAAAATCAATTTGTTGATACCTTGTTATTACCTTTTTCTAAAGTCTTAAATTTCATATAAGTTCCAACTAATATCATCTCATTCAATCATTTCAGGTTATAACCCAAAATCAAATTTTAGTTATTAAAAATTTCTTATAAATTTTCAAAAAATTCCAACGTCTTAAATTCACGGAAATTTTTGCCAGCGTCTCCTTTGCGCAACTAGATCCTACAGTCGCCACCATGGTCCAAACCAACAAAAGAAAACAAAATCCAAGTGGCTAAATTGTAAAACCATCAACCCAAACAATGATTTAAACATATACATTTTAGTCGGGCAGCCAAATTTTTTTCTTATGAAATGAAAGGCATCAACAAGTTTTTTCTTTTATATACTTGCATCTTATTAACTAATGATATCCAATCATATAATTCACAATCATATTATTATGCATTTTCAATTGTCTGCCTTTACTTTACTAAAGCCCGTACGATGTACATACATCATCCGTATGTAATATCAAATCCGATCGCTCGCCTTATTACACAATCTCACTTCTGAACTAGTATCGTTCACACAACCACACTAGTGCAGACTCAGATTCGGTTCCTTGATTAGAAAAATATCATTCTATTTGCATAGCCATATACTGTGATAGAGAATTCCAAAATCAATCAAACATCTATATCCAGTGTTCGCTGTCGAGAATCGAGTGAAAAATTCCAACTTGGATGATGTAAATCATCTCGAAACTATATACTCAAATCTGGATCAAGCCATTATGTGAATCTATGCAGTTAATGCGCTCGGTAGATTCAAAGCGGTGGAGGAGCAAAAAGTCATAGCAGGGATACGACGAGGATATAGCAGGATATAGAGGATGGCTCTAAAATAGCATATAAAACTCGTATTTAATGTTTTTACAAATATATAAATGGTAAGTAAATGAAAATTTATCATTCAATTGAATTATTATTAATACATAAATAGTTTCAAATAAAATCATGTGTGAATATACTTTAAATAAATGTAAAACTGTTATATATCATTAATTTCAGCATCTTCATTTCTTTTTTCTCCAATGGCCTCTCCCGCCCATATCTCCCCCCATCCTCTGTCAACTCAAACTGCCATTCCCATTCCTTCAACTGTACTCTCTTCTTCTCCTAGCTCGGCTATCTTGTCCACCTCGCCTCTATCCTTACCACCGCCGGTCCCTCCCCCTCCACCTGTCCCTTCTTCATCCCGAGTCTTCTCTGACCCCTCTTCATTGCCTTGGTCCTCTATTTTTAAAAATCGACCATGCAACGCTGGTCTTTATGCTCCTGTTGATATCCCTCTTTCTTTTGACGGGCCAACCTTGGTCCCTCCCGAAGTAGTGGTAGATGCTGGGAATAAGGTTTGGGAAGATTGGCTGGTTGGATTCTTCCTTGACAAAGCACTCTCTTATTTGACAGTTATCTCCCACCCGAAGAAACTTTGGAAACTTAAAGGTGAAATTAAAATCAAGTCTGATGGTATCTTGTTCCTGTTCCATCTTTCCTGTGCCGAGGATAGAAGGAAGATAGTGGAATCCGACCCAATATTCCTGAGGAACAAAATATTCATTATCAAAGCATGGGATCCATTTATTGGCAACAGTTGTAGTACCATTAAATCAGTGCCTGTATGGATAAGATTATCGAACATTCCACTGTGCGCATGGTCTCATCTTGGTATTAATTGGCTTGCGTCGAGAATTGGTAAGCTCCTCTGTCTGGACTCTTCCACTGTAAGGATGGAGAGAATAGGTTATGCTAAGTGTCTGGTTGATGTCACGCCTAACCAAGATTTGGTTGATGAGTTTCCTGTTAAGTTACTGGATGGATCTATTCAAATGGTGAAGGTCGAATACCTATGGAAGCCTGAAATATGTCACCTATGCAAAGAATTTGGACACATGATAGATGGTTGTTTAAGAGCAGGTGGGGAGAAGGAAAAGAAAAAGGTAGAGATGGTGGCTGAAAAGAATAATCATGAAGTGGTATCGAATGAGCAGAGGGATGGAAAGCAAGCAAGTAAGAGCATTCAAACGTGGCGGAGAGCTGGTAACAAGAAAGCTAAAGAAGGAGTTAGAAATAATCTAAAGGAGCAAGTAGTAACTGGAAAAATAAATAATAATAATCGAGCCGATCCCTTGATTGATTTGCAGCAGCAAAAAGAGGTTAGTAATTCTGGTGGAACGAGTGGAAATGGAATGCTATTGGTTAATGGTAATACAGTAAATGACCATGGCACAACAACAGTTCATAACAGTTTTGATGTGTTGAATGATTTACAAAACGAGGAAGATGTTGGTGCTGCAGTTTATGCTAGTGGTGAGCAAACTGATGTGCATGTCAGTAGTTTACTTGGTTGTGATGCAAATACTCTGAATCAAAATCAACGTTGTGGTATTCACCATGTGCATGTCACTGATACTATTAATTGTGCATATATACCCAATACCGATCCAATGGCAAAACAGCAACTTGGCAATTGCAACAGCATACTCAATTCAGTTACTTCTCTTTCTTCTGTAGGAAATGTGCAAGGCATGTTTCTTGCATCTGCTGATGGAATGCAAAGGAACCTGAAACTGGGGGTGCAATGTGTCGATGTGCATGTCCCTGTTACACCACTACATACTAATGATCCCATGATACCTCAACAATCTGTAAACACTCCCTCCAAACTTTTTTCTTTGTCTTCAAATCATCCCATACCCATCTCGTCCCAAAACTATCAGGAGGAATCTTTCTGCATCACAATGCAAGCCCAAATTTTTGATTTAGTTATGAAATCTTCTTCAATCCCTGCGCCTCCCCTTTCATCCCACCCCCTCCTCCCCCTTCCAATTCACCATCAAACCAACCGTATGTGTATCAGGGATCAATTCCAGGTTGGAAATCTCCCCCACTTGAACAAACTTCGAACCTGAGCCTATCTTCAACTCTTGACAAAGGAAAAAGGGTAAAGAAAAATAGGATTCTGAATCCAAGTATAAACAGAATTAATTCTCCTATTGCTAGGAGCATGAAAGAAGGGGATCATCATTCAATAGTGTAATAATGACAGACGATATTGGAGCTTGGAATATTAGAGGATCCCATAATTTCCTCAAACTTGAGCGGGTTAAGAAATTAATCTCTGATCACCAACTATCTATTTTTGCTATTCTCAAAACCAAATTGAATCTCCCCCTAACAATTTCTGCGGCTAAGTTCATCAATCCTTCTTGGATTCTGTCTCATGACCTGCCTGAAGCAAACTATGGCCTTATTTTGGTTATTCATAACCCTGACCTTCTTTCCCTTGAGCTTATTCTTTCCACTCCTCAATTAATGCATTATCATGCTAAATACCACAATCCTACCTCTTCTTTCTACATCACCTTCATATATTCTCATAACTCCCCCTCCTCTAGGCTTTCTGTTCTCCGGCTTCTTCCAGCTTTAAGGCAAGAATCACATCCTTGGGTTGTACTCGGTGACTTTAATTGTTGTCTCTCCTTGACTGATAAGCAAGGTGGCCTCTCTCTTGTGCCTAATGATATCCTTCCACTCAACACTGCTGTCTATGATTCGTCTCTAATTCCTATTAGTAGAAATGGTGCTTTATACTCCTGGAACAATAGGTCGAGGAGCGGAACACGAATATTCTCCAACATTGATCACTCTTTCTCCAATTTCAAAGCCCTTTCTTCATAGCCAAACCTCTCCACTCATCTACCCCAACCAATCCTATCTGACCATTCTCCTCTTATCATTACCACTGGAAAGAAGCCAATTGGAGGCAAAAGGGGGTTTAAATTCTATAATGCTTGGGTCAATGATCCTGAGTATAATAATATAATTAAAAATGCTTGGTCAAATAACTACTATGGAAATCCTATGTATGTTTTTTGCAGGAAACTCAAAGAAACGAAGGAGAACTTAAGGGCTTGGTCTAAAGCGAAGTTTGGCAACGGAAATCTACTATCTACCAAACTAAAGGAGCAACTTAAGGAGGCCCAGGTACTTATGATGGCTCAACCTGATAATGCTGACAAGGCAGAAAGGGAAGCTGTCCTATACAATGAACTCAATCAAGCTCTTGCCGTTGAATGTGACATGAGGAAGCAACAACTAAGGATCAAGAATGCTACGGATGGCGATAGGAACACAAAGTACTTTCATGCCTCCCTGAAGGTCAAGCACACAGCAAACAACATCTCCTCCATCATTGATGAAGCACGTATTCTGAACACAACCCCAGAATCTGTTGATAAGGCCTTTCTCCTGTATTACACTGGCCTCTTTGGCAATATGAGTAACTTTAAGCCGGAGCTGGATCTATTGTCCTCGATTGCCTACCCAAAATAACTCTTGATGAAGCTAATGGTCTGGTTGCCAAAGTAACTGATATTGAAATTAAGAGCGCACTATTTGCTATGAATAAGAGCTCCTCTGGTGGACCTGATGGTTTCAATGTCATTTTTTATACATCAAGCTGGGATATAGTGGGGTGCCAATTCTCCTTGGCAGTGCACAATTTCTTTAACAAGTTTAAAATGCTAAAATCGGCGAATGCTACTAATTTGGTGCTTATGCCCAAGTGTAAGCAAGCCTCTTCTGTCACCTCCTTTAGGCCTATCTCTTGCTGCAATGTGGTCTACAAGTGCATTGCTAATATCATTGCTACTAGGCTTGTCTCTGTTCTCCAAAGAATCATATCCAACAATCAAGTGGCATTCCTGCCAAATAGAAATATACTTGATAACATAATGCTAGCTCATGAGCTCCTTCTTGGTTACAATCGTGTGAATAATTCGCTGCGTGCCATGCTTAAGCTGGATCTTATGAAAGCCTATGACTCGATTCAGTGGAAGTCAATAGTTAGGATAATGTCTCTAATGGGCTTCCCCAAAGTCTTTGTTGCTTGGGTATACGAGTGTATTTCAACACCCACTTTCTCTCTGATAATCAATGGTTCTAGCACAAGCAACTTTGCTTCAAGGCAGGGAATAAGGCAGGGGGATCCTCTCTCTTCCTATCTCTTCATCATGGTTATGGAGGTTTTCACATGTATGTTAAGGCCTCTGTACCATAATAAACAAATACATTACCACCCAAAAATGCAAGGAACTACAAATAACATCTCTCCTCTTTGCGGATGACATCATGATCTTCACTAAGCCTAACCCGCAATCTATAGAGAGTATTAAAAGTGTTCTTCACCTATTTTTCAGGATCACTGGTCTTAAGCTTAACTACAACAAGTCTAGCATTTTATTCTCAGGGATTTCAAGCCTTCAGGAAACCAACCTCACCTCTATAGCTGGTATGCAGTCCATGGCTACTGATATGACTTATCTGGGGTTGCCTCTTTGCTCCTCACGTGTCACTCATGCCAACTGCCTGCCTTTGTATGAAAAAATTACTGGTACCATGGATTGTTGGGATAACAATTTCTTGACACAAGCTGGTAGGTTGGTTCTTATTCAATCTGTGAGCTTCTCTGTTATGGTTTATTGGGCCAGGGTGTACATACTTCCTTCAAGGCTTTTGAAAATGATAAGACGTGCGATGTTAAGATTTTTTTGGTTTGGTACTATCCACACGAGGAAATTACTGCCATGTTCGTTCTCCTCCTTCGAGAAGTCGAAGAGCAAAGGTGGATTAGGGTTGCTTAGTATTGAGAGTTGGAACAAGGCCGCTATCGGTCATCACTTCAATGCGTTGTTAAACAAGAATGACTCTTTATGGGTGAAATGGACCATCAGGTACAACATTAGGACCAATAACTTCTGGCGTATGAAGATTCCTAACTCTTGCAGTTGGATATGGAGGAGTATCTTAAAGCTCAGACACATTTTCGTACCACTTGTTCATTTTAAATTGTCTGCTGCGAGTCACTGTAAGTTTTGGTCTGAGCCTTGGCTTGGTAATGGAGTCGTGCTTGCTCATCTCTTCTCATTTCAGCAGAAGCAGCAATCTGGTATTGTTTTAATGCTCTAGCTATGGATCATGTTGTTGATTGTAAGCTCGTCGTTCCTTTCTCCAGCAATCAAGTTGTCAGAGCTTTTTGGAAGCTTTATGAAACATGTACTTTTGATCACCCTGAACATGACACTGTTCTGTGGAATGATCGTGCTCATTCCATTCGTGCTGTGTACAATGCCTTGCTTGGAATTGAAGCTATGCCTGATTGCAAGTGGAATCAGGTCACTTGGTCTACTGTGTCAACTGCAAGTGATAATCTAGTCTTCTGGAAGGTTACAAGCAATGCCCTGATGACAAAAGACAAGCTGTTTCGTTTATGTATGCCTGTTCAACCAACTTTTGTGCTGTGTGATCAACAACGTGAAAGTGTCGACCACTTATTCTTCAACTGTCCTTATGTGCTTCACCTATGGACCAGACTGTTATGTTGTATGCAAGGGATGATTCCTTCTCACAGCAACTTGAATCATTGGATACTGATTGAGCATGCGATTGGATGGAAGGATGACTTTAGATTATACCTTTTCTTTTTACTGAAAAAGCTTCTAAAGGGTAAATGGTCTGAAAGAAATAAGAGGGTATTTGATGGGAAGTGTAGTAGTAAGGAAATGGCGTGGGCATTGTTGAAGAATGAAATTGTTAAGGGGTTGCATGACAGTAAGCACTATTTTCACGCCAATCAGTTTGATCCCTGGATTCCGTAGTTTTCTTTCTTTTTTCTTCTTTGGTTTTTACCTCTCTGTTATGTTTGTTTTCCCATTGTTGTTGTGTTTTTGCTCTTTTTTTCCTTTTCATTTAGTTCTCTTCCCTGTATATTCGACTTTCATTAATAAACCTGGTAGGGGCCCAGTTTGACCCCGCTTAACTTGCAAAAAAAAAACTGTTATATATAACACAATTGAATTTAGTAGAATACTAGAGTATTTTCATTTCTGAAAATATATTAAAAATTAAATCAAATAAATTAGTTTCATAATTTTTATAATGTATAAATGCAAATTTTCAATTCATTTTATTAAAGAAGATATAGCGGAATATAGAGGGAATAACAGGTTATAGCGAAAATAGCGCGGTTAAAGCGGAAAGGCTATATTTTGGGGCTACATGGAAAAATCGTGGCGGTAGAAATCCGCTATGAGATATAGCGGGGTAATAACGGGGCATTAACTACACAGATGCGAATAGAATAATATATGTACAACTTACGCATTTATTTAATTTGATTTCTTAGCTATCCCAAATTTTTTTTATTCACATTCATTTCATTCTCATTCACTTTTATTTATATTCAACTATTCACATTTAATTTATCTACATTCAATTCTAACCATTTTCAGTTCACTAACTTATTTAATTTGTCCATCTCATTAATTCATTTCGAATCACAATCAATTCCATTTCCATAAATCATTTCATTTAACTTAACTAAAGTTAAATCTTCTTTTCAAATTTGCTTTCTCAACATTTATATCCAATAAAACTTAAACTTTGTCTTACTGCATATTCTCAAAATTTATAAGTTATCAAACTTATTTTCTTGTATTTTCATAAAACACTTAATTGGAAATTTCCAAAGTTTAAACACCTTATTCTTATTCATTTCAAATCATTTTGAAATCACATATATACATAATGTCCTTGGTTTTCCAAATCATACTTTTTAAATTTAAAATCAAAGCTAGTTTACGAAACCCCAATGGTTGCAATTCCTCACTTGGAAACCCGAAAATGGACGTCGATGATGCTGCAGTCATCATCGAAATTATTTTCCAACGACCAAAGTGCATTTAGTGCTTTCCATCTCTTTTAAATCCTTTTAAAAAAATATCTCCATTCAAAAATATTTTTCAAATAATACTATTATTATTTTTCAAAACTTTGGAAAACAATTTCCAAAACCAACAGGTTTTAAATTTCCAAATTTCCCAGCTTTTGAACCTTTTATTTGCAAATCATATTGTAATGTAATTATGAAATTTCATTTCCTTTCCATTTATAAATCACATTTATAAATCATATTTACATATTTCCATTTGGCTATATAAAATTATTTCTTAATTGTTTATCTTGCTTACATTATAATATCAACTATTATTCGATCACAAACAACAAATAACAAATGATAATAATGTAACATTATCATTTCCTAACAACCATGCACACCATACATATCTATTATCCCACCTTTTGGCAAGGTTGTGACACCAAGAACTTGACTGGAAACCGAGAATAGTTCGTCCTGGAGATCGTTAATACATAAGTCTACTATGGATATCGGTAAAAAAAATTCGAGTCTGGATTGAGCTACAATTGATATGACAGGACCACAAAAGCTATAAAAGTCAGCATTCTGAATTTTAAGTTAATCGGAGTTCGTATGCTCAAGATATAATCGATGCAATTTCAACAATCACCTTGTTCGTATCCATCAAGCCTCGACTGTTCGTATCCATCCACTAAAAAGCCTTGTTTGTATCCATCATGCCTCGACTATTCGTACCCGTCCACTGAAAAGCCTTGTTCGTATCCATCAAGCATCGACTGTTCGTATACATCCACTAAAAAGCCTTGTTCATATCCATCAAGCCTTGACCGTTCGTATCCAACCACTAAAAAGCCTTATTCGTATCCACCAAGCCTTGACTGTTCGTATTCATCCACTGAAAGTCCTTATTCGTATCCATCAGATAACCTCTCTCTTCGTATCCGTCAGCCAGTAACGTCATTCCTAGTCCACTTGGTCATCGACATGAAGTGGAGTGCACAAAAGTGATACGAAGTAAGACGCAACCAATGGATACGAACAAAGCAGAGGCTATCGATACGAACAGAGCAAGACTACTATCGATACGAATGGAGAAAGATTATTGACACGAATAGAGCTATACCGATCAATACGAACAAGACAGTTCCAATTGATACGAACTAAACAGACTACATAAAGCCCGAATATATATCGATCATAACTCACAATCTACAAGTCAAAATGCTACCAAATTTTCATAAGAGCTTATGTACAACCTAAAGAATGTTCCTGCTCAATTTTGACTCGATTGGGCCAAATATTGATCGATACGAAATTGGTTCGTATCGATCACGGACCGAGTGCAAATCACATGATATCGATCGCGTAGGCCCACATGTGTCAGAAGAGGTCCCCCCGAGATCTGAGCGAGATATTTGCAGCCTACTCCTATGAATAACATCCCAAAGCCTATAGAAAATGGACTTTGGATTCTGATATGCCCAGACTCTACGAAATCACCATTGTACTCAAACTTCACTGCTTTACTCGAAAATTGCTGCTATAATCCGCTGTAACCAGCGAGCAAAGTCAATAAAAGATTATCTTTTGAAGTGGACGTAGGCCGGAGATAGCCGAACCACTATAAATCTTATGTCTCTATCTACTTCTTTCCATTTTAAGTTTGTTATTCTTCATTTTTATCCTCTATATTATTTAGATCTTTAATCTATAATCTGTAATCATATACTGCTGATTTGTGTTCATACACTGGTGCTTTCACGATATTTGGGGTTTGTGACCAATTTTGGCGCAAACAATATCATAATAATTTTCTGAAAAATCATTCCTTTATATATAAAATATAATACGGTAAAATTATTTTGTTTACCCATTTTCAAAACAATACCATGTCGAATTACTCTTTCAAGTGATCAGAGATCCCTATCAATGACGTTATTTACTCGTATTGACCGGAATCCATAAGCCACTCAATAGATTAACCAACATAATATAAAACATTATTATATCACTAACAAATACGCGCTCATATATATACACCCTCAAACTCATTCTAGGGTGTTACTGACCCTATCTCTAAAGAGTAACCCACTAAAGCTAAGGTTCTTGCTTAACCTTCAGCTTTGATACCAAGTGCACGACCGAGATTTTTTTGACCCTTGAAAATCGACACTAATACGTCCACTGTATTGCGTGCCGAGCAAACAAATTCCGCCAAACCCGATTGTTAGGGAAAATTAAAGAAGGAAGAAGATGAGGAGAAAAGTAAACAACACAGAATCTCACATCAGAACGAACAATCTATAACATTCATCAAATCTTTGCATAAACAGAAAAACTAATATATATATATACATACAGATATTAATCAGAGTATATTACCCTATTTCAGCCGGGGCAGTTATAACAATCCATCCTTACAATTGCTAATAAATACCATAAATGAAAATAGCTGAACATAGCCATACACGTGAATACGTCTCTAGGCCACCAACTCATGTCCTGAAACTCCAAAGCATCCAACTGAATCTATAATATGCTCGGTCTAACTTGAGCATTATAATAAAATAACACCCCATTTAGTCTGAAAAACCATCATGAGAAAACACCCAACTGGATTTTAAATTTATAGAAAACCTTTGAAAATCAAGAGTATTGTGTAAGACCATGCCGCACGAAAACACAGATAGGTTACCTTACGATAATCAAAAAAATTTCTATATAAAATCCATTTATATTACAATAATGGCTAGGGGTCAAAGTAAAATATGAATATAGCTGAAATGCTTGCATCTCATGTTTCAGCATAATTGGGAACAATTAAGCCGTACGACTCATATTGGAGAATGGATTCCATACGATGATTGGGCTACTTGTGTACCGCCCATCACGGTTCATCTTTAGATAAAATAATACCGAGGTCGAACCTATCGATCCCTTCCAACACAGAATCGACCTACCCTTTACAGGATAGTACCGAATATGATCACCCCTCCATTAATAGTCCCCGAAGCATACATTGAGAGATAATAGTGACTCTAGATAGGGATGATCATATCCTACTTAGGAGAAACCCACTTAGCCCTGCTTTGTCTCCTCCATTTTAGTCATTCCCAGTTGATGAGGCTTGAGGCTACATTTAACCTTTTATGTATGATTTTCCACTACGAATGCTAGCACTACCTTTTAGGCAACAATGCAATACCAGCATTCATTCATACAAGTTCATTCTGGAACTATACGAAACATTTGATAGCTCCGTCTCCAATTCCATCATCTTTAAGATGTCTTTACTTTGAAATGCATTCATTGGATCAAAGTGATTTTTAGATAACATACCCCATCCCAATCTCATCGAAACATCAATCGATAATTCCCAGTAAACTCAACCCTAGATCTTTAGGAACTAAACAGTGAGAGATAAGATCAGAGATCACGGTCATCACCTCCTAACCGTTAACGGATGGATTTCCTTGTCATTGTCTTAGGAGAGTGAAATGAGATTTATACGCACAATACAACATCATCGGAGATGACTATGCCACATAACTCACATGTTCCTTCTAGATATTTCCAAAGTTACATTTGGGTCTAATTTCGGTAGTCCATTGTTTAAATATGGAATAATAAGCATTCAATTAGGGATTTATTTCATAGGGAAAACCAACATTGGTTAAGCATATAAGTAATCACTAGCCTATTTTAGTAAATCTTTCATTCATTAAAAATCATTTTGTAATTTACTTGTATAAAAATACTTTTACAAAGGTATAACCGCAAAACCCTATATTTCAATACTTAGAAAATATCCATATACTTATCTCAACGGTATAAATATATTCATAAAATTGAGGAAGACTTTCATTTTGTTTAATTCAAAATCATTTACAAAACTCCTTATATTCTCTATAAGCATTTATAATCCATTTTATAAATCTTCTCGACCATCTATAAAATTCTTTTATACGTTTCAATTGCTCATAAGTTCTTTTTGTACATTTCTAAAATCATTTATAAAGCCTTTTTATATCCATAAAACCATTTATAAAAATCCTTTTATAAATCTATAATCTTGTTTCTAAAATTCTTTTATAAATATCTAATCATTTATAAACTCTTTCACCTTGTAAATAAACTTCCCTTATGTCTTCAAACCGTTTTATAAACTCATTTATAAAATCCAAGTCTTTTAACTCTATGCATAGGTCTCGAAAACATTTATAAATAATTAAAAATCATTTACATCAAGACATCATTATATAATAATAATTATTAATAATAAACAGCATAAATAAACGAAAATTATTAACTTTAAAACATCTTAAAAATAATAATTAATAGTTTCAAAATATTGTTTAAGAAACACTAATAATTAATTTTTTCCACTTTTATAAATATTGTTCATTTATTTTCAAAACCTTATTAATAGTCCTTATTATTAATTCCAAACCATAATTATTCATGGAATAATTAATCTTTCCAAATATTAACATTTTGATAAATTCTTTAAAACCATATTAACTATAACAAATAACTTTAAAACAATACTAATACATTGAATAACCTTAAAATAATATTGCTATAATTGAATAGTCTTAAAACAATATTACTATAATTTAATAACTTTAAAACAATATTAATATAACTAAATACTATTAAAACAATATTACTATAATTAATTAAATTTAAAATAATATTAATATAATTAATTAACTTTAAAACGATATTAATATAACTAAATAACGTTCAAACAATATTAATATGATTAAATACTTCAAAACAATATTAATATAATTAAATACTTTTAAAGCAATATTACTATAATCAAATAACTGTAAAATAATATTAATTGTAACTAAATCATCTTTTGAAAAGCAATATATTTCTGAAACGCATTTACAAGTTTAAATCATATCCAGTCTTAAACCTAATTTCAATTCAATTGGCAATTTATAGTATTTCAAAATACTAATTTTAAGCCAAATGCTCAATATCGATATTGATTTTCGATAATCACTATGTTTTTATTTTTGAACATAGAACAATGTTATAACCATAATATCCATAATCAGGTTCATTATTCAATATCTATATTAAAGGAATATTATCAAAACTGTTCAACAATAGCGCGGAATCCCGTTAGATCCCTCCTATATGTTTCCCCCTGCATTACAAACGTTACATAATAGTAAAATACAAATCAACCACTTCGAGACAGGATTCGTATGCAACGGGTCATCCGCTCTTATAAGGCATCCGCTCCGATAGGCGGGAATATATCCAAAACAATCAATAAATATAGTAATTCATCCAATCAACCATTCCATAGTTTTTATCAACTATATACCATACTAGATAACCAAAAAAGTGAGTTTTACTCACCGAAATTTTCATTTGTTGCCGAGGCATTCTCATTTGGAACTAAAATCGAACGACGTCCGACTTTAGCCTAAATTCCAATGGTCTCTAAATTCATCCAACCAGCTCCATCGTCGAGCTTTCATCATTACGAGCGCCACGCAAAAAGTTTCATATCGTTCACACCTCGTATGAGAGAGTTACACAATTTTAATTAAACGAACTACTTGAAGTCATTAATAATTTAATTAACATAATTTACCCTTAATTATCAAATTAATCTTCCATTCCATATACGAGCAAAGAAATATGAAGGAAATCACCAAATCCACGCGGCCATGAAGCATGCAGCCACTCCACCTGCCGACCACCACCCTAACACACGTCCCCCCCATTAGCCTCGCGTGCCGCCTCCATTCGTCGATGATCCAAAATTCCCAAAACGCTAACGAACTTCACGACATGATTCAGGCCATTTTCGACCATCATTGTAACGACCCTGGATTTTGGCCCTGTTTATTTTAATAAATATTTAATCTGATCAAATAAAATGTGAACTGATTATTTTCAAATGAATATGATTTTGGAATAATTTCCATTTGCTTATATAAATTTGTATTTTAAAAGGAAATTTGGTCCTGGAATTTTAAATAAAATTTCTTAATAATATTTACCTTATATAATTTAATTAAAATACTTTACATTGTTTACATTTGGAAATATACATATGGATGTTGATGTTTAATTTAAAATCTAATTCTAACAAAATAAAATATAAATGTAAAATATAAGTCAAACATATGTATATAATTTAAATAATGATAGTAAAGTACAAATAGAAATGAATACAAACATAAGTAGGTAAATCATTTTGAATATAACTTCAACATTGATAGTCAAAATATAAAATACAAATGTAAAATTTAACATAAGAATTAATTGGTCAAGATTGCATACAACATAAATTAAAAATTTGTAAACAAAGCTAAAATAAGAACAAGGTATAAAACACAAAGTATAAAGTAAAACAAAATCAAATGTAATATAAAAGCAAACTAAAACATTTGTGTATAAATTATGTAAACTAGAAGTTAACAAAATAAAATATTTTCATACACAAATTAACAACAACCATATGTATGTAAATTATTCAAGTTAGAAACAATGAAACAAATTATTTTCAAGCAAACCAAAAGTATAAAAACAAACCTAACACATGTGAAATATTCAATTTGAAAACTAATAACAAAACCAAGTGTTGCCTGCAAAGTAAATAAGCATAAGGTATAAAAGTTGAACCAGACAAGTATTTTCAGTTACAAGTATACCTGCAAAGTACATACTTTCATATAAATACCTACATACAACAAATCACGATTTTGATATGCAAACATATTAGGAAAACAAAACATTTATTTCTATCAACTTAGCCAAACATAATTATGATATATACACTAATCAAGCAAACAAGACATTTATTTGCTCTTATCTCAGCCCAGTAATTTGTCAGTTCAAATTATTTCAAATTCTTGCTTTGCTGTAATAAAGATTGATCAACATAATTAAAACAAAAGTTAGATAAGTCTTAAAACAAGGCAGGCTTGTATATGTGTACATGTAAATAATTATGCAGGCAAGTGATGAAAGTCTATGTACTAATAAGATTAAGGTAGACATTAGGTACATTTGCATTAAATGTTGCATCTTCTCAGAAAACATTTGGCCGAATTCAAGATCATATCAGCCCCATTAAAAAAAAGCTTGCCTGATAAAACAAAATGAATAGTACAGATAACACCTAACCTGGTTAACTTCTTTCCATTTATACATAACTTCCTATCTTATATATATATATGTATGCATCCTTTATTTAGTTTGTAATATAAGTATAACTGAAAGAAGAAAAACATATAAAGAGGAAAACAGAAGAAAAAAAATGCAAGCAAACTCAGATTTTATTCAAAACTTTGAAATAGATTCAATTCCAGTTTTCATCATCTCAGTTTATGTTTTTTTCTGGAATTTTACTGGTGAGTAAACAAGAAATTTTAAGCTTTAAGTTATTTTAAAAATAGATCAAGATTATTTGATATCCTAGATATATAAATATGTTTCAGTTGTATTTCTGTTATGATGCTCTGTTCATCTCTATAAATTGATTCAGGTTGTGATACTTTCTTTCAAATTCAATTTGCTCTCTCCAGATTATTATAAGCTTTACCTAAACAAGATGTTTAAACTTAAAATTTTGATTTCTAAAAGCCGATTAAACTTAGTTGTAAAACATAATTACTGTAATATTAGTTTACATGTAGCAAATGATAACATGAAAAAAATTGATTTTTGTAAAACATTAATTCAAGATTATACGTTGAATTCTTATTACTAATTATGATTTTTCAAACAAAAATCTAGATTTTTAAGTTAATATTTAAAGTACAGTTTATAAATGAACAAAGATTGCATTTTCACTAATTTCTGGTTATCAATGCAATTTAAATTGTTGAAAATTGTTGTGAAGTTGGTATGAACATGCATGATGCTGGGAAAAATGATAAATAATTTTTCAAACTCAAGAATGGGTCGAACGAATTCAAACTAGGGTTTGAGTGCACGTTTTTGTTCATGTCAGTGATGAGTCGAGAGCTACTGTTTTTCGTGATCAAGTGCCACGGGTTTCTGGTCGAGGATCGAAGGCCGTGTCGTCGAGACGTGGACAAAATCCTGGCGATTCTGGTGTCTTGTGTGGCATTGGCGAGGTGATTCTTGTGGATTGGTTCGGGTTCTGTTTTGGGTGGAACTGTCGAATTTCGATTCGAAATTGCTGTTGGTGTTTTGAGCTTAGATTTCATACTTTCGGGGAAGACGCGACTTGCTGGTGATCTTGGGAGATCGCCAGAACCTATCGTGCCGTCGTACACGTGCACGGCGTGGAGAAGGAAATCGGCGTCGTGATAGTGACGATTCTCGAGTCGTGCTCGAGTGATTAGGTAGGTTTCTTCGGGTTTGAGTTGAGTGTCGAAGTGCGTGAGTTAGGTTCCTGGTGCTGTAGCTTATAGCTTAGTTAAAACTTAAAAAAAAAAGAGAAGAAGAAGAGGAAGGACGTACAGAAAGTCTCGGGTGATTTTCTGATTTACCCGAAGTACAACTCGAGTTTTAGTAAGGAAATCTCGGGTTTCCTTCATATCTGCAGATTTGTATTCTGTTTTAAAAGTAAGTTTAGCAAATAGTTTTTTACAAACTGTAGACACTTTTTTTCTTGAGATGTTTGACAGTTTAAAGCCAAAAGTTTAGATAATCAATGCTTTAAAGTGTTTAAACTCTTAATTATTATTTTAATCCAGTATTATTTTTATTAAGTATAAAGTTAATTAACAATTAAGTGTAGTTAGCCAACATAATTGATTTCCAAATTTAATGAAGGTTTCTATTATTAAAATGTTAATTATGTTGAAAATTTAATCTTAATTGATGATTTTAGAAGTAAATAAAATAATTACTTTTTAATTGTAATTGGTGATGGATCAACTGATTGATTAAGTAATTAATAAAGTGTAATTAACTACTTAAGGTAATTAATGAATAAAATTATGCAATTTAATATAAATAAAATTTAAGTAAGTAGTTGGTAATTAATAAATGGATAATTAAGTTTTATTAATATAATTGATTAATGATTAAAGAATAGATAATTAAGTTAATTAAGGTTAAACAAATTGATTAGGACGTAATAAATTAAATAGTGTGAAACAAACTGATTTAGTAATTGAGTAATTAAGGAAATTAATTACTTATTGTAATTAATGAAGATTGGTATGAATTGTTTAAGTTAATTAATTAAGTTCAATTAATTTAAATAATTATTGATGATGTGATAAGTAAATTACTTGGGAAAGTAATTAATGATAATGACTGGATGTAATTGACTGAGGATGAATTAATAATGGAAGTAATTTGAATATAATTACTTTGGGCAATTAATCAAAGGATTAATTTAAAAGGGAATTAAATGAGGTGTAATTAAGTGATGTGATAGAGTAATTAAAGGTGGTTAATTACTGAATAGTATTAATTAAGAGTGATTAATAAATATAGTTTAATTGAAGATTTAATTACCTAAGGTAATTAATTTAATACAGGAAAATGAAATTAAAATGTAAATAGTAATTATTAACAAAAATATAAATAATAATAAGAGATTAAAGAGTAATTAATTTGTGTAATTAAGAAGAATGTAATGATTGGTAATTTAAGGTTAATTTCTATGTTTAGTTAAGATAATTTATTTGTGGAAATAAGTTAAAGGATAATACTTGAATGTAATTAAAGGTAGTTATACAAGGATGGCTAATTAAATTGAATAATTGGATGATGGTAAATTGATTGATTGATAATTGATTAATAGTTATATAAGCAAGATTTATGATTATGAAGTAATTAATTTAATTAACTTTAAATTAATTAGAGATGCAAGTAATTAATTTAATTCATTTTAAATTAATTATAGCTGATATGATTGCTTATGTATGGATGGATGATATTGTTTACCTTGAATGGTTTGAGATTTCTAGTATAAGATAAATGATGCAGTGTGAAATGTATGCTGATTGTAGTATGATAATAATATGGATTATCTGTTGTGATGATAATATTGCCTATCTGTTTATGGTGATAATGTTGATTATCTATTGTGATATTGTGAATTATCTATCTATGCGTATATGGATAATTGAATCGTTTTAAACTTAAAAACAACTTGGCCCTAAAAGACACGTTTTGGATTTCGATGAGACAGGGATCGGGTTTGCTATAGTACAGCGTGATAGGGGGTTCTCGCTTTGCGTTAGGTGGCGAACGAGAGACTCTTACCCCTACATACCCCCAGGGGTAGTATTAGGCCTTGCGGGGTTGGTTGCGAGTTGAGAGGCTGGCTGTAAAAGCAAACCCGAGGTATCACTGTGAGCCACAACGGGGCTGGGATGGTTGAAAAGCCTACCGGTCGTGAGCCGTTGCTGATGGTTGAAAAGCCTAGGATGTCACAGTTGGTAGCATAGCAAAACTGAGGTATCACTGTGAGCCACAGCGGGACTGGGATGGTTGAAAAGCCAACCGGTCGTGAGCCGTTGCTGATGGTTGAAAAGCCTAGGACGTTACAGTTGGTATCAGAGCTGAAAGGTTAAGTGAGAACCTTAGCACTGGTGGAGATTTCTCATTAGAGATAGAGTCAGTAGTACTCAAGAATGAGTCTGAGCGTAATAATATATATGAGCGCGTATTTGTTAGTGAATATAAAATGGTTTTATATTGTGTTGATTGATTTACTGAGTGGTATATGAACCTTCATCAGTGCATTCTGCACAACTGTACCGAAGGGGTTTCCAAGCACTTGAATAGAACAATTCGACATAATATTGTTTTCAAAAGTGGGTGAATTAAATAATTTCATCCAAAATATATTTCGATATAAAAAAAATTTATGCAAATTATTATAATTATAGTGTTTGGATGATAGTGTTACAGACAAATAAGATTATAAAGATTTATAATGGCTTACATAACCAAGGAAAGTATGAGATTGAATTTGGAATTAAAGTTAAAGGTGAAGTTAAAAATGAGAATTTATTTTGGATTAAGTTGAAGTTTAATTTAATCTTGGAATTTAACTAATGATAAAATAATAATAATGATTGATGAAGTACATCAAAATTTAGAGTGTGAACAAATTGGATTGGGAAATCTAATAGAAATAAAATTTTGGTTGAGATTAACTTAAGCTTAATAATTGGATTTAAATTTAAGATTGAAATGAAATGAATTGAGATATGGATGATATTAAATGAAATTAAGTTATTATTTAATTAAATCCAAGTGAATTGGTAGATTAAAGAGAATAGTGTGATGCTCCATTTAACGGAAGTTAAGTTAAACAAATTGAATTGAAATAGAATTCGGTTGAGTTATAGATAATGTTAAATAAATTAAATCCTTACTTAAATAAATAAAAGAAATTTGAAATAAAATTGAATTGGAATAAATATATTCCGATCATTTGTAAAGGAAATTTGAAACACATTGATTTAGAATATTTTTGGCTGTATATGAGTGTTCAATCTCAGGTTAAAATGAAATATGAATATATTCAAGCTTAAATTGGGTAAAATGTGAAGGTATGAATGTGAGACTTATAAAAGAAATATGGAGAAATAACATAGTGAGCCAAAATAAATTGTTTTGTATTTGGAGAATGAAATAAAAATCCAAACTTGAATTATAAAATAAAATTGAACACGGATAAAATAATAAGATAATTTTTAAAGATAAAAATCCAATTCGAGTATAAATGAGTTAAACATGCCCTTGTTAATAATAAAAATAAATATGGCCTTGGATTTAATCTTAAAAATAATGGAATTTGATCCAGGTGAGCATCAAATAAATTGGAAATAAATTTAAGTGTGAAATTGAAACAAATAAATTAACCTAAGATTAAACTTTATAGAAGCGTAGCTTCGAGGAAAGTGAGAGTTTATTTAGTAAAAGCTTTAATAATTTAAGTTGAATGAAATAAAATCTTTATTCGAATAGAAATAGTTGGACTAAAAAAAAATTAATTTTGTATAAATAGACTCTGATGGCTTATCAAAAGAATTTAAATGCTTGAAATAAAAAGTATGTTTATTTAATACAGGTAAGATCTGGAATTTAAAGTGAAAATGCATGTGATTAAGAATAAATGGATGTAAGTGTGGAGAATAAATAAATTTGTGGCTCATAAAGTTAAAAAGTGAAATTATAAGCCAAAATAAAATTATTTTGTACTTGGGAAATGTAATATACATCCAAACCAGAATTACAAACTAGAAATAAACTCAAGAACTATAATGAAGTGATTTTGTGATGAAATCAAATATTGAATTGGAAATAGAATACAAATTAGTAAATTAAATATGAAATTGGAATTGGTCAAATAAAAGTTGGATGGTGAATTAATAAGTTTGATTGAAAACTAAAATGAATAGGAGGCGGAGACCTTGAGTTAAAATATAAAATTCAACTTGGATTGGTATTGTATCTTACAGAATTGAATTTCCAGAACGGATGTCTGGAATTCATAATGTGTCCCATGCATCTCACCTAGGAATTTTGTTCAGGATCCATCATTAATTGTAGTATCGGTAGTTCAGAGATATTTGGAAGTTGTTCAAAGTTTGACTGTAGTCAGGATTCCTGTTCGGATTATTGATTAAGTCGAGAGGCAACTCGGGAGTAAGTAGTGAGGCTTGTCGAGGGCAGTGAAGCGAGGATCCCAGTGATTACACCTGGGAAACTCTGGATAGTTTTAGGAAAGTTTATCCGGATTTGTGTTCGGATAGCTAGTGTTGCTTGTTATGATAGACTGTTTGATTGTTTACTAATGTATGAATGATATGTATGTGTGAATGGTTGGTATAACAGCTTTTAAATTATCTTTGTTTTAAATTTTGGGGACGAAATTCTTTTAAGGGGGGAGGAATGTAACGACCTTGGATTTTGGCCCTGTTTATTTTAATAAATATTTAATACGATCAAATAAAATATGAACTGATTATTTTCAAATGAATATGATTTTGGAATAATTGCCATTTGCTTATATAAATTTGTATTTTAAAAGGAAATTTGGTCCTGGAAATTTAAATAAAATTTCTTAATAATATTTACCTTATATAATTGAATTAAAATACTTTACTTTGTTTACATTTGGAAATATACATATGGATGTTGATGTTTAATTTAAAATCTAATTCTAACAAAATAAAATATAAATGCAAAATATAAGTTAAACATATGTATATAATTTAAATAATGATAGTAAAGTACAAATAGAAATGAATACAAACATAAGTAGGTAAATCATTTTGAATATAACTTCAACATTGATAGTCAAATATAAAATACAAATGTAAAATTTAACATAAGAATTAATTGGTCAAGATTGCATATAACATAAATTAAAAATTTGTAAACAAAGCTAAAATAAGAACAAGGTATAAAACACAAAGTATAAAGTAAAACAAAATCAAATGTAATATAAAACCAAACTCAAACATTTGCGTATAAATTATGTAAACTAGAAGTTAACAAAACAAAATATTTTCACACACAAAATAACAACAACCATATGTATGTAAATTATTCAAGTTAGAAACAATGAAACAAATTATTGTCAAGCAAACCAAAAGTATAAAAACAAACCTGACACATGTGAAATATTCAATTTGAAAACTAATAACAAAACCAAGTGTTGCCTGCAAAGTAAATAAGCATAAGGTATAAAAGTTGAACCAGACAAGTATTTTCAGTTACATGTATACCTGCAAAGTACATACTTTCATATAAATACCTGCATACAACAAATCTCGATTTTGGTATGCAAACATATTAGGAAAACAAAACATTTATTTCTGTCAACTCAGCCAAACATAATTATGATATATACACTAATCAAGGAAACAAGACATTTATTGGCTCTTATCTCAGCCCAGTAATTTGTCAGTTCAAATTATTTCAAATTCTTGCTTTGCTGTAACAAAGATTGATCAACATAATTAAAACAAAAGTTAGATAAGTCTTAAAACAAGGCAGGCTTGTATATGTGTACCTGTAAATAATTATGCAGGCAAGTGATGAAAGTCTATGTACTAATAAGACTAAGGTAGACATTAGGTACATTTGCATTAAATGTTGCATCTTCTCAGCAAACATTTGGCTGAATTCAAGATCATATCGGCCCCATTAAAAAAAAACAAAAGCTTGCCTGATAAAACAAAATGAATAGTACAGATAACACCTAACCTGGTTAACTTCTTTCCATTTATACATAACTTCCTATCTTCTATATATATGTGTGTATGCATCCTTTATTTAGTTTGTAATATAAGTATAACTGAAAGAAGAAAAAAATATAAAGAGGAAAAAAAAGATGCAAGGAAACTCAGATTTTATTCAAAACTTTGAAATAGATTCAATTCCAGTTTTCATCATCACAGTTTATTTTTTATTCTAGAATTTTACTGGTGAGTAAACAAGAAATTTTAAGCTTTAAGTTATTTTAAAAATAGTTCAAGATTATTTGATATCCTGCATATATAATTATGTTTCAGTTGTATTTCTGTTATGATGCTCTGTTCATCTCTGTAAATTGATTCAGGTTGTGATACTTTCTTTCAAATTCAATTTGCTCTCTCCAGATTATTATAAGCTTTAAACTTTTCACCTAAACAAGATGTTTAAACTTAAAATTTTGATTTCTAAAAGCCGATTAAACTTAGTTGTAAAACATAATTACTGTAATATTAGTTTACAAGTTGATAACATGAAAAAAAAATTGATTTTTGTAAAACATTAATTCAAGATTATACGTTGAATTCTTATTATAAATTATGATTTTTCAAACAAAAATCTGGATTTTTAAGTTAATATTTAAAGTACAGTTTATAAATGAACAAAGATTGCATTTTCACTAATTTCTGCTTATCAATGCAATTTAAATTGTTGAAAATTGTTGTGAAGTTGGTATGAACATGCATGATGCTGGGAAAAATGATAAATAATTTTTCAAACTCAAGAATGGGTCGAACGAATTCAAACTAGGGTTTGAGTGCACGTTTTTTTCATGTCAGTGATGAGTTGAGAGCTACCGTATTTCATGATCGAGTGCCACGGGTTTCTGGTCGAGGGTCGAAGGCCATGTCGTCGAGACGTGGACAAATTCCTGGCGATTCTGATGTCTTGTGTGGCGTTGGCGAGGTGATTCTTGTGGATTGGTTCGAGTGCTGTTTTGGGTGGAACTATCGAATTTCGATTCGAAATTGCCGTTGGTGTTTTGAGTTTAGATTTCATACTTTGGGGCAAGACGCGACTTGCTGGTGATCTTGGGAGATCGCTAGAACCTATCGTGCCGCCGTACACGTGCACGGCGTGGAGAAGGAAGTCGGCGTCATGTCATCGACGATTCTTGAGTCGTGCTCGAGTGATTAGGTAGGTTTCTTCGGGTTTGAGTTGAGTGTCGAAGTGCGTGAGTTAGGTTCCTGGTGTTGTAGCTTATAGCTTAGTTAAAACTTAAAAAAAAAGAGAAGAAGAAGAGGAAGGACGTACATAAAGTCTCGGGTGATTTTGTGATTTACTCGAAGTACAACTCGAGTTTTAGTAAGGAAATCTCGGGTTTCCTTCATATCTGCAGATTTGTATTCTGTTTTAAAAGTAAGTTTAGCAAATAGTTTTTTACAAACTGTAAACACTATTTTTCTTAAGATGTTTGACAGTTTAAAGCCAAAAGTTTCGATACAAGTTAATTATTTTAATGCTTTAAAATGTTTAAACTCTTAATTATTATTTTAATCCAGTATTATTTTTATTAAGTATAAAGTTAATTAACAATTAAGTGTAGTTAGCCAACATAATTGATTCCCAAATTTAATGAAGGTTTCTATTATTAAAATGTTAATTATGTTGAAAATTTAATCTTAATTGATGATTTCAGAAGTAAATAAAATAATTACTTTTTAATTGTAATTAGTGATGGATCAACTGATTAATTAAGTAATTAATAAAGTGTAATTAACTACTTAAGGTAATTAATGAACAAAATTATGCAATTTAATATAAATAAAATTTAAGTAAGTAGTTAGTAATTAATAAATGGATAATTAAGTTTTCTTAAGATCATTGATTAATGATTAAAGAATAGATAATTAAGTTAATTAAGGTTAAACAAATTGATTAGGATGTAATAAATTAAATAATGTGAAACAAATTGATTAAGTAATTGAGTAATTAAGGAAATTAATTACTTATTGTAATTAATGAAGATTAGTATGAATTGTTTAAGTTAATTAATTAAGTTCAATTAATTTAAATAATTATTGATGATGTGATAAGTAAATTACTTGGGAAAGTAATTAATGATAATGACTGAATGTAATTGACTGAGGATGAATTAATAATGGAAGTAATTTGAATATAATTACTTTGGGCAATTAATCAAAGGATTAATTTAAAAGGGAATTAATTGAGGTGTAATTAAGTGATGTGATAGAGTAATTAAAGGTGGTTAATTACTGAATAGTATTAATTAAGAGTGATTAATAAATATAGTTTAACTAAAGATTTAATTACCTAAGGTAATTAATTTAATACAGGAAAATGAAATTAAAATGTAATTTGTAATTATTAATAAATATAAATAATAATAGGAGATTAAAGAGTAATTAATTAGTGTAATTAAGAAGAATGTAATGATTGGTAATTTAAGGTTAATTTCTATGTTTAGTTAAGATAATTTATTTGTGGAAATAAGTTAAAGGATAATACTTGAATGTAATTAAAGGTAGTTATACAAGGATGGCTAATTAAATTGAATAATTGGATGATGATAAATTGATTAATTGATAATTGATTAATAGTTATATAAGCAAGATTTATGATTATGAAGTAATTAATTTAATTAACTTTAAATTAATTAGAGATTCAAGTAATTAATTTAATTCATTTTAAATTAATTATAGCTGATATGATTGCTTATGTATGGATGGATGATATTGTTTACCTTGAATGGATTGAGATTTCTAGTATAAGATAAATGATACAGTGTGAAATGTGTGCTTGATTGTAGTATGATAATAATATGGATTATCTGTTGTGATGATAATATTGCCTATCTGTTTATGGTGATAATGTTGATTATCTATTGTGATTGCAGTGTGAAAAGCCTAGGACGTCACAGTTGGTATCATAGCAAAACTGAGGTATCACTGTGAGCCACAGCGGGACTGGGATGGTTGAAAAGCCAACCGGTCGTGAGCCGTTGCTGATGGTTGAAAAGCCTAAGACGTTACAGTTGGTATCAGAGGTGAAAGGTTAAATGAGAACCTTGGCACTGGTGGAGATTTCTCATTAGAGATAGAGTCAGTAGTACTCAAGAATGAGTCTGAGCGTAATAATATATATGAGCGCGTATTTGTTAGTGAATAAAATGGTTTTATATTATGTTGATTGATTTACTGAGTGGTATATGAACCTTCGTCAGTGCATTCTGCACAACTGTACCGAAGGGATTTCTAAGCACTTGAATAGAACAATTCGACATAATATTGTTTTCAAAAGTGGGTGAACTAAATAATTTCATCCAAAATATATTTCGAAATAAAAAAAAATTATGCAAATTATTAAAATTATAGTGTTTGGATGATAGTGTTACAGACAAATAAGATTATAAAGATTTACAATGGCTTACATAACCAAGGAAAGTATGAGATTGAATTTGGAATTAAAGTTAAAGATGAAGTTAAAATGAGAATTTATTTTGGATTAAGTTGAAAGTTTAATTTAATCTTGGAATTTAACTAATGATACAATAATAATAATGATTGATGAAGTACATCAAAATTTAGAGTGCGAACAAATTTGATTAGGAAATCTAATAGAAATAAAATTTTGGTTGAGATTAACTTAAGCTTAATAATTGGATTTAAATTTAATATTGAAATGAAATGAATTGAGATATGGATGATATTAAATGAAATTAAGTTCTTATTTAATTAAATCCAAGTGAATTGGTAGATTAAAGATAATAGTGTGATTCTCCATTTAACGGAAGTTAAGTTAAACAAATTGAATTGAAATAGAATTCAGTTGAGTTATAGATAATGTTAAATAAATTAAATCCTTACTTAAATAAATAAAAGAAAGTTGAAATAAAATTGAATTGGAATAAATATATTCCAATAACTTGTAAAGGAAATTGGCAACACATTGATTTAGAATATTTTTGACTGTAGATGAGTGTTCAATCTCAAGTTAAAATGAAATATGAATACATTCAAGCTTAAATTGGGTAAAATGTGAAGATATGAATGTGAGACTTATAAAAGAAATATGGAGAAATAACATAGTGAGCCAAAATAAATTGTTTTGTATTTGGAGAATGAAATAAAAATCCAAACTTGAATTATAAAATAAAATTGAACACGGATAAAATAATAAGATGATTTTTAAAGATAAAAATCCAATTCGAGTATAAATGAGTTAAACATGCCCTTGTTAATAATAAAAATAAATATGGCCTTGGATTTAATCTTAATAATAATGGAATTTGATCAAGGTGAGCACCACATAAATTGGAAATAAATTTAAGTGTGAAATTGAAACAAATAAATTAACCTAAGATTAAACTTTATAGAAGCGTAGCTTCGAGGAAAGTGAGAGTTTATTTAGTAAAAGCTTTAATAATTTAAGTTGAATGAAATAAAATCTTTATTCAAATAGAAATAGTTGGATTAAAATAAAAAAATTAATTTTGTATAAATAGACTCTGATGGCTTATCAAAAGAATTTAAATGCTTGAAATAAAAAGTATGTTTATTTAATACAGGTAAAATCTGGAATTTAAAGTGAAAATGAATGTGATTAAGAATAAATGGATGTAAGTGTGGAGAATAAATAAATTTGTGGCTCATAAAGTTAAAAAGTGAAATTATAAGCCAAAATAAAATTATTTTGTACTTGGGAAATGAAATAGACATCCAAACCCGAATTACAAACTAGAAATAAACTCAAGAACTATAATGAAGTGATTTTGTGATGAAATCAAATATTGAATTGGAAATGGAAATAAATTAATTTGATACAAATTAGTAAATTAAGTATGAAATTGGAATTGGTCAAATAAAAGTTGGATGGTGAATTATTAAGTTTGATTGAAAACTAAAATGAATGGGAGGCGGAGACCTTGAGTTAAAATATAAAATTCAACATGGATTGGTGTTGTATCTTACAGAATTGAATTGCCAGAACGGATGTCTGGAATTCATAATGTATCCCATGCATCTCATCTAGGATTTTTGTTCAGGATCCATCATTAATTGTAGAACCGGTAGTTCAGGGAGATTTGGAAGTTGTTCAGAGTTTGACTGTAGTCAGGATTCCTGTTCGGATTGTTGATTAAGTCGAGAGGAAACTCGGGAGTAAATAGTGAGGCTTGTCGAGTGCGGTGAAGCGAGGATCCCAGTGATTACACCTGGGAAACTCTGGATAGTTCTAGTAAAGTTTATCCGGATTTGTGTTCGGATAGCTAGTGTTGCTTGTTATGATGGACTGTTTGATTGTTTACTAATGTATGAATGATATGTATGTGTGAATGGTTAGTATAACAGCTTTTAAATTATCTTTGTTTTAAATTTCGGAGATGAAATTCTTTTATGGGGGGAGGAATGTAACGACCCTAGATTTTGGCTCTGTTTATTTTAATAAATATTTAATCTGATCAAATAAAATGTGAACTGATTATTTTCAAATGAATATGATTTTGGAATAATTGCCATTTGCTTATATAAATTTGTATTTTAAAAGGAAATTTGGTCCTGGAAATTTAAATAAAATTTCTTAATAATATTTACCTTATATAATAGAATTAAAATACTTTACTTTGTTTACATTTGGAAATATACATATGGATGTTGATGTTTAATTTAAAATCTAATTCTAACAAAATAAAATATAAATGTAAAATATAAGTCAAACATATGTGTATAATTTAAATAATGATAGCAGAGTACAAACAGAATGAATACAAATATAAGTAAGTAAATCATTTTGAATATAACTTGAACATTGATAGTCAAATATAAAATAAAATGTAAAATTTAACATAAGAATTAATTGGTCAAGATTGCATACAACATAAATTAAAAATTTGTAAACAAAGCTAAAATAAGAACAAGGTATAAAACACAAAGTATAAAGTAAAACAAAATCAAATGTAATATAAAACCAAACTCAAACATTTGCGTATAAATTATGTAAACTAGAAGTTAACAAAACAAAATATTTTCACACACAAAATAACAACAACCATATGTATGTAAATTATTCAAGTTAGAAACAATGAAACAAATTATTGTCAAGCAAACCAAAAGTATAAAAACAAACCTGACACATGTGAAATATTCAATTTGAAAACTAATAACAAAACCAAGTGTTGCCTGCAAAGTAAATAAGCATAAGGTATAAAAGTTGAACCAGACAAGTATTTTCAGTTACATGTATACCTGCAAAGTACATACTTTCATATAAATACCTGCATACAACAAATCTCGATTTTGGTATGCAAACATATTAGGAAAACAAAACATTTATTTCTGTCAACTCAGCCAAACATAATTATGATATATACACTAATCAAGGAAACAAGACATTTACTGGCTCTTATCTCAGCCCAGTAATTTGTCAGTTCAAATTATTTCAAATTCTTGCTTTGCTGTAACAAAGATTGATCAACATAATTAAAACAAAAGTTAGATAAGTCTTAAAACAAGGCAGGCTTGTATATGCGTACCTGTAAATAATTATGCAGGCAAGTGATGAAAGTCCATGTACTAATAAGACTAAGGTAGACATTAGGTACATTTGCATTAAATGTTGCATCATCTCAGCAAACATTTGGCCGAATTCAAGATCATATCAGCCCCATTAAAAAAAACAAAAGCTTGCCTGATAAAACAAAATGAATAGTACAGATAACACCTAACCTGGTTAACTTCTTTCCATTTATACATAACTTCCTATCTTCTATATATATATATATGTGTATGCATCCTTTATTTAGTTTGTAATATAAGTATAACTGAAAGAAGAAAAAAATGTAAAGAGGAAAAAAAAAGATGCAAGGAAACTTAGATTTTATTCAAAACTTTGAAACAGATTCAATTCCAGTTTTCATCATCCCAGTTTATGTTTTGTTCAGGAATTTTACTGGTGAGTAAACAAGAAATTTTAAGCTTTAAGTTATTTTAAAAATAGATCAAGATTATTTGATATCCTGCATATATAAATATGTTTCAGTTGTATTTCTGTTATGATGCTCTGTTCATCTCTGTAAATTGATTCAGGTTGTGATACTTTCTTTCAAATTCAATTTGCTCTCTCCAGATTATTATAAGCTTTAAACTTTTCACCTAAACAAGATGTTTAAACTTAAAATTTTGATTTCTAAAAGCCGATTAAACTTAGTTGTAAAACATAATTACTGTAATATTAGTTTACAAGTTGATAACATGAAAAAAAAATTGATTTTTGTAAAACATTAATTCAAGATTATACGTTGAATTCTTATTATAAATTATGATTTTTCAAACAAAAATCTGGATTTTTAAGTTAATATTTAAAGTACAGTTTATAAATGAACAAAGATTGCATTTTCACTAATTTCTGCTTATCAATGCAATTTAAATTGTTGAAAATTGTTGTGAAGTTGGTATGAACATGCATGATGCTGGGAAAAATGATAAATAATTTTTCAAACTCAAGAATGGGTCGAACGAATTCAAACTAGGGTTTGAGTGCACGTTTTTTTCATGTCAGTGATGAGTTGAGAGCTACCGTATTTCGTGATCGAGTGCCACGGGTTTCTGGTCGAGGGTCGAAGGCCATGTCGTCGAGACGTGGACAAATTCCTGGCGATTCTGATGTCTTGTGTGGCGTTGGCGAGGTGATTCTTGTGGATTGGTCCGAGTGCTGTTTTGGGTGGAACTATCGAATTTCGATTCGAAATTGCCGTTGGTGTTTTGAGTTTAGATTTCATACTTTGGGGCAAGACGCGACTTGCTGGTGATCTTGGGAGATCGCTAGAACCTATCGTGCCGCCGTACACGTGCACGGCGTGGAGAAGGAAGTCGGCATCGTGTCAGTGACGATTCTCGAGTCGTGCTCGAGTGATTGGGTAGGTTTCTTCAGGTTTGAGTTGAGTGTCGAAGTGCGTGAGTTAGGTTCCTAGTGCTGTAGCTTATAGCTTAGTTAAAACTTAAAAAAAAGAGCGAGAGAGAAGAAGAAGAGGAAGGACGTACAGAAAGTCTCGGGTGATTTTGTGATTTACCCCAAGTAGAACTCGAGTTTTAGTAGGGAAATCTCGGGTTTCCTTCATATCTGCAGATTTGTATTCTGTTTTAAAAGTAAGTTTAGCAAATAGTTTTTTACAAACTGTAAACACTGTTTTTCTTGAGATGTTTGACAGTTTAAAGCCAAAAGTTTAGATACAAGTTAATTATTTTAATCAATGCTTTAAAGTGTTTAAACTCTTAATTATTATTTTAATCCAGTATTATTTTTATTAAGTATAAAGTTAATTAACAATTAAGTGTAGTTAGCCAACATAATTGATTTCCAAATGTAATGAAGGTTTCTGTTATTAAAATGTTAATTATGTTGAAAATTTAATCTTAATTGATGATTTCAGAAGTAAATAAAATAATTACTTTTTAATTGTAATTGGTGATGGATCAAATGATTGATTAAGTAATTAATAAAGTGCAATTAACTACTTAAGGTAATTAATGAATAAAAGTATGCAATTTAATATAAATAAAATTTAAGTAAGTAGTTAGTAATTAATAAATGGATAATTAAGTTTTGCTTAGATCATTGATTAATGATTAAAGAATAGATAATTAAGTTAATTAAGGTTAAACAAATTGATTAGGACGTAATAAATTAAATAGTGTGAAACAAACTGATTTAGTAATTGAGTAATTAAGGAAATTAATTACTTATTGTAATTAATGAAGATTAGTATGAATTGTTTGAGTTAATTAATTAAGTTCAATTAATTTAAATAATTATTGATGATGTGATAAGTAAATTACTTGGGAAAGTAATTAATGATAATGACTGGATGTAATTGACTGAGGATGAATTAATAATGGAAGTAATTTGAATATAATTACATTGGGCAATTAATCAAAGGACTAATTTAAAAGGGAATTAATTGAGGTGTAATTAAGTGATGTGATAGAGTAATTAAAGGTGGTTGATTACTGAATAGTATTAATTAAGAGTGATTAATAAATATAGTTTAATTAAAGATTTAATTACCTAAGGTAGTTAATTTAATACAGGAAAATGAAATTAAAATGTAATTAGTAATTATTAATAAATATAAATAATAATAAGAGATTAAAGAGTAATTAATTAGTGTAATTAAGAAGAATGTAATGATTGGTAATTTAAGGTTAATTTCTATGTTTAGTTAAGATAATTTATTTATGGAAATAAGTTAAAGGATAATACTTGAATGTAATTAAAGGTAGTTATACAAGGATGGCTAATTAAATTGAATAATTGGATGATGATAAATTGATTGATTGATAATTGATTAATAGTTATATAAGCAAGATTTATGATTATGAAGTAACTAATTTAATTAACTTTAAATTAATTAGAGATGCAAGTAATTAATTTAATTCATTTTAAATTAATTATAGCTGATATGATTGCTTATGTATGGATGGATGATATTGTTTACCTTGAATGGTTTGAGATTCATATTATAAGGTAAATGACGCAGTGTGAAATGTATGCTTGATTGTAGTATGATAATAATATGGATTATCTGTTGTGATGATAATATCGCCTATCTATTTATGGTGATGATTTTGATTATCTATTGTGATATTGTGAATTTTCTATCTGTGTGTATATGGATAGTTGAATCGTTTTAAACTTTAAAATAACTTGGCCCTAAAAGACACGTTTTGGATTTCGATGAGACCGGGATCGGGTTTCCACATTTGGACATCCGAAAACCACATCGATCCAAATTAACGATAGGTCGTGAATCTGATGTGAAGATGAAGATTCAGAATGCAAGGGTTGTCGTCGTTAACTCTGAGGGTGATTCCAAAATGAGTGTAACGAGATAATGCCTTCGGTTTCGTTCGTACCCGGAACGAACTTGTATGGATTGAATGCTTCCAACACATCGTCAGGCGGGCGATGAGCATTCTAAGGATATGTTCTCTAAAGGTGTAATATCCCAGAATTTTTAACAATATCAATTTAATAATCTGTAGTTAAAATTAAATTGATATTGATATTCTGATAATAATTATTCAAATAAAATTTAATAATCTTCTTCAACAAATATTTAAATTGGTTATTTTATCTTTTGGAAAATATAAATTGATTTCTATTTACAATATAAATAATTGGTTTATATTTTAAATGGATTGGTTTTGTTTTAATTTTAATAAGTAAAGCATATTTTCTAGTTTAATATTTGTAATAATTTGGGAAATTTGTTTTATTTAATATTCAAAGCTTTTCAAAATTTAATAAATGATTTTTATGCAATTTAAGAGAGTTATAAAAACAATATTAGTATTGTATTGTCTTTTAAAATAAGTTTTGAATAAGAATTTGTAATTTTTATTTCAAATTGAATTTATATGTATAACTTGATTTGAAAAATATTTGATTTTGAATTTAGTTGAATTTAAATTTAAAAGTATAAAGTCTTAAAATTGTTTTAATTTTAATATGTATAAGTTAATTTGTAAAACATTGTTGTTCTTATTTCTTTTGTAAATTCATAAACATATTTTAAAATAAACTAACAACTTAAACTAAGTTAACATATACATTAATTTATAATTAGTATTAACTATCTTTAAAGAAAATACATGTGTTACATTCATATGTATTCATATAGACAAGTGTCTAATTTATGACAAGTGTTAAATTTTGTTTTAAAATTTTCTGTTCTTTTATTAAATCTGAAATACATTTGCATAGTTTACATCTTCATTCATATTTCACTTTTATTTTCCTTCATCAAAGAAAAATCTTTAAAACCTTTAAAATCTGAATCATTCTCATATTGGCAATCCACAAATCTGCATATCCAAAACTAAAATCCAAACCTGCATTCACAAATGCATATGAAAGTCCAATGCAAATCTGCATACCTCAAAATTCAAATACAGAAATCTGCATTTACAATCAAAGATCAAATCTGCATAATCATAAACATATTCAAATCTGCAAATTCCTCTGCATATTCAAATCTAAACTTGCATATCCCATTTCCTAAAAATTTTAGAAAACCCTGTACAAATTTCACCTCTTCAAAACATAAATCTGCATATTCACTTCCTCAAAATCAAATTGAGCCTGCACATTGTTTTTCTTCTTCATTCTGCACTCTGTTTCAAAACTGGGTTGAACAAACATCTGCACGCATGTGAGAATCTAGCAACTGCATCATCTACATCTATTTTCTGCATACAAGTAACTAGAGTTTGGATCATGAGCATCAGAGAGGAGCATACCTGCACATCATACGTCTGCAAATTCAAATGATCTAGGGTCTGCATTCAATAAAAGGTGAGTAACTTAAATTTCTAGATTTATAATAGGATTGCATGCTACAATTGTTTGATATATATAAGTATTGCCGTGTTTAAGTGTGAAGTAATATTTGTTTGCTGTTGTTTATTTACCTGATCTGTTTTCTTGATTTTCTAGGCAGTTTTATTAAAACTTTATCTTTTAACTTTAACTTCTAGAATGATTTAATTTATATGTAAGGTTATAAATTATCTTAAGTTAACTTTTACAGTTTTAAGCAAGTGCAAAAAGAAATATAGATATAAATAGTTTTGTCCCTGTTAACTCAGGAAAAACTTAGCATGATTTATTTTTTTATCAAGACTCAACTATATTGATATCATGCTTCAGTTTTATAAATAAAAGTACTTACCATAACTTGATTTTTGAATCAAGGAAATAGAATTTTTAGAAGAAAGATTCAGTAGCAGTTTTGTATTGAACTAGGAATAAAATCTGTGCAAATTCTATTGATCTTTGAATTGGAAAATTCTGAAATTCTTGTGAGTTACTAAGTAAGGATCATAGATCCATAGAAAATCTGAAATGAGAATAATAAATTGCTAGATTGGTTGCTGTGGGAAAATCTTGGTTTGAACCCTAGTTTTCACTGCATCCTTGAATCAATCAATTTTGGGACACAGGTTTGATCGAGTGTTTTGATTTTTGGTGTGTGGGTAGTTGATGTGTGAGGGAGTTCATGGCCGGAGGAGTGGATTGCTAGATGGTCGGAGGTGAGAATGGTGGTCGCTGACAGGTTTGCATCAGGAACCTGTTTTCTGTTGTACAGGTTTTGATTAGGGGCATTTTAGATTCTTTGATGAATTCCTTGATCTGGGTTGATGTTGGAGTAGTGGTGAGCTTCTGGAGTTGATTGGATCATCTGAGATGATCGGCAGAGGTGGCGGCGATGAAAACTCTGATGAACTATGGGTTTGGGGGTATTTCAGGGGAGATGAAGGGAAAGGAGAAATTGGCTCGATGTAAGTAGTAAAACAACTCGAAGTAGAACAGTTTGAAACTCGAAGTAATGCAGTTTTTAACCCGTAGTAGAAAAATAAGGTTCTCGGGTTGAACCTGTAAATTAACAGGTTTCAGAAGAAAAAAAAACCCGTTCCTCTGAATTTTGAAAATCTGGGTTTTCAAATTTTAAAATCTGTAGTTATAGGTTTTAAATAAGGTTTAGGTTTAAAATTTAATTCAAGTTTGAATTACTAATTTGAATTTAAATTCCAGGTTTTGAGTTGAAACCTGTTTTTTTGTTTTCTTTAAAATCTGGGTTTTGAAATTTAAAATCTGGGTTTTAAACATTGGAAATTCTGCAGATTTAGTTAAGGTAAGGATTAAGTATAAATTCAAATGCTAGTTTGAATTTCAGATTCAAATTTAAATCCCAGTTTTTAAAATAGAATAAAAAGTTTTCAGAAATTTAACTAAATTTACTATTTGTGTTGATAAAATAGTTTAAACTTTGTAATAATGAGATTTTTAAAAATGTGAGCAAGATTTAAAGATTGATTTTAAATCTGGAAGTTTATATTTAAAAATAAAGTTCAGTTTTAAATTTAATAGAAGATTTGATTTGAAAGTTTAAATTAAGAAAGAGTTGAAATTTCTAAAACATTGAAATGAAATTCAACTTCAAATTTTATGATTTCATTTTAAGATAAACTTTTGTTTGTCCTGAAATTTAAATAAGTTTTAAATTTCTTTCAAACTTGACAAGTTTAAATTACTTTTAAATTTAAAATTTTATTCAAAATGGAATTTAAAACGAGTTCAAAAAGCACCTTGTTTTAAATAATATTGTTTTAACATAATTAAGTTATGTTTTTGAAAATTAAATCAAGATTTATGTTTTAGAATTAATTAATAAGGTAATTAAGATTTGTTAATTTATTTAATTAATTAATTGAATTTGGAATTAATTGATTAATGATTAATCAATTTAAAATTTAGATCATTAATTAAGTTATTAATTAATGATAAATGAATATTAGTCATGTAATTAAGTTTTTAAATAAGGTTAATTAATTTAATAATTAACTTTAATTAATGAATGATTAAAGGTAATTCAAATGGTAATTAATTTAAGTTAATTACCTTATAAAATAATTTGAGGATGGTTAATGAAGGTCATCAACCATGGTTATTTAACAATTAATTTATGTAGTTAATTTTTATAATTAATTAGATTAAATAATTTAATAATAATCATTTATATATGGTTTGAGTATAATTACTTGATAAAGTAATTAAGGAATTAATTACTTAATGTGATTAATTTAATTTAATGTGATTGTTTAATTTAATTAAATAAGTTTGATTAATTATAAACACTTGAGCTTTATAAATAATTACTTTATGTAATTAATGATTTGGAAATTACTTAGTTAAGTAATTATTTAATAATTACATGATTGTAATTAAGTGAAGATGTTTAAGTATGAGATAATTTGGTTTATTTATTTATTAATTATTCAAGGAATTAATTTAGAAATTAATTAAGGATAATTAATTTGTTTTAATATGGTAATTAAGTTAGTTAATTACTAAATGTAATTAATCTGTGATGGTGATTAATAATTATGAGTTAATTACTTAGGGTAATTAATTTAGGAAATAATTAAGGATCATTAATTATTTAATTAATGATATAATTAAAGATGATTAATTATGATTAATTAATCAATAATAGGTAATTAAAGGTAATTAATTAATATAATTAATTAAGGATTAATGGAATTAATTATGATTAATTAATTGAAGTAATTAAAGGTTAATTACTGTTTAGTTGAGGATAATTAATTTGTGAAATTAATTAAGGATAATTACATGAATGTAATTAAGAGTAATTAATCAAGAGTGATTAATTAGTATGATTTATTTTGAATGATTAATTGATTGAAATCAATTAAATGATAGAGTAAGTAAGATTATATTGGTGATGTAATTAATTTAATTTATTTTAAATTAATTAAAGATGAAGTAATTAATTTAATTCATTTTAAATTAATTAGAGATTAGTGATAGTTAATTTAATTCATTTTAAATTAAGTATATGGTGATGAGCAAATCTTTGCTTATGTATGAATGGATGTCATTGATTGTCTTGGATGTTTTAAGATCTCAGTAGTGGGATAAATAATATTGTGTGGTATGGATGTTGATTTGTATTGTGATGATAACATAGGTTATCTATTGTGATGATGATATATGCAATATCTATTTGATATTGATGATGTGAATTACCTGTTATGTGATAATGATTGATTATCAGTTATGATTTATAAGTTATCTATATGTGTGTATATAGATACTGTAATTGAATTGTTTTAAACCTTTAAAACAACTTGGAACTTAAAAGACACGCTTTGGTTTTCGATGAGACCGGGATCGGGTTTCCATATTTGGATATCCGAAAACCACATCGATTCCAAATAACGTTAGGTCGTGTATCAAAGTGGAGCGAGTGAAGACTCGAGGTGTAAGGACTATGAGTCAATATAACTCTGTGGGTGATTCCGTAATGAGTTGACGGAATTAGTTCTTATAGATTCGAGATGGTGAATTAGAGTGCAAGGGTTATTGTCGTTAACTCTGAGGGTGATTCCAATATGAGTGTAATGAGATAATGCCTTCGGTTTCGTTCGAACCCGGAACGAACTTGTATGGATTGAATGCATTCAGAACATCGTCAGGTGGACGATGAGCATTCTAAGTGATATGTCCTATAAAGGTAATCGTAGCCTCAAGCCTCATCAACCGGGAATGGCTAAAACAGGGGAGGTGCAGCAAAGCTTCGTGGGTCGCACCCACTGGAGAGCAAAATTGATCCCTGTCTAGAAGTCCCTTTATATTCGGTTGTGTGGGTGGTTGCTAGCTACAACCACAAGGTTGTCTTGTTTGGAACTATTCAGTAAGGAATGGGTCCGGCTTTGTGTTGCAGGGGGTCGGGAGTGATCCTCGGTACGTTGATCTAGGCCACGTACTGTGACGGGCGGTACCCCAGTAGCCCTGCCATTATATGGAATCCAAAATCCAATAAGTGCCAACGGTTTTGATTGTATTACCCACTTTTGTGGCTAGTAGCTGGAATTTAATAACGTAACAATTTCGGCTATTTCTTATTTATTTGAAAACCCTAGACACTATTATAATATCATCGGATTTCCTATCAAATGTTTTGGTTAGCGTAAGGTAAAAACTTTTCCATGTTTATGTGTGGGAAGTCTTACGTGATACCTTTCTTTTGAAAAAGGTTTTCTAAAAGTTAAGAAACTTTAACCTGTTACTCACACCAGACCCATGTCTGACCCGAAGTTTATTTTTGTTTTTCATAAACTCTTGGGTACTCAAATTTTTATGAGTAGTCAAGGGAATTCAAGTTAGGATTCGGGTTTGCTTTGACGAATTATGGAGGAGCAATGGAGCAGGAGGCTTCTGCGTGTAGATATATATCTAGTATTCCGCTGTGTGTTCTCTGAGTTGTTGTATTGAGATGTATAACTAGACAGGTGTTTATAACTGTCTAGTATGTGTTGTATATCTATGTACTATGATAATGGTTGTAAACTATGTAATATTTATGTTATTAATATAATTTATTCGTTCCGCTGTTAGATTCTGATGTGTTGTTTCTTTCTTCTCTTCTTTCTATTCTATTTTCTATCCCTTTCTTTCTTAAAGATGATGCAATTTTCCAGGAGTGGAAAGTCGGGTCGTCTCACTTGGTATCAGAGCATTAGGCTGAGTGAATGCCTAGGCTCTGAAGTATGTATTTCTTAGGGAGCGTTAGGTTGAGTGAATACCTAGGCTCTGTAGTAGTGTATTTCTTGAGAGAGCGTATTTGTAATTTTTAATATATATAATATATATTTATTTCTACCCATCTGTTGGGTTACCTGTTCAGGTTTTCCAATATAAGTTATAAAGGTAGATGGGGTAGTAGTGTGTGTGACACGACTACCATTGGTTGGAGTTTGAATGTTTGAGGTTGGAAGTGTTTTGTCCAGACTGTAGACCTAATACCGTCTCGAGAGAGTTCTGTAGTGATGAAGGACTCCATTGATCTCTGAAGGTAACCTGTGAAGGTTCGGAGTTCATTTCTGAAGTTGGATGAGTGGTATTTGGATCTGTTGGTTGAGCTAAAGCAAGTGATGGTATTTTGAAACCTTAAGGAAATAGTAGCTGCGTGATAAGATGCAGTGACTATGGATGTTCCCGAAGATGATTTCTTTGGAACAGGTTAAGGAAGTGAGTCTGCTTCGGTGTTGTGGCTGTGTTCGGCTAGAGTTTCTGTTTGTTTTGAGGTTTGAGTTTCTCGGAGAGCTTTGTTTTGGAATTCTTTGGCATCTGTGGCAGCAGTGCAGTTTGGAATGTTCTCGGTGTTGGCAAGAGATCTTTTGGCTTAGAAGTTTTCTGAAGTGGAGTTCAGAAGCAGTTTAGTGGACCCGTTTCTTCAATGGGTTGGTTAGTGAAGTTTAAGCTGTTCTATTTGGTTATGGAAGAACAGTTTTTCTTGAATTTGGTTTGGGTGGTTCACAAAAGTGACTTGCGATTGTTTGAGTGTTCTCTTGGGTTATCTGAGTTTTTCTGAATGTCTTCAGAAAGTCAGAGTTTTGTTCGTATCCGGAGATTGAGTTTTCTTATCGTCTGGAATTCCAGGAGTGGTACCGGTGGTTCAGCTTTATAGAAGGATGATTCCAAGAGTTGAGTTGGTGTAGCAGCTCGGAGTTTTGGAGGAACTTCTGAAAGTTCTTATGGATTTGTTGAACCATATCTCTGGGGTGTGTTGTCCTGTTTGTGCTTGTGTTCTTCTTCAGCATTCTCTTCTACTTTGGATCAGAGTTGAGCAGCGGAAGCAGTTTGGAAGTGTATCTGCTTTTCTTTTTCTGGATAGGAGAAGCGAGTTGTTGTTTTCTGATGTTAAGAAGTAGAGTTTGAGTTCTTGATTTTGGTTGATCTTGAGGAGATCATTTTATTGTGTTAATTGGTCTTGTTTTTTTCTAGAGGTATCAGCGAAGGTTGAGCTGATTGGTAGGCTGTAGACAGCCCAGGATTGTCTGGAGAATTTAGTGGACAAGAGTCGGAGGGATTTGGACTCTGAAGTCGGAGATTTAATTTTGGATAAGATTTCTCTGATCAAAAGTGAGCTTTAAGTTTGGGTAAGGCTGAGAAGCTAGCTCTGAAGTGTTTTGGATCTTTTCTGTATTCTTGGAGTAAGTGTTTGGTCTACAGGATTGAATTGCCAGTTTGGATAACTGGGATTCGATGAGTTTCACGTATCTCTGAGAGAGTACGTGTATGATTTATCTCTGGTTGTAGAACCAGCAATTCTGGAGTTTTGGTTGTTGAGTCAGACTCGTCTATAGTCTGATATCTTGTCTAGTGTTATAGATATAGTTATGTAGGAGCTTTGTAGCTTCATAGTATTGTTTGTTTGGATGCTCTAGAGCGAGTAGCCCGGTATATATATATACACCTGGGAAAACTCGATAGAAATTTTATCCAGAATTGTCTGGATAATTGATTGTTTGATTGGTTGAATTGATTGCTTTGGTTGTTAGCATATGTTTGATATATGCTTGTGTTTAAAATTAAAATTTAATGAGATTATTAAATTACCTTTGTTTTAAATTTCGAAGACGAAATTCTTTTAAGGGGGAAGGATTGTAATATCCCGGAATTTTTAACAATATCAATTTAATAATCTGTAGTTAAAATTAAATTGATATTGATATTCTGATAATAATTATTCAAATAAAATTTAATAATCTTCTTCAATAAATATTTAAATTGGTTATTTTATCTTTTGGAAAATATAAATTGATTTCTATTTACAATATAAATAATTGGTTTTGTAACGACCCAGAATTTATATTAATTAAAATTTGTATATTTAATTAATTTTACATATTAATAAGTGAAATTTATAAGTCGAATAAATTTTATTTCGAATATTGGATTTAAATTGGTAATTAAATCGATAATTTGATAGTTGAAATTACAGAAATAATTGAATATCGAGTTTAAAATGATTGAAATTGATTTGTAAAATTTTATTTAATCATACTGGAGTTATAGTGATGTTATAGAGCTTCTAAAATCGAATTAAAAGTTAAATTGTGAAAATTGAAAATTTTAATATTTAATCGACTAGTGAAATTAGCTATTTTTCGAACAGTCTCAGAATTGGACGAGACCAGTTCCATTGGATCCGTAATAGTTAGTTATTATCGGATTTCAAATTCGTAGCAAACGGAGTTGTCGTTTGACCGAGGCAGCTCGAAACGCATCGATATCGTTTTAATTTTAATTCAGCGAGTTAAAATAGTCATTTTTCAAAAAGTCTTGGATTTCGACGAAACCAGTTTCATCAGATCCTAAATGTGATATTATTGTATGGTTTCAAATTTCATGTCAATTGGATTTACCATTTGTCCGGTGCAAGCTAAAACGCCTAGAAAATCGTTTAATCGGTTTAAATTTAAATTGATCGTTTATTGCCATAACTCGCACAGATGACCGAATTAGCTCCCGAAACCTGTTCAATTGTGTCTGAAACGCGGGATAAACCCTAGAAACGTCGGTTACCGCGCGTAAATCGGAGTTTGGAAAAGCGAATGAATAGTGTCGTTCAAACTTCTATAAATAGGGCCATTCTCTTCACAAAAAAAAATTAGGGTTTAAAACCCTAGCCGCCACTAATGAAACCGAAGGACAGAAATGCTCCATTCTTCTCGCCTTAATTTCTTCAATTCTATGCATTGATTCGAGAAAGCGTCAGCTACAATGTTGTAGATCTAGGAGAGACGAGTAAATCTATACGGAGATGATGGGTTTTGGAGCAGCGTGGTCGCCAAATTTTGGCCGTGTATGGGTCGCGTTCGCGCACGTTTTTAGGGAGGAGGGGGAGGCCGAGCTCGAAACTATCTGGGCCGAAGGTTCATCTCGTGGAGCTACAAAATGAGAGTCTTTGATCGTCGAATAGTCGAGTGATGGTGGCACGATAACTGAAGAAGAGAGCGGCAAGATGGGTTTGTTTTACTGGGAGTTTTCACGCGCGTGAACGAGAGAGGGAGGAAGGAGGAAACATGCGTGTGGGGCCTGGGATGAAATCGTGATGGACGGCCCTGATGATAGGTTAAAAAAAAATTGAATTGTAAATGATAATTATATTTTAATTGTGTAAACTTTAAAATGTTGTAACTCTTTCGTACGAGGTCGAAATTCGACGAAACTTTTTGAGTTGCGTTCGTATGGACGAGCACTACGCTATGGAATTGGCTTGGAGTCATTTGGAGCAAACGAAAATTTTGGATAAAATTAAACGCGCGTTTAATTTTATTCGAAATAAAAGCTGAAAACGAAATCGAAATCATGGTGAGATCTTCTCACTCAATCGAATAGATTCGATTTAATATTTTAAATAGTTAGATTTGAAATACTTGAATGCATGTTTGAATGATGATTGTTATCTATTGATTGTTAAAATAGACATTATGCGCCGTTAGTAAGCGGATGTTATTTATTAAAAACATATACCACGAATATTTCATAAACAGTGAAATTGGTATTATATATGTACTTGGAATTGATTTCCCGCATTATATAGCGGATGAGACCCTATTGCGCCGTCTATTAAGCGGATAATATTTTATAAATCCCATATACCGCGATAATTCCGTACTGGAACGGAATTGGTATTGTGCTAATGTTTGTGGATGCAGGGAAACAGGTTGGAGGGATCCAACCGGATTCCTCAACTGTATTGATTTATTTACAGATATTTTGATATTTGTTGATTATCATATCGATATATGATATTTGGATGTCGTGATTGACTATTTGGTGCTGTTGCATCATCAGATCCATTTTTAATGTTTAAAAATAACGTTTTGATTTTTTAAAAGGATTTTAAAGTGATTTTTCAAAGTATATGTTTTTATTAAATTTTGAATTGGTTCATTTTAAATAATTAAAACGTTATAAATTTTTATTTTACAAAAATTACTGTTTTTGTAAAATATAAGCAAATTGAGATTTTCGAAATAAATAGTGATAAATTTATAGATTGGTTTAAATAGGAATTTTGAATCATTATAAAAGATTTTTAAATTTATTTTTATAAGTTAAAAATATTGGAATTATAAAACGAGCTGTTATAAGTGTTAAAGGTGAAATAAAGATGGATTTCATAAGTGAACGGAATTTATAGATTTATAAATTGTGAAGTTATAAAAATAAATAGATTTTGTAAAATATAAGATTTATAAGTAATTATCTTATAAATCGGATTTTGGCATTTAAATGAGATATAAATGGAATTTGTTAATAATGAGATTTATAAATCGAAGCTTATAAATAGAAAAATTGAATTTATAACATTGTTTATAAATTCGAAATCAATTTAATTTGACAAATTGAATAGTGAAGTTTATTAAAGGAAATATATTCACGATTTTGGACAGTGAATACATTATTGAATGAAATAGTCATGTTTGGCAAAAGGAATATTATAGAATGAAGTTAATTATTTTAAAGATGTTTTAAAATGTATTATGAATCGAAACCATAGATTTCAACATTTATTGTTGAAATAGACGTTTTCGAGAAAGAAGGAAATGGTGGACTATAACACTGTTGTTATAGTAAATGATTTCCGAAAGGAAATGTTTTATATAGTATTGAGATTTATATATCTATTTAAACTTTGAATCCCTATACTAGTGATTTTGGGTTGTCGTAACGATGTTTTGTGCAACATTCGTTTTGGCCCAAATAAATGTGTTAAGAGAATGATTCCTTAAGGAATGAAATATATACTAAATTTTGATTTAAGTATATCGAATATTTTCAAATGTTGAAAATAAATAGATTTGTGATGTACTTATTATTTAATAAGTATGGAAATGCTTTTCCAATGTGAAATGAAATGTTTTGAGAATTTATCCTTTTCAAGATAAATTGAAAATGAATAATTGAAATCGTATATTCATAAATATTTTGGAATGTAAGATTCACTATGGAATTTATAAATGAAAAGGGGAATTTTTTAAAAAATAAATGTTGATTTATTTTTGAAGTGTGGGAATAAATTTACGGATTTGGAACGTAAATATAAAGTAAATCGTTAAGGATTTATTTAATTGGTTTAAATAAACCATTTTGAAATGAAATTATTTCCGAGAAAGGAAAATGATTGAAATTTGTTTTCAAAAATGGTAAAGGATTGAAAAGTGATTTGAAAATTTGTTTTCAAATGTTTGAAGTGTGGGAGATTTTATATCTAGTAAAGATATTTTGGAACGTAAATAATTTGGGAAATTATTTGGAATTTGGTGATGTTGAGCATGCCTATTGATAGTTAAATAATCCGACTATCAATATTTATCTTTAAATAGGTATTTGTTGTGATTGTTTGAATTTGAATGGCACACTTATTTTTGAATAAGCGCTCAATGTTCGGGTTAGCCGGGAAAGGACCTTAGGGTCGTATAACCCATTCTGAATATGTGATACGTCGTAATGGATTGCATTCGATGACCGGTGTTGAAGACCGGGTATTTGTGAAAACAGAAGGATTACCGTCGAGTTACTCTACATCGGCTGATCTCCGATATAGAGGTTTTATCACCCTTAGTGACGGGAAGTCCAGTCGTGATTAGTGAATATCCGGATTGCAAGGACTTCTTTGGAAGTGCCTTCGGTTCTGTTCGAGCCCGGAACAGACTTGTATGGATTGCATGTCTGACATTACAAATTGAGATATAAAGCTGATTTCTTTCAAATATATTTTTGTTGGTGGCAGAGAATTTATTCTCTTAGCTTAACACCCTTCTCTGAGACGTACGAGCTTAGAGGTTATATAGTTGAAGGTTATTAGTGGTATACTCCCAATTTGGTAGTGTGGCATGCTGAGTGTTGCTGTGAAATGATCATTGTTTGATCATTTGTGATAGGATCATTTATTTGATCATTTATCTTGGTGATCATTTCTATGATCATTTGTTGACCCAAAGCACGGCTTTTGTATAAAGCGTGGCTTTGTGGACGAGACTTTGTCGGACCTCACACCCCGGAAATGGTCAAAACAGGAACGATGCAGCAGGTTATTAGGGGGTAGCACCCCTTTAGTGTATATCATTCCTTCTGGATAGAGGTGGTATCATGGTATGGAGCCCAGATATTTAACCTATGTTGTTGCTGCAAATTTTGTGGTTGTTGGAAATCAAGGATCCTCGGATAGATCGGTTACGATCGGGGGATGACATATTCGTGTCAGTAGTTACCCAGTTAGGGTTAACCCGGCCTTGTGTTGGCAGAGATCCGGTTTGGTTCTCGGGACGTCATTCCAGAGGCGTTTCCATGTGGCAATGGAAAGTTCCTTGGCCTGAGAATTTGTTGGAAATCCAATGAAACAATACGAGACTTGTACGGTTTTAGTTGTAGAACCTGCCGGAATGTGGCGGTAACCTGCTATTGAACATGGTAGTTATAGTAGGCATAAGTGCGGAATGCCTATGCTGGCTAAGATTTATATTCTACTTTCGAAATTGTTTTCTACACTATGCACTAATAATAATATCAAATTCTTCTTTTTAATGCGTATCAACCATCTTTGACTATCATAAGGAGAAATCTCCTCCGATTCTGCGTTTGCATTGTGTGTGTGTGCGGGAGGCCTTATGGTAGTCTCATTTTTAAAAGCATTGCGAATTGACTTTAAAAATATTCTTCTATTTTGATTTTAAAGATAAACTGTTTTGAGTTCTCACACCGGTCACATGACTGACTCGGAGTTTATTGTTTCCTTCCTAAACTCTGGGTGCCTTCCAATTTCCACACGGGCAGTCAAGAGTTAAGGTTTATCAGGATATTCTGGAATTCAGGAGTTGCTTTGAGGCAAGAGGATGGCATGGCGTATAACTAGTATATAATATTTCTTTTCCGCTGTTGATGTTGTTTGTTGTTGTACACTCTGATGATGTAATGTAATGTAATATGATATAATGTAATAACTGATATAGTTCTTTGTTTAAAGATTATTCATTTATTTATTATATGTTTTTCCGCTGCGAATTGTGAGATTCTGATATTATTCCGTTGTTTTCTTTTCTGTTCGGTTCTATTTCCTATCTCTTTTTATCTTCTACCTCTTTCTTCTATCTTTTTTCTTCTTCTTGAACCATAACGATTCTGTTTTTCGGCAACGAAAAATCGCAGTCGTTACATTTGGTATCAGAGCTTTTGGTTAAGCGACAACCATGGCTCTGTTGGGAATTACTCATTAGAGATGGAGTTAGTAGCACTCTAGAATGAGTTTGAGTGTAATAATAGATACGAGCGCGTATTTGTTAGTGAATATAAATTGTTTTATATTGTGATGATTGGTTTGTTGAGTGGTATATGGATTTTGGTCAACACGAGTAATTAACGTTGTTGATAGGGATCTCTAAACACTTGTACAGAACAATTCGACACAGTATTGTTTTAAAATTGGGTAAATGAAATAATTTTACCTTGATTATATTTTATATATAAAAGATAATTTTTCAGAATTATTAAAGTGTATATGAATTGATTGTTTGGTTGTTGAATAAAAACAACAATTTTTAAAAGAATAATCGTATAAGCAATTGAATTATAAGTATGGAGTTATAATTAAAATGATTTACACTTGTGAAATAATCTTATATATAAGAAGTGAAATTATATAAGTAAAAGACTTATAAATGTGATTTATAATCTGAAAACAAAATTCCAGAGAAGTGTTTTGAAAGGATTTGATAATTTGGAAAATTGTTTTGGAGAAATTAAAGCTCTAAACTCTTTTCGTTCGTTGGAAAATAATCCTGATGATGATGGCCACATCGTTAGAATTCATTTTCGGGTTTCCAAAAGAGAAATTGCTGCCAAATTGTTTTAAATAAAAGTTGTTTGGAAAATTTTGAGTTTGGGTTTTGAAATTCAAAAGATAATTGAATTGATTTCAAAAATGGTTTTGAAAGATTGAAAGGACTCTGGAATCCTATTTAAATATTATGGAAATGATAAATGAGTTGATAACTTATACAAATTGAATTTCGATAGAATAAATTTAACCTAAAGGATGAAGTTAAATTAATGGAAGTATAAGTAAATCAATAAAATCCAAGTAGTAATTGTTGAATATAAGTTGTATAACTTATAAGATGATGAATATAAGTGAAATAAGTTTTGAACTTATGATAGGAGTTAATAAATTTAGCTTTGGTAAAAAGTTAAATAGGATTGGAATTTGAATTGGATTTATAAGTGAAAACTTAAGTTAAATTAAACAAAAGGTGTTTGGAATGAAATATAACTCAAGTTATGTCGAATGAAGTTGAATTTTGGTGTCAAAGTAAATTAATAAGTGAATTAATGAAGTAAAGTCATTAAGAATTTGAACTTGAGTTATATAAATGAAATTCAACTTTAAATTGTTAAAGGAATTAGCAATTGAATTGATAAATGGATTGAATGTTAATCAATTAAGTGTAAATAATTGATATGAAATAATGAATGTAAGTGTTAATTCATTAGAAGCTAATGTTATTAGCAATTGAATAAATTGAATGAAAGTCAATTTAATATGATCCAATTGGAATTAAATGTGTTGAACCAAATTGAATGTAAAGTGAATAAATTTGGCTGTATTGAATAAACATTGGTTGTAATATGGATGTTAATTGATTTTATGTAAATTCATTAAGTGTTAGTGAAATTGAAAGCTACGTAATTGAATTCAAATTAGAAGTAAATAAATTTGAATAGAATTGAATTTGATTTGGAAGTGAACTAATATGAATGTAAATTAGTGAATGCAAACTAATTAAAATTGAATATGAATGAATGTTAGTAAATCCAATGTAAATAAATCAAATATGATTTAAATTGAAAACCAATTCATTGAATATTAATGAGAATATGAATGAATATTGAGTTGGTTGATGGTTGCATTTGTTGTTTTGTTGCATTTGCCATGTGGGCATATGTAGTTGTTATGTTGCTATATGTTGTATATTGATACTATTTTCATATATGCATGATTCTCATGTTGTTGTTGAGTGTATAGTAGGTGCGGATTGCGCTTGCTTCGCATTTGGAGCTTGCTTTCACGCTATATTAGCCGTATATGCTCGCTAATAATATAAATAAGGTACATATCTCGGATTACATACCGTACTTTTACACTTTTTCCCATGCGGGATGCCTCATCACTTGATGAGATGTATATTTGTGATATATATACTATCATTTTTCTTTCGGATCGAGCCGCGCAAAGGAGACTATGGCGAATTTTTCTGAAAATTTAAGGCGTTAGAAAAATTTGGGAATTTTTGGGAAAATTTTGAAAACTTAAACTTTGATTTGGAGTTGAAAGTTAAACAATAGTAGTTGTTTTTGAAAAGATAACTAAGTATGATTTGAAAACTTAGTAAAGTATTGTGAGAAGTTTAACTATGGATTTTGGGAAAGTTATTTGATTCCGTAATTTTTCTTACTTGGTAATTTCGAGGACGAAATTCTTTTAAGGGGGAAGTCTGTAACAACCCAGAATTTATATTAATTAAAATTTGTATATTTAATTAATTTTAAATATTAATAAGTGAAATTTATAAGTCGAATAAATTTTATTTCGAATATTGGGTTTAAATTGGTAATTAAATCGATAATTTGATAGTTGAAATTACAGAAATAATTGAATATCGAGTTTAAAATGATTGAAATTGATTTGTAAAATTTTATTTAATCATACTGGAGTTATAGTGATGTTATAGAACTTCTAAAATCGAATTAAAAGTTAAATTGTGAAAATTGAATATTTTAATATTTAATCGACTAGTGAAATTAGCTATTTTTCGAACAGTCTCAGAATTGGACGATACCAGTTCTATTGGATCCATAATAGTTAGTTATTATCGGATTTCAAATTCGTAGCAAACGGAGTGGTCGTTTGACCGAGGCAGCTCGAAACGCATCGATATCGTTTTAATTTTAATTCGGCGAGTTAAAATAGTCATTTTTCAAAAAGTCTCGGATTTCGACGAAACAAGTTTCATCGGATCCGAAATGTGATATTATTGTATGGTTTCAAATTTCATGTCAATTGGATTTACCGTTTGTCCGGTGCAAGCTAAAACGCCTAGAAAATCGTTTAGTCGGTTTAAATTTAAATTGATCGTTTATTGCCATAACTCGCACAAATGACCGAATTAGCTCCCGAAACCTGTTCCATTGTGTTCGGAACACAAGATAAACCCTAGAAACGCTGGTTACCGCGCGTAAATCGGAGTTTGGAAAAGCCGAATAAATAGTGTCGTTCAAACTTCTATAAATAGGGCCATTCTCTTCACAAAAAAAATGAGGGTTTAAAACCCTAGTCGCCTCTAATGAAACCGAAGGCCAGAAATGCTCCATTCTTCTTGCCTTAATTTCTTCAAATCTATGCATTGATTCGAGAAAGCATCAACTACAATGTTGTAGATCTAGGAGAGACGAGTAAATCTATACGGAGATGATGGGTTTTGGAGCAGCGTGGTCGCCAAATTTTGGCCGTGTATGGGTCGCGTTCGCGCACGTTTTTAGGGCGGAGGGGGAGGCCGAGATTGACACTATCTGGGCCGAAGGTGCATCTCGTGGTGAGCTACAAAATGAGAGTCTCTGATCGTCGAATAGTCGAGTGATGGTGGCACGATAATTGAAGAAAGAGCGGCAAGATGGGTTTGTTTTACTGGGAGTTTTCACGCGCGTGAACGAGAGAGGGAGGAAGGAGGAAACATGCGTGTGCGGCTTGGGATGAAATCGTGATGGACGGCCCTGATGATAGGTTAAAAAAAAAATTGAATTGTAAATGATAATTATATTTTAATGGTGTAAACTTTAAAATGTTGTAACTCTTTCGTACGATGTCGAAATTCGATGAAACTTTTTGCGTTGTTCGTATGGACGAGCACTACGCTATGGAATTGGATTGGAGTCATTTGGAGCAAGCGAGCGTTTAATTTTATTCGAAATAAAAGCTGAAAACGAAATTGAAATCAAGGTGAGAACTTCTCACTCAATCGAATAGTTTTGATTTAATACTTTAAATAGTTAGATTTGAAATACTTGAATGCATGTTTGAATGATGATTATTATCTATTGATTGTTAAAATAGACATTATGCGCCGTTAGTAAGCGGATGTTATTTATTAAAAACATATATCGTGAATATTTCATAAACAGTGAAATTGGTATTATATATGTACTTGGAATTGATTTCCCGCATTATATAGCGGATGAGACCCTATTGCGCCGTCTATTAAGCGGATAATATTTTATAAATCCCATATACCGCGATAATTCCGTACTGGAACGGAATTGGTATTGTGCTAATGTTTGTGGATGCAGGGAAACAGGTTGGAGGGATCCAACCGGATTCCTCAACTGTATTGATTTATTTACAGATATTTTGATATTTGTTGATTATCATATCGATATATGATATTTGGATGTCGTGATTGACTATTTGGTGCTGTTGCATCATCGGATCCATTTTTAAAGTTTAAAAATAACGTTTTGATTTTTTAAAAGGATTTTAAAGTGATTTTTCAAAGTATATGTTTTTATTAAATTTTGAATTGGTTCATTTTAAATAATTAAAACGTTATAAATTTTTATGTTACAAAAATTACTGTTTTTGTAAAATATAACCAAATTGAGATTTTCGAAATAAATAGTGATTAATTTATAGATTGGTTTAAATAGGAATTTTGAATCATTATAAAAGATTTTTAAATTTATTTTTATAAGTTAAAAATATTGGAATTATAAAACGAGTTGTTATAAGTGTTAAAGGTGAAATAAAGATGGATTTCATAAGTGAACGGAATTTATAGATTTATAAATTGTGAATTTATAAAAGTAAATAGATTTTGTAAAATAGAAGATTTATAAGTAATTATCTTATAAATCGGATTTTGGCATTTAAATGAGATATAAATGGAATTTGTTTATAATGAGATTTATAAATCGAAGCTTATAAATAGAAATGGAATTTATAAACATTGTTTATAAATTCGAAATCAATTTAATTTGACAAATTGAATAGTGAAGTTTATTAAAGGAAATATATTCACGATTTTGGACAGTGAATACATTATTGAATGAAATAGTCATGTTTGGCAAAAGGAATATTATAGAATGAAGTTAATTATTTTAAAGATGTTTTAAAATGTATTATGAATCGAAACCATAGATTTCAACATTTATTGTTGAAATAGACGTTTTCGAGAAAGAAGGAAATGGTGGACTATAACACTGTTGTTATAGTAAATGATTTCCGAAAGGAAATGTTTTATATAGTATTGGGATTTATATATCTATTTAAACTTTGAATCCCTATACTAGTGATTTTGGGTTGTCGTAACGATGTTTTGCGCAACATTCGTTTTGGCCCAAATAAATGTGTTAAGAGAATGATTTCCTTAAGGAATGAAATATATACTAAATTTTGATTTAAGTATATCGAATATTTTCAAATGTTGAAAATAAATAGATTGTGATGTACTTATTATTTAATAAGTATGGAAATGCTTTTCCAATGTGAAATGAAATGTTTTGAGCATTTATCTTTTTGAATATAAATTGAAAATGAATAATTGAAATCGTATATTCATAAATATTTTGGAATGTAAGATTCACTATGGAATTTATAAATGAAAAGGGGAATTTGTTTAAAAATAAATGTTGATTTATTTTTGAAGTGTGGGAATAAATTTACGGATTTGGAACGTAAATATAAAGTAAATCGTTAAGGATTTATTTTATTGGTTTAAATAAACCATTTTGAAATGAAAATATTTCCGAGAAAGGAAAATGATTGAAATTTGTTTTCAAAAATGGTAAAGGATTAAAAAGTGATTTGTAAATTTGTTTTCAAATGTTTGAAGTGTGGGAGATTTTATATCTAGTAAAGATATTTTGGAAAGTAAATAATTTAGGAAATTATTTGGAATTTGGTGATGTTGCCTATTGATAGTTAAATAATCCGACTATCAATATTTACCTTTAAATAGGTATTTGTTGTGATTGTTTGAATTTGAATGCCACACTTATTTTTGAATAAGCGCTCACTGTTCGGGTTAGCCGGGAAAGGACCTTAGGGTCGTATAACCCATTCCGAATATGTGATACGTCGTAATGGATTGCATACGATGACCGGTGTTGAAGACCAGATATTTGTGAAAACGGAAGGATTACCGTCGAGTTACTCTACATCGGCTGATCTCCGATATAGAGGTTTTATCACCCTTAGTGACGGGAAGTCCGGTCGTGATTAGTGAATATCCGGATTGCAAGGGCTTCTATGGAAGTGCCTTCGGTTCTGTTCGAGCCCGGAACAGACTTGTATGGATTGTATGTCTGACATTACAAATTGAGATATAAAGCTGATTTCTTTCAAATATATTTCTGTTGGTGGCGGAGAATTTATTCTCTTAGCTTAACACCCTTCTCTGTGACGTACGAGCTTAGAGGTTATATAGTTGAAGGTTATTAGTGATATACTCCCAATTTGGTAGTGTGGCATGTTGAGTGTTGCTGTGAAATGATCATTGTTTGATCATTTGTGATAGGATCATTTATTTGATCATTTATCTTGGTGATCATTTCTATGATCATTTGTTGACCCAAAGCACGGCTTTTGAATAAAGCGTGGCTTTGTGGACGAGACTTCGTCGGACCTCACACCCCGGAAATGGTCAAAACAGGAAGGATGCATCAAGGTTATTAGGAGGTAGCACCCCTTTAGTGTATGTCATTCTTTCTGGATAGAGGTGGTATCATGGTATGGAGCCCAGATATTTAACCTATGTTGTTGCTGCAAATTTTATGGTTGTTGGAAATCGAGGATCCTCGGATAGATCGGTTATGATCGGGGGATGACATATTTGTGTCAGTAGTTACCCAGTTAGGGGTAATCCGACCTTGTGTTGGCAGAGATCCGGTTTGATTCTCGGGACGTCATTCCAGAGGCGTTTCCATGTAGCAATGGGAAGTTCTTGGCCTGACCATTTGTTGGAAATCTAAAGAAACAATACGAGACTTGTACGGTTTTAGTTGTAGAACCTGCCATGGAATGTGGCGGTAACCTGCTATTGAACATGGTAGCTATAGTAGGCATAAGTGCGGAATGCCTATGCTGGCTAAGATTTATATTCTACTTTCGAAATTGTTTTCTACACTATGCACTAATAATAATATCAAATGCTTCTTTTTAATGCGTATCAAGCATCTTTGACTATCATAAGGAGAAATCTCCTCCGATTCTGCGTTTGCATTGTGTGTGTGTGCGGGAGGCCTTATGGTAGTCTCATTTTTAAAAGCATTGCGAATTGACTTTAAAAATATTCCTCTATTTTGATTTTAAAGATAAACTGTTTTGAGTTCTCACACCAGTCACATGACTGACTCAGAGTTTATTGTTTTCCTTCCTAACCTCTGGGTGCCTTCCAATTTCCACACGGGCAGTCAAGAGTTAAGGTTTATCAGGATATTCTGAAATTTAGGAGTTGCTGGAGGCAAGAGGATGGCATGGCGTATAACTTGTATATAATATTTCTTTTCCGCTGTTGATGTTGTTTGTTGTTGTACACTCTGATGATGTAATGTAATGTAATATGATGTAATGTAATAACTGATATAGTTCTTTGTTTAAAGATTATTCATTTATTTATTATACGTTGTTCCGCTGCGAATTGTGAGATTCTGATATTATTCTGTTGTTTTCTTTTCTGTTCCGTTCTATTTCCTATCTCTTTTTATCTTTTACCTCTTTCTTCTATCTTTCTTCTTCTTCTTGAACCATAACGATTCGGTTTTTCGGCAACGAAAAATCGCAGTCGTTGCAGGTTTATATTTTAAAAAGACTGGTTTTGTTTTAATTTTAATAAGTAAAGCATATTTTCTAGTTTAATATTTGTAATAATTTGGGAAATTTGTTTTATTTAATATTCAAAGCTTTTCAAAATTTAATAAATGATTTTTATTCAATTAAAGAGAGTTATAAAAACAATATTAGTATTTTATTGCCTTTTAAATAAGTTTTGAATAAGAATTTGTAATTTTTATTTCAAATTGAATTTATATGTATAAATTGATTTGAAAAATATTTGATTTTGAATTTAGTTGAATTTAAATTTAAAAGTATAAAGTCTTAAAATTGTTTTAATTTTAATATGTATAAGTTAATTTGTAAAACATTGTTGTTCTTATTTCTTTTGTAAATTCATAAACATATTTTAAAATAAACTAACAACTTAAACTAAGTTAACATATACATTCATTTATAATTAGTATTAACTATCTTTAAAGAAAATACATGTGTTAAATTCATATATATTCATATAGACAAGTGTCTAATTTATGACAAGTGTTAAATTTTGTTTTAAACTTTTCTTTTCTTTTATTAAATCTGAAATACATTTGCATAGTTTACACCTTCATTCATATTTCACTTTTATTTTCCTTCATCAAAGAAAAATCTTTAAAACCTTTAAAATCTGAATCATTCTCATATTGGCAATCCACAAATCTGCATATCCAAAACTAAAATCCAAATCTGCATTCACAAATGCATATGAAAGTCCAATGCAAATCTGCATACCTCAAAATTCAAATACAGAAATCTGCATTTACAATCAAAGATCAAATCTGCATAATCATAAACATATTCAAATCTGCAAATTCCTCTGCATATTCAAATCTAAACCTGCATATCCCATTTCCTAAAAAATTTAGAAAACCCTGTACAAATTTCACCTCTTCAAAACATAAATCTGCATATTCACTTCCTCAAAATCAAATTGAGCCTGCACATTGTTTTTCTTCTTCATTCTGCACTCTGTTTCAAAACTGGGTTGAACAAACATCTGCATGCATGTGAGAATCTAGCAACTGCATCATCTACATCTATTTTCTGCATACAAGTAACTAGAGTTTGGATCATGAGCATCAGAGAGGAGCATACCTGCACATCATATGTCTGCAAATTCAAATGATCTAGGGTCTGCATTCAATAAAAGGTGAGTAACTTAAATTTCTAAATTTGTAATAGGATTGCATGCTATAATTGTTTGATATATATAAGTATTGCCGTGTTTAAGTGTGAAGTAATAATTGTTTGCTGTTGTTTATTTACCTGATCTGTTTTCTTGATTTTCTAGGCAGTTTTATTAAAACTTTATCTTTTAACTTTAACTTCTAGAATGATTTAATTTATATGTAAGGTTATAAATTATCTTAAGTTAACTTTTACAGTTTTAAGCAAGTGCAAAAAGAAATATAGATATAAATAGTTTTGTCCCTGTTAACTCAGGAAAAACTTTGCAAAATTTATTTTTTTATCAAGACTCGACTATATTGATATCATGCTTCAGATTTATAAATAGAAGTACTTACCATAACTTGATTTTTGAATCAAGGAAATAGAATTTTTAGAAGAAAGATTCAGTAGCAGTTTTGTATTGAACTAGGAATAAAATCTGTGCAAATTCTATTGATCTTTGAATTGGAAAATTCTGAAATTCTTGTGAGTTACTAAGTAAGGATCATAGCTCCATAGAAAATCTGAAATGAGAATAATAAATTTCTAGATTGGTTGCTGTGGGAAAATCTTGGTTTGAACCCTAGTTTTCACTGCATCCTTGAATCAATCAATTTCAGTACATAGGGTTGATCGAGTGTTTTGATTTTTGGTGTGTGGGTAGTTGATGTGTGAGGGAGTTCATGGCCGGAGGAGTGGATTGCTAGATGGTCGGAGGTGAGAATGGTGGCCGCTGACAGGTTTGCATCAGGAACCTGTTTTCTGTTGTACAGGTTTTGATTAGGGGCATTTTAGATTCTTTGATGAATTCCTTGATCTGGGTTGATGTTGGAGTAGTGGTGAGCTTCTGGACTTGATTGGATCATCTGAGATGATCGACAGAGGTGGCGGCGATGAAAACTCTGATGAACTATGGGTTTGGGGGTGTTTCAGGGGAGATGAAGGGAAAGGGGAAATTGGCTCGAAGTAAGTAGTAAAACAACTCGAAGTAGAACAGTTTGAAACTCGAAGTAATGCAGTTTTTAACCCGAAGTAGAAAAATAAGGTTCTTGGGTTGAACCTGTAAATTAACAGGTTTCAGAAAAAAGAAAAAAAAACTGTTCCTCTGAATTTTGAAAATCTGGGTTTTCAAATTTTAAAATCTGTAGTTATAGGTTTTAAATAAGGTTTAGGTTTAAAATTTAATTCAAGTTTGAATTACTAGTTTGAATTTAAATTCCAGGTTTTGAGTTGAAATCTGTTTTTCTGTTTTCTTTAAAATCTGGGTTTTGAAATTTAAAATCTGGGTTTTAAACATTGGAAATTCTGCAGATTTAGTTAAGGTAAGGATTAAGTATAAATTCAAATGCTAGTTTGAATTTCAGATTCAAATTTAAATCCCAGTTTTTAAAATAGAATAAAAACTTTTTAGAAATTTAACTAAATTTACTATTTGTGTTGATAAAATAGTTTAAACTTTGTAATAATGAGATTTTTAAAAATGTGAGCAAGATTTAAAGATTGATTTTAAATCTGGAAGTTTAAATTTAAAAATAAAGTTCAGTTTTAAATTTAATAGAAGATTTGAATTGAAAGTTTAAATTAAGAAAGAGTTGAAATTTCTAAAACATTGAAATGAAATTCAACTTCAAATTTTATGATTTCATTTTAAGATAAACTTTTGTTTGTCTTGAAATTTAAATAAGTTTTAAATTTCTTTCAAACTTGACAAGTTTAAATTACTTTTAAATTTAAAATTTTATTTAAACTGGAATTTAAAACGAGTTCAAAAAGCACCTTGTTTTAAATAATATTGTTTTAACATAATTAAGTTATGTTTTTGAAAATTAAATCAAGATTTATGTTTTAGAATTAATTAATAAGGTAATTAAGATTTGTTAATTTATTTAATTAATTAATGATTAATCAATTTAAAATTTAGATCATTAATTAAGTTATTAATTAATGACAAATGAATATTAGTTATGTAATTAAGTTTTTAAATAACGTTACTTAATTTAATAATTAACTTTAATTAATGAATGATTAAAGATAATTCAAATGGTAATTAATTTAAGTTAATTACCTTATAAAATAATTTGAGGATGGTTAATGAAGGTCATTAACCATGATTATTTAAAAATTAATTTATGTAGTTAATTTTTATAATTAATTAGATTAAATAATTTAATAATAATCATTTATATATGGTTTGAGTATAATTACTTGAAAAAGTAATTAAGGAATTAATTACTTAATGTAATTAATTTAATTTAATGTGATTGTTTAATTTAATAAATTAAGTTTAATTAATTATAAACACTTAAGCTTTATAAATAATTACTTTATGTAATTAATGATTTGGAAATTACTTAGTTAAGTAATTATTTAATAATTACATGATTGTAATTAAGTGAAGATGTTTAAGTATGAGGTAATTTGGTTTATTTATTTATTAATTATTCAAGGAATTAATTTAGAAATTAATTAAGGATAATTAATTTGTTTTAATATGGTAATTAAGTAAGTTAATTACTAAATGTAATTAATCTGTGATGGTGATTAATAATTATGAGTTAATTACTTAGGGTAATTAATTTAGGAAATAATTAAGGATCATTAATTATTTAATTAATGATAGAATTAAAGATGATTAATTATGATTAATTAATCAATAATAGGTAATTAAAGGTAATTAATTATATAATTAATTAAGGATTAATGGAATTAATTATGATTAATTAATTAATTGAAGTAATTAAAGGTTAATTACTGTTTAGTTGAGGATAATTAATTTGTGAAATTAATTAAGGATAATTTCATGAATGTAATTAAGAGTAATTAATCAAGAGTGATTAATTAGTATGATTTATTTTGAATGATTAATTGATTGAAATCAATTAAATGATAGAGTAAGCAAGATTATATTGGTGAAGTAATTAATTTAATTTATTTTAAATTAATTAAAGATGAAGTAATTAATTTAATTCATTTTAAATTAATTAGAGATTAGTGATAGTTAATTTAATTCATTTTAAATTAAGTATACGGTGATGATCAAATCTTTGCTTATGTATGAATGGATGTCATTGATTGTCTTGGATGTTTTAAGATCTCAGTAGTGGGATAAATAATATTGTGTGGTATGGATGTTGATTTGTATTGTGATTATAACATAGGTTATCTATTGTGATGATGATATATGGAATATCTATTTGATATTGATGATGTGAATTACCTGTTATGTGATAGTGATTGATTATCAATTATGATTTATAAGTTATCTATCTGTGTGTATATAGATACTGTAATTGAATTGTTTTAAACCTTCAAAACAACTTGGACCTTAAAAGACACGCTTTGGTTTTCGATGAGACCGGGATCGGGTTTCCATATTTGGATATCCGAAAACCACATCGATTCCAAATAACGTTAGGTCGTGTATCAAAGTGGAGCGAGTGAAGACTCGAGGTGTAAGGACTATGAGTCAATATAACTCTGTGGGTGATTCCGTAATGAGTTGACGGAATTAATTCTTATAGATTCGAGATGGTGAATTAGAGTGCAAGGGTTATTGTCGTTAACTCTGAGGGTGATTCCAATATGAGTGTAACGAGATAATGCCTTCGGTTTCGTTCGAATCCGGAACGAACTTGTATGGATTGAATGCATTCAGAACATCGTCAGGTGGACGATGAGCATTCTAAGTGATATGTCCTATAAAGGTATTTGTAGCCTCAAGCCTCATCAACCGGGAATGGCTAAAACAGGGGAGGTGCAGCAAAGCTTCGTGGGTCGCACCCACTGGAGAGCAAGATTGATCCCTGTCTAGAAGTCCCTTTATATTCGGCTGTGTGGGTGGTTGCTAGCTACAACCACTGGGTTGTCTTGTTTGGAACTATTTAGTAAGGAATGGGTCCGGCTTTATGTTGCAGGGGGTCGGGAGTGATCCTCGGTACGTTGATCTAGGCCACGTACTGTGACGAGTGGTACCCCAGTAGCCCTGCCATTGTATGGAATCCAAAATCCAATAAGTGCAACCGATTTTGATTGTATTACCCACTTTTATGGCTTGTAGCTGGAATTTAATAATGTAACAATTTCGGCTATTTCTTATTTATTTGAAAACCCTAGACACTATTATAATATCATCGGATTTCCTATCAAATGTTTTGGTTAGCGTAAGGTAAAAACTTTTCCATGTTTATGTGTGGGAATTCTTACGTGATACCTTTCTTTTCAAAAAGGTTTTTTAAAAGTTAAGCAACTTTAACCTGTTACTCACACCAGACCCATGTCTGACCCGGAGTTTATTTTTGTTTTTCATAAACTCTTGGGTACTCAAATTTTTATGAGTGGTCAAGGGAATTCAGGTTAGGATTCGGGTTTGCTTTGACGAATTGTGGAGGAGCAATGGAGCAGGAGGCTTCTACGTGTAGATATATATATCTAGTATTCCGCTATGTGTTCTCTGAGTTGTTGTATTGAGATGTATAACTAGACAGGTGTTTATAACTGTCTAGTATGTGTTGTATATCTATGTACTCTGATAATGGTTGTAAACTATGTAATATTTATGTTATTAATATAATTTATTCGTTCCGCTGTTAGATTCTGATGTGTTGTTTCTTTCTTCTCTTCTTTCTATTCTATTTTCTATCCCTTTCTTTCTTAAAGATGATGCGATTTTCCGGGAGTGGAAAGTCGGGTCGTCTCAAAAGGTAATCGTAGCATCAAGCCTCATCAACCGGGAATGGCTAAAATCGGGGAGGTGCAGCAAGGTTAGGTGGGTCATGCCCAAGAAGGACAAGATTTTCCCCTGTCTAGATGTCCCTTTTTATTCGGCTCAGTGAGCGGTTGGTCGCGCCAACTGCGGGGTTATCTTGTTCGGGACTGTTCAGTAAGGAATGGTTCCGGCCTTGTGTTGCAAGGGAGCGGGCGTACTCCTCGGTACGGTGATCTAGGCCCCGTACTGTGACGGGCGGTACCCCAGTAGCCCTGCCATTGTATGGAACCCATTTTCCAATAAGTGCCGACAGTTTTGATTGTATTATCCACTTTTGTGGCTAGTAGCTGGAATTTAATAATGTAACAATTTCGGCTATTTTCTATTTACTTGAAAACCCTTGACACTATTATAATATCACAGAATTTCCTATGAAATATTTTGGTTAGCGTAAGGTAAAAACTTACCCGTATTTATGTGTGGGGAGTCTTACGTGATACCTTTATTTTCAAATGTTTTTCAAGTTAAATAACTTTAAACCGTTTACTCATACCAGACCCATGTCTGACCCGGAGTTTATATTTTGTGTTTTCATAAACTCTTGGGTACTCAAATTTTTACGAGTAGCCAAGTGATAGGTTCTTGGATTGTTGAGTTCTGAAGGAGCTTGGAGAAGGAGCCCAGACGTATGTAGATATCTATATAGTTCCGCTGTGTTAGTTAGAGTATGTTGTATTTGGAGATGTATGTAGTGACAGATGTATATAAAATTGTCAAGTGTATAATATTGTATAACTCTGATATATGTAAACTATGAAATTGTTATGTGATGTATTATATTTTATTCCGTTTTCGCTGTGAGATTCTTTTGTTGTTGTTCTTTCTTTCTTTCCTTTTCTATTTCTACCTCTTTCTTTCTTAATGATGATACGTCTTTCTGGTAGTAGAAGTGCGGGTCGTCACAATCATAGGACAATCCAACCGGTTAATCACTTCATAACGTCGAGGCGTTCACTTCTCTAGTTGACGTCGAGGCCAAACATTGCCTCTAGTAGTCTAGGAGAAGGAGGGTTGTTGGATTTTGGGTGTTTAAGTTTGAAAATTTTCAAACGATTCTCTTTATTGGAAGCATTTATAAATAAAGGGAGGCATGGTCTCAATATGGTGGTATGGCTGAATAGTGGAGAGCACGGGCAAGGATAGGATAAGGTTATGGCCTATTATACACACACATACATATTTAAATTTAAATTATGAAGCTATAAATGTCCGAAAATTTTAAACTCCAAACATGGTGTTCTGTTTGGCGTTCTATATGTTATATCCCTACTTCGAACGTAATGGAACCTGTGTCGAAACCTAATTCGATCATGTGCAGAAGATAGCCTTTTAAGCCCAATTATAATATTAAATTTTCGATATAAATTTCAATGCATTTCGATCTTGCGCGTTCAAATGATACATCCGATGGCCATAAAAATCGTCGGCATATAATAACTCATTATTATGGACCCAACAAAACTGGTTTCGTTGAAAACCGAGACAGTGCCCCGAAAGGCCATTATATATGTTAATTAAAACGAGTTATTTTCAAAATCAATTAAATCACTTTTAAACCAATTTAAAAGTTTTATTATCTTCATTCTTATTAAATAGAATTTAATAAACTTTGAAATTAATTTCATCAATCTTAAAACCTAAAATTCAATTACTTAGACAATTTCAATTATTAAATTCAATAAATTCAATTATCATTTAAATAGCTATATTTGAAACTCAAGTTATTTAACGTATAAAAATAACCTTTCAATAGTTAAATCAATTAAATTTTCTAAATATCAATTTACTAAAATTTTGGGTGTTATAGAACCCCTCTAATATCCAATGTATTTCTAATTATTAGTACTTTGATGGATTTGAAAATGATGACAAGTTTGAAATTTGATTTATGGGTAAGTTTGAAATTATCCTTCTTTTATTTTACATATACCCTCTTCTTATCATACATTTCATTTTATACTCAATCTCGTAACCTTCTTTTTCCATCCTATCTACTTCTATTGAATTTTGAAAAAAATCATTTCTTTTTAAACTCAAAATTTATACTCTACTGAATGACCTAACTTTCAAGCAATTCAAATTCATGTGGAATGTGAGATCTCCATTCTTGGTTAAAATATTTTGTGAAATAAATTTTGTGGAAATCAATTTATAGCTTGGTTATGTTTTTTTGATATTCCTCATGTTTATATAATTGCTTTTAAAAAAATCATTGTATTTTTGTTTGGTATTTGATTTAAAAATAGGAAATAAGCTTACTGTTCAATTTGAAAAATAAACTAACTGCTCTTTTTTTTATAACCATTTTTATTTTCTTAGTTCAAAAATTAGTCCCACACAAACCAGTCACAATTAGGTAAAAAAACTAATTATGAGTCGTTCATTATGGCGTTTAGTATATACTACAAGTAGCCGAGTGAAGTTCCGTTAAGTAAGGTGGTCGTAATGTACCGATTATAGTATGTGGATTGAAATGTGTCAGTTTCTGGGGAGATTGATTGGTCAAATGGATTGTACAGTTCGGTTCGTAACCAAAAGTCATGATTTTTAGAGCATGGTTCGTGACTTTAGGTGGTTAGGATTAGTAATGGCGTAAAGATGATCAATTATTGATCAAAAATCGATTTTCGACGACCGGAGCATCTTGATGATTAGCGATGGCTGTGGGAGTAGCCTTGGATGATGGCCGAGGCATAGGAAGTGGTCGCATGATGTACGGTGGTGCCTAGTCGAACTTGACTAAGGGTATAGAACTTTCACTTGTTTGGGTCTAAAAAATGAGAATCATGGTGGATATTGGGGAATCGAGTGATCCATACCTTGGTGGGGAGGTAGAGCAAAGTGTCGGCATTTAAGTGGTGGTGGCAATATGGTCTGGCAATGGTTGAACCTTCGACGAGGGGTGGATGTTCAAACCTGGCGCACGATTTTAAGTTTTGGATTTACGGTTAGATATTTATTTAGACGTGGAACGAAAACGGTGACGGGACATGTGGGATGCACGGGGTCGGTGGAGTTTACGGGTGTGGTCGGTTAGTCAATTGGCGGCCAGAGGTGGGTATACACATGCATGAGATGGTGGTGGTGCACTATGTTTTTGGGTTCTAGGTTTTGATTTGCTATTTTATTTTTGAATAGATTTTGGGAAGGAGAAGCTTAAGTATAGGTTTGGATTGTAGGCCATGGGCATGAGTTTGTTTAATAAAATTTGCTAATTTGTTTTGTTAAAGAAAGGTTTAAAGTTTAACAAATTATAACATGCCCTTTTGAAGTCTGGTTGACCTGTGGATTTTGACATTTAGTTTGTATAATCGATTAGTACACATTCGTACAATTATTCAACTAATCTATTGAAGTATAAAATATGGACAAAATTTATAGTCATAGAAATTAATCCTATAATTTGCCAATTATAATTTATCACTAACATGTAATAAGCAGAATAAAACACCATTCTGCTATTTAAATTAAATAGATCTTATTGGACATCTATTTAGTAGAATAAATCCCTGTTCTACTATTAATTTGGACATTTATGAATATGTTAGTTGACTTAAACAGATGGTGTGTTATTTTTCATTTATAAATTATGGACTTTATTTACATTTTCGTTGCTTGTGTAAATATCAGTGGTATGTTCCGGATTGTTAAATTGAAAGTAGGGTAACCTGTCTATGTCCTGATGTGGTCACTAATGTAGGATCGATTTCACCCTAGAAAGAGGGTGAATAGGGTGATACAATTAATCATGAAAATTTAATGCAGAAATATATAAAGTAATCGCAGCACTGACAACAGCAGAATAATAGCAGCATAGATAAAAGCAAAATATAAAAAGCAGAAATAGAACAACGCAGATTTACCTAGCTTCAGCAAAACCCTTCCTTCGTGTTGCCCCCAAGGTTTCTACTAGAAATTAAGTAGGCAGACGCTTACACACGTAAACTCACAATACCCGCTATCGAGTAACCTAACTCTACACTCAAAACCCTGCTATAACTCAGTCACTGAGTTGCGAATTCTCGAACTACAGCACCATAGTTCGTCCCTAGTCACACGACTAGACTTTAGAAAAGTTTAAAAGTAAAATAAAAATTGAAACAATAAAATCATTATAAGCCGGCCCAAATAAAAAATGTGATAAAAAATTTCCCTTTCTCCTTTTATATTGTTCGGCCTGATTCCTTATACTTCGTTGCTTTGAAAATGGCTGCTTCATTCCTCAATTAGGGCTTCGTGATAATTGAAGTCGTTGCTTCAATGTTGGTCGATTATATGGGCTATTGCTTTGATTTGCTTTGACAACCGACTCACTGTCTCCTATTTGCTTTCGGCTCCATCAAATCCGTTGAGTTCGATATGAATTTGGTATGTGATTTTCTGTATTATTTCATTGACATGCTTCAATTTGATGCTTTACATGCCAATGATGATTCAGGTTAAATAGGGATTGATTCCCTTAATTATTGTTCATATAATATTGTTTGAATCCTTCAGTGAAGTTGCTCTGCCGTTCGATTTAAATTGAATGTTGGTGATTAATCTTGACCTGTTATATTCGTATATTTTCGTTGCTTGCTTATCACGGCTTCGATTTTGGCTTGTTCGATTCCTTAACCACCACGGCTTTGACTGAACTTGACTTTGGTTCCGTGAATTTCTGGCATCGTGAATATGTGAATTTTGTTACCTCTGTGACTTTGGTCACATGATTTTGTGAAAATTTTTACTTATTCGATTTTCTAGCACTTGCCTTTGACTTGTGTTCATGCCTGTAGCATTTTCGACCTGATTGTGTGATATTAGTGTGGGTTGCATTGAGCTATGTTCACTGTTCATTCGTGTCAGCACTGTGCACTACATATATATATATATATATATATATATATATATATATATGCATACATGTGTGTTCATTTGATGTCAGGTTTTGATACATGTAGTTTGTATACTTGTGTGTATGCATATATTCTAGGTTGTAGCCTCTAGCCAGTGTGCATTTTAACTTGAATTGTGCAGCCTTGAGTCTTGTGTAGTCTCATGTGTTGTTGTAGTTTGACTGTGCAGTCTGCACTGTAATGCTTTGAAGCTTGCTTGTGCACACTTGAGTTTTGTTGGTGTGATGTTTTGTGTACTTGTGGTCTTTGATATCAGTGTTGTTTTGTATTCCATTTGCACTTTGATATTGCAATCTGTTCCATGTCATCTTGAAATCTAGTCTGGACATCTTGTATTTGCATGCTTGGAGTTTTATACATTTGATATTTGAGTCTGCTACACTTGCTCATTCGAGCTGCTGTCTTATTGCGGTCTTATGCATTGAGTTCTCATTTGCTTCGAGGAAGTTTGCACTACTTCACATTGACTGTTGACATGTGCATTCTGTTGTTGCATATTTTAGTTTTGTATTTTACTCTGCTGCCTTCTTTCTTGTGTTTGGTCTTGGCCATTCACCTGTTAAGGCTGCTGCTGCTTCGAGCCCCTGTGCATTGAACTTGTATATATCTTGTGTATGTGGAGTTGTATTTGAACTTGACTGTGCAGTCTCTACTTGTACCATTTTATGGTCATTCATATATACTTTTGACCGATCCAGTTCGATCTTGTAAAGTTTTTGACCGTATGCATATGCTGTTTTTGAACATGGCTGTGTATTTGATCTTGCACTTGATTGATTGCATGTATATATGTATACATGTGTGTTCACTCATGTATATATGTATGTTTGTGATGCTCTGTCTACACCGTGTTGATTGAAAACAAATTTCTGTCGGTCTTCACTTCAATTAATTGCATTACATTGTTCACTGTCTTGTGTCTGATCATATATGTATGTCTTGTTTTCCTATGCACTTGAACTTCATCTTGATTTTTGGAATAGCTCTTGAGTTGAATCCAGCTTATAGCTTGGTTTTGACCTTGTACTCGTGACTTTGTTTTTACTATGCTTGAGTTGAACCTAGCTTTTGATTAGGTTTGACCTTGTGCTCACCTGTCCCAGTAATTTTATCAAGTGTACATTGGTGTGCACGACCTTATGGCATGTACAGTTATACACTGTGCATGCCATAAGTTGTTTGTGTATGATGAATTTAAAATAAATGATGACGAACAACACAAATAACCGAGGCATATAATATTTTCACAACACATTTTATTTTACGCTGCAAAAATATTTCTTTTTCAATTCTACTGCGTTGGTATGTATTTTGCAGATAACTCTGATGCTGGATTCAATTTGAAATATAGTTGAAGATAATATGAGTGGATGAGTTATATGTACTGAGGTGCAAATGTAAATTAAAAATTGTGATGTAATTGGAATTGTATTGTAATCAAAATTTGTATATATATAGTAAGAGCACAAATTTGTACTATTCAAAATTGTAGTAAAATATTTGTTTGAATCAAATATCAATTTAAATTTAAATTCTGTGTTATTTATTTTTTATTCACCAAATATTTATTTAATTATGTGAAAATTAAATAGTACAATAATAAATACATTTAAATGAATACATATATGTTTATTATCATCGAACAAAAATCATATACTTGCATATTCAACAACTAAGCCCTCTTTTCAAATTCTGAAAGGAAATTGATTTGGATTTATCTTAACTTAAAAATATTTAAAGTAAAGTGTTTTCTATATTTAAATTGTTAACTTAATATTATTAGAATAATAATAATATTTCAAAGTTAACTAATTTTTCATAATGATGTTTAAGTTAATTAGTTATTTATAAATAAAGTTGTTTCAAAGTTAACTAATTAATTTATTAAAGTTAATTAAAAAATTAATTAATTATTTTATTAATGATATTTTAAGATAGTAAATTATTTAATAATGATGTTTTTTAAATTTATCAATTATTTATTAATAGTGGTTTAAGTTATTAATCATTTATCTAATAGTGATTAAGTTTATTAATTATTGATTTTGGTGTTTTAAAGTTAATTATTTATTTACTATTGATGTCTTAAACTTAATAAATTATTTATTTGTGAGGTTTTAAAGGTAATCAATTTATTTAATAGAAAGTGTTTAAAGTAATAAGTCATTTTATAGAGAGATTGTTATTTTTATAAAGGGTTTGTTAAAGATATAAATTGGAAAGAGATCTTAGGATTTGGAAAAGAAGTTTTGGGTTTATAAAACTTTGATTTTATATGAATTGGATTAATTATGAAAAATCAAATTTGAAATTAATAATTAATCCTTCTTAATTATTATGGTACAGAAATATCTTTCCATACTTAACACCGAAGGATTAGTAATTTGGGTTGGTATAAAACAATATTTTAGAATGACATTGATTTTGATCCATTTAATATGATTTTAGAATAGGAAATCTTTCTTAAGTGGTTCGAAAATATACGTATACCGGTGAGATAATTATATGAAAATTTGGTAAGTAATTGAAGTGTTTTCATTAATAATGATTAATTAAAAAAGGCTCGGTGGATTCCATATGGAATTAAAACTATGTTTGATTGTTTGTTTATCTTATAGTTAAACAACCGACTATTAAATATGGACCGGTTTTTAACTTTGAAAATGATTAAGAGAAAATATTAGAGTTATTGGGTACAATTATCTTTGTTGATGCTACTGTACATATAAACTCGCATGTTTTCTAGGACAAATGATAAAGACATCCGTCCACTTAAACAGTTAAGGGACGATCCCCGCTTTTATGTATTGTCTATCTATTTCCAAAAGAACCAAAGTTGAGTTTACTGAAAACTATCGAATGTTGTTCTAAGAGACTGGGATCAAATAATTATGAATTATCCAATAACCACTTCGAATCAACTTAAACATTCGAATTGAATACATCTTGAAGATGATTGAATTGAAGATGAACCTCTTTGAAGTGCAAGGGCTATTTGCTACTAATCCTGAAGGTGATTCCAAAGTGGATGTAGTAGAAGTAGTGTCGTCCGTTTGTTCATATCCTGAATAACTTGTATAGATTAATGCTGGCATTGCATTGTCACATGAAGGGAATTGTTAGCATTCCAAGTGCAACTGCTATATGAAAATGTAAAAACGTAGCCTCTAGCCTCACCAACTGGAAATGACTAAAACACGGGATATGCCGCCAGGCTATATTGGTCGCAGCCATTAGAGTATTGTCATCAGCCTTCTTAATTGTTATTTATAAATTTGGTTGTGCATGAGAGCTCTAGAGAAAAGGTTGCAAAGCAACCGAAGTGATGAAATATTCGATACTATCCAGTAAGTGGTACGCCGCCTTGGCATGCAGGAGGTCCATGCGAGGTGCTCGATACATTTGTCTAGAGATAAACTGTGACAGGCGGTACCACGGTAACCTTGTCATTGATGGAACCCATTCTCCAATAAGCGCCGTATGGACTTAGTTATGCCCAACTATGCTAGAATTGAGATGCAAGCATTATAGCTATATTCATAATTTATTTTAAGACCGTAGACGTTATTGTAATATCATTGGATTTTCTATAGAAATGTTTTGGTTATCGTAAGGTAAAAACCCGTTCGTGTATATGTGCAGCGTGGTCTTACGAGATACCTTTATTTTGAAAGGTTTTTAAAACATTAAGAATCCATTTGATTGTGTTTCTCGCGCTCGTAAAACTCTTCTAAGCATTATTTTCTTTTAGTGCTTGCGTTAGCTCGAGCATATTTTCCAGATTTAGCTGGACCCCTTGTAGCTTCAATAGACGAGCTGAATGCCTCCTAGACGTACTCTTGTATTTTCTTTAATCTTCCGATGTGTTATTCTTGTTGTATTTGTCAACAATTGTAAGGATAAGTTGTTATAACTCTCTAGGGCTGATGATAGATTAGTTTTGCCCTGATTTTATGTATGTATATTAAAGTTTGGTTTTCTTTTGTAAAGATCATTGGTATACTATATATTGCTCGTCGTGTTGTGAGTTTTGTTGTTTTATTCTTTTTCTTTTTCCTCCAATAATCTTTCTTTCCAACACTTGGATGCTCGGCACGCGAATACCGTGGATGTATTAGTGTTGACTTTTGAGGATAAAAAAGGCGGGTTGTTACACTTGTATTGCTTCTAGAGTTTGAAAATCATAAAGAAAAGCATCACACGGTCTCGAGAAAATAAATACATAAGCGACCAAATTATGAATGTATTTAGTAGTTGTAAAATTAGGCACTGACATGGGTTTACAAAACATTAACATGTAAGAACTATTTAATAGTAAGTATATATTATATTCCTATTTGTCAATTCTCAATTCAGTTCATTTGAGTACTTTGATTGATAAAGTTTTATCAATCATATTAGTTGCGCAAATTTATCAATGAAGATTATTCTAACATTATATATCATATTTTCTTACAATATTCGAAAGGTTAAATGTTACCAATTCAATTCCTAATAAGGCTCCTACCTATCTTATATGTTTCTCCAAACCCTAATATGAAACTTAAGAGTTTTTCAACTTCACTAGTAGGTATTAGGACTCGTCTTTCTTGAGATTCTAACCTTGAGTTTGCTCAATAAGCAATAGCCTCACAAATGACGGACAAATCCTTATCGATTGTATTATATACAACTCCTAACATATGGTTCCTTGTCCTAATCTCATTTCAATATTGAGTGTGCTCAATGAATCGAAAGAAATTATTTGCCTGTTGTGAAGACCCGCAAATCCGTACTCCTTCAATATACACTAATCTCCGTAGATTAATTCAAGATGAACAGAAATACGAATTCTCAATGTTTAAGAAAAAGAAAGAGAGAGAAGAAGAGAGTAGAAGATAGAAAATAGAGAGAAAAGAAAATAGAAAATAGAACGGAATAGAAAACAACAGAACAATAACAGAATCTCACAATTCGGAGCGGAACAATATATAATACATAAATGAATAATCTTTAAACAAAGAACTATATCAGTTATTACATCACATTACATTTTATTACATCAGAGTGTACAACAACAAACAACAAATAGTGCAGCGGAAAAAGAAATACTATATACTAGTAATACGCTATGCCATCCATCTTGCATCCAACAACTCCAGAATATCCTGATAAACCTTAACTCTTGACCGCCCGTGTGGAAATTGGTGGGCACCCAGAGTTTAGGAAGGAAAACAATAAACTCCGAGTCAGTCATGTGACTGGTGTGAGAACTCAAAACAGTTTATTTATCTTTGAAAACAAAATAGAGGAATATTTTTTTTAAAAGTCAATTCGCAATGCTTTTAAAAATGAGACTACCATAAGACCTCCCACCACACACACAATGCAAACGCAGACTTGGAGGAGATTTCTTCTTATGTTAGTCAAAGATGCTTGATACGCATTAAAAATAAACATTTGATATTATTATTAGTGCATAGTGTAGGGAAAATCATTTCGAAAGTAGCATATAAATCTTAGCCAGCATAGGTACCATTATATTATGCTTACTATAGCTACCATATTAGATGGCAGGTTCTACAACTAAAACCGTACAAGTCTCGTATTGTTTCTTTGGATTTCCAACAAATGGTCAGGCCAAGGAACTTCCCATTGCCACATGAGAATGCCTCTGGAAGGACATCCCCGAGAACCAAACCGGATCTCTGCCAACACAAGGCCGGGTTACCCCTAACTGGGTAACAACTGACACGAATATGCCATCCCCCGGTCCCATTGGACCTTTAACCGAGCGCTCGTCACCATCATCACACAATCATAAATAAAGTGTTTCAGCATGAGTAAGTATCTGGGCTCCATACCATGATACCACCCTTTCCAGAAGGAAATGCACATACCCTAAAGGGAGCTACCCCTCATAACCTTGCTGCATCTTTCCTGTTTTGACCATTCCGGGGTGTGAGGCTCGACGAAGTCACGTCCACAAAAACATACTTTATTCAAAAGACATGCTTTGGGTCAACAAATGATCATAGAAATGATCACCAAGATAGACGATCAAATAAATGATCCTATCACAAATAATCAACACAATGGTCATTTCACAGCAACACTCAGCATGTCACATTACCAAATTAGGAATATATCGCTGATAACATTCAACTACATAACCTCTGAGCTCGTACGTCTCAGAGAAGGGTGTTAAGCTAAAAGAATAAATTCTCCTCCACCAACAGAAATATATTTGAAAGAAATCTTCTTTATATCTCAATTTGTAACGTCAGACATACAATCCATACAAGTCTATTCCGGGATCGAACAGAGCCGAAGGCACTTACAAAGAAGTCCTTGCAATCTGGATATCCACAATCCTGATCGGATTTCCCATCACATATGGAGAACTCAATACCGTAGCTACTCGGTGCAGAGTCAATCGACAGGTCATCCTATCGCTCTCGCAAATACCGGGTCTTCAACACCGATCTTCAATGCTATCCATTACGTCGTATCACTATTCGGAATGGGTAATCCGAATAACGAGCGCAATAATTTAAAAATAAGTGTATCATTCAAATTCAACAAATCACAGCAAATACCTTTCAAAGGTAAATATTGATAGTCGGTTATTGAACTATCAATGGATATGCACAACATCACCAGATTCCAAATAATTTTCCAAATAATTTATTTTCCAAAACATCTTTACAAGATATATAATTTTCACACTTCAAAAATAAATCAATATTTATTTTTAAACAAATTTCCCCATTCTTTTATAAATTCCATAGTGAATTTTCATTCCAAAATATCCATGCATATACGATTTCAATTATTCATTTCAATTTATCTTCAAAAAGATAAATTCTCTAATATTCACTTTATATTGGAAAACATTTCCATACTTACTTATTAAGTAATTCTCAATCCATTTATTTTCAACGCTTGGAAAATATTCAATATACTTAAATCGAGATTAAGTATATATTTCATTCTTTAAGGAAATCATTCTCTTAAACATATTTATTTGGGCCAAAACGAATGTTGCGTAAAACATCGTTACGACAACCCAAAATCACTAGTATAGGGATACGAAATTAAAATAGATATATAAATCCCAATACTATACAAAACATTTCCTTTCGGAAATCATTTACTATAACAACAGTGTTATAGTCCACCATTTCCTTCTATTTCTCGAAAACGTCTATTTCAACAATGAATGTTGAAATCTATGGTTTCGAATCTTAACACAATTTAAAAACATCCTTAGATCGTTTTAATTCTATTTAAAACATCACATCCAAAACATTTTCTTTAACATATTATTACTATTCAAAACGTGAATATACTTTGTTAACAAATTTCATCCTTTCTATACATTTTATTTTAAAGGATTATTCACTATCTAAAACGTGAATATAACTCCATTAATAAGTTACAACAATTTACTTATCAAAATAAGTCGTTTGCGGATTTATAAAACAACGTTTATAAATTCCTTTATTAACCTATTCAATTCATAACTCAATTATAAACCAAAAGTTCATATCATAAGTGAAATACTTATAATTTATTTGTTTGCAAAATCGTTCCTTTGAAATTCATAATTATAAATCTTATAACTCATAAGATTCAATTATTTATCCAAAACCATTCTTTTAATAACTTTATAAATTTTATAAACCTACTGCTTATAAAATTCCATTTATAACTTCACCGTTTATAATTCTATAAATTCCATTCATTTATGCAATCCATTTTCACTTCATTCAAACACTTATAAAAACTCGTTTTATAATTTCAATATTTCAATTTATAAATATCCATTTATAAATCTCTTATATAAATCAATTTATATTATTCTTTTAAAACATCTTTAATCCCCTTTATAATTTCACAATTTTGACTTATAAAATAATTAAATTTTATAAATCCTATACTTAAACTTTTCACAATAAATTCTAAAATCCCAATTTAACTATTTTATAAAATCATTAACCCCACATTTTCAAAAATCAACTTTTAACTATATTTCTCAAAAATCATAATTTTTATAACATTAAAATTATAACGTTTATTTATTTAAAATAAATCAATTCCAAAAATATAGTATATTTTCAAAAATCACTTTAAAAACCATTTTAAAATTCCAAAATTTGGTCCAATGATGCTACACACCAAATAGTCAATCACGACTACAACGACATAATATATCGATATGATAGTCCATCAAATATCAAAATATCTGAAATCAAATAAATATTGTTGAGGAATCCAGTTGGATCCCTCCAACCTGTTTCCCTGCATCCACAAACATTAGCACATATGGGATTTAAAATATTATCCGCTTAATAGACGGCGCAATAGGGTCTCATCCGCTATACAATGCGGGAAATCAATAACTCCAATATATACATATGCCAATATATATATATATTGCTATTATATATAATACCAATTTCACTGTTTATGAAATATTCGCGGTATATGTTTTTAATAAATAACATCCGCTTACTAACGGTGCATAATGTCTATTTTAACAATCAATAGATACAATCATCATTCAAACATGCATTCAAGTATTTTAAATCTAACTATTTAAAATAAAATCGAAACTGATTCGATTGAGTGAGAAGTTCTCACCTTGATTTCAATTTCGCTTTAGCGATTTATTTCGAATAAAATTAAACGGACGTTTAATTTTACCCAAAATTCTCACTAACTCCAAACGACTCCAATCCATTTTCATAGCGTAGTGCTCGTCCATACGATTCCAACGCAACTGGTTTCGCGCGTTTTCGACCTCGTATGAAAAAGATATGATTTTTTAAAGATTACACGAATTTTTATAACTAAATTACAACATATATTAACTATTTTAAACCTAAGCTCTTTCTGGCCGTTGGATTCATGTGAGTAAATCTGGGCCGCACCCCCCTACCCCTTTCTTCTTCGTTCTCTTCTACAGGTAATAGCCGCATATGAACCCATCCATACCCATTTAGGGTTTAAATTTGCAACCACCACACTCGCTTCCAGCATGATCAGAGACCACCACTACGAAGGCCGACCCAACCTCCATGCTCGGCCAGAGCATCTCCAAACTCGGCCACCCCCTTACGCTCGAAATGCGTGCGCAAATGACCCCAAACGCGGCCATCTTGTCGACGATCCTGGCAACGAAACTCGATTACAACCGTACAGATCGATAGAGCACGAGATGCTCTACAATGTTGTAGTTGACAACATTCGCTAATTGTTTGTAGATTGAGAGAGATTAAGGAAGAATGTTGGATGATTTCTGGCCTTCGGTTTTGAATGAGGCAGCTAGGGTTATAAATTTTTTTTCTCCTTGTGAATGGAGGCTATTTATAGAGAATCGAACGACACTATTCATTCCGGAAATTCCGAACTCCGATTTACGCGCCGTGACCGACGTTCCTAGGGTTTATCCCGCGTTCCGGACACAATGGAATAGGTTTCGGAAGCTAATTCGGACATCTGTGCGAGTTATGGCAATAAACGTTCAATTTAAATTAAACCGATTTAAACGATTTTCTAGGCGTTTTAATTTGTACCGGACAAACGGTAAATCCAATTGACACGAAATTTTAAACCTTACAATAATATCACATTACGGATCCGATGAAACTAGTTTCGTCGAAATCCGAGACTTTTTGATAAATGGCTATTTTAACTCGCCATATTAATATTAAAACAATTTCGATGCGTTTCGAGCTGCTACGATCAAACGATAACTCCGATTGCTACGAAAATTGTAATCCGATAATAACTAACTATTACGGATCCAATGAAACTAGTTTCGTCCAACTCTGAGACTGTTCAAAAAATGACTATTTTCACTAGTCGATTTTAATATTAAAATATTCAATTTCCACAAATAAACTTTTAATTCGATTTTAAAAGTTCTATAATATCATTCTAACTTCAATATGATAAAATAATATTTTACAAATCATTTTCAATCATATTTAACTCAATTTTCAATTATTTCCATAATTTAACATATTAAATTATCGATTTAATTATCTAATTAAATCCAATTATTCGAATTAAAATTTATTCGACTTATAAATTCACTTATTAATATTTAAAATTAATTAAATATTCAAATTTTAATTAATAAAAATCCTGAGTCGTTACAATCTTCCCCCTTAAAAGAATTTCGTCCTCGAAATTATCAAGTAAGAAAAGTTATAGAATTTATTAACTTTCCCAAAATCCATAGTCAAACTTCTTACAAAACTTTACTAAGTTTTCAAATCATACTTAGTTATTTTTTCAAAAACAACTACTATTGTTTAACTTTCAATTCCAAATCAAAGTTAAAGTTTTCAAAACTTTCCAATTTTCTCAATTTTTTTTCTAACGCCTTAAATTTCCGGAAAAATTCGCCATAGTCTCCTTTGCGCGGCTCGATCCGAAAAAAAAATGACAATATATATATCACAAATATACATCTCATCAAGTAATGAGGCATCCCCAAGGGAAAAAATGTAAAAGTACGGTATGTAATCCGAGATATGTACCTTATTTTATTATTAGCGAGCATATACGGCTAATATAGCGCGAAAGCGAGCTCCAAATGCGAAGCAAACGCGATCCGCACCTACTAAACACTCAACAAACAACATGAGAATCATGCATAGATGAAAATAGTATCGATATACGACATATAGCAACATAATAACTATATATGCCAACATAGCAAATGCAATAAAAGCAATATACTCAACCATCAACCAACTAACATCCATAACCAATAAATATTCATTCATATTCTCATAATATTCAAGGAAATGGTTTTCAATTTAAATCACATTCGATTCATTAACAGTGGATGTTCTTACTAACTTTCATATATCAATCAATGTATATTAATTACAACCAAATTCCTTTGCTTTCAATTAGTTTAATTAAATTGATTTTCATTCAACTATTCAACTTTCAATAACATTAGATTTTAATGAATTAGCACTTACATTCATTATTCCATATCAATTATTCACATTTAATTGATTAATATTCAATCCACTAATTCAATTCAATTACAAAAGTTGAATTTCATTTACATAACTTAAGTTCATATCCATTACTTAACTTTATTAATTTACTTTGATACCGAAATCAACTTCATTCAACATCTCTTAAGTTATATTTCCATTTAATAAACATCACTTGGTTTTACATAACTTAAATTCCCACTTATAAATCAATTCAGATTTCAATTCTAAAGTAAATTTCCATTTAACTTTAAATTCATCTTTATTTACAACTCATATTCATAAATATATCCATATAGTTTCACTTCTCATATATATAAGTTTTATTTCACAATTGTAAATCACTTTTATTATAATTCAATTCTTATAATTCTTTTTACTTATACAATTATTCTTTTACTTAGATTATTCAAACAACTAAACAATCAACTTATATACACTTTAATAATTCTGAAAAATTATTCCTTTATATATAAAATATACTCAAGGTAAAATTATTTCATTTACCCAATTTAAAACAATACTGTGTCGAATTGTTCTATTCAAATGTTTATAAACCCCTTCGGCATAGTTGTACAGACCGTGCTGACGAAAGTTCATATGCCACTCAATAAACCAATCATCACAATATAAAACAATTTTATATTCACTAACAAATACGCTCTCATAGCTATTATTACACTCAAACTCATTCTAGAGTACTACTGACTCTATCTCTAATGAGTAATACCCAACAGAACCATGGTTGTCGCTTAACCATATGCTCTGATACCACCTGTGAAGACCCGCAAATCCGTACTCCTTGAATATACTCTAATCTCCGTAGATTAATTCAAGATGAACAGAAATACGAATTCTCAATGTTTAAGAAAAAGAAAGAGACAGAAGAAGAGAGTAGAAGATAGAAAATAGAGAGAAAAGAAAATAGAAAATAGAACGGAATAGAAAACAACAGAACAATAACAGAATCTCACAATTCGCAGCGAAACAATATATAATACATAAATGAATAATTTTAAACAAAGAACTATATCAGTTATTACATCACATTACATTTTATTACATCAGTGTGTACAACAACAAACAACAAATAGTGCAGCGGAAAAAGAAATACTATATACTAGTAATACGCCATGCCATCCATCTTGCATCCAGCAACTCCAGAATATCCTGATAAACCTTAACTCTTGACCGCCCGTGTGGAAATTGGTGGGCACCCAGAGTTTAGGAAGGAAAACAATAAACTCCGAGTCAGTCATGTGACTGGTGTGAGAACTCAAAACAGTTTATTTATCTTTGAAAACAAAATAGAGGAATATATTTCTTTAAAAGTCAATTCGCAATGCTTTTAAAAATGAGACTACCATAAGACCTCCCACCACACACATAATGCAAACGCAGACTTGGAGGAGATTTCTTCTTATGTTAGTCAAAGATGCTTGATACGCATTAAAAAGAAACATTTGATATTATTATTAGTGCATAGTGTAGGGAAAATCATTTCGAAAGTAGAATATAAATCTTAGCCAGCATAGGTACCATTATATTATGCTTACTATAGCTACCATATTAGATGGCAGGTTCTACAACTAAAACCGTACAAGTCTCGTATTGTTTCTTTGGATTTCCAACAAATGGTCAGGCTAAGGAACTTCCCATTGCCACATGAGAATGCCTCTGGAAGGACATCCCCGAGAACCAAACCGGATCTCTGCCAACACAAGGCCGGGTTACCCCTAACTGGGTAACAACTGACACGAATATGCCATCCCCCGGTCCCATTGGACCTTTAACCGAGCGCTCGTCACCATCATCACACAATCATAAATAAAGTGTTTCAACATGAGTAAGTATCTGGGCTCCATACCATGATACCACCCTTTCCAGAAGGAAATGCACATACCCTAAAGGGAGCTACCCCTCATAACCTTACTGCATCTTTCCTGTTTTGAACATTCCGGGGTGTGAGGCTCGACGAAGTCACGTCCACAAAAACATACTTTATTCAAAAGACATGCTTTGGGTCAACAAATGATCATAGAAATGATCACCAAGATAGACGATCAAATAAATGATCCTATCACAAATAATCAACACAATGGTCATTTCACAGCAACACTCAGCATGTCACATTACCAAATTAGGAATATATCGCTGATAACATTCAACTACATAACCTCTGAGCTCGTACGTCTCAGAGAAGGGTGTTAAGCTAAAAGAATAAATTCTCTGCCACCAACAGAAATATATTTGAAAGAAATCTTCTTTATATCTCAATTTGTAACGTCAGACATACAATCCATACAAGTCTGTTCCGGGATCGAACAGAACCGAAGGCACTTACAAAGAAGTCCTTGCAATCCGGATATCCACAATCCTGATCGGATTTCCCATCACATATGGAGAACTCAATGCCGTAGCTACTCGATGCAGAGTCAATCGACAGGTCATCCTATCGCTCTCGCAAATACCGGGTCTTCAACACCGATCTTCAGTGCTATCCATTACGTCGTATCACTATTCGGAATGGGTAATCCGAATAACGAGCGCAATAATTTAAAAATAAGTGTAGCATTCAAATTCAACAAATCACAACAAATACCTTTCAAAGGTAAATATTGATAGTCGGTTATTGAACTATCAATGGATATGCACAACATCACCAGATTCCAAATAATTTTCCAAATAATTTATTTTCCAAAACATCTTTACAAGATATATAATTTTCACACTTCAAAAATAAATCAATATTTATTTTTAAACAAATTTCCCCATTCTTTTATAAATTCCATAGTGAATTTTCATTCCAAAATATCCATGCATATACGATTTCAATTATTCATTTCAATTTATCTTCAAAAAGATAAATTCTCTAATATTCACTTTATATTGGAAAACATTTCCATACTTACTTATTAAGTAATTCTCAATCCATTTATTTTCAACGCTTGGAAAATATTCAATATACTTAAATCGAGATTAAGTATATATTTCATTCTTTAAGGAAATCATTCTCTTAAACATATTTATTTGGGCCAAAACGAATGTTGCGTAAAACATCGTTACGACAACCCAAAATCACTAGTACAGGGATTCGAAATTAAAATAGATATATAAATGCCAATACTATACAAAACATTTCCTTTCGGAAGTCATTTACTATAACAACAGTGTTATAGTCCACCATTTCCTTCTATTTCTCGAAAACGTCTATTTCAACAATGAATGTTGAAATCTATGGTTTCGAATCTTAACACAATTTAAAAACATCCTTAGATCGTTTTAATTCTATTTAAAACATCACATCCAAAACATTTTCTTTAACATATTATTCACTATTCAAAACGTGAATATACTTTGTTAACAAATTTCATCCTTTCTATACATTTTATTTTAAAGGATTATTCACTATCTAAAACGTGAATATAACTCCATTAATAAGTTACAACAATTTACTTATAAAAATAAGTCGTTTGCTGATTTATAAAACAACGTTTATAAATTTTTTTATTAACCTATTCAATTCATAACTCAATTATAAACCAAAAGTTCATATCATAAGTGAAATACTTATAATTTATTTGTTTGCAAAATCGTTCCTTTGGACTTCATAAATATAAATCTTATAACTCATAAGATTCAGTTATTTATCCAAAACCATTATTTTAATAACTTTATAAATTTTATAAACCCATTGCTTATAAAATTCCATTTATAACTTCACCGTTTATAATTCTATAAATTCCATTCATTTATGCAATCCATTTTCACTTCATTCAAACACTTATAAAAACTCGTTTTATAATTTCAATATTTCAATTTATAAATATCCATTTATAAATCTCTTATATAAATCAATTTATATTATTCTTTTAAAACATCTTTAATCCCCTTTATAATTTCACCATTTTGATTTATAAAATAATTAAATTTTATAAATCCTATATTTAAACTTTCACAATAAATTCTAAAATCCCAATTTAACTATTTTATAAAATCATTAACCCCATATTTTCAAAAATCAACTTTTAACTATATTTCTCAAAAATCATAATTTTTATAACATTAAAATTATAACGTTTATTTATTTAAAATAAATCAATTCCAAAAATATAGTATATTTTCGAAAATCACTTTAAAAACCATTTTAAAATTCCAAAATTTGGTCCAATGATGCTACACACCAAATAGTCAATCACGACTACAACGACATCATATATCGATATGATAGTTCATCAAATATCAAAATATCTGAAATCAAATAAATACTGTTGAGGAATCCAGTTGGATCCCTCCAACCTGTTTCCCTGCATCCACAAACATTAGCACAATACCAATTCCGCTCCAATACGGAATTATCGCTGTATATGGGATTTAAAATATTATCCGCTTAATAGACGGCGCAATAGGGTCTCGTCCGCTATACAATGCGGGAAATCAATAACTTCAATATATACATATGCCAATATATATATATATTGCTATTATATATAAAACCAATTTCACTGTTTATGAAATATTCGCGGTATATGTTTTTAATAAATAACATCCGCTTACTAACGGCGTATAATGTCTATTTTAACAATCAATAGATACAATCATCATTCAAACATGCATTCAAGTATTTTAAATCTAACTATTTAAAATAAAATCGAAACTGATTCGATTGAGTGAGAAGTTCTCACCTTGATTTCAATTTCGCTTTAGCAATTTATTTCGAATAAAATTAAACGGACGTTTAATTTTACCCAAAATTCTCACTAACTCCAAACGACTCCAATCCAATTTCATAGCGTAGTGCTCGTCCATATGATTCCAAAGCAATTGGTTTCGCGCGTTCTCGACCTCGTATGAAAAAGACATGATTTTTTAAAGATTACACGAATTTTTATAACTAAATTACAACATATATTAACTATTTTAAACCTAAGCTCTTTCTGGCCGTTGGATTCATGTGAGTAAATCTGGGCCGCACCCCCCTACCCCTTTCTTCTTCGTTCTCTTCTACAGGTAATAGCCGCATATGAACCCATCCATACCCATTTAGGGTTTAAATTTGCAACCACCACACTCGCTTCCAGCATGATCAGAGACCACCACTACGAAGGCCGACCCAACCTCTATGCTCGGCCAGAGCATCTCCAAACTCGGCCACCCCCTTACGCTCGAAATGCGTGCGCAACTGACCCCAACGTGGCCATCTTGTCGACGATCCTGGCAACGAAACTCGATCACAACCGTGCAGATCGAAAGAGCACGAGATGCTCTACAATGTTGTAGTTGACAACATTCGCTAATTGTTTGTAGATTGGGAGAGATTAAGGAAGAATGTTGGGTGATTTCTGGCCTTTGGTTTTGACTGAGGCGGCTAGGGTTATAATTTTTTTTCTTCTTGTGATTGGAGGCTATTTATAGAGAATCGAACGACACTATTCATTCCGGAAATTCCGAACTCCGATTTACGCGCCGTGACCGACGTTCCTAGGGTTTATCCCGCGTTTCGGACACAATGGAACATATTTCGGAAGCTAATTCGGACATCTGTGCGAGTTATGGCAATAAACGTTCAATTTAAATTAAACCGATTTAAACGATTTTCTAGGCGTTTTAATTTGTACCGGACAAACGGTAAATCCAATTGACACGAAATTTTAAACCTTACAATAATATCACATTACGGATCCGATGAAACTAGTTTCGTCAAAATCCGAGACTTTTTGAAAAATGGCTATTTTAACTCGCCAAATTAATATTAAAACAATTTCGATGCGTTTCGAGCTGCTACGATCAAACGATAACTCCGATTGCTACGAAAATTGAAATCCGGTAATAACTAACTATTACGGATCCAATGAAACTAGTTTCGTCCAATTCTGAGACTGTTCAAAAAATGACTATTTTCACTAGTCGATTTTAATATTAAAATATTCAATTTCCACAAATAAACTTTTAATTCGATTTTAAAAGTTCTATAATATTATTCTAACTTCAATATGATAAAATAAAATTTTACAAATCATTTTCAATCATATTTAACTCAATTTTCAATTATTTCCATAATTTAACATATTAAATTATCGATTTAATTATCTAATTAAATCCAATTATTCGAATAAAAATTTATTCGACTTATAAATTCACTTATTAATATTTAAAATTAATTAAATATTCAAATTTTAATTAATAAAAATCCTGGGTCGTTACACCTGTATTTACCATTTCACGACGACATGGTATATCATATGTAGCTTAAGCTTGCTCAACAAATACACATAGTTATCTTACCTCATCTAGTCAATATATCAATAATACTACACATATCTCTAGCTTGAGTTTGGTCAACAACTAGAAAGTATGCAGGTAATTTATTAATATATAAATGGTAAAGTAATACTTATATCAAAGATTCATTCAATATATTTAATTGAGTGATATTGACTTATGAAATAATGACTTATGGAATAATGTATTTCTTATGAAATACCCTCATAATTCAAGTATCGGACACATCAGAAATCATAGTATACATACATTTACATATATATTTATTACTTAAGTCTATTTGGGTTTCTTCAATGTTCCCCCATTAGTTTATACATTCATATCATATATGTTTAATTATTGTATAACTTTTATATTTCATAAACTTATACAATAATTTTATGTATAACATAATATTAGTTAGATCTCATCTAATGAATTATAATTAATTAATCTTTAATAAATTTTATATTATTTTCCCAATATAACATTTATATTGGGCAGGTATACTATATCCTTTATAGGGTATACTATAACTGTAATGATCTGAAATTTTATCACTTTGACTTTTAGAATATTTAGTTAGTTTTAAATATTCAATTTGGGGTTGTTATAATAAAAATTGTTTTTCTAATAACTGTTCGATCTTTGACGACAAAATTTTAGTTTAATTTATAGGAAATTTTCATAATTTTTATTTATGAAATATTTAAATTTTCGTTTGACGTATTATGTCAAACGTTGGCATTTTTGAAAATTTAACAGGACTTGTTAACTGGTGTGTTTTATTCTTATTTTGAGATCATGTCACATTGTTGTGCACGATTGTATTTTATTTTCTATCATAAGCAGCCTGTATGCGGATGCAATATTGTTAGGTGAGGTACCAAAATCTATTCAAATTTAAATCCAAACATACATAGGCAACTTGTACACACAGTACACTGCCATCTTCCACACAACCATAATCATGTTTGTTTGCTTCCTTGACCTACCCGTTCCCTGTCTCCTTTGATCTTGGACATATTTCAAGTTTTGTCCCTTTAGCCTTAAGATAATCATGCATATATAGGTGTACTCAAGGGTAGAGCAAGTGCAACAACCCGAAATTTAAGCTACAGTAATTAATTAACAAATTAATTAATCAGTAAAATAACTTTGTGAAATTATCATAATTAAGCCACGAGAGTTGCACCATTGTGTTCGAGGTAATTTTCTGGTCAATTTCCATATATAAGACGTCAATATCCAAGCTAAAACGAAGAAGTTATGGAATAAACAAGAAATAAGAAAAGGAGAAAATAATTTATATAGGGAAGGTCGACCCTCACTATAGCTAGGTCGATCCTAAGGTCGACCTTAGCAAGGATGGGTTGACACCCAGGTCGACCCACGTGAGTTCTTGTACGTAAGAATGCATTCTTCGTCCAGAATGCACCAGGTCAATCCTGTGCGTAGTGCTTCCATCCGACAATTCCTATCGAGCCTATGACATGGTTGCCCCAAATTTAATCTCTGAATCCAATGGTCGGAGATCCACAAGTGACACTATAAATAAGACCATAAGCCTAGCTATTTTTCCCATTCATATTTTTTCCATCTGGGTTCATTGCCTGAGGCTGGACCCTAAAAGGAATATTTTTCCAATGAGAAGATCTTTTTGATTAAAATATTTCATACCCTAGAAGTGGATCCGAAAAGACCAAGGAAAAGAGCTAAGGATCACATGTGAGTGTTTAAGTAATTATTTTAGATTTTTAAGTAATTAAAATAATAAAGTTACTAATAGTTATAGTTTTTCTATAATTTTGCGATAACCTTTATGCAAGTTTATTTACAGTTATTTTTAAGTAAATTTTAGACTTTTATCCAATCTATTTTCTTTTAGCTATTCTATTTTAGTTATTTGCAATTATTTACTGTTAATTATAGTTTTCCCAGTTATTTACAGTTATTTACGGTATTTAACCTTTATTTACTGTTATTTATATTTTATTTACGTTTATTCTACGTTGGGATTTATTCTGTAGATGTTAGTTCTTTTTAATTCCCTTTTTATGCGAATAGAATAAATAGAAGAGAATAATTCGCTAGACTATAATATAAGAACACTAAATTTATAGAAAATTAGATTTAAAATAATAAGGACTGTAATAAATTGGATATAGACCGAAATAGGAATATTTAAGACATTTGCAAGTATAGTTATAACATGTAATTATAAATAAAAAGAGAAAATAGAAAAAATAGTAGAAGAAGCTTATTTTTAAACTTAGACCTTGGGTTAAGTTAATATGAAAAATTATAACACATAGGTCAAAATAGAGACAGCAAAAAAAGATTATTGTAACAACCAGGTATTTTCAACCATTCGCATCCGCACATGCCGGGCTTGAATTACCAAAATACCGCGTTGTAGATAAAATTTGGCAAATCTCAGAATATACAGTAAATAAAATCACAGATCACAGACACAGAGTAATAATAGTGCAACGGAAGTAAAAGAAATAGTAGTTCTTGAAGCTACTATATAAATATATCGGAGTTAAATAAGATACAACAGAAGAAATAAAGTACAACAGAAGTCTCAATATGATAACTAAGTACAAACTAAATACAACAACATAACTGAAATAGATAAGACTAGATAAGCAGATAATCTCCAGCGATTCTAATCTCCAGAAAGTGGAATCCAATCTGTGAATAACTCAGGCTGACCCGAGCGTAAATAAAAAATACAAACACTCGAGTCAGGACATACATACTTATACAATGTAAACCAACTCAAGTGAACTGTAGTAAAGGTACAAGTAACTTAAAGGATGCTTGGGACCGTCCATCCTTTAAGGATCCGTTAAACTATTTACTATGTATTATATTGCGCTATTATAATAATGTCTAATAGTAAAATAAACTAACTTTTAAATAGCATTAAGGAGTGACCCAATATTCCCCTCAACACACATAATGCCAATAGTCTATACAATACCTGCATATCTCCTGATCGGAAGACTACGCGAAGATACTGCATAGGTACAACACAAATAGAAACTCGTAGTAAAGGCTCGATATGGTAGGTGACACGGCGCACAAGGTAATGCCAGGGTAGATATACCAATTACGACACTCAGGCTGGTGGTAACGCAGCAGCCACATACGCCCACCGTGGAACTCATTCCCACAAAATCGGAGGGCGCCCAAATAATCACAAGTAATAGTATGGTATCGAAGAAATGCGTCCGCTACGAGGTGCGACCTCAACTAGCCCGAGACTGCTCCTATTTCTGCCACCTTATGCCAACTTACGGGAGTTGAGTCCACGTAGTATACCTCAAGAACGTCGCCACCATCCCACTTCATTCTGGAATCTCCACCGCGTACACGGTTGTCAAAGTGGTTTTCGGTATCGACAGAGAGTATGCCCATATCCGATCCCGGTCTCTTTGCCAACCAATCGTTATTATAACCCGTGGTTATAACTTAAAAATAATATTTTTATACTTCGAAACAAAATATCATTTCAATCCAAATCTTTATCAAAATAAAGATTAAATCATTTCCAAATCATTTCAATACGTTAAGATATAATACCTTTCCAAAACTTCCTTTCAAATCAATTTAATATATCAAAATCATATCTTTCCAAAACTTCATTACAAATCCTTTTAATATCAAAATATCATTTTCAAAGATAGTTTATACTTCAAAACCAAAACCATTTTATTTCAAAGCTTTATTCATTTCAGACACAATATCATTTCTATTTCAACATATATTCACTTTACAAAATAATTTGTACTTTCAAAGTTATAACTCTTTCGAAACCAAAACATTTGAAATCATTACACTTGGAAGATCACAACATTTCAAAATCATGCACTTGAAATCATCCTTTAATTTTTTACATTTTACGAATTTATTAAATTAAACTAAAATTTCAGCTTTTCAATTTAATTTAATTCAAACCATCAGTTTCAACTCAATTCAGTTTTCTAACAAACCATTTCAAATCTTATCAATTTCAAAAATAGTTTTAATCCACAAAATATAATATTCAATCTTCATTATATTTCAAAGCTTAGATATCCCACATTTCATAAATCCAATATCATTTAAATAAACTCAAATAATATATACTTCAAATATTCATTTATCAAATAAATTAAATAAATCAGAAATCAAACATCATTTCAAATCCATTTCAAAATATCAAATATTATTCAAAACATTATTCATTTTTATTTAAATACCATTCGAATCACAATCATTTTATTTAGAAATTAATTACCATTTTCAAACTTACATTTCAAAGGAGTTCATATTTAAAGATTAAATCTTTCCATTTAAAACAATAAAGTCAATTTCTTATATTTAATAATTAAATATTAAATTTCCAAAACTTTCAATCTTTTTCCAAAGATTATTCTCATTAAAATTTAATAAAACAAAAAATTCAGTTTCCGTAGCACTTATAAAATGCTACGTAAAGTTATAGTTTAAAACAGTTCATTTAACAAAAGACAGCATTTTAATGCTATAATAGATTTCCTTTATGTTTTCAAATAAACTTAAATGTTAAGTTTAACCACTATAGCACTTACAAAGTGCTATAATAGCCTTTATTTCAAATTAACTTTTAGTTCATTTAAATCAACTACAGCATTTACAAAATGCTGCAATATCTTTTACATTACATTTAAAAATACTGTCAAATCAAATTTAGAGTTTTAATTACCATTTCACAAACAATTAACTTTTTAATATATATCATTTTAAATTATAAAATCATATATTTCACAATTAAAACATCATTTCAATACTCTCTTTTTTAATGATTTTATAAAGTTAAATTTCATCAAAAAGTCAATTTTTAACATAATTTCTTATTTAAATTCAAATATTGCATTCCATTTCTTTAAATTAAATTATTAACTTAACAATTAAGTTTGAATTTCAAAAATATAACCTATTACCCTTTATTTTACTTAACTAAAATTTCACTTTTAACAAAAATTCAAAATTTCTCAAAATAAGTTATATTTCAAAATTTAGCTCAAACATTCATTTATTTAACATTTTAACTTATTCAAAAATCATTATAATTTTTGTAAAATCATTTAAAATACATTTTTAAATCAAAATATTATATTTTCTTACTTTTCATAATTTCCTTTTAAAAACAAGACATAAATTCCAAAATTTACTTATAGTTCAAATTCTACTTCACCATTTACATAATTCATTATTTAATTTATAGAAAATCACAAATATTTCTATAAAAGTCATTCTTTAATTAATCTAAATTAAAATATTATAAATTTTACATTTTAAAATATTTTTTAAAACATTTCAGAAAAATATTATGTAAACCACGGGTCTGTATATAGTTTTCTAACCTAGGTCAAGTGGTATAGATATATATCATTTCAACCCGCAATTTACAAAATAAAGTCCGGGTTCTATCATTTCAAACCCGCAGTCCCAAGTAAAATGAATGAATTGAAAACCGATCAGGCCTATCATTTCAGCCCATAACGATTTTCCCTTATTCTAATGTCCGTTCGGGTATGTATCATTTCAACCCATAGTGATTCTAGTCTACAGGGAACTTGCAATGGTGATAACTGATATAAATAATAAAATAGCATAAAATAACAGTAACATATGATATAACAGGTGTGAATATCATGTGTTAATAATATAGCAGTTATAACAGGATGATATGCATATACAAATTCAGGTGATGTCAGTTTATCAACTATATAAGTACATATTAGTCTGGTGAGATTAACTCACCTGTTCAAAGCTGGAGATTGCCACCAAAGCAACAATATTGACATTACGAAGGCATGATAGCACAGATACAACTTGAGAGTGGAGAGACAAAGCTAATATCCTTGCATGCATTTACACAAAACAATAGAGTACATGTAAGATTTCAACACAAATTATCACTAAACAATGCAAGGAATCAAAGCCCAAAGCAAAGTCAAATTCATTGCACTTGCTCTCGACTTCATATGGATCAGTTATAGGTTGGATAATCTTAGCCAAGGCAGGGACTAAGGTCTGGGTTCAGGTCCAAACAGGTCAGCCTCTATGGGTCAAAAGTGTGGAGAAGATATAGGTGCAAAACAATACAACAACAAGGCAATATACAACATCACAAGGCACAAATAGGTTTGGCCATTGGCTCTAGGGGCTCGGCCAGTGGTGGAGATGGTGGTGGGTGATATGGAAGAGGGTGGAGGTCAGGTCAGAGGTGGTGGTGGTGGAGGTAGTGGCGGCTAGTGGTGGTGGAGGTAGTTGGTGTACAACTAGGCTTGGTTTATGTAGATAGGTGATGGTTTTGTGAACTTTTGGTGATGATGCTTGCCATATGGTTGCTCGGCCTGGCCATGGTAGTGATATAGGGAGGTAGGTGAACAGGGTAGGAGGTGGTCGAGGTCGGGCAAGGGGTGGAGATGGTAGGAGCCGAGTCTAGAAGAAGAGAGCAAGTGCAAAAATCAATGTAAACAAGGAAGAAGAATAAGAAAAGTTGAAAAATCATTACCAAAACTTTTCTCAATAGCCATGGCCAAAAAAAATTTGTTTCAGAAATGAAAATGAGTGTACGTGAATAGGAAATAGAGTATGTAGCTGAAAGATGTGGATAGTAAAGGCTAATTGATGAAAAGATAAGTTACAAATGTGAAAGGTTGGAAGATAAAAGGCCTTGGGCAAATCAAAAGTCATAACCTTTCAAATTACCTTTAATTTATTTATATAAGTTTATATCACTGAAAATAAAAATAACTTCAGTCAACAATTTTGAAAATATAACCAAATATAAAATATATATAAATATTTATTAATTATATAAGGTTAAAATAAGAAAATAGCACAAAATTGCAAACTAGTCTAGAAAAATGGAAAATAAGCAGAATGAACTTTGGAAAATTTATATGGACTTGTAAAAATATTTATAACAAAGATAATAACATAAAAATAAAAATGAATTCACAAATACATATATAAATTTTAATTTAAATATAATTTAAATAAAGAAAATAGCAGAAAACTGGAAACTAGGCTTTAAAATTTGGAAATAAATTCAATAAACTTTAGAAAAATTATATTATTACTTTAAAAATAATAAAATACAAAAATATACATAAAATAACATATTAACACAAATTAAAATAAAATATGACAAAGAAAATATAATTTATATAATTTACAATAGACAAAATTGCAAAATAGAACAAATTATACTCAAAATTGAAATGTAAAAAATTTTCACAGTTTAAGTCCGTTTCCAACGAAACGAAAAGCAGTGTTCAAGTTATTTCATCTATTTTCATAATAAAATATAAAATTTAAGATTTAAAATAATTTAAATTTGAAGTTTAAAAGTCAAAGTTTAACAGTTTGACCAGAAATTCACTTTACAGTAAAATATTCAAATTATACTAGTTTGAACTATAAATCACTTAATAATCAACATTTATATTTAAAAATGAAATGTTTGAAATAAAAAAAATTAAATTAATTTAAAAATAAAAGAAAGTCCAATTTAAATAACATACAAAAATCTAGGGTTGTTACACTCTCCCCCACTCAAAACTTTTCGTCCCCGAAAAGGAATGAGGAATGAGAAAGCACAGAAAAAATAGAGTGAAATAAGATTAAGACAAGATGACAAGGAGATTGAAATTATACCTAATAACTATTATTATAGGTAAGTTTCACAAGGTGGAGATGATCTTCCCAAGATTTTCCAGAATCAGGAACACAAGCACGAAAAGATCCTTTAGAATTTGATTCACTCTTCCTGCTTGACCGACGTTCTATGGATGGAAAGCAGCGCTCAGATTCAAAATGAGTACCAAAGATTATAGAAAGATTTCTAAACAGAAAGATTATAGAAAGATGCCTATACCAGTCTATAGTAAGATGAGGAAAATAAGGACAACTAAAGACAATTTGAAAACAAAATAGGATAATAAGTTTGAAAAACAAAATAAGATAATAAGTTTGAAATTTCCATGGTTTCAACTTAATATTGATAATTAATTTTTTTACACAAGTTACAAGAATCTTAAATATATCTAATTTCATTATCTTATCATCTAATCATCTTAAACTAAAAATTTCAAAAATCATGAATTTGAAAAATAATCATCATTATACTCAAAATGTACTTAATAAATTTAATTCCTCTTTATTCCTAATTAAAATTAAAATTATTCCTCTCAACATATTTTATCACTTATGTTAAATATACTTACACTTATTATAACTATTTTAACTTATTCTTAGTTCTTTTAACATCATTTTATATTGTAAATTATTCAATTTACTCTTTTATTCTATTTACCTCTATTAATCTTTTTATAACAAAATTTAAGTGTATAATATTTATTATAACCACTCAAATTTTATTTATAAAAATCTTTTTATATTGTATATTATCCAATTACATTGTTAACTTCTAAAATTTAAGGTAAGTTATATTTGAATGCAATTAAGTATTATAGAGATAAAACTTTCTAATTCAATCATTTCAAGTTTGAATCGTTTATTCAAAAAATTTAATTTTCTATTTATAATTAAAATTATTATTTAAGATAAAATGTAAGAATTTAAATTTCTGATTCCCTTCAAACCATTTAGAGATAAAAAAATATATGTATAAAATATGTTAAATCAAAAATTAAATCATATATATATATATATATATATATATATATTATAAACCAAATCATATTTTAGAAATTCAAATCAATTTGATTTCCCAAAACAAAGCTGTAGCAACGCTACAGAGCGCTCTCTTCACTTCGAAACTTGAAAATGAATGTCGATGATGCTGCAGTCATCACCGAAATTATTGCCCAGCGACAAAGAGAAGAGCACTGATTTTTTAAACTTTAAAATTCCTTTGAAACATATTCTTATTCGAAAATACTTTAAATAATATACTTCAAAACTTAAACACGAGGTTTGAAACCATCGGAAATTAAATTCTCATATTTCTTGTTTTAAATTCATTTCAGTTCCTAAATCAATTTATAAACAACTATTTATAAATTCATTTATAGAACTATAAATGTAAAATTAAGCATTATAATTTCAAATAATCAATTTAAATCAATTTATTAAGTTCCATAAATTTACTTATATATCAAAATTTATTTGATTAACCAAATTTAAAAATAATATTGTGTTAGTTTGTTCTGTCAGTGTTTTAGAAATCCTATCGATAGCGTTGATCAGACGAATCGATCGGAAACCCAAACCAACATCAACAACCCAAACAACGCAATATATAAACAAAATATAGATTTACAAGTACAATTCAAAATGTTGGAAGAATAGATTGGAAACAAAAGGCAAGATGATTAAATAACAGAGTGGGGAGATGGGTAAGCTTAAGTAAATCGCGGGCAACCTTAGCAGGGTCAACCTTGACTTAAAGAATAAGATCAATGTTGATTTTCTAGCGTAAATCTACATTTGATCTCAATAGATAGAGTTTGGAATAACAAAAGATATTAGCATTAAACCAAGGATAGATGTTAATCTCTGGTGAATCGATGCTAACTGTAAAGGAGTTTCCCCCTTTACAAATGAATTTTTAAGATTGGCGGGACCGCCAATTCACTATAAAGCTCGTTCGAAGTGGAATTATGGGATACTCTAGAATCAAAAGAAGATAAATAGTGAGGGATACGAATGAACTTTGGAACTGTAGGGAACGTTCCAAAAATTCAAAAGAAATTCGGATCAAAGGAAGAGATTCAAACTTGAACGAAAGTGATTCTATAAATAAATTTACTATATATTTTAAATTTTTCCTCAAAGCCAAAGCTCTGATACCAACTGTAACAACCAGGTATTTTCAACCATTCGCATCCGCATATGTCGGGCTTGAATTTCTCAAAATACCGCATTGTAGATAAAATTTGGCAAATCTCAGAATATACAGTAAATAAAATCACAGATCACAGACACAGAGTAATAATAGTGCAGCAGAAGTAAAAGAAATAGTAGTTCATGAAGCTACTATATAAATATATCAGAGTTAAATAAGATACAACAAAATAAATAAAGTACAACAGAAGTCTCAATATGATAATTAAGTACAAACTGAATACAACAACAGAACTGAAATAGATAAGACTAGATAAGCAGATAATCTCCAGCGATTTCAATCTCCAGAAAGTGGAATCCAATCTGTGAATAACTCAGGCTGGCCCGAGCGTAAATAAAAAATACAAACACTCGAGTCAGGACATACATACTTATACAATGTAAACCAACTCAAGTGAACTGTAGTAAAGGTACAAGTAACTTAAAGGATGCTTGGGACCGCCCATCCTTTAAGGATCCGTTAAACTATTTACTATGTATTATATTGCGCTATTATAATAATGTCTAATAGTAAAATAAACTTACTTTTAAATAGCATTAAGGAGTGACCCAATATTCCCCTCAACACACATAATGCCAATAGTCTATACAATACCTGCATATCTCCTGATCGGAAGACTATGCGAAGATACTGCATAGGTACAACACAAATAGAAACTCGTAGTAAAGGCTCGATATGGTAGGTGACACGGCGCACAAGGTAATGCCAGGGTAGATATACCAATTACGACACTCAGGCTGGTGGTAACGCAGCAGCCACATACGCCCACCGTGGAACTCATTCCCACAAAATCGGAGGGCGCCCAAATAATCACAAGTAATAGTATGGTATCGAAGAAACGCGTCCGCTACGAGGTGCGACCACAACTGGCTCGAGACCGCTCTTGTTTCTGCCACCTTATGCCAACTCACGGGAGTTGGGTCCACGTAGTATACTTCAAGAACGTCGCCACCATCCTACTTCATTCTAGAATCTCCACCGCGTGCACGGTTGTCAAAGTGGTTTTCGGTATCGACAGAGAGTATGCCCATATCCGATCCGGGTCTTTTTGCCAACCAATCGTTATTATAACCCGTGGTTATAACTTAAAAATAATATTTTATACTTCGAAACAAAATATCATTTCAATCCAAATCTTTATCAAAATAAAGATTAAATCATTTCCAAATCATTTCAATATATTAAGATATAATACCTTTCCAAAACTTCCTTTCAAATCAATTTAATATATCAAAATCATATCTTTCCAAAACTTCATTACAAATCCTTTTAACATCAAAATATCATTTTCAAAGATAGTTTATACTTCAAAACCAAAACCATTTTATTTCAAAGCTTTATTCATTTCAGACACAATATCATTTCTATTTCAACATATATTCACTTTACAAAATAGTTTGTACTTTCAAAGTTATAACTCTTTCGAAAGCAAAACATTTGAAATCATTACACTTTGAAGATCACAACATTTCAAAATCATGCATTTGAAATCATCCATTAATTCTTTACATTTTACAAATTTATTAAATTAAACTAAAATTTCAGCCTTTCAATCTAATTTAATTCAAACCATCAGTTTCAACTCAATTCAGTTTTCTAGCAAACCATTTCAAATCTTATCAATTTCAAAAATAGTTTTAATCCACAAAATATAATATTCAATCTTTATTATATTTCAAAGCATAGATATCCCACATTTCATAAATCCAATATCATTTAAATAAAGTCAAATAATATATACTTCAAATATTTATTTATCAAATAAATTAAATAAATCAGAAATCAAATATCATTTCAATCCATTTCAAAATATCAAATATTATTCAAAACATCATTCATTTTTATTTAAATACCATTCGAATCACAATCATTTTGTTTAGAAATTAATTACCATTTTCAAACTTGCATTTCAAAGGAGTTCATATTTAAAGATTAAATCTTTCCATTTAAAACAATAAAGTCAATTCCTAATATTTAATAATTAAATATTAAATTTCCAAAACTTTTAATCTTTTTCCAAATTTTATTCTCATTAAAATTTAATGATACAAAAAAAATTCAGTTTCCGTAGCACTTATAAAATGCTACGTAAAGTTATAGTTTAAAACAGTTCATTTAACAAAAGACAACATTTTAATGTTGTAATAGATTTCCTTTATGTTTTCAAATAAACTTAAATGTTAAGTTTAACCCCTATAGCACTTACAAAGTGCTATAATAGCCTTTATTTCAAATTAACTTTTAGTTCATTTAAATCAACTATAGCATTTACAAAATGCTGCAATATCTTTACATTACATTTAAAAATACTGTCAAATCAAATTTAGAGTTTTAATTACCATTTCACAAACAGTAAACTTTTTAATATAGATCATTTTAACTTATAAAATCATAGATTTCACATTTAAAACATCATTTCAATACTCTATTATTTTTAATGATTTTATAAAGTTAAATTTCATCCAAAAGTCAAATTTTAACATAATTTCTTATTTAAAATTAAATTATTAACTTTACAATTAAGTTTAAATTTCCAAAATATAACTTATTACCCATTATTTTACTTAACTAAAATTTCACTTTTAACAAAAATTCAAAAATTCTCAAAATAAGTTATATTTCAAAATTTAGCTCAAACATTCATTTATTTAACATTTTAACTTATTCAAAAATCATTATAATTTTTTTAAAATCATTTAAAATACATTTTTATATCAAAATATTATATTTTCTTACTTTACATAATTTCCTTTTAAAAACAAGACATAAATTCCAAAATTTACTTACAGTTCAAATTCTACTTCACCATTTACATAATTCATTATTTAATTTATAAAAAGTCACTAATATTTCTATAAAAGTCATTTTTAATTAATTTAAATTAAAATATTATAAATTTTTTATTTTAAAATATTTTTAAAACATTTCAGAAAAAAATATTATGTAAACCACGGGTCTGTATATAGTTTTCTAACGTAGGTCAAGTGGTACGGATATATATATCATTTCAACCCGCAATTTACAAAAAAAATCCGGGTTATATCATTTCAAACCACTGTCCTAAGTAAAATGAATGAATTGAAAGCCGCTCAGGCCTATCATTTCAGCCCATAACGATTTTCCCTTATTCTAATGTCCATTCGGGTATGTATTATTTCAACCCATAGTGATTCTAGGCTACAGGGAACTTGCAATTGTGATCACTGATATATATAACAGAATAGCATAAAATAACAGTAGCATATGATATAACAAGTGTAATAACAAGTGTGAATATCATGTGTTAATAATATTGCAGTTATAACAGGATGATATGCATATACAAATTCAGGTGATGTCAATTTATCAACTATATAAGTACATATTAGTCTGGTGAGATTAACTCACCTGTTCAAAGTTGGAGATCGCCATCAAAGCAACAATACTAACATTATGAAGGCCGATAGCACAGACACGACTTGGGAGTGGAGAGACAAAGCTAACAGCCTTGCATGCACTTACACAAAGCAATAGAGTACATGTAAGATTTCAACACAAATTATCACTAAACAATGCAAGGAATCAAAGCCGAAAACAAAGTCAAATTCATTGCACTTGCTTTCGACTTGAAATGGCCCTCACAATTTTTACCTTAATTTCTCAGGAATTTTTTTTATACATACACATACCCATTTAACTTATATGTGTATTATGCCACATATATATTCATTTTCACTTCTAAGTTTTAATTTAAACTTCCTTTGAACTCTCAGAGTCATTTTCTTTTCAAACAATTCACCCAGGATTCAAAATTTTCTACCAATATAAATATATCAGTTTATTCCTAAAAGATATACACATACATATGAGGATGTATGTGCTCCTCTTGTTTAAAGTCAGAGTATGTTTTTTTTTGTTAAACAAGAGCATGCTGTTGGATTTTGGATTTGAATGAATCTGTTTACAGTTAAATACCCTACTCTTTTGAATATTTGTAATATATTAGTAAATCCTGTGCATATTTAATTCATATGGATTAGGTCATTCTAATTTATAAATTTGCTGTCAATTTATCTTGGCAGATAAATCTCAAAGTACTTGGGATTCTTTTTTTTTCATAGTTCAAATATATTGATATTTGGCTAAGACCAGAAAATGATATATTCACTTATCATTTTCCACTTATGTATTTTATAGAAACCTTCTTATTTTGGTTCAATCTATATGGTTTGTTTATTGCAATCTTAGCCTATATTGACACATTGTGAGTTGTGTATTTGCATAAGATTTACTGTGACAAGAATTTGAACTTAAAAATATTTAAAAGAATAATGTGTGTCTTCAGGTTTGATAATGCAAACCTGTCCAGATTGCATATCTGTTATGGCTTTTAAAAGTTGGTTGTGGTGAAACAATTGCTAAATAAACTAAAGCTTTTGAAATGTATTTTACATTCAAAATACCATCAAATATAATCAACCAAAACTTCACTCATTTGAAGCTGGTTAACCCTTGTGTTTTGTGTCTAGCAGACACTTGTTCAAAGCAATTGCATTATATATGAAGCCTTGCAAAAATTTTACTTTTCTCAAAACAATTCAGAAAGTGGACTTAAACTTATTTACAAAGTATTACAGTAGAAAGAATTTAAATCCTTATAAGTTTACCTCTAGTTAAATCCAGATTTTATTCTAAAAACTCAGTGCTTTGCTATATCTCAAGAATTGACTAATACATAATACAAGTTATGCAAAACAATTGCTCACATACATATATGTATATTTCTTTTCCAGGCTTTCATATCTAATACTTAAGCATATTTTTCTTGTTTTCAACCCAGATATTTCTTTTAATTTTAAAACCTGAATGCATAGCAATATTCAACAGATAGATAACTAGTTCAATCAAACATAGCAAGTTCATTACATTAGATCAAGTTCAAACACAACTGTCCCTTGAATACAAGCAGATAAAAGGCTCTTATTAAAATTAGCAAGCATGCACATCCATTTTCTCATTAGCCAATACCCCTTTCCATCTTATTTAAGCTTGGTATTCCCTGCAAGAACATTAGTGGCTGCCCCATTTTAAAATGAGACACCCCCATATGCCATGAGCAAATAAGGGTCAGATCTATGATCTGGTATGAGCAAAATCAATATATTCATGATATTAAGCAACAAAGAATAAAAGTGTAATGACTTGTTATTTATGTAAGTCTCTGCAATCAATTATTTTATCATCGTGTAAGTAAAGTGACTCAGGTATGATGACTTCATCTATCATTCCTACACATACATACATAATCTTGCAATCGTAAATATAAATATGCAACCTATGCATTCATTGGAACAATCTTGGTTCCAGACCACCCAACCTAAGAAATATTCATATTCCTATCTCTTCATGTACAGGTTGTATAATTCAATTTAAATTCCTGCCTCATCTGCTATCAAGGAATCACAGGGACACATTGCAATGAACTAATTCACATCATTTAACAAAGATCTCAGGGCTTAAACAAACCCAACTTCTATACTTCAAATATGAAAAGCATTCCAGCAGCCTTCTTGGCCTTCCCTTCCCTAGTTTATTTACTAGTGCATTGATTTAAATCCTATCATCAAATAGCTAAGTGAACATGTCACTGCAAACATGGAAACACCCATAAATTTTTCCTAGCATAATTCCCTCAGAAATTAAGTAGACAGTTATTTCCAAAAATGTGGACATTATATCTTGATCTCAGTAAAATATAAGAATATTTTTAACTGTATAAGAGGCATGGCATGTCATGTTATATTGATCTACAAGCCTCTATGATTGAATCAGATTCATGATCTGGCTCAATCATAATTTTAGCTTGTGAGTTCTTTTTTTAATTTGATTAAGGGCTCAGCACCTAGAAAATTTCTATTGCACCCTTAATTTCTTTCTTTTCAAGCCTCAGCACTTACACAAAGTATAATGCAGCTCACAACATTTTTCCTTGCTAAGATTTTCCATGCCATAAATCTATAACAATTGAAAGTATCCTCTCCATACTTTTAAAATTCTGGGCCTTAACATTTCTAAGCAAAATGAAGCAATAAGTTGCACATCCAAAGGCAAACATCTCAACAAGTCAAAGATCACCCAAAAACATCCATAATAAAATCATATCAGATCCCAAAAAAACATCCAAAGAGAATTGATAAAATCATACACATCAAAACCAACAATATGTAAATGGAAATATAAGAAGTGGCTGCCTCATCTCAGGTCTTAATGCCATGAATCTAGTGAGGTTTACTCACCTAATTTCTTCCTTCTCTTGATCCAGAAAATCCTTATGTATGTGTGTTTCTCTTTCCTTTTTAAATATCTTCTTTCTTATTTATTTTTTGAGTAACTCGGGGTAAAATGGTTTCCTGGCCAAAGCTGATTATTTATATGCTTTTTCCACTAGGGTTTTGGCAAGACAAAATTCCATTTCTGACCTGACCATCTTCATGCATTTTGTATTTATATTTCAACATTTTCCTCCTTAATACCCCGACCACCTTAGTCCATTATGGTTAGTACCTTCTCTTTTTTTATATATTTACTTTTCTAGAAAATGGCTATCTTTAATTACTTACCCAAGTCATGCTAAATGTCTGACTCGGTTCTTATTTATGCTTCTATTCTTTTCTGGAAATCTCCTTTTTCTATTTTTACCTACACAAGCATATTGACTTGTATTACATTCCATGTCATTTTGATGTTTCCTTTTTTTTCCTTTAACACTTTCTGCTCACAGAAAATATACTTGTACATAGGTGTATTAATTTTTATGTGATCTTTCTTGCTTTACAGAAAATATACACATGTATATATATCTTCTAATTAAATGAGTTAGATCCCGTCAAAGATAATCCTATGCTTTAAGTAAGGATTACTTCTCTGCTCAAATAAAATCTTTCTGCCTCTTTATTACTTTATTTAATTCCTTATGCTTCACAGAAAAAATGTATATAGGCATATCTTCCACATTTAACTTGGTTAAGCCTAAGTTAAATTCCAATGTTTTAAATAAGAATTTTACTTTCTCATTTCAAATAAATTTTTTTTGTCTCTTTATTTATTTTTATTTTTTTTCAAAATAATACATGTGATCTGAGGACGGAATAATTCACATTTCAAAATTATATTTGAAATGTTTTCTTTTCCCTATATTATTTTTCCACAAATTCTTGGATTTTCCCCTGTGCCATTTCCAGTGTGCATGAGCACACATATCCTTGCACACTATCTAATCCCAAGAATTTCACTATATTTAAATCTAAATATTTCAAAATTAAATAATTTTATCAAAATGATTTTTGACAAAATTTTAGGGTATTATATTCACCCCTCCTTTTAAGAATTGTGTCCTCACAATTTTCTAATACTTATAACAAGCATCATTTGATTTTATGAAGATCTAACAAACATATGCATAAGCAAGCAAATTCAACCACAACAACCATACATATCAAATTTTTCAGAAATTAAAAATTACCTTTAATTTGCAAAAAGCTTAGGATAATCCCTCCTTATCTTATCTTCTAACTCCCATGTGCAATCATTTGGATCAAGACTCCATTGGACCTTCAACAGTTTTAAAGTTTTACCTCTCAATTTCTTTTCTTCTTTAGCTAATATCCCCCCCGGTTCTTTCTCATATACCAAATTGGGGTTTATCTTAATTTGAGTAGGCTTGTCTAGAATTTTCTCCTTATCATGTACCCATCTTCTAAGTTGTGATACATGAAAAACATTATGCATTGCTTTCATATCCTCTGGCTGTTTCAATTTGTATGCTAATGAACCTATTCTTTCCAGAATTTTATAGGGTCCAACATACCTTGGTGTGAGTTTTCCTTGCCTTCCAAATCTCAAGACCTTTTTCATAGGTGAAACTTTGATAAAAACAAAGTCACCCACTTCATATTCCACTTGCTTTCTCCTCCTGTCTGCAAACTTCTTTTGCCTGTCTTGAGCTGCTGCAACTCTTTTCTTTACCAATTTAATTTTCTCTGTAGTTTCTTGTATGTACTCAGGTCTTATAATAGTTCTTTCTCCTGTTTCTACCCAACACACAGGTGATAAACATGGCTTGCCATATAAGGCTTCAAATGGTGCCATCCCTATGGTGCTTTGATAATTGTTATTGTATGTGAACTCAACTAAATGGAGATGGTCTTCCCAGTTGCCTCCAAAGTCCAGTACACATGCTTTCAACAAGTCCTCTAAAATTTTGTTCACCACCTCAGTTTGTCCATCTGATTGTGGATGGTAGGGAGTGCTTAAACATAATTCACTTCCCATGCCTTCTTGAAAACTCTTACAAAATCGTGAGGTGAAGATGGTATCCCTATCACTCATAATGGTTTTTGGAATGCCATGCAATCTTACCACCTCTTTCATGAATACTTGAGCCAATTTTGGGGCATTCCTTTCTGATTTTCCTGGGATAAAATGTGCTACTTTAGTTAGCCTATCCACTATTACCCATATACTTGTGTTTCCTCTCTTAGATCTAGGCAGACCATCTATGAAATCCATAGATATATCCTCCCATTTCCACTGTGGTATACTAAGGGGTTGCAACAGTCCTGATGGCCTTTGTGTCTCTGCCTTGACTTGTTGGCAAGTCATACATTTTGCAACATGTTTGGCCACATCAGACTTCATTCCCTTCCACCAAAGATTTCTCTTCAAGTTTTGATACATCTTGGTACTGCCTGGGTGCATGGAGTACTTACTCCTATGGTATTCATTCAGTATTTCCTCCTTCAACTCTATGTTTTATGGAACACATATTCTGTTCTTGGTTCTTAAATAACCATCTTTATCAACTTGATAATTTATTACTTCCTCTCCTTTTAATAAGAGTATTTTCTTTTCCAATAGGTTTAGGTCTTGTTCTTGCATTTTTCCAACGTTTAGAAGTAAATCTGATTGCAGAGATACCATACTCAGTTTCCCTTTACTTTCATCTTTTTCAATTGGTACCATTTGTACCTCACTGTTTGCTTTAATTTCTAACTCATTAAGTATAGACAAATACTTGAACTCTTCCATCATCAACATGGCTACTTTAGAATGTTGTCTACTCAAGGCATCTACAACTTTATTTGCCTTACCTGGTGTATAGAGTATATCTAGATCATAGGCAGCTAGGAACTCCACCCATCTATGTTGCCTCATGTTCAAATCTTTTTGTGAGAATAAATATTTCAGTGCCTTATGATCAGTGTACAAAATAAATTTGGCACCTAACAAATAATGTCTCCAGAGCTTCAAGGCATACACTACTGCTGCTAGTTCAAGATCATGGGTTGCATATCTTGTTTCATGTGGCTTTAATTGCCTAGATGCATAGGCTATCACCTGGTCTTGTTGCATCAACACAGCCCCTAGCCCATAGCCACTTGCATCAGTATACACAATTAAGTTTTCATTCCCTTTTAGCACTCTCAATACTGGTGCATTAATTAAAGCTTCTTTTATTTTGATAAAAGATTGCTCACATTTTTCTGTCCATACAAAGGCTTGGTTCTTTCTAGTTAAATCGGTAAGGGACGATGATATTTTTGAAAAATCTTTTACAAGTCTCCTATAATATCCTACCATCCCCATAAATGATCTAACCTCACTTACTGTACCTGGTCTTTTCCATGTTTGAATAACTACTACCTTTTTGGGGTTTATTGAAATTCCTTTGGCAGAGATAACATGACCAAGAAAATGTACTTCTTCCTTCCAAAACGCACATTTTGAAAATTTTGCCTTTAAATCATTTTTTCTTAATCTTGACAGAACCACATGCAAATGATTTTTATGCTCTTCCACTGTTTTGGAATAAACCAAAATATCATCAATAAAAATCAGTACAAACTTGTCTAAATAATCTCTAAATATTCTATTCATTAAATCAACAAAATATGAAGGAGCATTTGTCAATCCAAATGGCATAACCATAAATTCATATAAGCCATATCTAGTGTTAAATGCAGTATATTTAACACTTGAGTCTTCAACCTTCATTTGATGAAATCCTGATGCTAAGTCTAATCTAGAAAATATTTTAGCTTCACTGAGTTGATCAAAGAGATCATCTATTCTAGGCAATAGGTATTTGTTCTTGATGGTTACTTTATTTAGTTCTCTGTAATCTATGCACATTCTCAAAGTACCATCACGTTGTCTTACAAACACTACTGGAGCACCCCAGCATGAATTACTTGGCCTTATAAATCCTTTGCCTTCTAATTCTTCCAACTGATTTTTCAAATCCTTCAATTCACTTGGCCCCATTCTGGTGGGTTTCTTGATTATTGGACTTGCTCCTGGAATGAGATTAATTTGAAACTCAACTGGTCTATGGTGTCACCCTTAACTTCCCCAAACACATCCAAGTATTCATTGACTATGGGAATTACTTCAATGGTTAGTTCACTGAAATCTTTTTCTGAGTCAACTAAATGATAAAATTTTCTTTCCTTAGCTACTTCACATAAAACTGTGATCCTCTGGCCTCTAGAATTTTGCAATGATACGGTGGATGAGACTAAATTTATCATGGCTTTAAATTGCCTTAACCAGTCTACCCCCAATATAACACCTATATTTGTGTAATTCAAAACATATAAATTGGAAATAAAAATGTTTCCTCCTATGTTTAACTCCACATCCACACAATTCATGTTCAAAACACTATAACTCCCCAATGGACTTTGTATCAGCAGCGGGGTTTCAACCAATATGCAATTTAATTTTAGAATTTTAACTAATTCATAGGAAATCAAAGAGTGAGTTTCCCCAGTGTCATATACTACTGCTATGGGTATGGTACAAATAAGTAGCGTACCTTCCACTTGACCATGATTTTCAGCTCCACTCTCCACTGTGGATTTGCCTTTAGCTTTCAAATTTGCTATTTTCCCTTGCTGTTTGTACTCAGGACAGTTCTTCTTCATATGCCTCTCTTTCCCACATACGTAGCATTTGAACGCTCCTCCTTTCAACTCTGGGCACCTTGGTTTGACGTGTCCTTCCTTTCCACATTGATTGCAGACCAATTTCTTCTTAGCATCATTAGCCTTGGTGTCATTGGCCTTTTTGTTGTCTGTCTCTTCCTTCTTTTTATCATAAGGGTGATATCTTCCCTTGTTCTTCTTGTTGTTGCTGCTCTTAAAATTCCTATACTTCTCCCTTTCCTTGTCATGCTGCTCAAGTTTCAAAGCCAAGTCTATTACTTGATCAAAAGTTCTGTCAGCATATGGTAACATGGCCCTGCTAAGTCCTGGATTCAGTCCTTTTATATACCTATCATTCTTGGATGCTTCATCTGCCACTAACATTGCTCCATACTTAGATAACCCCTCAAACTTTTGAGTGTACTCAGTGACATTCAAAGTTCCTTGCCTAAGTGTAACAACTAGGTATTTTCAACCATTCGCATCCATTATAAGTGTATAGGTAGACACTCATACCGGAATTGAATTGCTCAAAATACTGCGTTGTAAATAAAAATTTGGCAAATCTCAGAATATATAGTAAATAAAAATCACAGATCATAGACACAGAGTAATAATAATGCAGCGGAAGTAAAAGAGATAGTAGTTCATGAAGCTACTATATAAATATATCAGAGTTACATAAGATATAACAGAAGAAATAAAGTACAACAGAAGTTTAAATATGATAACCAAGTATAAGCTGAATAGAACAACCGAACTGAAAAGATAAAACTTGACAAGTAGATAATCTCCAGCGATTCCAATCTCCAGAAAGTGGAAATCCAAATCTGTGAATACTCAGGCTGAACCGAGCGTAAATAAAAATACAAATACTCGAGTCAGGACATACATACTTATACAATGTAAACCAACTCAAGTTAACTGTAGTAAAGGTACAAGTAACTTAGAAGATGCTTGGGACCGCCCATCCTCTAAGGATCCATTAAACTATTTACTATATAGTAATATACGCTATATACAATAGTGTCTAATCAGTAAAGTATAATCATATAGAAAATAGCGTTAAGGGGATGGTGAACCTTAACGCAGTCGGATCTTTAAAACCAAAATCGTAGTGGGCTCGATATAAGGAGATGACACGGCACGCTAGGCAATGCCAGGGTGGATACACCGTTTGCACTCCCGGACCGGTGGTGACGGCAAGCCAGCAGCATCCGCCCACCTCGAACAATACCCCCGAATCAAAGTGGCGCCACGTATCGAATCACAAAAGTAATAGAATGGTTTCCGATGGAGCATGCTCGATGAAAGGGTGCGACCCTTTGTGTAGCCCAGTATAGCTCCTGTTTTAGTCATTTATGCCAACTCACAGGAGTTGGGTCCACGTAATATACCTCGAGAACGTCGCCACCATCCTACTTCATTCTGGAATCTCCACCGCGTACACAGTTGTTAAAGTGGTTTTCGGTATTGGGCGGCTATAAGACAATATCCGATCCCGGCCTCTTTAACAACTAATCGTTATTATAACCCGTAGTTATAACTTTAAAACAATATTTTATACTTCAAAAATAAAATGTCATTTCAACCCAAATCTTTATCAAAATAAATATTAAATCATTTCCAAACCATTTCAATATATCATCATACCATATCTTTCAATTCAAATATTTATCAAAATAAATATCAAGTCATTTCTAACCATTTCAATATTTTAAATTATCATATCCTTTAAAAACTTCCTTTCAAATCATTTTAATACATCAAAATATCATAACCTTTCAAAGCTTCATTTTTCAAATCATTTAATATCAAAATATCATATCTTTCAAAACTTCGTTTCAAATCATTTTAATATATCAAAATATCATATCTTTCAGTACCACATTTCAAATCATTTTAATATATCAAAATATCATATCTTTTCGAAACCACATTTTAAATCATTTTAATATATCAAAATATCATATCTTTTCGAAACCACATTTCAAATCATTATTCATTTTATTCAATTTAAAATACCATTTCAATTCATATTTCAAAACAGTTTATATTCCAAAAAAAATCATTTTTAATCATAAAAATGAAGTTATTATGTTAAAATTTTAATTATTAAATTTCCAAAATTTTCAACTTCCAAAGTTCATTTATTCACTTACGTTTATCAAAACAGTGAAATTTCACTTTTCGCAGCATTTAGAAAACGCTACGGAAAGTTACATTCAAAACAGTTCAATTTAACCAAAGACAACATTTTAAAATGTTGTAATAGGGTTTACTTAAATTCCAAATAAACTTAGTTAAACTCAAAAATTATAGCACTTACAAAATTGCTATAATAGTTTTTAATTCAATTTAGCTTTTTAGTTCATTATCATCAACTACAGCATTTACAAATACTGTAATATCATTTACATTGCAATTAATAGCATTTCAAAAATGCAGTCAATTAACTTCAAATATTTAATATAATTTCTCAACCAATTATATTTTTTATTTAAAACATTTTTAACTCATAAAATCATACATTTTCACATTTATAAACATCATTTAATTTTCCTCAAGTTCATGATTTTATAAAGTTAAATTTCCATTCAAAAATCAAGATTTAATAATAATTCACTTATTAAATTGCAATGTTCAATTTTAAATTCATTGCTTTAAATTTCAACTTAACACTTAAGTTCAAATTCTCAAATATAACTTAGTTTTATTTTTATTTACTTAACTAAAAGTTCACTTTTAAGTCGATTTCATAAATTTCCAATTTTAGTTATATTTCAAAATTTCAACTTAAATATTCATTCATTTCACATTTCAACTTTATTAAAAATCATTAGTATGATATAAAATCACTTTAAATTCATTTAAATTCAAATTATCATAAATTTATTATAATTTCATATTCAATTTGATTTCCAATTATAATTAAATCTAATTTTCCAAAATAACCTACATTCAAAATTTTCTAACTTTTCATTAATTCATTTTACTTACAATTATTCAGAAAATCAATAATATGTTACAAGAATCCTTTTTAATTAGATTTAAATCAAAATATTTTAATATTTACATCTCTAAAATAATTTTAAACTTTTTAGAAAGCATATATTAACACGTGTCTGTATATAATTTTCTACACTAGGAAAAGTGATACGAGTAATATATCATTTCAACCCGTAATTTATAAAGAAAATCCGGGTTTTATCATTTCAAACCCGCAGTCTCAAGTAAATGAAATAAATTGAAAATCATTCAGGCCTATCATTTCAGCCCATAACAATTTTCCCTTATTCTAAAGTCCGTTCGGGTATGTATCATTTCAACCCATAGTGATTTCTAATTTACAGGGAACTTGCAGTGTGATAAACTGATAAAATATACAGAATAGCATGAAATAAAAGTAACATATGATATAACAGGTGTAATAACAGGTGTGAACATCATATGATAATAATATAAGCAGTTATAACATGTTAATATAGTTCTACAGATTCACAGGGTGTCAATTTACTACTTATATAAGTACATAATGTCTAGTGAGAAATATTCACTTTTTGGTGTTGGAGATTGCAATACAAATGACACAACGGATTCCTGAAGGCACGATGACACAATAATAGGCTCAAGTGGGAAGAGACCCAAGCTTAGAACTTGTGTTACAACCCAAAACAAAACAAAATAAAATTACAATTCAATACAACATTGAATAGGAATAACTTTGAAATAAAAAGAGATACGAATACACAGTCTTTTGTCTTGCCTTCTACACTTGCTAGCATGGCTTAGGGAATGTTTTGGCTCAGGTTTGGACATACTTTTGTTCAGATTTGGGTCCTATAAGGCATGGCTACAAGGTATTGAAGTGGTGGAGGAGTTATTATGCATGAATATGAAGAGGCTTATGCAAATAGTGGGTTTTTGGTTCATTTTGGGCTAGGCTACATGGATCTATGGCTCGGCTATGGCATATTTCAGATCTAGATAGAGGATGAATGTAATGGTTAGGGGTGTGTCAAGGTAGTGGTGGATCAATAGAAGGTGGCCAAGGTCATCTAAGGTGATGGTGATGAAGACTAGGTGGCTAGACATGCTTTTTAAGGAGTTTTAACATAGTTTTTGTGGATTTCGCATCATGGGATGGTCATGGCACTTGCTGGTCAGAGGAGGAAGGGTTTTGGTCTTGTATGATGTGGGGAAGGAAGTGGTGGTGGTCGGTGGAGGAGATGGTGGAGGTGTTAGGCCAACAAAGCAATGAGAGGTCATGGCAAAAATCAAGCAAAACAAAGAAGAAGTAGAAAAATGAGAGGAGGAAGAGAGGCCATTGCTTATTTTTCTTTGCTCAGATCTGAAATAGATGTGTATTATTGATGGAATGAGAAACTTTCACATGAATAAGCAAAAGAAAAGGAACGGCTACAATAAATTGATGCATTGATTGAAAAAGAAACGGTAAAAGAAACGGTGAAACGACTTTACGTTTCTTAGCTTTTAAAACCTTCCATACTTCCTTTTCTTTTAAATCAAGTAAAACAAAATAAACTTCAGAAAGTACATCTAAAAACCGAAACAAAGTGAACAAAAATAAAAATATATAATTAAATTTAAAGAAAATATAAAAAGAATTAAGGAAATTGCTTAAAAATTGAAAACAGGGTTCAAAAATTACAATTAAAACATCAATGGCTTTGGAAAAGTATCTACTTCATTTTACAAATATTCTAAAGAAAAATTTTGAAATAAAATAATTTATTTATCATTTCTAAAATAAAATAAATAATTAAATTGGAGAAAAATAGAAAAGACTAAAGAAAATGTTTAAAAATTGAAAACATGGCATGGAAATTACAAGAAAAATACAACTAGCTCTAGAAAAATTCCTACCTCACTTCAAAAATATTAAAAGACAAAAACATACATAAAATAGAATATCAATACATATTACAATAAAATATGACAAAGAAAAATAAAATTTATACTATTTAAAATAACAAAATTGCAGAATAAACGAATTGCACTCAATATTGAAATATACATAACTCTCACAATTTAAATCCTTTTCCAACGAAACAAAAAGCAGTGTTCCTAAAATTTTATGTACTTTCAAAATAAAAGAAAAAATTTAAAATTTCAAACTTTTAAAATTTTAAATCAAAAGTCAAGGTTTGACTATTTTGACCAAAAATTCACTTTTTGGAAAATATTCTTTTTAGTCATGCTTTGGAATGATAATTCATATCAAAAGTAAAGTTTATCATTCAAAATAAATAAAATAAGTTTTTAAATCAAAAATTCAATTAAAAAAAATTAAAATATACAAAAAAAAAAATCATAAAATACAGGGTTGTTACACTCTCCCCCACTCAAAACTTTTCGTCCCCGAAAAGGAATGAGGTACGGGAAAGCACAGAAAAAGATAGAGTGAAACAAGATTAGGACAAGATGACAAAGAGAGGGAAATTATACATGATAACTATTGTGATAGGTAAGTTTAACAAGGTGGAGATGATCTTTCCAAGATCCTCCGGAATCAAGAATACAAGCACGAAAAGGTAGATTCAAAATGAGTACCAAAGATTATATAAGATTTCTAAACAGAAAGATTATAGAAAGATGCCTATAACAGTCTATAGCAAGATGAGGATGATAAGGACAACCAAAAGATAGTTTAAAAAACAAAATAAGGAAATAAATTTGAAAGCATGGAAATTTCAACTTAAATAGAGAATAAATCTTTTACACAAGTTAAATAAATCTTAACTATCTCGAATTTCATTATCTTATTATCCAATCATCTAAAATTAACAAATTTTAAAACCAAAGGGTTTGAAAAATAATCATTTATTATACTCATAATGTACTTAATACATTTAATTCTTTTTTATTCCTAATTAAAATTAAATTTATTCCGCTCAATATATTTATCACTCATGTTAAATATACTTACACTTATTATAACTGCTTTCTTTTATTCTTAGTTCTTTAAACATTATTTTATTATAGGTTATTCGATTACCTTTTATTATATTTACCTCTGTTAATCATTTTATAATTAAAATTTAAGTGTATAACATTTATTATAACCACTAAAATTTTATTTATAAAATCTTTTTATATTGTATATTATCCAATTACATTGTTAACTTCTGAAATTAAGGTAAGTTATATTTGAATGCAATTGTATTATACAAATAAACTTTCCAATTAAATCATTTCATGCTTGATATTCATCTAAAATTTTGATTGATTTTTTTTTATAATTGAAATTATTCTTTAAAATAAAATTTAAGAACTAAATTTCCGATTACATTCAAACCATTTAGAGATAAGTAATAATATATACATAACATTTCAAATCAAATTTCAATCATATATCTATATATATATATATATATATATATATTATAAATCAAGTTATATTTTATAAATTCAAATCAATTAAATTCCCCAAAACAAAGCTGTAGCAAGACTACAGAACAGTCTCTTAACTTCGAAACTCGAAAATGAACGTCGATGATGTCGCGATCATCACCGAAGTTATTTTCCAACGACCAAGAGAAGAGCACTAATTTTAAACTTTAAAATTCTTTGGAAACAGATTTCTATTTGAAAATACTAATATATCCCCTTTTTTAAACTTTAAACCAAAGTTCGAAATAATCGGAAATTAAATTCTCAAATTCTTGTTTTAAATTCATCTCAGTTCCCAAATAAATTTGTAAACAACTATTTATAGATTCATTTGTAGAACAATAAATGATAAATCAAGTATTATCATTTCAAATTATCAATTTAAATCAGTTTATTAAGTTTCATAAATTTACTTATATATCAAAATTTATTTCATTAACCAAAATTTTAAAATAATATTGTGTCAGTTTGTTCTGTCAAAGTGTTTTAGAAATCCTATCGATAGCGTTGATCAAACGAATCGATCGGAAACCCAAATCAACAACACAATATATAAAACAAAACATAGATATACAAGTACAATTCAAAATGTTTGGAAGAATAGATTGGAAACAAAAGACAAGATGATTAAATAACAGAGTAGAGAGGTGGATAAGCTTAAAGAAATCACGGGCAACATTTACCGGGTCAACCGTGGCTTAAAGAATAAGATCAATGTGGATTTTTCTAGGGTAAATCTACATTCAATCTCAATAGATAAAGTTTGGAATAACAAAAGATATTAGCATCTAAACCAAGGATAGATATAAATCTCTGGTAAATCGATGCTAATTGTAAAGGCGTTTCACCCCTTTACAATTCAATTTGAAATTGGCGTGACCACCGACTCGCTAGAAAGATCATTCGAAGCGGAGTTATGGAATACTCCAGAGTTAAAAGAAGATTAATAGTGAGGGATACGAATGGATTTGGAACTGTAGGGAACGTTCGAAAATTTAAAGGAATCGAGTCAAAAAGGAAGAGATTCAAACTCGAATGAAAGTGATTCTGTAAATACATTCACTTCATATGCTGAGTTTTGCCTAAAGCTACCAAAGCTCTGATACCAACTGTAACAACCAGGTATTTTCAACCATTCGCATCCATTATAAGTGTATAGATAGACACTCATGCCGGAATTGAATTGCTCAAAATACCGCGTTGTAAATAAAAATTTGGCAAATCTCGGAATATACAGTAAATAAAAATCACAGATCATAGATACAGAGTAATAATAATGCAGCGGAAGTAAAAGAGATAGTAGTTCATGAAGCTACTATATCAATATATCAGAGTTACATAAGATATAACAGAAAAAATAAAGTACAACAGAAGTTTAAATATGATAACCAAGTACCAGATGAATAGAACAACCGAACTGAAAAGATAAAACTTGACAAGTAGACAATCTCTAGCGATTCCAATCTCCAAAAAGTGGAAATCCAAATCTGTGAAAACTCAGGCTGACCCGAGTGTAAATAAAAATACAAACACTCGAGTCAGGACATACATACCTATACAATGTAAACCAACTCAAGTGAACTGTAGTAAGGTACAAGTAACTTAGAAGATGCTTGGGACCGCCCATCCTCTAAGGATCCGTTAAACTATTTACTATATAGTAATATACGCTATATACAATAGTGTCTAATCAGTAAAGTATAATCATATAGAAAATAGCGTTAAGGGGATGGTGAACCTTAACGCGGTCGGATCTTTAAAACCAAAATCATAGTGGGCTCGATATAAGGAGATGACACGGCACGCGAGGCAATGCCAAGATGGATACACCGTTTGCACTCCCGGACCGGTGGTGACAGCAAGCCAGCAGCTTCCGCCCACCTCGAACAATACCCCCGAATCAAAGTGGCGCCACGTATCAAATCACAAAAGTAATAGAATGGTTTCCGATGGAGCATGCTCGATGAAAGGTTGCGACCCTTTATGTAGCCTGGTATAGCTCCTGTTTTAGTCATTTATGTCAACTCACGGGAGTTGGGTCCACGTAATATACCTCGAGAACGTCGCCACCATCCTACTTCATTCTGGAATCATCATACCATATCTTTCAATTCAAATATTTATCAAAATAAATATCAAGTCATTTCTAACCATTTCAATATTTTAAATTATCATATCCTTTAAAAACTTCCTTCAAATCATTTTTTAATACATCAAAATATCATAACCTTTCAAAGCTTCATTTTTCAAATCATTTAATATCAAAATATCATATCTTTCAAAACTTCGTTTCAAATCATTTTAATGTATCAAAATATCATATCTTTCAGTACCACATTTCAAATCATTTTAATATATCAAAATATCATATCTTTTCGAAATCACATTTCAAATCATTTTAATATATCAAAATATCATATCTTTTCGAAACCACATTTCAAATCATTATTCATTTTATTCACTTTAAAATACCATTTCAATTCATATTTCAAAACAGTTTATAGTCCAAAAAAAATCATTTTTAATCATAAAAATGAAGTTATTATGTTAAAAATTTAATTATTAAATTTCCAAAATTTTCAACTTTCAAATTTCATTTATTCACTTACGTTTATCAAAATAGTGAAATTTCACTTTTCGCAGCATTTAGAAAACGCTACGGAAAGTTACATTCAAAACAGTTCAATTTAACAAAAGACAACATTTTAAAATGTTGTAATAGGGTTTACTTAAATTCCAAACAAACTTAGTTAAATTCAAAAATTATAGCACTTACAAAATTGCTATAATAGTTTTTAATTCAATTTAGCTTTTTAGTTCATTATCGTCAACTACAGCATTTACAAATACTGTAATATCATTTACATTGTAATTAATAGCATTTCAAAAATGCTGTCAATTAACTTCAAATATTTAATATAATTTCTCAACCAATTATTTTTTTTTATTTAAAACATTTTTAACTCATAAAATCATACATTTTCACATTTATAACATCATTTAATTTTCCTCAAGTTCATGATTTTATAAAGTTAAATTTCCATTCAAAAATCAAAATTTAATAATAACTCACTTATTAAATTGCAATGTTCAATTTTAAATTCATTGCATTAAATTTCAACTTAACACTTAAGTTCAAATTCTCAAATATAACTTAGTTTTATTTTTACTTACTTAACTAAAAGTTCACTTTTAAGTCAATTTCATAAATTTCCAATTTTAGTTATATTTCAAAATTTCAACTTAAATATTCATTCATTTCACATTTTAACTTTATTAAAAATCATTAATATGATATAAAATCACTTTAAATTCATTTAAATTCAAATTATCATAAATTTATTATAATTTCATATTCAATTTGATTTCCAATTATAGTTAAATCAAATTTTCCAAAATAACTTACATTCAAAATTTTCTAACTTTTCATTAATTCATTTTACTTACAATTATTCAGAAAATCAATAATATTTTACAAAAATCCTTTTTAATTAGATTTAAATCAAAATGTTTTAATATTTACATCTCTAAAATAATTTTAAAATTTTTAGAAAACATATATTAACTACAGGTCTGTATATAATTTTCTACACTAGGAAAAGTGATACGGGTAATATATCATTTCAACCCGTAATTTACAAAGAGAATCCAGGTTTTATCATTTCAAACCCGCAGTCCCAAGTAAATGAAATAAATTGAAAATCATTCAGGCCTATCATTTCAGCCCATAACAATTTTCCCTTATTCTAAAGTCCGTTCGGGTATGTATCATTTCAACCCATAGTGATTTCTAATTTGCAGGGAACTTGCAGTGTGATAAACTGATAAAATATACCGAATAGCATGAAATAACAGTAACATATGATATAACAGGTGTAATAACAAGTGTGAACATCGTATGATAATAATATAAGCAGTTATAACATGTTAATATAGTTCTATAGATTCACAGGGTGTCAATTTACTACTTATATAAGTACATAATGTCTGGTGAGAAATACTCACTTTTTGGTGCTGCAGATTGCAATACAAACGACACAACGGATTCTCGAAGGCACAATGATACAACAATAGGCTCAAGTGGGAAGAGACCCAAGCTTAGAACTTGTGTTACAACCCAAAACAAAACAAAATAAAATTACAATTCAATACAACATTGAATAGGAATAACTTTGAAATAAAAAGAGATACGAATACACAGTCTTTTGTCTTTCCTTCTACACTTGCTAGCACGGCTTAGGGAATGTTTTGGCTCAGGTTTGGACATACTTTGGTTCAGGTTTGGGTCTTATAAGGCATGGCTACAAGGTATTGAAGTGGTGGAGGAGTTACTATGCATGAATATGAAGAGGCTTATGCAAATAGTGGGTTTTTGGTTCATTTTGGGCTAGGCTACATGGATCTATGGCTCGGCTATGGCATGTTTCAGATCTGGATAGAGGATGAGGTGATGGTTAGGGGTGTGTCAAGATGGTGGTGGATCAATAGGAGGAGGTGGCCAAGGTCATCTAAGATGATGGTGATGAAGAATAGGTGGCTAGACATGCTTTTTAACGAGTTTTAACATAGTTTTTGTGGATTTTGCATCATGGGATGGTCACGGCACTTGCTGGTCAGAGGAGGAAGGGTTTTGGTCATGTATGATGTGGGGAAGGAAGTGGTGGTGTTCGGTGGAGGAGATGGTGGAGGTGTTAGGCCAACAAACCAATGAGAGGTCATGACAAAAATCAAGCAAAACAAAGAAGAAGAAGTAGAAAAATGAGAGGAGGAAGAGAGGCCGTTGCTTATTTTTCTTTGCTCAGATCTGAAATATATGTATATTATTGATGGAATGAGAAATTTTCACATGAATAAGCAAAACAAAAGGTACGGCTACAATAAATTAATGCATTGATTGAAAAAGAAACGGTAAAAGAAACGGTGAAACGACTTTACGTTTCTTAGCTTTTAAAACCTTCCATACTTCCTTTTCTTTTAAATCAAGTAAAACAAAATAAACTTCAGCAAGTACATCTAAAAACCGAAACAAAGTGAACAAAAATAAAAATATATAATTAAATTTAAAGAAAATATTAAAAGAATTAAGGAAATTGCTTAAAAATTGAAAACAGGGTTCAAAAATTACAATTAAAACATCAATGGCTTTGGAAAAGTATCTACTTCATTTTAAAAATATTCCAACGCAAAATTTTGAAATAAAATAATTATTTATAAAATAAAATAAATAATTAAATTGGAGAAAAATAGAAAAGAACTAAAGAAAATGTTTAAAAATTGAAAACAGGGCATGGAAATTACAAGAAAAATACAACTAGCTCTAGAAAAATTCCTACTTCACTTCAAAAATATTAAAAGACAAAAATATACATAAAATAGCATATCAATACATATTACAATAAAATATGAAAAAGAAAAATAAAATTTATACTATTTAAAATAACAAAATTGCAGAATAAACGAATTGCACTCAATATTGAAATATACATAACTCTCACAATTTAAATCCTTTTCCAACGAAACAAAAAGCTGTGTTCCTAAAATTTTATGTACTTTCAAACTAAAAGAAAAATTTTAAATTTTCAAACTTTTAAAATTTTGAATTAAAAGTCAAGGTTTGACTATTTTGACCAAAAATTCACTTTTTGGAAAATATTGTTTTTAGTCATGCTTTGGAATGATAATTCATATCAAAACTAAAGTTTATCATTCAAAATAAATAAAATAAGTTTTTAAATCAAAAATTCAATTATAAAAATTAAAATATACAAAAAAAATAAATCACAAAATACAGGGTTGTTGCACTAAGTGTATTAAATTCTTCAAGTAAAGTGGTCTTGACTGATGCTGGTACAAATCTTGCCTCCAACATCTCCTTGAATTGATTCCATTTAATTTCATTTTCAATTCTTCCAGCTATAATCACCTCCCACCAGCTTAAAGCCACTCCTTTCAGCTGTCTTGAAGTCACTTGCCTCTTCCTTTGATCATCAAGCTGCATGTCATTGAAAATCCTTTCTAATGTTCTCAACCATGCTTGAATTTCCATCACATTCTCAGTCTCTTCAAAACTTTTGCCACCCAAATTGGTATAAGCCTTTAATAGTTTTAAAAGTTCCTCGTGTGGATTCTCAGGCCTATGCCCAATTCCATTCCTTAAAACTCTTACAAACTCCTGCATGTCAAGCATTTGTGGCACACTTGTTCCTGCATAATGTGATCCCCTTCCTACCATGGTTTGCTAACTAAGTTCGAGGGAAAATGGTATTAGCATATTATGAGTATTTCTATAATTAATATTTTCTTATCTAAATTATTTCATCCAAAATAAACAGACATAATACATTCTCTATATTATTCAACAATCAATGCAACCGTTTAATTATGCTACCATTTGCTTTGATACCAAATGAAACGACCCTCACAATTTTTACCTTATTTCTCAGGAATTTTTTTTTATACATACACATACACATTTAACTTATATGTGTATTTGTTTGCCACATATATATTCATTTTCACTTCTAAGTTTTAATTTAAACTTCCTTTGAACTCTCAGGGTCATTTTCTTTTCAAACAATTCACCCAGGATTCAAAATTTTCTACCAATATAAATATATCAGTTTATTCCTGAAAGATATACACATACATATGAGGATGTATGTGCTCCTCTTGTTTAAAGTCAGAGTATGTTTCTTCTTCTTTTTTTGTTAAACAAGAGCATGCTGTTTGATTTTGGATTTGAATGAATCTGTTTACAGTTAAATACCCTACTCTTTTGAATATTTGTAATATATTAGTAAATCCTGTGCAAATTTAATTCATATGGATTTGGTCATTCTAATTTATAAATTTGCTATCAATTTATCTTGGCAGATAAATCTCAAAGTACTTGGGATTCTTTTTTTTCATAGTTCAAATATATTGGTATTTGGCTAAGACCAGAAAATGATATATTCGCTTATCATTTTCCACTTATGTATTTTCTAGAAACCTTCTTATTTTGGTTCAATCTATATGGCTTGTTTATTTCAATCTTAGCCTATATTGACACATTGTGAGTTGTGTATTTGCATAAGATTTGCTGTGACAAGAATTTGAACCTAAAAATATTTAAAGGAATAATGTGTGTCTTCAGGTTTAATAGTGCAAACCTGTCCAGATTGCATATCTGTTATGGCTTTTAAAAGTTGGTTGTGGTGAAACAATTGCTAAATAAACTAAAGCTTTTGAAATGTATTTTACATTCAGAATACCATCAAATATAATCAACCAAAACTTCACTCATTTGAAGCTGGTTAACCCTTGTGTCTTGTGTCTAGCATACACTTGTTCAAAGCAATTGCATTATATCTGAAGCCTTGCAAAAAATTTACTTTTCTCAACATAATTCAGAAAGTGGACTTAAACTTATTTACAAAGTATTACAGTAGAAAGAATTTAAATCCTTATAAGTTTACCTCTAGTTAAATCCAGATTTTATTCTAAAAAATCAGTGCTTTGCTATATCTCAAGAATTGACTAATACATAATACAAGTTATGCAAAACAATTGCTCACATACATATAGATATATTTCTTTTCCAGGCTTTCATATCTAATACTTAAGCATATTTTTCTTGTTTTCAACCCAGATATTTCTTTTAATTTTAAAACTTGAATGCATAGCAATATTCAACAGATAAACAACTAGTTCAATCAAACATAGCAAGTTCATTACATAACTTCAAGTTCAAACACAACTGTCCCTTGAATACATGCAGATAAAATCTTTCTAGGCTCTTATTAAAATTAGCAAGCATGCACATTATTTTCTCATTAGCCAATACCCCTTTCCATCTTATTTAAGCTTGGTATTCCCTGCAAGAACATTAGTGGCTGCCCCATTTTAAAATGAGACACACCCATATGCCATGAGCAAATAAGGGTCAGATCTATGATCTGGTATGAGCAACATCAATATATTCATGATATTAAGCAACAGAGAATATAAGTGTAATGACTTGTTATTTATATAAGTCTCTGCAATCAATTATTTTACCATCGTGTAAATAAAGTGACTCAGGTATGATGACTTCATCTATCATTCCTACACATACATACATAATCTTGCAATCGTAAATATAAATATGCAACCTATGCATTCACTGGAACAATCTTGGTTCCAGACCACCCAACCTAAGAAATATTCATATTCCTATCTCTTCATGTACAGGTTGTATAATTCAATTTAAATTCCTGCCTCATCTGCTATCAAGGAATCACAGGGACACATTGCAATGAACTAATTCACATCATTTAACAAAGATCTCAGGGCTTAAACAAACCCAACTTCTATACTTCAAATATGAAAAGCATTCCAGCAGGCTTCTTGGCCTTCCCTTCCCTAGTTTATTTACTAGTGCATTGATTTAAATCCTATCATCAAATAGCTAAGTGAACATGTCACTGCAAACATGGAAACACCCATAAATTTTTCCTAGCATAATTCCCACAGAAATTAAGTAGACAGTTATTTCCAAAAATGTGGACATTATGTCTTGATCACAGTAAAATATAAGAATATTTTCAACTGTAAAAGAGGCATGGCATGTCATGTTATATTGATCTGCAAGCCTCTATGATTGAACCCGATTCATGATCTGGCTCAATCATAATTTTAGCTTGTGAGTTCTTTTTTTTTAATTTGATTAAGGGCTCAGCACCTAGAAAATTTCTATTGCACCCTTAGTTTCTTTCTTTTCAAGCCTCAGCACTTACACAAAGTATAATGCAGCTGACAACATTTTTCCTTGCTAAGATTTTCCATGCCATAAATCTATAACAGTTGAGAATATCCTCTCCATACTTTTAAAATTCTGGGCCTTAACATTTCTGAGCAAAATGAAGCAATAAGTTGCACATCCAAAGGCAAACATCTCAACAAGCCAAAAACCACCCAAAAACATCCATAATAAAATCATATCGGATCCAAAAAAAACATCCAAAGAGAATTGATAAAATCATACAAATCAAAACCAGCAATATGCAAATGGAAATATAAAAAGTGGCTGCCTCATCTCAGGTCTTAATGCCATGAATCTAGTGAGGTTTACTCACCTAAGTTCTTCCTTCTCTTGATCCAGAAAATCCTTACGTACGTGTGTTTCTCTTTCCTTTTTAAATATCTTCTTTCTTTTTTTTTCTTTTTTTTAGTAACTCGGGGTTAAATGGTTTCCTGGCCAATGCTGATTATTTATATGCTTTTTCCACTATGGTTTTGGCAAGACAAAATTCCATTTCTGACCTGACCATCTTCATGCATTTTGTATTTATATTTTAACATTTTCCTACTTAATACCCCGGCCACCTTAGTCCATTATGGTTAGTACCTTCTCTTTTTTTTATTTACTTTTCCAAAAATGGCTATCTTTAATTACTTACCCAAGTCATGCTAAATGTCTGACTCGGTTCTTATTTATGCTTCTATTCTTTTCTGGAATTCTCCTTTTTCTATTTTTAACTACACAAGCATACTGACTTGTATTACATTTCATGTCATTTCGATGTTTCCTTTTTTTTTTGCTTTAACACTTTCTGCTCACAGAAAATATACTTGTACATAGATGTATAAATTTTTATGTGATCTTTCTTACTTTAAAGAAAATATACACATGTATATGTATCTTCTAATTAAATGAGTTAGATCTGGTAAAAGAAAATCCCATGCTTTAAGTAAGGATTACTTCTCTGCTCAAATAAAATCTTTCTGCCTCTTTATTACTTTATTTAATTCCTTATGCTTCACAGAAAAATAAATGTATATAGGCATATCTTACATGTTAACTTGGTTAAGCCTAAGTTAAATTCCAATATTTTAAATAAGAATTTTACGTTCTCATTTCAAATAATTTTTTTTATCTCTTTGTTTATTTATTTATTTTTCAAAATAATACATGTGATCTGAGGACAGAATAATTCGCATTTCAAAATTATATTTGAAATGTTTTCTTTTCCCTATATTATTTTTCCACAAATTCTTGGATTTTCCCCTGTGCCATTTCCAGTGTGCATGTGCACACATATCCTTGCACACTATCTAATCCCAAGAATTTCACCATTTTTAAATCTAAATATTTCAAAATTAAATCATTTTATCAAAATGATTTTTCACAAAATTTTGGGGTATTACACGACTTCATATGGATCAGTTATAGGTTGGATAAGCTCATCCAAGGCAGGGACTAAGGGTTGGGTTCAGGTCTAAACAGGTCGGCATATATGGTTCAAAAGTGTGGAGAAGATATAGGTGCAAAACCATACAACAACAACAAGGCAATATACAACATCACAAGGCACAAATAGGTTCGGCCATTGGCTCTAGGGGCTTGGAAAATGGTGCAGATGGTGGTGGGTGACGTGGAAGAGGGTGGAGGTCGGGTCAGAGGTGGTAGTGGTGGAGGTAGTGGCGGCTAGTGGTGGTGGAGGTAGTTGGTGTACAACTAGGCTTGGTTTATGTAGATAGGTGATGGTTTTGTGAACTTTTGGTGATGATGCTTGCCATATGGTTGCTCGGCCTGGCCATGGTAGTGATCTAGGAAGGTAGGTGAACGGGCTAGGAGATGGTGGAGGTCGGGCAAGGGGTGGAGATGGGAGGAGCCGAGCCTAGAAGAAGAGAGCAAGTGCAAAAATCAATGTAAACAAGGAAGAAGAATAAGAAAAGCTGAAAAATCATTACCCAAACTTATCTCAATAGCCATGGCCGAAATTTTTTGTTTCAGAAATGAAAGTGAGCGTACATGAATAGGAAATAGAGTATGCAGCTGAAAGATGTGGATAGTAAAGGCTAATTGATGAAAAGATAAGTTACAAATGTGAAAGGTTGGAGGATAAAAGGCCTTAGGCAAATCAAAAGTCATAACCTTTCAAATTGCATTTAATTTATTTATATAAGTTTATATTACTGAAAATAAAAATAACTTCAGTCACAATTTCGAAAATATAACCAAATATAAAATATATAAAAATGTTTATTAATTATATAAGGTTAAAATAAGAAAATAGCACAAAATTGCAAACTAGTCTAGAAAAATGGAAAATAAACAGAACGAACTTTGAAAAATTTATATGGACTTGTAAAAATATTTATAACAAAGATAATAACATAAAATGAAAATTCATTCACAAATAAATATATAAATTTTAATTTAAATGTAATTTAAATAAAGAAAATAGCAGAAAAATGGAAACTTGGCTTTAAAATTTGGAAATAAATTCAATAAATTTTAAAAAAAATTACATTATCACTTTAAAAATAATAAAAGACAAAAATATACATAAAATAGCATATTAACACAAATTAAAATAAAATATGACAAAGAAAATATAATTTATATAATTTAAAATAGACAAAATTGCAAAATAAAACAAATTATACTCAAAATTGAAATGTAAATAACTTTCACAGTTTAAGTCCGTTTCCAACGAAACGAAAAGTAGTGTTCAAGTTATTTCATCTATTTTCATAATAAAATATAATATTTAATATTTAAAATAATTTAAATTTGAAGTTTAAAAGTCAAAGTTTGAACAGTTTGACCAAAAATTCACTTTACAGTAAAATATTCAAATTATACTAGTTTGAACTATAAATCACTTAATAATCAGCATTTATATTTAAAAATCAAATGTTTGAAATAAAACAAATTTAAATTAATTTACAAAAAAAAAGTCCAATTTAAATAATATACAAAAATCTAGGGTTGTTACAATTATTTTAGAAATTATATTCAAGTTAATAAGTAAGCACAGCAGAGATAACAGAAGAGGCTTATTTTAAAACTTAGATTAAGTTAATAAGCAAATACAGAAAAAATAATATAAGAGGCTTATTTTAAAACATACACTAAGTTAATAAGCAAAGATAGAAGTAGGACCTGTACCGGCAGCATTTCCGTTGGGACATGCTTATGCTGTTTATGGTAGATAAGTGGTCAATAATTAGAAGCTCAAATCCGGGGATTTGGGCAAGGGGCACAAGTAGACTTTGTTTGTTAGGACCCGTATCGGTAGCATTTGTTGAATATTCTAGTATATGATTTTTATTTGATGATAATAAACATATATATATGTATGTATGTATATATTCCTTTAAATGTATTTGTGAATGTATTATTTTATTTTTCACATAATTAAATAAATATTTGCTAAATAAAATAAATAACACAGAATTTAAATTCAAATAGATATTTTATTCAAACAAATATATTTTTATAATTTTGAATAGTACAAATTTGAGCTCTCACTATATCTACATACAAATTTAAATTATATCACATTTCTCACTATACATACTTTTGCACCTCGCTACATTCCACTCATTCACTCGTATTTGATCTTCAATTCTATTCCATATTGAATCCAACATCTGAGCAATCTGCAAAATAAACACCAACGCAATAAAATTGAAAAAGAGAAATATTTTACAATGTAAAATAAAATGTGTATTTTGAAAATATTATTTGCCTCAGTTATTTGGGTTGTTCGTCATCATCTATTTTTGAATTCATCTACACGAACAACTTGTGACATACAGAATGTATTACTGTACATGCCACAAGGCTGTGCACACCGATATACACTTGATAAAATTGCAGGGGCAGGTGTGCATAAGGGCAAACCCAAATCAAAAGCTGGGTTCGACTCAAGTGAATTACAAATAAATTCACGATATTAACACAAGGTCAAACCCGAGCTATTAGTTGGATTTAACGAAGGTGCAATCCAAATATAAGTTCAAAATTCAACTGGAAATGAAGGCATAAGCACATGCACCAATGAAACAAAGAACATACCCAACATTTCACAAATACTATAGGAAAATGCAACACTGACACATATATGCAAGCGAAGACAAGTACACAACAACTATCCAATGGAGACTCATATGAACCCATGTGCAAGTGCAGACTAATGAACACGCTACAACCAAAGACATCAATATATAGAGAACCAAGCTACAGACTTCAAGTACAATGCAACAATACCAAAGTGAAGACACCAATGGAATCTGAATCGAAGCAATGCAATAGTGACATGCACAAGTATGCAATAGAGAGATGCATAAAGCAACGTCAACATACACAGTGCAAAAGTGATGATCATCGCAAAAGGGAAAACAGATAAAATAAAGCAATGGACACAAACTATATTCGAGCATGAAAGCAGTTTCAAGATAAATCAAGGTTGAAAAAATAGGTAGCCGTTTCGAATAAAGATAATGTCAATTTGCAGTATTTACCAAAATCAGGTAGTGGTTTTAGACAAGTCTGGCAACAACATGAAGAAGTCAACATATATGATCAGAGGAAAGCAACACAACATGCGTCATATACATGACAACCAGACTACATGGATGAGCACTAATGCATATAGACCAGAGCATGACATGAAACAAGTTTAATCAGAGACTTCAAAACCAAGTTTAAAGTAGACTCCATAAACACAACCAGTAAATCCACAAAGACCACTGACATATATGGTATGGATAAAAAGAGTTCATACGTACTGGCTCAAAGTAACATGTATACAACACAATGAAAACAAAAAATGAGTCAAAGTAATACATATGACACAGTGCACATCAACTCTATGCAAACCAGTACAGTTGCAAATACAAGTCGATGAGCAGATACAAACGAATACATATACAGGTGCATCGAATCACACAGCACCTCGAATGAGCAACTGCACAAGACCAGTCAACTTGAAAGTAATATCAAAGGCAACAAAGGTCAGGCAACAGGAAAACTTGACTAACATCATCATTGATGACTAGACAGTCGGTAAAAAATATTATCACCATATCAAAGTAACGGAAGCTATGTAACTGACCAACAGTTTTAACAAAGTCAAGGAAGAAAGAAGTGAAATGGTCGGCAAGTAACAGAGCTACTCGGTAACTAGCAGCAAGCAATAATTCGAACAAGCCAAAAATGCAAACGAGTTCAAAAATCATGAAACAGTAGTTTTAAATCAAGACAGTGCCAAAATCAAAATATTAACACTGGATGAAGTCAAGATAAATCAACACCATTAGAGAATTCAAAGCCGTGATGACCAAGGAGTCGACCAAGTTCAAAATCAAAAGCCGTGATAATCAAGTAAACACAAAATATACGAATTTGAACAAATCAAAAACATCACAAGCATCCGAACAAAAATCAGTGGCTAAGAAAAATCAATTGATGAATTTAATAAAATATATATGAACGAATTGATAGGAAATACAATCCTATTTAAACTATAAACATCATCGGCATGAGGATCGTTGAGTTCAAGCAAACTAACCAGTAAAGCAAAAAGAATAAATCACATACCATTTACTCGAACTCGATCAAACTGAAGGAGCTGTGTGCAAATCAGAATACAATTGATCGTCAAAGCAAGCATGAGAATCATTTAGATCGATCAACAGAAAGTAGCGTGTTCATTTTCTTAAGAAGCCCTAATTTTGAACGAGAGAAGAAACATGACAGCCATTTTTCTTAACACAAGAATTCAAGCCCGAAGAGATAAAGTGAAAAAAAGGGCCGGCATTTTTTTCATGTGATAATTTTATTTTGGGCCGGTCTTAATTGTTTTTGGGCCGTTATTTTAAATTAAGGTTTCAAGTTTTGTTGTTTTTAAGTGTTTTATTGCGTATTTCTTTTTAACCAATTGTATTTTCTAGTCGTGTGACTAGGGGACGAACTACGATGGTGTAGTTTGAGGATTCGCAACTCAATGGCTGAGTTGTGGCAGGGTTTTAAGCGTACAGTTAGGTTAATCGGTAGCGGGTGTCGCGAGTTTACGTGTGTAAGCGTCTGACTACTTAATTTCTAGTAGTAACCTAGGAGAAGCACGTAGGCAGGGTTTTGCTGAAGTTGGGTAAATCTGTGTTGTTCTATTTCTGCATTTTTATATTCTACTATTACCTACGCTGCTATTATTCTGCTGTGATCAGTGCTTAGATTATTTTATATACTTCTGTGACAAATTTTTATAATTAATAGTATCACCCTATTAACCCCATTTTAGGGTAAAATCGATCCTACAAGTGGTATCGGAGCTAGGAACAAAAGCAACTTTTAAAAATTTGATTTGTTTTCAAAAACCAACTTTTATTTTAAAGTTCGAATTTTTAAAATGGCTTCTTTTAATAACGCTTTTGCTGAGGGTCAGTCTATAGTTAGACCACCAATGTTCAATGGTAAATATGATTACTAGAGAAATAGAATGAATTTTTTTCTAAAAACCATTGATGCTTGGAATATTGTTGAGATAAGTTACAGAGCACCAACTATAGTTGTAAATAATCAGGAAATAGATAAACCAACATATCAATGGACAGATCTAGAAAATAAATTACAGAACGCTAATGCTAAAGCTATGAATTCTATTATTTGTTCATTAGATCAAATTGAATTTAACCATGTCTCACATTGTCTAATAGTGCAGGAAATCTGGCACACACTTGAAGTGACCTATGAAGGAATATCTAAAGTCAAGGAATCTCGTCTAGCCATGCTTAGTAGCGAATATGAGAACTTCACAATAGCCAAGGATGAAAATGTCAAAGAGATGTATGGACGACTTTCCTATCTTGTATATAAATCAGCATCTCTCAGAAAATCATACATAAAGTTGGAAATAGTCTGAAAAATCCTCATAGACCTTCCATGGAATTTTGAAGCAAAAGTTATAGCTATTCAAGAATCGAAGGATTTGAAACAAATCAAAGTTGAAAAACTCATCAAAAATCTCACCACTTACGAGCTAGAAATGAAATTCAAAGAAGAGCGTGAAGAAGATGATACTCGAAAGAAATCAATTGCTCTCAAAGGATAACGGAAAGTGATGATGATAATGATGGAGCAGCTGAGCTGGCGCTACTAATAATAAGATTCAAAAAGTGGATCCGCAAATACGGAAATCCAGCTCTAAATCAAAAATTGAAAAGCAAAATAGTCAAAGCATTAGATAACTCAGAAGAGCAGGAAATCATCTTCCATAAATGCAATAAACCCGATCATATCAAGCCCAATTATCACCAAAATCAATTAGGCCAATAAAAGAAATCAAAAGGAAGAAGTTTTGTAGCCACGTGGAATAAAAGTGATGATAGTTATAAAAGTACTAGAAGTGAGAGTGAGAAAGCAGATCTGTGCCTTCGAGGTGATATAACCGATAGAGATGATGACGAACCAAGCAAGGTATCAAAATACTCACTCAGAATTACTTATATATTTCCACGAAGTAAATGGCTGCTTTGAAAGACTTAAGGAGAAATACGTTAAAACTGAATCACAAGGAGATACTTTGATAAATTTAAATAAAAAGCTTGATCGATTGGTTAAAAACTATCAAAGTAAAATCCCTAAGTGTGATAAGTGTCCATCACTCGAAGAAGAGTTTAAAAAATCAGAAATAAAAATTAAATAATTTGAAAATGAAATTTTGATTTTGAAAGAGAATGAAAGCACGAGAAGAGAAAATTCTATTAAAAAGTGCACACAATTATTGAACGAAAATGAATCTCTAAAAACACAAGTCCAACAATTGTCTACAACTTTAGAAAAATTTTCCAAAGGAGAAAGGTCGTTGTATATGGTATTAGGGAAACAAACTGTTAATCCTGTTAGACAAGGACTTGGGTATACTCGCTCTGAACAAGTTAGAAACAAAATTAAACGAGTCAATTCAAAGTGCACGATATGTGAAAAAACTGGACACAATTAGAATATTTGCTAGTATAGACCCAAACATGTGAAAACCATACCAATTTGGGTTTCGAAAGGCACAAATGTAAAATCCCTCAAAGTCAAACAAATCTAGGAGTCGAAAGGAACATATATAAATAGTTTTGGGTCTACACAAACATATTTTTCAAAATCATTTGCGACTAACAACTATGGACCTATAAAAACAAATAGGTCATAAAAATATTTTATCGTGTAGGTGTGGTGGTAGGCAAAGGAACAACAATAGTATTATCTGGATTCTGGCTGTTCCAGACATACAACGGGCGACTAGTAAAAGTTCCTTAGCCTAGTGTAAAGGAGGCAGAATCACAATGAGCAACAATGAAAAATTATCGTAAAGGTAAAATAGGTAATGGTACATTTATAACGATTTATTAAATGTGATCTTCTGCACCATAATCTGATTTAATTCAGCCAATTATAATAAACGTTGATTATGATTCTAACTTATGAAATTTATTGGCCAAATTATTCTTTCATGCCGAGAATACTTTAAGGACCTCTAGAGTCTTTGAATTACTTCATATAGATTTGTTGGATTAATGATGATGTTTTATTTATCGATGATTACTCATGATACACGTGGATATATTGCTTATCTTACTGCTTCTGGATCTGAACTATGGTCAATGTTTGTAAATTTGCACGGTTTCAATTCAAATTCAAAAAAAATTCATTTAAAAACTGTAAAAGGGATTTTAAGGAATTTATTTCACACATCACGGTCTTGTCTATAGCATCAAACAAATGATAATCTTGAGTCAAAGGGAAATTCGGATGTAGATAACACTAGTAGTCTAATTGATAACAAAATTACTAGTGAAGCGTGATTTATGTCGAGATATACACATTTTTATTTCAAATAATTTTCAATCAGTTGACATTTTTCTTATATAAAACCCCTTCCAGAAATTTGTTTTGTTGACCTTGTTTCAGATTAGTCATTTTAGAAAATTTGATTTTGTAATTATTTTTGGATTTGATCTTAAATGACTATGCTGACTAATCTGACTCATTATTGATTATCGAAAAGATAAGTAGTGATTGAAAAAGTGATGAGTGTTGATATTAATCGTATATTATAACTTGAGACGCTATATTTAGTAAATTTCTTTAGAAGTTTAAACAAGAGTTACAAAAACTTTTTGTTGGTAAAAATCCCATGACCATATCTAATTCTATCATATTTCTAACGACCATCACTCATCAAAATTCAATATAATATGTCAATTTGTGGTATTTTAAACAGGAAAATATGAGCTTTCATTTTATTATATTTTCAGCAATAAAAAACATTCAAATTATTCACTCTCATTTAAAAGTCCTCACGGTTATCCATGGGTGAATTACTTGGAATTTTTGATTATGTGCTTTGTGCTCATTTAAATGTCCTCATGGTTATGCATGTATGGAACACATATCAAAATTGATTAACTAAATAGACAAGTTGATTCTAATCCCATTTAAAAGTCCCCATGGTTATGCTTGGTTAGAAGATACTTGAATTCATTTTTTATAAAAATTGAGAATACTACTAATCTCATTTAAAAGTCCTAATGGTTATGCATAGTTAGTAAATATTCAAATTCCTGATATAAATATACCACAAATAGACACAACTATATGGTTTTGTATACCGACGTCATCCCTATGATTCTAAAGTAGAATATGCATCGAATAGAGTATTTAGGACGTTTGTTTGATTTTTTATTGAAATTTAATATTTATACTCGATTAGGTATTAATGTCATATTAATGTCTGTCACTTTATCTCTATTTTTCTAAGATTGTTACTCATTTGCTAATGACAAAAGGGGAGAGAAAAATTAAGATTTTGGCAAACAAAGGTCAAATATTTTATTTAGTATTTTCTAAATGCATCTAGATACATTTGCATATTTTTATTTATTTTCATCTATATATGAAGGGGAAGCTTTATGTGGAGGGGGAGAATTCAAATAAGGGGAGCAAATTGAATGATTAAATACATTTAGTAAATTCCAAATCTTAAATATATGTTTGTTATCATCAAAGGGGGAGATTGTTGAATATGTTTGTATATGATTTTTGTTTGATGATGATAAACATATATATATATATATATATATATATATATTCATTTAAATGTATTTGTGAATGTACTATTTTATTTTTCACATAATTAAATAAATATTTGCTGAATAAAATAAATAACATAAAAATTTTATTCAAAGAGATATTTTATTCAAACAAATATTTTATTACAATTTTGAATAGTACAAATTTGACATCTCACTATATATATATATATATATATATATATATTTCAATTACATACAATTTCAATTACATCACATTTCTCTCTATACATACTTTTGCACCTCACTACATTTCACTCATTCACTCGTATTTGATCTTCAACTCTATTCCAGATGTAATCCAGCATCTGAGAAATCTGCAAAATAAACACCAACGCGGTAAAATTGAAGAGAAATTTTTTGCAGTGTAAAATAGAATGTGTATTTTGAAAATATATTTTCCTCGGTTATTTGGGTTGTTCGTCATCATCTATTTTTGAATTCATCTACACGAACAACTTATGACATGTAGAGTGTATTACTGTACATGCCACAAGGCCTTGCACACCGATATACACTTGATAAAATTGTAGGGACATGTGAGCAAGGTCAAACCTAAATCAAAAGCCGGGTTCAACTCAAGTGGAATACAAACAAAGTCATGATATTAGCAATAGGTCAAACCCGAGCTATTAGCTGGATTCAACGGAGGTGCAATCCTAATATACGTTAAAAATTCAACTGGAAATGAAGGCATAAGCACATGCACCAGTGAAACAAAGAACATACCCAACATTTCTTAAATACTACAAGAAAATGCAACACTGACACATATATGCAAGCATAGACAAGTGCATAGCAACTATCCAATGGAGACTCATATGAACTCATGTGCAAGTGCAGATTAATGGACATGCTACAGTCGAAGACATTAATATATAGAGAACCAAGCTACCGACTTCAAGTACAATGCAACAATAGCAAAGTGAAGCCACCAATGGAACCTGACTCGAAGCAATGCAACAGTGACATGCATAGGTATGCAACAGAGAGATGCACAAAGTAATGTCAACATACATAGTGCAAAAGTGATGATCACCACAAAAAGGAAAACAGACATAATAAAGCAGTGGACACAAAGTATATTCGAGCATGAAAGCAGTTTCAAGATTAAATCAAGGTCGAAATTTTTTTCCAGGTAGCAATTTCGAATAAAGATAATGTCAATTTGCGGTATTTACAAAAATCAGGTAGTGGTCCTCAAACAAGTCTAGCAACAACATGAAGAAGTCAACATATATGATCAAAGGAAAGAAACACAACATGCGTCATATACATGACAACCAGACTACGTGGATGAGCACTAATGCATATTGACTAGAGCATGACATGAACCGAGCTTAATCAAAGACTTCAAAACCAAGTTTAAAGCAAATTCCATGAAAACAACCAGTAAATCCACAAAGGCCACTGACATATATGGTATGGATAAAAATAGTTCATATGTACTGGCTCGAAGTAACATGTATACAACATAATGCAAACCAAAAATGAGTCAAAGAAATACATATGCATAGTGCACATCAACTCTATGAAAACCAGTACAGTTGCAAATACAAGTCGATGAGAAAATACAAATGAAGACATATATAGGTGCATCGAATCACACAGCAGCTCGAATGAGCAACTGCACAAGACCAGTCAACTTTAAAGTAATATCAAAGGCAACAAAGGTTAGGCAACATGACAACTCGGCTAACGTCAACATTGAAGAACAAACAGTCAGCAAAAAATATTATCACCATATCAAAGTAACCGAAGCTATGTAACAGATCAACAGTTTTAACAAAGTCAAGAAAGAAAGAATTGAAATGGTCAGCAAGTAACAAAGCAACTCGGTAGTAGCAGAAAGCAATAATTCAAACAAGCCAAAAATGAAAACGAGTTCAAAATCATGGAACAGTAGTTTCAAATCAAGACAGTGCCGTAATCAAAATATTATCGTTGGCCGAAGTCAAGATAAATCAACATCGTCAGAGAATTCAAAGCCGTGATGACCAAGGAATCGACCAAGTTGAAAATCAAAGCCGTGATAATCAAGTAAACACAAAATATACGAATTTGAACAAGTCAAAAACATCACAAGCATCCAAATGAAAATCAGTGGCCAAGAAAAATCAATTGATGAATTCAATAAAATATATATGATTATAGGAATTCCAATCCTATTTAAACTGTAAACATCATCGGCATGAGGATCATCGAGTTCAAGCAAATTAACCAGTAAAGCAAAAGGAATAAATCACATACCATTTACTCGAACTCGATCAATGAGTAGGAGCTGTGCGCAAATCAGAAGATAACTGATCATCAAAGCATGCACGAGAATCATTTCGATCGATCAACAGAAAGAGAGGAAACTTCAATTTCTCTAGAAGCCCTAATTTTGAACAAGAGAAGAAATGTGACAACCATTTTTCTTAACACAAGAATTCAAGGCCAAAGAGATAAAGTGAAAAACCGGGGCCTGCATTTTTTTTAAGTGATAATTTTATTTTGGGTCGGCCTTAATCGTTTTTTGGCCGTTATTTTAAAACGGGGTTTCAAGTTTTGTTGTTTTTAAGTGTTTTATTTCATATTTCTTTTTAAATGACTGTATTTTCTAGTCGTGTGACTAGGGGACGAACTATGATGGTGTAGTTTGAGAATTCGCAACTCAGTAGCTGTGTTGTGGCAGGGTTTTGAGCGTAGAGTTAGGTTAGTCGACAACGGGTGTCGTGAGTTTACGTGTGTAAGCGTCTGACTACTTAATTTCTAGTAGAAACCTTGGAGGCAGCACATAGGCAGGGTTTTGCCGAAGCTTGGTAAATTTGTATTGTTCTATTTCTGCATTTTTATATTTTGCTATTATATGTGCTGCTATTATTCTGCTGTGATCAGTGCTAACGGTTATTTTATATAGTTCCGCGATAAATTTTTATAATTAATTATATCACCCTATTCACCCTCCTTTTAGGGTGAAATCGGTCCTACAGCATTCTCCTTCAGTCAGGAACTGGTGGTCTCACAACACACTTAGGTGAGGCTGGGCACGGTTATGTTGTTTAGGATAGATAGGAGGTCCAAAGAGAGAGCAACAGATAGGCGCGCCCAACGATGGTCAAGCGTGCGGCCTCGGTGCAGGCAAATAAGTCGCTATTGAGTTCCAAGCGTAAACATGCATCTTTTGTTGTGGGACCCATGGGATGAGACTAGGTCATAGTAGCACAACAAAATAGAAGGCCTATCAAAGGGTAGAATTAGGACATCAGCCTAATTAAACTAGGATTGGAATTTTAGCCTAATCAAAGCAGCGATCTAAGACAAGTGTAAACAACCAAAAAATCAAAACCATCTAATCAAAGCAAACAGTTAAACTACATTTGATTCCGTCTTTATCTTTTCCATTATTTCCTTTTATAAATAGAACTGTTGCAAAGTCTATATCTTTATCTTGCTTAAAAATACTAGTAATTACTTTCATTCACCAAACTTTTAGTCTAAACCACTCCTCTTTTTTCTCCTTTTACCCCATAGACCAGCAGAGGCAGGGGCAATAGACTTTCAGCTTTCTAGGAGTGACATTCTTGGAGATTCTTCATGTATTCTTCTTCTTTTGTTCCAATTTTCTTCTTATTTTAGTTTGAATTGCTGGTACTGTTGAGAGGGATGATTTCATTTATGTACTCTGATATTGTGATTGAGATGGTGTTTTTCATAAGACGTATATATTTGGTATTTTGAGACTTATTTTGGTCATGACTTATTTTATGAAGTTTGATTTATAAATAAGTTGTTGTTTTAAATGTTTTCACTGTTTTTGTTTATTTGGTCTTGTGAATCTTAGTCTTGTAAAGGTTTAGCCATACCTACAACGCACCACATCTTTTAATGCGCCTTTTCGGATATACTAAGGGGTGTGGGGTATTGCATTTGGTATCAGAGCCTAATGTTATAGGATTTTTAAAATTTTATTTTAAAAAGTAATTTTTTTTCAAAATAACTTATTTTAAAATTATTTTTATGAAAGAAAATCTTAGAAATAGTTTTCAAGTATAAAAGAGTTTTTATAAAATCTCCTCAAAGTCCAGTTCAATCTTTCTTCGATTCTTTCGAGCCTAAATTCTTTTTTTTTGCATAGAATGACCGATGCCCTTCATCTTCCAAAGGGTGCCCAGTCTAGTTTCATAGATACCTACAAGCTACGACTCCAAAGGTGCAAGGGCAAGTGCCTAATCCAGCACCAATTGGTGGAAATTCTATCAATCTACCTGCAGCCGCCGAATTCTCTAAGTTACGCAAGGATTTCGCTAATTTAGGAGGAAATACATTTTCTGATCATACGGAGGATTTTATGGAGGCACAAGCTTGGTTAAGGAGTACAGAGAGGATATTTGGGCTATTGGGATTGGAGGATCAGTAGAGAGTTCAACTTGCATCTTGGAAACTGAAAGGAGAGGCTTCTTATTAGTGGGAGTGAGTTGGAAGGAAGAGACGTTAGATAGATTGGATTCCGAGAGAGGTTTGAGAGGAAATTTCTGTCACAAGAAGATGAGAGTATGCAGTTGGAAATGTTTATTAGTTTGAAGCAAGGAAGCCTTTCTGTAAAGAAGTATATCAACCAATTTGATGAGTTGGAGTGGTTTGGGATGGAGCCGGTGAACTGCATAAGAAGGCCATGAAGTTCGCAAAGGGATTGAATCAGGCCCTCCTAGGGTTGTTACTGACTCATGTACCGACGGGAGCTACCTATGAGTCACTGGTAGAGATGACCCTCATGTCTGATACAACTAAGGACAGAGAGTCTAAAGAGGTCCCCAAGTCGGAAGGTTCTAATAAGAAATGGTGGAAGAACAATAAAAATAAGAATAAAGGAGAAGGCCCTCAGAAGCAGATCAAGAAAGGCGGAAAATGCAATAGTTGTAGGATGGTTGGTCATTACGTATAAGATTGTAAGAAGACAACGATGAAGGGGAAGTATTTCAATTGTGAAAAACCTGGTCACTTTAGTAAAGTTTGTCCTCAGAAGACGGGAAGGCAGCGGGTGCACCTACAGCACAGATTCAGGCATTGGACGTAGCACCTTCGAGCAGTGAACCAGATAGAGGTAGTAAAGTCATCGTGGAAGGTTTGATCTCTATTTTTAATTTTTCCATTCGGACTCTTTTCGATTCTGGAGCATCAAACTCTTTCATTTCTAGTTCTTTAGTTGATTGTTTGCACTTATATATCTCTTCGGTGGTAGATCCCATAGTTGTTTCAAACACCATAGGAGGATCGACACATTTATCTATGATTTATAGAGGTTTGAAATTTTTTATCCTAGCCGTAGAGTTCGATTTTGATGCCTATGTATTGGGATTTTCAGAGTATGGGATGATTTTGGGGATGGATTGGCTATCCACTTATGGAGCGACTGCGAGAGGAGAGTCGTTAGACCAGAGACATGTAGCGGTAGAACTCTCGAGGTTTCTTGCGGCTCATAGGGGTTGGTGATGTTGAGGTTTCTTTATTCCCTTGATTCATTACAAAGAGAGCTAGATTCTGTTCTAGTCGTTAGAGATTTCCCAGACATTTTGAGGAGGTTCTTTATACTCTTCGCATTAATCGGTTGAAGGAAAGTGACACTTTTGGCATAAGGAAATCCGTTTCTTGAGGCATATAGAAGGCCTACACATGATAGAAGTTTCAGAAACGGTTTTGTACATTTAGGTTCGGATTGTGGAAATCCAAAGAGAGGTGGGCAAAGATTGAAGATGCACAATAGATTCAAGGAAGGCTCATGTGCAGATAGTTGCAAAAATTATAAGTGGATTTAATGATAGTGCCTTGGAATAGATATAAGCATAAAAGAGGAATCAGAGTAAGAGGCTTTCGTAAGGAAATGAGGTTTTCAAGGTTTAGGAAGGGTACTCTTAGGATACTAAGTAGAGAATCCACTTTATGCCAAGCCCAATAAAATGAAATTGTTGGAATCGAAAAGTTGAAAAATATAATTTTTATTATTTTTAAGAAAGGAAATATTAGATTTTTGAGAAAAAGCGGTATGAAATTTAAATTGGTTTTTATATATGATGTAAATTTTGTTGAAAGTGAATTTCTTTTTGAAGAATTATAGAGCATATATAGCTTGCTAGTTTCTTTGTAGGTAAACAAAGTTTTTTAAAAATAAAAACCTAGAGTATATTAAGTATCGAAAACGTAGGTTATAACATTTATTGTTGTAATAGATATTTTTGTAGAAAATAAAGGGGGCAGGACTATAACACTATTGTTTTAGTATGTGACTTCCAGAAGAAATGTTTTTGCATAGTATTTGAGATTTATTAGTATTTATTTTAATTGAATTCATACACTAGTATTTTTGGGTTGTAGTAATGGTATTTTACGCGACATCTGTTTTAGCCTAAATAAAAAAGTGTTTTAAAAATAATTTTCGAGTAGAGAAACAAAACAGTTTGTAAGTGCACTTATTATTTAAATAAGTATAAGGAAATGTTTTCTAGTTATGGATATATTAAAACAGTTTTGAAAATGAGTTTTTTATGAAAAGAAAATGTAAGTTAAATATTAGTAAATTAATAAATTTCATAGAAATTGTCTATCGTAAGAGGATATAAACTAAACATACTTTAATCTATTGGAATGAAAAGAATAATGATATAGTTTCCTATGATTGCCAAATCACAAATAAAAATGTTTTGTGCAAGTTGTAAGGAATATGTGAAATTGATATACAAGGTATGGGAAGCACCATATTTTGTATAGCCTATTTCGAAAAGTATAAAATAAATTCCTTATAATTTCATATAAACATGAAGTCCTCTTTAAAGTATTCATAGAAGGTTTTAGCGTTAATAGTTTCTTATAAAGAAAGTAGTTCTAATATATTAAGGTATAAAACCATTAGGTGTAATAAGAAGTGTAGTAATTAGAGACAGTGTCAGTTAGGGGAGATATTGTAGAGAGCCTTTGTAGAAAGTCCCAATTTATAGTTAGGAACACCTCTAAGGTTAAGTAATTGGAAAGTTAAGGAGTTTTTAATAAAATAATTGTTCTTATCTACTTCAGTTTTTGCAAAATAGAAAATCTACGAAAAAAATGTTTTGAAAACATGTAAGAATATTTTAAAGATATTTTAAAGAAAAATGTTTGGTGAGTAAATAAGTTTTTGGAAGCGAAAAACTTAGTAACAGTTAAATTTAAAAATCCAAATTTTTATGGAAAGCTGTAAAGGTCTTTAAAAGAAAATGAGTAATAATTTTTAAACTTAGAGTTTGTATGTTTTTCTCTCTAGGTTTGGGGAATGACGTAAATTCAAAAAGGCTGTAAGGATGCAAGTCTAGAAAGATAAAATGTTAAGTAACCAAGTACCGTTTAATTTAATGGAAATTTGAAAATAACACTTTTGAAGACAAAAATTTTGGGATTTAATATTTCAAAAGTTTAGAAGCTTTAATTTTTTAAGTGGAATGATAAATACTAAACCAAACTTTCAAATGTGGAGCAGATATAAATCATTTCCTAGGTATGACAAAAAAAGTGTAAGGTGATGAAGGAGACAATAGTGATTACTTTTAGAAATAATAATAGGAGTTTCTGTAAAATGTATAGGACACTAGTGAGAACTTAGGATTGTTGCTTCATTTGTGTAGACTATAGAAGAATAGTTAAGTGATATTAGTAAGATGGTAAGACACACATGGTTGATGATGTATATGCTTGATTTTGGGGGAACGTGGGAGGAGCATTTCCCTTAGTAGAGTCCGCTTATAATAATAGCTTTTAGACTAGCATTGGAATGCCACCTTTTGAATCTCTTTATGGAAGACCGTGCAAGTCGTCTTCGTGTTAGTTAGAGTCTATAGAGAGACTGCTATTTGGTCCAGACCTGTTTAGAGAGATTTTGAAGAAGATTGATTTGATTAGGAAAGAATAAGTGCCTCTTATTCACATCTCTTTGATAATAAATATTGAATTTCTCATTTCCACATTTAGTTTTGAATAGGTTCTTTACTTTATTATCCTTTGGGAGGGAATAACTTAGAATTTAACTTATGGATGGCAGGATTTGATGTAAACATGTTCTTAGAACATGTTATGTATGATGGATATTAGTGGTTGCTAGTGGATGTCAATGGACGCATATATTTACACTGGGCACTGTTATCTCTTAGGGATTGGCCTAACTAGGACACTAGAGCACATGCATATGGATGTGTGCACATTTGAATTTTTATTTTTATTTTATTCCATGGTTGTTATAAATGGATGATTATCATATAATTGTTGCATTTGGATGATGATTGTAGAAGTTATCATTAGGAAAATTGCATTCATTTGGATATATGGCACGGATATGATTGCATAAAAGGAGGTCGACTGAATCAGTAGACCGCCTAATCTTTTGCATTAGTTAGGGACATTAACACTACACTAATTGAATAAGTATCATAAATCGCATTAAAAAAACTTAAGACAATGGATGTAATGGATGATGGTTGAGTAGTTGGTTGTATAACTTGGATGATAACATTTATTTCATTCTTCTATCCTTAGAGATTTCTGGGATGAAATCCCTTAAGGTGGGGAGGATATAACAACCCGAAATTTAAGCTGTAGTAATTAATTGACGAAGTAATTAAATAGTAAAATAACTTTGTGACATTATTAGACTTGAGCCACGAAAGTTGCACCATTGCGTCCGTGGTAACTTTTTGGTCAATTTGCATATATAGAACGTCAAAATCCGAGCTGAAACGAAGAAGTTACGGAATAAAAAAGAAACAAGAAAAAAAAGAAAAAAATTATATAGGGAAGGTCGACTCTAAGGTTGACCCTCACCATAGCTAGGTCGACCCTAGCAAGTGATGGGTCGACACCCAGGTTGACCTGCGTGAGTTCTTGTACGTGAGAATGCATTCTTCATCCAGATCGATTTTTATATGTCATTTTGCAACTTTTCTTCGATCCTATGCGTCTGTGCTTCCATCCGACGGTTCCTATTGGGCCTACGATGTGGTTGCACCGGATTTAATCTCCGAATCCAATGGTTTAAGGTCCATAAGTGACACTACAAATAGGACGCTTGGCCTAGCTCGTTTTCTTATTCAGATTTTCTCCATCTAGGTTCATTTCATGAGGCTCGACCCTAAAAGGAATATTTTTCCAAGGAGAATATCCTTTTAATTAAAATATTTTATACCTGAGAAGTGGATCCAAAAAGGCCAAGGAAAAGTTCTAAGGACCAAAAGTGCGTGTTTAAGTAATTATTTTATATTTTTAAGTAATTTAAAATAATAGGGCTTCCAATAGTTGTAATTTTCCTACAATTATGGGATAACCTTTTTGAAAGTTTATTTATAGTTTATTTTTAAGTAAATTTTAGACTTGCTTTCCAATCTATTTTCTTTTACATATTCTATTTCAGTTATTTGCAATTATTATTTTTTAAGTATAATTTTCCAATTATTTACAGTTATTTACAATAATTTACTGTTATTTATATGTTATTTACATCTATTTTACACTGGGATTTATTTTGTAGATGTTAGTTCTTTTTAATTCCCTTTTTATGTGAATAGAATAAATAGAAGAGAATAATTCTCTAATATGGACTATAATATAAGAACACTAAATTTACAAAATATTAGATGTAAAATAAGAAGAACGGTAATAAAAAGGATATAGAGTGAAATATGTAAATTTAGACATTTGCAAGCATAGTTATAACATGTAATTATAACTAAAAAGAGAAAACAGAAGAAATAACAGAAGAAGCTTATTTTTAAACTTAGACCTTAGGTTTAGTTAATAAGCAAAATTATAACACATGAGTTATAACTAGAGACAATAGAAAAAGCTTAGTTACAACTTATATTTAAGTTAATAAGCAAGCATAGTACATATAACAGAAAAGTCTTATTTTAAAACTTAGGTTAAGTTAATAAGAAAACAGAGCAGTAATAATAGAATAGGCTTATTTTAAAACTTACACTGAGTTAATAAGGAAAGATAGAAGTAGGACAGTACCGGCAGCATTCCCCTTGGGACACGCTTATGCTGTTTAGGGTAGATAAGTGGTCAATAATTAGAAGCTCAAATTGGGGAATTTAGACAAGGGCACAACTAGATTTTGTTTGTTAGGACCTGTATCGGCAGCATTCCCCTTCAGTCAGGAACTGGTGGCCTCACAACACACTTAGGTGAGGCTAGGCATGCTTATGCTGTTTAGGATAGATAAGAGGTCCAAAGAGGAAGCAACAGATAGTGCGAGCCTAACGGTGGCCGAGTGTGCGGCTTTGGTGTAGGGAGATAAGTCGCCATTGAGTTCCAAGAGCTAAACATATGTCTTTTGTTGTGGGACCCATAGGATGGGACTAGCTCACAGTGGCACAACAGAGATAAAAAGTCAATCAAAGGGTAGAATTAGGACTTCGGCCTAATTAAACTAGGATTGGGATTTCAGCCTAATCAAACCAACAATCCAAGACAAGTGCAAAAAACAATCGAAACAATCAAAACTATCTAAGCAAAGCAAACAGTTAAACCGTATTTGATTCGATCTTTATCTTTTCCTATATTTCCTTTTATAACTAGAACTATTTCAAAGTCTATTATCTTTATCTTGCTTAAAAATACTAGTAATTACTTTCATTCACTAGACTTTTAGTCTGACCCATTCCTCTATTTTCCCCTTTCCCTTAAAGGCCAGTAGAGGCAAGGGCGATGGACTTTCAGCTTTCTAGGAGTGACATTCTTGAAGATTCTTCACGCATTCTTCTTGTGCTTCAATAATCTATTTGTTTTAGTTTGAATGTACTGATACTGTCGAGAGGGATGATTTTATTTATATACTCTGATATGTGACTGAGATGGTGTTTTTCATAAGACATGCGTACTTGGTATTTTGAGACTTATTTTGGTTATGACTTATATTATGAAGTTTTATTTATAAATAATTTATTGCTTTAAATGTTTCCATTGTTTTTATATGTTTTGTCTTGTGAATCTTAGTCTCTGTAAAGTTTTAGCTATATCTACAACGCACAACATCTTTTAGTGTATCTTTTTAGGTATACTAAAAGGTGTGGGGTGATATAGCAAGCTTCTTCATCTTCATTCCATTTTCTTCTTCGTTTTGATTTCCTGACAATGAATAAACTTCAATTCATCTTTTCAAAAATCCCTAACTCTCAAAGCAAAATTTGTTTGTATCAGCCTCTAGAATTTTGAGAAATTGATCGCGTTCGATTTAGTTGAGAATTGAGTGAGACATCCCAATATTTCTGAAAGAGAGAAAGTTTGTTCTTAAACTTAAAAAATCAATTTCTCTTGATCTGAGGAGAGTTAATCGATGTCGTTCATGTCGTAAGAGTCGTAGGGAGATGGAGATTTTTTGATGTGAGTTCGACGACGATTAGTGCTGGTCGACAATGATATCTGTAAGCTAGAATCTGGTTCTGGGTTCGACCGAGGCAGTGTTTGGTGATTTAAAGCTTTGATTGACGTAGTGATGGTCGATGGCGAATTTTAGTGGAGATCGGTGACAAAAGTTGTCGCACGTTTTCAACAACTTAGGCACTTTTTTTTGGTCGGATTATAGTAGAAGGTGACGGAGGCATGGTCGAGAGGAGCGTCATGACGAGTGTGATGAGATAGCCTTGTTAGCGGTCTTGAATCATCATTCAATGGAGGAATTCGAATATGTATATGCACGCGCGTGCACGATGGGGGATACAAAAGCATTTCGCAAATGGAGGAAGGGTTTGGGGGAAGATGGAGTACCGTGCATATTGGGTGTGGGTTTGCTTGATTTTGGGCTTTGGCTTAAAGGAATTTGGGTGAGGTTATATATAAATTGTTTTGTTTTAATTATATATATTAAACATGTCAACTTGAAAATCTATATCTCATTCATATTAATTCCGTTTAACCTATGGATTTTTACATTAGGTTCTTATAAACGAGCAAGACACTTTGACATTAATGATTATTAGTTTAGAGCAGTATAATTTCATGATAAATTAACACTACCTGATAGTAATTACGTTAATGTTGATAATAACGTAGTTTAATTAATTATAAGTAATGGGTGATATATATTTGGCTAAATAAATACCGTATTATTAAAATAAATTGAATAAGGTAATTTGGACATTTATTTAGTGGAATAAAACACCATTTCGCTAATTAAGTTACATTTAAGTAGCAAAATAAATCTCCATTCTGCTATTTTATAGATTTGGACATCTGATTATATATCGTTAATTGATACGCCCTTTATATAGTCATTGATTATGTAAATATCTATTGTTAACTTAGAAATTGAACTGAATGGTATAATAGTTTGTTTAAATACCATTGAGATAATTAAGCCTCTTTCAAATTTGAAAAGTTATTTATTGATTAGAAAGTTATTTTAACAATAATTATTATCTATTTTAAGGTTTTAAAGATAATTATTATTTAGTAATAAGATTTAAAAGGTAATAAGTACTAATTAATAATGTTATAACGATAATTAATAATTGTTTATAATAATTACTTAAAGTTAATTATTTTATTAATATGATTCATAAAAGTAATTTCTTAAAAGTTGTTTAAGAACATTCAATTATTATTTTAAAGTTATTCAATTATTGCTTTAAAATGTTTTAATTATATATTAATTATTTATTTAAAAGTAGTTTAACTATACTTTAATTTTTAACTAAAGTTATTTAATTATATTATAGGTCAACTAATTATTGTATTAATATTATTAAAAAGTTAATTGATTATTGTATTAATAACGTTTTAAAGTTAATTAATCAATTATTATATTAACATTGTTTTGAAGTTAATTTATTGATACAGTAATTGTGCTTAAAATTAATTCAATATATTATTAGTGAGATGCTAAAGCTATTATTTTGGATAAGGTTTATAGATAATTAAATAAAAGGGTTTTAAATGATAAAATTGTTATTTAAAAGGTATTTTTAATAATTTATTTGTTTATCAAATGAACTTTACTGATTAAGTTATTTAAATGGATTTTGTTTTAAATAAGAAAAATATATGGAAAGAGTTTTATAAATTAAAAAGAGATATTGAGATTTATAAAAGAAATGTTATAAATGGAAAGGGATGGTATTGTTACTAAAATATCCATTTTATGGAAGTGATGGTATTTTAGGTTACTAAATACCCATTTTTATATCATTTGGATTAAATAACTTTAATATGATTATGGGAATAGAAAACCTTTCTAAATTTTTTGTAATTATACTCATACCATGTTATAAATATGAGGAAAGGGTTTCCAAATTTAAAAGAGAAATGGCTTGTGAATATACTTATTCTGATGAGATAAGTATGTAAATATTTTAATAAAGGTTTAAAAAGTGATTATAAGTAATGAAAGATTAGCCTATGAGGATTCGAGATTTTAATGAGAAATATAATCTCTGTTTGAATATTTGTTTATTTGATAGTTGAATAACCGACTATCAAACCTTGACCTAAATATGTAATCCTTCTTAATTTTGGTGGTATGAAAATATTCCCTACTTAACACTGAAGGATTATCTTTGGAAATATCTAGGAGAAATACGGGATTATTTGGTACAGTTATCGTCGGTGGTGCTAAACTATATGTATAAGCTCATTTGTTCTTCTAGGACAAACGATTAGGAGATTCATCCACTTAAACAGTTAGGGTGTGGTCCTCATTCTTATGTATTGTTTAATTATTTTCTAAAGAACCAGTATTGGGCATTTTGGAAAATCGACGATTGGTTTTTAGGGTGCTCGATAAGCAAGGGAGTGTACTCGTAAGAGATGATTCGTACTATAACCACTACAAAAACCATATACGATTCTATAGGCGAGTTTCATGATATATTGAGATGTTAGAATCCATATGTGGTTTCGAACCCGTTAGGGTGTGGGAATCCATGCATGATTCCAAGATCTATTTGAGATATGGGAAACCAGTGTGTTTTCAAGACTGGTTGGAGTATTGGAATCCATGGGGGATTCATGATCTGTTTTGATGGCAGTGTATGAGCTGGAACGCCGGACGTAACCTCACCGGCAGTAATGACTAAAACCAGAGATAGGAGGCATGGCTCATAGGGTTCGTAAATCCATAGGGTGTAGTCGGCTCCACCTAGGCTTACCTACATTTGTTATGCATGCATGAAGCGATGCACTTGGTCTTAGTGAGACTAGCTATGTTTTTCCTATGTACATCACTAGGGATGTATGCTACTTCGGAAGGATATCCCTGATTCTTGTGTAGGAGGACCATTTCTCAAATTAGCGATAGCACCTCCTTTGAATCCTACACAATTAGCGAACACACATTATCGGTTTTTTATTACATACCTAGTATTGTTGTGATGTACACTCATGAGCATCATAGCTACCTGATTATTATTATTTTCACCTTTAGACATTATTATATTATCACTAGATTCCTGATATTAATGTTTTGGTTACCGTAAGGTAAAAAACTATCCGTGTCTATGCGCGGCGTGGTCTTACGAGACATCCACGAGACATCTTTGATTTTAAAGCATTTCACAAGTTATAATAAATAAAATTCCTTATGATTTGATTTTCTAATGCTTTTTTTAACAGACTGACCCTGGTGTTGTTTTCTTATAATGCTCGGGTCAGCCCAAACATATTTTCTAGATTTAATTGGGTACTTTGAAGCTTTCAGGAGACGTGCTAGATTCTCCTAGGCATATTCATGCATCTTATATTTTACGATGTTTTGTTGTTCTTGATTTACGATGTATTCATCAGCAATTGTTAGGACATATTGTTATAATTATCCAAGCTGAAATAGGTTAGAGTCTCGGATTTGTGTTATGTATGTATAAATAAGATGTTTCCTTTTTTAAAGATTCTTGTGTATATTATATTTTTCTCATCACGGTGTAAGATTCAGTTCTTTCTTTTCATTCTTTCACCCCAACAATCCGTCTTTCCAGGAGTTGGATATTTGGCACATGAATACCGTGAATGTATTAGTGTCGATATCTAAGGGTTGAAAAGGCGGTTCGTTACAATAACCATTATAGTAACACACAAACAAACACACACATATATATGTATGTATGTGTATACCTTTAATTCATTATTTAACCTTCAATAAATTAATTTATTAAACACTTTTAATTAAATTACATTAATTTTGAAAGTAAATTTATATATACATACATGTATATTTATAATATCTTAAACATTTTAAGAAAATATAACATATATCAATGTATATAATGCATGCATATATGTATATTTAATTAATCAACTTATTCAATTAATTAATTTTATTAACCATATTAATAAATATTCGAAATTAATGTTCAAATTTTATATTTTAAATTTCAAATTTCAAATTTTTGAACACTTTGATATTTTATTATCTATTTTAATATTTTTGAAAACTAATGTTATATTATAAATTTTATAATAAAAGTTTTTTTAAAATTAAACTTTAAATTGAAAATCTTTACTTTAATTTTCAATTTTTTTTGAAAATTAGCCTAAGGCCCAATTTAAATTGGCCTTTTCTATTAAAGGAAACTTTTGAGCCTACTTTCCCTTTCAGGCATGACCCGTAACCAAGTAGGAAAGGATACTTGATTACCTAGATCCAATCCTAGACACCTGACTAGTTAGCTCTGAAATGATTAAATTAGACCGCATAGGCTATGGGCTTTAATACCATTAAAGAAACTAAGCTAGCTCGTAGTACAGTTAAAGGGTAAATTTCAAAAAAAAAGTCGATGGATTTGTTGGACTATGAAATCTAAAGAGAATTTAGATCCAATCTAAAATCTATTTCAAATAAAATCATTTACTTTATTTGATTGTTTGAAAGAGTTTGAATTTGATATAAATTTAAATGAATGCATGTATCAAATACGCCCATGTGTGTAGCAATTACTTATTAAATTAATTTGATAAGGAAACCTTTTTTCTTCTTTAATACTTGTGTAATCAATTAAGGGAATAAATACCATTAATTGGAGAGAGAAACCTTTTATTTTTACTCTCTTTGATTAGATTGATGACTTGTTAAATGTCATTAATGATCAATTTAAACTTGCCATGAATTATGAGTATATATATCCAGATAAACTCAAATGTATACTGTATAAGTGAAACATATGAGAAATGTGCATAAATGATGTTCTCTTTATATATGTCTTTGTTTTCCATAATATTATTTAAAATACATACACATACACAAACATATATACATGCATACATACATATAAATATACACATACATACATACATATATAAAAGAAGTTATACATATACATACATACATATTAATGTGTTAAAATTAAGTTTCGTTGTTTTATAATCTGTCTTTGGTTTCATCGCTTGTTGTTTTGTTTGGTTCAATAATACCGCTTATCCTAGTGAGTTTTACGGGCCCACCGGACCAGAAGCTTCTCAAGCTCAAGCATTTACTTTTCTAGTTAGAGACCAACGTCTTGGGGCCAACGTTGGATCTGCCCAATGACCCACTGGTTTAGGTAAATATCTAATGCGTTCCCCTACGGGAGAGGTTATTTTTGGAGGAGAAACTATGCGTTTTTGGGATCTCCGTGCTCCAATTTGAAATCAAAAACAACAATTTTTAATCTATTTTAAATGTTAGAAAGGGTCAAGATTAAAACTCATGTTTTACATAAAAGTCTATTTTATAAATCTTGATTATATATGTATGTATACATACACAAATATACACGCACATATACGAATCATTCTAAATAATGTTTTAAACTTAAAACAACATCTATATGATAAAAATTGTAATTTAGCGTATACTTTAAAATAAAGTAATAAGTTAAAGTCTAACTTTAATTTAAAATAAAATCCAAGGGTTTGTGATATAAATCTAGTTATGTTTATAATTTTATTCGAACTTTTATATCAAAATATGTAATAAACAAAAGATTATGTTCAAAATAACAAACATAGACACACACATACATAAACATTAATAAAGTACATACATTTTCTATTTGAATTGGTAGTAGAATTATATTATTGATAAAAAGTAGATTTCAATCAATTTTTATTATTTAAATAGCAAAATTTAAAGCAATAACAATAATAGATAGGACTAATCAGGCATATATATTTATATATGTATGTATGTATGCAGCAAAGGTTTCAAATCTAAACTATATAGAAAATATGAATAATTAATTTATGTTAAAACATATGATGTAGATCTAATGATAACAAGATGAATAAGTAAGCAATCAAAGTATATCGTAAAAGGGATCCAAATCAAAATAACATGGTGAACATATATAATGCAGCAAAAGGGGACCTAATCTACATAACAAAATAAACACATATTCAAATGAGATGAAATATGTGATAGATCCAAACCATATGAACAAGAAGAATGATGAATAGATGAAACTAGAATTATTATCTTGAGATGATCCAAATCATGTAAATAAATTACAGTATAATAAAAAAGATTATTTTGGAGTGGACATAAGCTAGAGTTAGCCAAACCACTATAAATTTTGTGTCTTTTTACTTGCTTTCTTTTTTAATTTGTTTGTTCTTCATATTATATTCTCTACATTATATACCATCTGAGATCTGTAACTGGATACTGGTGTTTCCATACAACTGAGTGTTGAGGCCATTTTTAACGCCAATATTTTGATGCTTTCACTGACTAAGCTAGCCCACATGGATTTGGAATACGGATTCAGGGCTTGGAAAAGATCTAGACCTTAGATTTGAAGCAATGTTGAAATAATCAACAAGGAGAGTTCTACCAAAAAGGAGCCATCATGAAGGGAGTCAGGAGGCTTCCTCAGGAGCTGGAGCTAATCAAGCATCTATCTACATCACCAGCGACGAAACATGAACATTTATGGATGCTATGCAGGAAAGGATGCTGAAAAGATAGGAGAAGATGATATATAATTTATGCCGACAAATTGGACAACCTGGAGCGTAGAACCAAGGAAATAGAGTAGTAAGAGATAATGACAACTTAGATCAAGAAGGTGGAGCAGCAGGAATGGCAAAACCAGGAATATGGGGGTGGAGCTATTAGACAAAGGAATGGAGCCGAGCAGCCTGGGAAGTCTCTGGCCATCTTAGAGGTATTAGCCCCGATCCCCAAAGGCTGGGGCGCATGCACTTGGGTCTGGTTGATCATGATGTTGAAGGACCTACGATTGATCCCATAGAGCTTGATGCAAATTGGATTTTGGATGCTCCTTCGGAGGAGCACGTTCCAAATTCCCTAATATAATCAGGGGTAGTTTGGGAATGATGATAAGAGACTACTACTGGATGACAATGACAGGTTTGCAGAGATGATCAGACGAGCTATGCATGGAGGATCGGTGAATAGGGATCTAGAAGATGTAAATAGAAGTTTGTTCACTCCTAATATCAGGATTGCTTGAAATCCACCAAAGTTTAAACAACCAACACCAGAAATATATAACTGAAATTCGAAACCAACTACGTATATGGTGAGATATATACAGCACATGGAAGTACTGGGGCATTAGAGGAGGTCATGGGAAGGTGTTTTCCACTTTATTTGATATAGTAAGCTGCACGCTGGTTTAGGCAGCTGGAGAATGGTTCAATAAGGACATGGAGCGAGTCGGTAGATCGGTTCATGAAGCAGTTTTGGGTCAACATCACGAGACCCAAGAATGTTATGGCATTGGCAGCACTGTAACAGAGGACCGGAGAGTCTCTAGGGATTCAACTAATATGATTTAATGCCGTGGCGGCAACGGTGGATTGACCAGATCCATCCATAGTTTTGATGGCAACTGTATCAGAAATTACCAATGGCAGCATTTCAAGGATTCATTGGTGTAGGATCCATCTATGGATCTCAAGGAGTTTTATCATAAAGTAGAAAAGTTCCTACGGTAGGAAGGCACATGGGCCGACAAACCGGAGGTGAACACTGTGTAAAACAAAGGATCGTCTAGGGATGCAAACAAGAATAATAAAGGTAAGCGAAAACCGGATGATGGATTAGGATGAAAAGTTGATGGAAAGAGCAGGAGCCAAAGTTTTCCTCCTCTTCGAATTTGACAGAAAACCTAAAACGAATTTATCTAAGAACTAGGGGGTAACTCCCCTATTAAAAAACCTGTAAGGAGGGATCCTATGGAGCGAGAGCGCATGTCTGGAAAATATTTTCTGTTCCACAAATCGAATAGGCGCACCACGGATGAATGCAGGGTTTAAAGGATATGATTGAGGAGCACGTCAGGAGTGGCAGACTGCCGCAATACGTAAGGAATCTGGTAGCGATGATGAAATAAGAGCAGCCACTGTCCACATTGAATGAAAATAGGAATGACCTTGGATTGGGGTCACGAATCATCATCAACTGATCGCAATGATAAGGGCCGACTTCAGGACTTGGAATCCAACCATAATAATAATAAACTCTATTATATGGAGGATATTACTTACACATGTATGGGATCGAGGCTGATCCCTAGCCATGCTCTGAGATGATGACAAATCGTCGTGCCCAAGGAGGCACCCTTTTGCTTTTTTAGTTTTTTTGGGTATCTTGATGTATGAACTCTTATTTATTAGATTATTTATGATTCGCATGACTACGATGGATAAAACAAGACGCGATTTTTGTCCCCGGCCAAAGTGACAAGGTAGTAACCACAAGGTGTGGGTCCCCTCGTCGGAGAGTGACAGAATGGACTTGCACATGGATTAAGTCCTCAACCAAAGAGTCGAGGCCAGAGAATAAAACTAACAGGATGCCAGGTATGAATTATGCTCGGCAAGGAGTATGTTGCTTCAGTAGAGAGCGACAGGATTGACCTATTCAGGTCGTCGAGTATGGATTATGCTCGGCAAGGGTCCACAGAGACCACTATCAGCCTGGGACCTAAGCCAAGGCACCACTTGACGTTCAGGGATACTAAACCGAAGTACATTAAATAATGCCGCTTCATCGGAGAGAGACAGGATCGGCTTACTTGGACGTCGAGTATGGATTGCGCTCAGCAAGGACCCGGAGAGGTTATAGGTTTGGATATAAGCTTCGAATAGCTATGGATCTGGACATTAACCTAGAGTGGTCGCTGACTTGGATATGGGCCTAGAGTGGCCCCGGATTTGGCTAACGACTCGGTGATGTCGAGGGTTTGGAAAAATGATTGAGAACATGGATTTACAATGGATATGGATTTGGATTAAACGATTAGGAGAGATCGTGGATTCAGAATTGGATATCGACTCGGAGTAGTCATGGATTTCATTAACGATCCAAAGATATCATGTGTTTAGATTGGCAAAGGAATGGATTTGGATTGAATAACATGGCTATTGGTAGATTATGGACTTTAAATCTTGGATTTATGAAAATTTGAAACACACCATCATATCGCAATGCTTATTTTGGGGAACAAAGTTTAACCCGTCTTTTGGCAAGATAGTACATAGGTAGATTTAACCCAAAAGTCTTCAGGATCATCAAGGCAGAAAGTCCGAAGAGATGGTTAGCGGGATTGGAGATCGATTATATTTAAAATTATGGACTATAGTCTAATGGATTCTGATGGGAAGAACTTAGAAAATGGCTAAGTATGGAACTAATACTTCTCCTAGAAGAGGGATCATAATAGAGGGTTCGAAATAGAGGGATCATATTAAACAGGATGCACACAACACAGCTCAATAATAATCGCTCCATAACTCAACACTACAAGGCGGATTGAATTGAAACTTTGAAAACAGGAAGAGAGGACCCTAGGGAGTCTATTCTAAGGATCATATGGCATTACGAGAGGTTCGAAGGGACCAGCCCCAATCCCTCAATAGGGATCATCACTCTTCCCCCTTAGGTTTCAGCTAAATCCAACTTTAGTGCAAAGATCAATCAATATCTAAACGTCTATACATCCAATTTACGTGAGACTTGGAGCATAAGCTTACTATAACATATGGAACACCCCACAGGGATCGTACATCAAATGGGATACTCTGGAGAGATCGACTGAAATCATAATACATGCAACATCAATTCACGGAAAACACGATATCTCATAAACCGTAAGTTGGAATGGCATGTAATTTGGAGGGAAAGTATCTAACATTATGGGGAACCCCCATAGGGATTGCACCCTATTTGGACATCGAAATAGGGATCGGAGTCGATCCTTGTTATTGACAATAATAGGCTTGAAAATTCTTGTGTGGCCATGTCATCGCTTGGAGGTTCATCTGCCGAAATTTTAGCTTGATCTGTGCACGCCTTCCCCTATAATACAATAGGTATGATGTCAAAAAATGATCTTTTTTGCTTCTCTTTATCTCCAACCTAGGCTACACTCTTCCAATTTTATTCTTGGATTTCGGATTATTACTGTAAACAAACTACATTATAATAAAAAGGATTATTCTGGAGTAGATGTAGGCTGGAGTTAGTCGAATCACTATAAATCTCGTCTCTTTTTAGTAGCTTTAATTTTTAATTTTTTTGTTCTTCATATCATATTTTCTACATTAGATACTATCACAGATCCATGATTGGATATTGATGCTTTCATACAACTGGGTATTGGTGGCCATTTTTGACGCCAACATGGTGTGATGTTTTGGCTGAATTTATTACACATCTTTCGGTAAAAATCTAATTTTACTTATTATAAGAAATACCTAATAGTGACTATTGTTTATACCAATTCTCTTCGTCAAAATGTATCACTTTAGATTTATGGAATTTATAATGGTCAAAATTCCAATATTTTCCATATTCAACTTTATAGTTAAAATACAAAGTCCTTAGTTCAATAATAACTTAATATTAACTAAACTACTCTGATCAAAAATTTTGACTTTGTGTTGACTTCAGTTGGCCGTGATACTAACCCCATGTAACTAAGGAGACGAATCCCCTCTTAAATAGTGTTTCATTTTCAATACTTCCACTCTACCCAACTATAGTCGTCCAACAGACGTCATGCCATGATTTAAATATAATGAAAGCAAAGCTTTCATATTGAAGTCAACAATATATCAAGTTAAGAGTACTATTTAAATTAGTCTCTTTGATATTTTTTATCTGACCTTAGTTATATTAACCAACAGAAAACTGTCAAGTGAGTCATTCCATGGTTATCCAATAACTATCAGTACATAACCCTTGGTGCCACCCGACAACAATGGGTAATACCTTACCCAAAATTTGGATCACGCTACGTACTCTAGTCTTAATAGATGCATCGATGTCTAGTCTCGATACATCTTGACTACAAATATTTAAATTGATGTACCCATCATGTTATGATATAATACTCGTGGTTACAACTATTTGTAACTACTATCACAAACACTTTATTTATGGATTTCTAACATATATATTTAAATTAACTAATTAATTATTTATAACATTTATATAACATAAAAAACTTTTATTTCGAACAAGATTGTTATCGTGTTAGATTTTTTTTAAAAATCACATAATTTCCCCTAGAGAATACCCCTCATTCTATCAAGTACTACACTTTGAATAACCTAGTAATAAAAGCAGTATAATAAATGCACAAATTTATAACTAAGCTAGGTGTGATTCCAAGTGTTGAGAACTCTATAACAATGTTATATGATAACAATGTCGTGATACATTGCAAAATAAAACTAGAGCTTACAAAAATCAAGGAAACATACTCCAAAAGGTTTTATATGATAAAGATAGTTTATCAACATCGGGAAGATTAGACTGATAAAGTAGAAAATTAAAACATTATTGCATATTCATTCACAAAGGAACTAACTTGATCAATTTTGAGAAAACTAATCGAAAGAATGAGAATAAGATTCCATAAATGAACCCAAGTGCAAGAGGAAGATAAATTGAGTTAAGGGTATGCCATATGGGAAATTATGTAAATTTTAACATATATCTAACTCTATAACCAATCTTGTTTATAATAAAGGCAATTGTTTCTATTATATAGTTTGTTATCTAGCGATAAAATTTGTTAAATGATTAACTTAAAGTATATAAATAGAAAATTCTTAGATGATAAGTTATGTGATATTAATTGAGATATTGATCCAACCATTGAGAATAGAGTATGCAATGCTCTCCAAATTTTAGGCGCTGTATTACTTATGGCTGTAGGAGACACCATGGGGTAATATATTGATAGTTATTAGATAATTATGGAATGACTCACTAGATAGTTTTCTATTAGTTAATGGTCAAACGTAGAATCTTGAAGTGATGATGTTACATAGTTCCCTCAACTTGAGAATACTATAAAATTTCAATGTATGCACTCTGCTTTGATTAAAGTCAAATCATGATATGATGATCCATCGAGAGACTATAGTTGGACTAGAGTTAAAGCAATGAAAGTGAAATATTATTCAGTATAAAATTCATTTCCTCGGTTATAAAAGGTTAGTATTGCTATCAACTGTAGTAAACTTTATTCAACCTAAAGTCAAATTAATTGGTCAAAGCAATAAAGTTAATAATGATTGTTATTATGAATCAAGAATTTTGTGTTTACACCAATCAAGCTGAATGTGGACAATACTGGAATTTTAAAAAAAATCATATTTCATAACTTCTAATGTTATATATTTTTGACGAAGAGAATTGGTGTAAATAATCCTTACTACCGGGTACCGCATATAATAGTAAAATTGAATTTTACTAACAAGACGTGTAAGAAATAAATTCAACCAAAAAGTCATATGACTCATACCACAAGCTAAGGTGGTGTGTGAACGTTAACATTTGAATTGTTCGACAGTAATCGAAAACTTAATTTACACCTTTGAATCACACAACCGTAATGATGGATTCCCATAAGACCACAAGATTTAATTAACTTACAAATTGTTGTAAATGAATTAAATTAATTAATATTTAAGAAATATTAATATTAATTTTATTTGTTATGTTTGGAAGTTACATGTAATTATTTGAATGCATTTATAAGAATTATATTTGCATGTATCGATATATGATATCGATGTAACTTTAAAAGAGTATAACTGAAAGATAATTACTTAATTGGCTTTGGAACATAAGATGGCAACATCTCGGCCGGCCATACATGGAAGGTATTTTATATGTGATTGAGAATCGATAAGGAATTAAAAATAAAGGTTTCAAAAAAGGAATTGGAAAATTTTCGACTATTCTACTGAAACAAAATTCTTTTTTTCTTCCATTCAATTCATTCTTTTCAAAATTAACTTTCCTCCTCTCCTCTTTTCTTTGCCATGAGAGAAAATCAGTATCCCAATCCAAACAAAAAACAACTCCAAATCAATTAAAATAACATCAAATAAAATAAAACATAAATGGCATAAGGCGCTAGAATTTTTTGAAATTGAGATATTTACTCAATTTTAAATAATACAAATTTAATTTTATAAGTTTAATAACTTGAATTACAAATATAGCGATTTATTTAATAATTAAATTGTTGAATTTAATATTTCAAATTATTTAAATAACTGAACCTTGGGTTTTAGTTTGGATAAAAATGATTTTCAAGCTTATTTAAATTCTATTGGATAAGAATGGTAATAAGAAATTTTTAATTAGATTTAAAGGTAAGTAATTTGGGTTTTAATAATACTTCGTTTTAAATTAACGCATAAAAATAGCTTTTCGAGGCACAGTCTCAAATGTCGACGAAACCAATTTTATTGGATCTGTAATTATGAATTGTTATACACCGTCAAGTTTTGTAATGAGTGGATGCATCATTTGGTCATGCAGGATAGAAACACGTTGAAATTAATATCGAGAATTTAACATAATAACTGGGTCTAAAAGCCTATCATCTGCATACGATTGAATTAGGTGTCGAAACAAGTCCCATTATGTTTGAAATAGAGATATTACATGTAGAACGCTTGGTGGTATGCCTCGTTTGGAGTCCAAAATTTTAGGACGTTTCGTAATTTGATATTTTAATTTGAAATATATATATATATATATATATATATATATTTCTGTATCCTAGCCCATGCTCTTCACTATGCATGCCATACCCTCACTATACAGCCATGCCTTAATCCATATTGTCTCTCCCCTATATATATCATGATCAGACCGGAGAAAAAAAGCTGCCAAAAATTTCTAAATTTTCAAATTTAAAAATCTCCTCATCCTACGGCTCTCATTCATTGGAGCCACTTGAGGCAGTTTCAGGTCATGTCATCAACTAGAGAAATGTTGCCGACATCGAGCGACCTATTGGACGGTTGGATTGTCATCATTCATCATGTGGAGGCCCCAGTTTGTCGATGAACGGCGAACAAAAATCCTTTGATTTCAGCGATTGGGCTCATTTTTAGGCATTGGACCTTGAAGGGAAGTTGTAAAGGAGGTCGGGGGCAACCCACGGTCGAATATTCATGGCCAATGGCAAAATATGGCGGTGAAAATTGCTTTCATTCTTTGAGGGTGTTGTGGGTTCGGGTTCTGGCCATTGATGGCACTAGGCGGAGCTAGGGAAGGTCGTGTGGTGGCAGGTGGCAGCAGCGAGGGATGGTGCTCACTGGTGGGGTGCGTAGCGGCTAACCATGGCCGGAGGCGACGAGGAAGGGGATGGTCGAAGTGTGCTATGTTTTTTGCGTGTTTGGTTTGAATGGGAAGAAGTATTAAAACTAAGATGGGTAATTAGTGGATAACTAAAGATGTAATTAGTTTTTTTTTTAATTTAAATATCGATAACTTAATTGTTTAATTACTTTTGTATACGAGATGCGATTGAGACGCAAATTTTTGCGTTATGCTCGTAATTACATAAGCTTCACAATAGAACTATTTTGCACGAATTTGGAGATAACTAAAATTTGGGCCTAAATTGGATGTCGTTTGGTTTTAGTTTCAAACTGGAACACCTCAGTCGCGACAGAAAATTTCGATGAGTTAAACTAACCTTTTTGGTTAGCTAGTATGATATATAGTTGATAAAAAGTGTTGGATGATTCTTTGATGAATTACCATATTTATTAGTTGGTTTTGGATGTATCCCGGCCTTTGGAGCGGATGAGACGCTATTATGTTCTTGTGTAAGAGCGGATGACTCTTTATATACGAATCTCGCCTCGAAGTGGTTGATTTATATTTTATGATTATATATTATTGCGATGCGGAGGGACATGTTGGAGAGATCCAATAGGATTCCTCGCTATTACTGAATTGTTTCGATAATATTCCTTTTATATGGATTATTGTTTAATGAACCCGATTGTAGACACTATGGTTATAACATTGTTCTATGTTTAAAAACATAAACCTAGTGATTATAGAAAATCAATATCAATATTGGTTGAGCTTTTGGTGGCTATGGCCTGAAATTAGTATTTTGAAATACTATAAATTGTCAATTGAATTGAAATTGGGTTTAAGACAGAAAATGGTTTTAAATCTGAAAATGGGTTTCAGAAATATTTTTTTTAAAAGATGATTTATTCGCATTTAATATTGTTTTAAAAGTATTTAATTAAATTAATATTGTTTTAAAAGTATTTATTTAAATTAATATAGTTTTGAAAGTATTTAATTATGTTTATATTGTTTTAAAGTTAATTAATTATAGTAATATTATTTTAAAGTAACTAAATTATATTAATATAGTTTTAAAGTTATTTAATTTAATTAAAATTGTTTAAAAGTATTTAATTATATTAATATTGTTTTAAAGTTAATCAACTATAGTAATATTATTTTAAGGTTATTATGTTATATTAATATTATTTTAAAGTTAATTAATTATATTAATATTATTTTAAGGTTATTTAATTATATTATTATTGTTTTGAAGTTATTTGTTTATAGTAATATGTTTTTAAAGAAATTGTCAAAATGTTAAAAGGTTAATTATTTCTAGAATAATTATGGTTTGAAATTAGTAGTAAAGATTATTAATAAGGTTCTGACAAAGTGAATATTAGTCACGCATCCCTAAAATCAAAGTTAATTCAAACCGCATCCTTCCTAAAAAAATATTATAAAGCGGGTCCCTATAATTATTTTACTGTAGCAACATGTATTTTTCGTGTTTTTTTGGGCTAGTGCTTAAAAATATTTCAAAAAATTGTAAAATTTATAACTAGGTTTCTACAAAAAAAAAATTGTAGACATTTCTGCAATTAATGCAGACATAAATAAAATTATTCTACATAATTGCAGATATTTCTGCAATTATTCACCGAATAATTATATTCGATAAACATCTGAATAATAGTCGATATGTATGCAATTATTCCATATAATTGCAGATATGTCTACAATTATTCACTGAATAATTGCATTGAATGAAAATCTATATAATTGTAGACATATGTGCAATTATTCCATATATTTGCAGACATGTATGCAATCATTCACTGAATAACAGAACCTTGATTTAACAATCAGGATATTTACGTAAATATCTGCACTTATTCCTTTAAATTGCATACATACCTGCAATTTTTAGTTGCAAAGGAATGTTATCCAAAATTAGTGCTGACATATCTGCAATTATTCTCTAAAATTGCATATATGACTGCAAGTATTCCTGAAACATACCGTGTGTCATTATTTTTTCACTTTTCATCCTTGTTTTGTGATTTTTTGACATAAATACAAAGATAAATATTAATTGAAATAAGTTTTGAAATTTGAAAGTTTTTTTTGTTTTTATATGTTTTTTGATGATTTTTGAAAAATAAGGACTTAATTACGTACTTTTTTCCACTGGGGTTTTTGTGAATTTTGAAACCTATCAAGGACCTTTGCCAAAAGCACCCTTTGATAAATAAATTATTATTATTTATAAAAATGGTAAAGATTAATTAACATTGTTTCTTAAATAATATTTTGAAATTATTAATTATTATTTTTAAGATGTTTTAAAATTAATAATTTTCTTTTATTTATAATATTTATGTTAATGTTTATTATTATATAATTGTGTTTTGAAGTAAAATATTTTTGTTTATTTATAAGTGTTTTCTAGACCTAAGAATAGAGTTGAAAGACTTAGATTTTATAAAGGAGCTTATTAAATGGTTTGAAGACAAAAGAAAGAATATTTACGGCGAAGAGTTTTATAAATGGTTAGATATTTGTAAACGGACTTTAGGAACGAGCTTATAGATTTATAAAAGAAGTTTTATAAATGGTTTACAGATTTTAAAGGATTTATAAATGTGTTTCAGAAATGTACAAATAGGATTTATAATTAATTGAAATGTATAAAAAAAAAATTATAAATAGTTCCAAAAGTTTTATAAAATGGTTTATAAATGTTTTAGAGAATTATAAGGAGTTTATGAATGATTTTTGAATCAAACAAAAAGGGAATCTTTCTCAGTTTGTAAATATAACCGTTGATATAAGTATGTGGATATTTTATAAGTGTTGAAAATAAAGGAATTGGCGGATATATCTTTGTAAAAGTATTTTTATACAAGTAATTTACAAATGGTTTAAGATTTATAAAAGGAGGCTAGTGATTGCTCATATGCTTAACCAATGTTGGTTTTCCCTATGAAATTAAATTCACGACTTAATGATTGTTATTCGATAGTTAAATAACCGACTATCGAATTCGGATCTGAACATAATTTTGAAAATATCTAGGAGAAACACGTGATTTATATGGCACAGTCATCTCCGATGATGACGTACTGTGCTTATAAACCTCGTTTTGTTCTCATATGATGATGATAAGGAAATCCATCCACTAACGACTAGGAGGTTATCTTTGCTCTTATCTTTGAACTGTTTATTTCTTATAGAACCGGGGTTGAGTTTACCGGGATTTGTCGAATGCTGCTTCGAAGAGGCCGGGATCAGGTATGTTATCCGAAAACCACTTGAATCCAATGAATGTATTTCTAGGTGAAGACATCTTGAAGATGATGGAATTGGAGATGGAGCTCTCGAATGTTTTGTTCAGTCCCAGAATGAACTTGTATAGATGAATGCTGGTATTGTATTATTGCCTGGAAGGCTATATTAGAATTCTAAGTGGGAAGTGCTATATAAAAGGTAAATCATAGCCTCAAGCCTCATTAACCGAGAATGAATAAAATAAGGAACATGCAGCAAGGCTAAGTGGGTCGCTTCCAGGTAGGGTACGATCATCCCTATCTAGAGTCACTATTATCTCTCATTGTATGCTTGGGGCCCATCAATGGAGGGGTGATCATATTTGGTACTAACCAATAAAGTGTCGGTCGGTTCTGTATTGGCAGGGGTCGATAGGTTCGACTTTGGTGTTATTTGTCTAGAGATGCACCGTGATGGGTGGTACCTTGGTAGCCTAGTCATTGTATGGAAACCATTCTCCAATACGAGCCTTTATAGTTCTATTTGTATAACTATCATGCTAGAATTTAATTATTGTAACAATTTCGGCTAAGTTTAATATGTTTTTGTATCTAGACCGTATTATAATATCAGAGAATTTCATATGAAATGGTTTTGGTTATCGTAAGGTAAAAACACATTTCATGTTTATGTGTGACGTGGTCTTACGAGATACTCTAGATTTCCAAAAGGTTTTCTATAACTTTAAAATCCGATTATGTGCGTTTTCTCTTGTTGGTTTTCTAGACTGACTCAGGTGTTATTTTATTATAATGTTCGAGTCGGACCAAGCATATTTACAGGATTTTATTTGGATGCTTTGGAGCTTCAGAAGATGAGTTAGAGGTCGAGATACATATCCACAAATATGGTTATTTTTCCGCTACATTTGTTGTTGTATTTATCAGAATTGAAAGGACAGGCTGTTACAACTATGAGGCTGAATAGGTTAGTATATTCTGATTGATTTATATATATATATAAACATACTTCAGTTTTGTTTTTGTGTAAATATTTGTTGTATATTATAGATTATTATTCATTCCGCTGTGAGATTTTGTGTTGTTTAGTTTCTTCTTATCTTCTTTCTTTTCCCCTAACAATCGGGTTTTCTAACATTTGATTGCTCAGCATGCAATATAGTGGAAGTATTAGTGTCAATTTTTCAAGGGTCGAAAAGCCCCGTTCGTTACACTTAGTATCAGAGCTGAAGGTTAAGCGACAACCTTGGCTTGGTGGGATACTCATTAGAGATAGGATCAGTAGCGCCCTAGAATGAGTTTGAGTGTGTATATATGTATATAAGCGCGTATTTGTTAGTGATATAAAAATGTTTTATATTGTTGGTTGATTGGTTTAGTGGCTTATGGATTCTGGTGAATACGAGTAATTAACTTTATTGATAGGGATCTCTAAACACTTGAACAGAGCAAATCGACATAGTATTGTTTTGAAATTAGGTAGATAAAATTATTTTACCGTTATTATATTTTATATATAAAGGAATAATTTTTCAAAAAATTATTATGATATATATGGTGTGCTTGGTTGTTACGAAATAATAATGTTATATTATTATAATTTGTTGTTTACTGTTTATTATTTGTAATTGAATAAAAGCCTTTATTACTATAATGTAAACATCGATTAACAATAATTTTATATAACCAAAGCGTGATTATATAAACATGATTTATAAAATGTGATCTGTAAATGGAAAGGAAACGAACTTTCATAAGTACATTATTATATGATTTTTAAAAATAAAGGATTTAAAATCTAGGAATTTGAGGATTTGAAACCTATTGGTTTTGAAAATTGTTTTTTTTTACAAAGTTTTAGAATAATAATATTATTATTTAGAAAATAATTTTCGAATGGAAATATCTAAAAAGGATTTTAAAGAAATAAAAGCACTGAACTCAATTCGGTCGTTGGAAAATAATTTTAATGATGACTGCAACATCATCGACGTTCATTTTTGGGTTTCCAAGAGAGGAATTGCTACTTTTGGGATTTTGTTTTGGTAAAACTAACTTTGATTTTAAAATTCAAAAGTGTGATTAGGAATACAAAGGAATTATTTGTATTATTGTTTCAAGATGATTTGAAATAAGAACGAGGTAATTTTCATTTAAAGGTTTTATGAAAATATGAGAAAGAAAGTTTTATAATTTATATATTTTGGGAATTATTAAGTTAAAACAATGTTTTATATTGTTGAATGTGAATGTTGAGAAAAGCAAAATTGAAATGGAACTTAGCTTAAGATAAGTGAAAAAAATGAATTTTTAAAAGAAATTTAGCCTAAGTTAGGTTAAATGAAATAGTTTTTGAAATAAAATTGATTTAGATTTGAAATGAGTTAATAAAGGAACTAATTAAATAAACTAGTGAGTTGAATACGATTTTGGAATATGGTTGATAAAATTGAATGTTGAAATTGGAAAATAAAATTGAATTTGGTTAGAAATGGATAAGGACTTAAGTTGTGAAGTGGTAATAAACATGACAAGAATTGATGGAAATTTTTATAAACTTGAGCATGAAATAAGTCATAAATGAATTTAACATGGAGAGAAATGTTGTTAAACATAAAAATTTGATGGAATGGTTCTTAAGTGATGTTATACTGAAAGAATATACTAAGTAATGAAATGAATTTGATAAAAAGAATTTGTTATAGGTAAGAAATCAATTGGAATAAATACATAAGTTGTACATATATTATTCTATTCGCATAATGGTTTGATCCAGATTCGAGTATATAGTTTTGAGATAATTTACATCAATACGAATTGGATTTCTTCACTTGATTCTCAGCGACGAACACTAGATATGGATTTTTGGTTGATTCTTGTAAAGACCCATATTTTAAATCATTTAGAAATATTAAATTTAATATAATTGTTGATTAAAAATGGTTAGAAATAAAGATTTTTTATTATTGTAAAGAAAAATTAGAATATAAAACATGATCTTAAATAAATTCTGAAACAACAAATTTCAATGAGATAAGAGGCGGTAATGCGTATTAGAATATAATTTAATAATATTGTTTGAATGAAATTGATAAGTGTTTTAATGTAATTTCAATAAACTATAATTGTAAAGTTTGATAAGGAATAAAATAAATGATGTATTAATGGTGCAATCATATGTTATTTAATTTAAATTGGTTTTAATATAGAATATGAAATCAGTTATGTGGTAAGTAATTTATAATCCTTGTTTGTAAACAATAAGTTAATATATATGAACTATTAATCTATAGCAATTTTTTATTTATCATCTTATTATTAAATTCGGTTGAAGTTAATTTAGAAATCAATGAAATTTAATGTAATGAAATATTACAATTAATACGAGCAAAGACGTTAACTGTAGAATATGAGTGTAAGAAATGAAAACTTATGTTTCATGAACACATAAGGTATTTTTTGATTTAATAATAAGAACATGTAAATTAAGATAAAAAATTAATCAGAAATCAGAATATAGTGAACAGATTTGATTACAACTGTAATTAAGCGTTGAAATTAATTTAATATTTAAATATTGGACTTAAAATGGAAAACTGTATTTCAAAAGATTATTAAATTATGTTTAATCAAGGGTGATGATAGAAAACTTTTAATTTAGAATTTAAAATGATTAAACCAGTTTAATAATTATTCGTTTAATTAACTCGTAAACATGAACATAATTTGATTTTAAAGCTAACTTTTATATACAATGGAATTAAAGTTCGAAATTGGTTTATTTAGTTTAAAAATAGTAAAAACCTATATTTCGACATATAGGATGACCTATTTTCATTTCGGGAACGAAATGGGCTTTTCGGGCCTTTGTTAACATTTTGGCACAATCAATATCTGTCCCATCCGTTCATATTCCATCTTTATCTATATATATGTTGTTATGAAACCCTAATAGCCTTCTGTTCTATTTTCTGTACATACATTTCAGTTCTAATCTGCTCCTTCTCAAAGGTTATTATCCCAAAACCCTAAATTCTAATTTCAAATCAAATCCAAAAATCCAAACATCTCAAACCCTATCATATATTATATCATTGCGAAGCTATTAACAAATGGAGTCAGTATGTACAATTCGTCTTTCGATTAGAGACTCCGTTTTTCCAAAAATCGACGAATCATTTTCGGTCGTTCATTCTAGGGTATGGATTCAACGACAGATCGTCCATCATTCGAAGATTAAGGGGCACTGTAGTGTAGACGAGGCTTAAAGGAGATGATCCATCGGGTTAGATCGTGTCATTGATACACGAGATCGTCCGAATTGGCGAATAATGGTGGCAGATGCGTTTCCTTGCGATGTGGCGCATCACGCGTTGTCCCAGGGTGTGGCCAGAGGTGGGCTTCAAGGCGGCATCATCTGATCTGGGTGTAGTGCCCTCTAGGCGCGGCGGTGAGCGGTGGCTAATGGGTAGGGTTACGATTCGATTTTAGGGAAGGTAATACTAATTACAGTTTTGCCCTTGCTTTATTTTAATTTTAATTTAAAATTCAAACTTCTAACTTATATAACTTTTACATACGAGCTCCGAATGACGCGCACTTTCTTCCATTGGACTCATGTCGAAATTCCAAACAATATGAAGCTGGTTTGGTTGAATTTGGAGACTGTTGAGATTTGGGCTTTTGTTGGATTTTTAATGGACTTTAAATCTAGGCTGAGTGATTTAACCCACTCATGCAATAGTAAACTTTCTAATGTTAATTAAATTAAAATTATGAAGTGATATAATTTTATTGATTACTGTTTGGTAATTTATTTGACATTTAAATTGAATTTGATATTGAATTGAAATGACATTTAAATTATATTGAAATTTAATTGCTAGTTAAACAACGACAATTGATAACTAGTAGCTATTATGATATATTGATTGATTTGGACGTTGATTGCAATTAGATGCCTATTAATGGCTATGTTGAATGTATGGTTGTTATTTATTTAGACATATCTTTGTTATTACTTTATTTATTAATTCAAATATTGTAAATTTTCACTTGTGACATTCGAAATAAACTAAGAAATAGGTTGAAATGATATATACCTATGTCATTTAATTTTGGGTTGAGATGATATATCAATCTTTGTAACTAAAATTGAATTAACTGATCATTTAGTCATATAGTAGAAAATTATATACGGACACCGGATTGAATTAATTAAATGGTTTTAAAAATCTTAAATTAAAATTGTTTTAAAGAAAATAAAATTTGGATTTATATGAATTAAATTATCTCTAATTCAAGCTCCGAAATGTTGGAATTGAAACGGTTAAATGAAATTGTTTAAAGATTAAATATTAAATATTAAATTTTGAGATTGGGGTATGATTTAAATTTATTGAAAGTGGATTATTTTATAGTTTTAAACTCTAATTTAAACTTTGAATTTACTCTAATTAAAGTGGTTTAAATTGGTATGTTATGGTTTTTGAAGGTGAAATGGATTTAAACTAAATTGTTTAAAATTTTGAATTTGAATTGAAACTTTCAGCCTTTGAATGAATCATTTAAATTGAATTTCAAGTAAAGTTGGAAATCATTTGCATTGAGGTTGATTTAAATTGAATTTTTGAATATGAATTTTACTTGAATTGGAAGTCAAAAAATTGAATTCATTATGTTTGTAATTCGAACCTTGTTGAGAAAGAAAGATAGAGTTTTAATATAAATCATTTTAATATATAAACTATTTTAACTATTCAAACTGTTTTCAATATTAAAACTATTTTTTGTTCAAGACTATTTTAAATCTTTGCAATATTTTAATTATTCCAAACTATTTTTCAATATTAAAACTATTTTAATTATCCAAAACTATTTTCAATATCCAAACTGGATAAGAGTGGGAATTATTTAGATTTAAATACAAATGTTTTGAATGTATGACCTATTTTAAATTGAAATGATTTTTCAGCGAAGCTGATATTTGGATACGAATATGACTTGGTCTCGAAATTTAAAAGAACCAACCAATGTGTAAAATGATGTTTGGTTGTTAAAGAGACCGGGGTCGGATGAATGGCATACTCTCTGTTATTCTACCAAAACCACTTTAATAACCGTGTACGCGGTGGATGCTATCCAGAATGTAGAGGTTGAGTTGGCAATGTTTACTAGAATGAAGGAAGAGAATGTTGATGGATGACCACGGGAGTTGTGTCAATTTGAAATGACAAAAAAAAGGAGCCTATGTCTGGCCAAGGGTTTATCTACCTTTAGGAGTCATAACCCCTTCGTATTACTATATTGATTTTGACGTGATCTGTGCACATTGATTTGATATAAGGAGTGGTGGACTCGGTCGGTAGTTGTTGCAGTGATGTGTTAAGACCAGCCAAAAAGGGTAAAATGGTAGAATCATACCTTGAGCACTACCTCACATGCCTTGTCATGCTTTTATGCTTTTACGCGCCCACTACGATTTTGTATTAGTATGGTACCTATATGGGACTCACTGGCTACCGACGTTACTAGTTGTGTTACAGGACCAGCATAGACTAGCTGCTTCAAATGTGTTAAGGGGGATCAATGTAAAACCATAATGCTATTTTAATACTTTACTTTACTGATATACACCACAGATATAGCGTACTTCATTACATATAGATAGTTCAATGAATCCTTAAGGGATGGAAAATCCCGTAACGTTTTTTAAGTTATTGCACTAACGTTGTACACTTGAGAGGGATGGAAAATCCTGCAAATAGCTCTAAATGTATTACACTCATATTTACTTGTTATTGATTTAACTTACATTAGAACTTTTATTTCTGACTCGAGTGTTTTGTATTTCATTACGCACGAATCATCTTGAGTATTCAGTTCTTGAAGGCAATATTCCTTGAAGATGCAGATGGAGTTTGCTAGATCGTTTTTACTATTATTATTCCCCTACATTATTTTGGTATATTTGTTGATTGTGCTCTGATTATGTTGTAAAAATTGTGCAATCAAATGTATATTGTAAATCAGCTTCATGAACTATTTATTTGATTATTATATATTGTCATTCCGCTGCGAGATTTTGCATTTTGCTTTCCTTCTTTTTTCTTTGACAATCCTCCCTTTTGATTGATTTGAGTTAGACCTGTGCAGTTTATTGTTGACTTGAATCACCCTAAAAGGTGGGGTGTCACAGTTGGTATCAGAGCTTTTGTTTAGAGGTACCTTAGCCTACTTGGGTAAACTCATTAGAGATAGGGTTAGTAATAACCTAGAATGAGTCGAACTGTATATATATACACGAACGTGTGTATTGTTAGTGCTATAGAAAAATATTTTTGTATTGTGTTATTTGTTATGTTGAGTATTTATAAATTTCGGTCGGTATATAGGACGCTATGCCATCAATAGAAATTTCTAAACACATGAATAGGGTAAACCTACACAATATTATTTTTGAAGTAGGTAAATGAAATAATTTTATCCAGTATTATATTTTGTACATAAAAATAATATAACGTTCCGTAAATTGATATGGTTATTTTTGGTGCGTTGTTGTTAGGAAATGATAGTACCTGATTATTGTCATTTATTCTTTAGTTAGTCAAGATTCTTAAAACTATAAACCATCGTACGTTATGTGAAAATGAAATTTTACAAAAAATGATTTATAAAATACTACCAATAAAATGAACTTAAATTGGAAATTTAAGAACCTAAGTTCCGGTGTTTTGAAATTGTTTTCAAAGATTTCGGGAAAATAATATTAGTTTTGTTTGAAAGTATTTCTGGATAGGAATATTTTCTATGGGATTTGAAAGAAATGTTTTAAAAGAAAAGGAAATAATTTTTATACTCCCCTCTTCTGTCATAGGAAAATAATTTCAGTGATGACCGCGACATCAATGAGTTCATTTTCGAGTTTCAAAGTGGGAAGCTACTGTAGTAGCTTTGCTACACATTTGTTCTAACAAATTTTTTTCGATTTAAACCCATTAAGTATGAGTTGATATAATATATATATAAGTATATATTATTTCAAGATGATTTGAAATGAAATCCGGTATTTAGTTCTTACGTTTTATGTTAATTAATGACTTTTAATTATTGAAATGAAATGGAATTTTCGACGATTTTAAACGGTCGAAAACTTCCAAATTGGAATATGAAATTAAAAGCTAAGTATTTATTGTCACTATAAAAAAATTGATTGAAGCTTTGTAACTTGTAAACTAAAAAATAATGGAATATCATACAAGTAAAAACTTAAGTAAAAAAATGTTTCAAATGAAATCATGCCATATATAAATAAAGAAGTAAGATGTACAAGAAATGCTATAAACTTTCATTAATGTTTTGAAATGATTAATAATTAAGTTGAATGGTAAAAAGTGAATAAATGTTGAAATGATTCACAAATAGATTTAATATCAAATGACACTATATATGAATGAATAGATGTGAATTAAATTTAGATAAACCTAAATAATGATTCATTAGAAGTAAATGAATGTAAATTTATAAAAAATGATCTTGTGTGAATGAATGAGAATCAAAATAAATGAAAAGTAAAAAATGTGTTAAAGAAACCAATAGAGTGAATATGTAAGTTATACGTATATCATTTTATTCACATAACAGTTTCGATCCAGATTCGAATACATGATTTGTATTAATTCACACCAGTCCAAATTAGGATTTTTCGCTCGGTTCTTGATGGTAAACATTTGATACGAATTTTTGATATGATTTTGAAGTTTTCTATCATAGTTCATAGCTATGCAAAGTAAATGGAGATTTCTAATCAAGGAACCGGATCAGAGTCTGCACTGGGTAGTCGAGTTAACAATACTAGTTCGAAAATGAAATTTGTATATTCAAGCAAGTGATCATAATTGATATTATGAACAAATGATGTGGGTACATCGTACAAACTTAAATAATATTTGAAGTCTATGTTATTTGGCTTATGGGAAGTTTGGGAAATGACACTTCAAATCGGTTGAGGTTGTATGAATAGTCTATTGAGTAATTATCAAAGGCTGTTGAACGTAAGGTACATTTAGTAGTTTATTTATCACCCTTAGATGAAATCTTAACCTGAACTAACCATTAGTTTTTGATTTCTATGGATGTGTGATGGATTCTTTTAGTGCATATAATGGTCGTACTGCTTTCATTTTCATATGATTATTATATATGTTGGGTTACTTGTGCTTTTGATTGGAACAACTAATATATTACTCTTTTTACATAATTTAAACCCTTTAGGATTTTGCATGTAAGATACAGTTATATGGAAGCAATAACTGTTGCTTTTGGTTTCATAAATAGAGTTTGTTTTCTCGACAAATCGGTACGTTTTTGGATTACGGTTATTGTAGTGGTGTTTTACTATTTTCCCATGGTTTGGGATGCTTTATTATTGAATATGATATATACAATGTCTATTGATATTGTTATTTTTATGGAACTATCCGTGCAAAGGAGATGCTGCCGAATATTTTCATAAATTTAGGACCTAGAAAAGTTTTGTGGAAGTTGACTTATTTTCAAATTTTTATTAGAATTAAATATGTAAGAGTAATTGCTTATAAATTGACTATTTTGAATAAAATATATCAAATATCTTGATTCTTTCTTGTTCCTTGTCGAGGATGAAAAGTTTTAAGTGGGACAATTAGATAAGAGGCGGTAACACATATTAGAAAATAATTTAATAGTATTGATTGAATGTAATTGACAAGCGTTTTAATGTAATTTAAATCAATTATAATTGTAAAGTTTAATAGAGAATAAAATAAATGTTGTATTAATGGTGCAATCATATGTTATTTAATTGAAATTGGTTTTAATATAGAATATGAAATCAGCTATGTGGTAAATAATTTATAATCCTTGTTTGTAAATAATAAGTTAATAGATATGAACTATTAATCTATAATAATTGTTTTATTTATCATCTATTATTAAATTCGGTTAAATTAATTCGGAATTCAATGAAATGTAGTGTGATTAAATATTTCAATTAAAATGAGCAAAGAGGTTAATTGGAGAATATGAGTGTAATAAATGAAAACTTATATTTGATGAACACATAAGGTATTTGTTATTTAATAATAAGAACATGTAAATCAAAATAGAAGAATTTATTGGAAATTAGAATACAATTAATGGATTTGATTACAGCTGTAATTCAATGTTGAAATTAATTTAATATTTGAATCTTGGATTTAACACGGAAAATTGTATTTTAGAAGATTATTAAATTATGTTTTATCAAGGGTAATGGTTGAAAACTTTTAATTTAGAATTTAAAAGTTATTAAACCAATTTAATAATAATTCATCTAATTAACACGTAAAAATGAATATAATTTGATTTTAAAGCTAACTTCTAGATACAACAGAATTAGAGTTTGAAATTAGTTTCATTGAGTTTAAAAATATTAAAAACCTATATTTCAAAATATAGGATGACCTTTTTTTTTGGGAACGAAACGGGCTTTTTGGGCCTTTGTTATCGCTTTGGCCCAATCGATATCTGTCACATCCATTTCAGTTCCATCTTTGTCTGTATATATGCTGTTATGAAACCCTAGCAGCCTTCTGTTCTACTTTCTATACATACATTTCAGTTCTAATCTGCTCCTTCTCAATGGGCATTATCTCAAAACCCTAAATTCTAATTTTAAATCAAATCCAAAAATTCAACCCGCTCAAACCCTATCATATAGTATATCGTCATAAAGCTTTCGACGAATGGAATCATCATCTGTAATTCATTTTTTGATTAGAGGCTCCATTTGTCCATAAATTGGCGAATCACTTTCGGCCGTTAATTCTAGGTTTAGGATTCAATGGTGGATCGTCGACCATTCGAAGATCGGGGGGAACTAAAGTGTAAACGAGTCTTAAAGGAGATAATCCATTGGGTTGGATCATGTCATCAGCGCATGAAATTGCCAAAATTGGCAAATAAATGCAGCGACAATGGAGGTGTTTTTTGACTACGTGTCACGTCGCGCGGGGTCCAAGTGGCACGGCCAGAGGGGGGCTTCAGGGCGGCATCGTTCGATCTAGGTGTAGCGTCCTCTAGGAGCGACGGCAGGCAGTTGAAGAGCGGCAGCCGATGGGTAGGGTTACGATTCTATTTTGGGGGAGGTAATATTAATTACAGTTTTCCCTTGCTTTATTTTAATTTAAATTTAAAATTCTAACTTGTATAACTTTTACATACGAGCTCTGATTGATGTGTGGTTCCTTCTATTGGACTCATATCGAAATACCGAACAATATGAAACATGTTTGGTTAAATTTGGAGACTTTTGAGATTTGTGCTTTTGTTGGATTTTGAATGGGCTTTAAATAAAAGGTGAGTGATTTAACCCACTCACGCAATATTAATTTTTTTGATGTTAGTTAAATTGAAATTATGAAGCGATAAAAATTTATTTATTATTATTTGGTAATTTAAATTGACATTTAAATCATATCTGATATTGAATTGAATTGAATTGACATCTTAATTAATACTAAAATTTAATTGCTAGTTAAACATCGACAATTGACAACTAGTAACTATTAGTATATATTGATTGATTTGGATGTTGATTGCAATTGGATGCTTGTTGAATTCTATGTTGAATGTATGATTATTATTTATTTGGGCATATCTCTGTTGTTACCCTATTTATTACTTGACATCTTATAAATTGTCACTTGTAACATTCAAAATAAACTAAAAATAGGTTGAAACGATATATACTATGTCATTTAATTTTGGATTGAAATGATATATATCCATCCTTGTAATTAAAATTGGATTAACTGATCACTTAGCCATAAGGTAGAAAATTATATACGAACATCGGATTGGTTAAATTAAATGGCTTCAAAAATCTTGAAATGAAATTGGTCTAAATGATATTTTTTAAAGAAAATTACGTGAATTAAATTATTTTCTAATTCGAGCTCTGAATGTTGGAATTGAAACTGTTAAATGAAATTGTTTAAAGACTAAATTTGAAATCTTAAAGTTGAGATTGAGATATGATTTAAAATTATTACAAGTGGATTATATTAAACGTTTAAAATTTAATTTAAACTTTGAATTTACTTTAGTTAAAATGGTTTAAATTGGTATTTCAAAGTTTTTTAAGTGAAATGGATTTAAACAAAATTGTTTAAAAATGAAATTTGAATTGAAACTTTCAGCCTTTGAATGAATCGTTTAAATTGAATTTGAAGTAAAGTTGAAAATCATTTGAATTGAGGTTGATTTAAATTGAATTTTTGAATATGAAATTTATTTGAATTGGAAGTCGAAAAATTGAATCGTTGTGTTTGGAATTTGAACCTTTTTGTGAAAGGAAGAAACAGTTTTGATATAAATTATTTTAAAATATAAACTATTTTTCAATATTAAACTATTTTAATTGTTTAAACTATTTTGAATATTAAAACTATTTTATATTCACAACTATTTCAAATATTTACAACATTTTAATTATTCCAAACTATTTTTCAATATTAAAAATATTTTAATTATCCAAACTAATTTCACTGTTCAAACTACGTTAATTATCCAGAACTATTTTCAATATCCAAACAAGTTAAGAGTGGGAATTATTTAGATTTAAATCATTAATTCAAATACGAATGTTTTAAAGGTATAACATATTTTGAATACGAAATGATTTTGAAGCGAATCTGATATTTTGATATGAATATGACTTGTTCTTGAAATTTAACAGAACCATCCGGTGTGTAAAATGACATTTGAGACCGCGGCCGGATGAATAACATACTCTCTGTTATTCTACCGGAACTACTTTAATAACTATGTACGCGGTGGGTGTTATCCAGAATATCGAGGTTGAATTGGCGACGTTTACTAGATTTAAGAAAGAGAACGCAGATGGATGACCCCGACACTTTGGTGAATTTGATATGACTAAACAGAAGCCTATGTCTAGCCAAGGGGTTAGCTACCTTTAGGGGCCATCACCCCTTCGTATTACTAAATTGATTTTGACAAGGTCGGTGCATAATGATTTGATTTTGGGGGTGATGGACTCGGTCGGCGGTCATTGTAGTGATGTGTTACGACCAGCCAGAAAGGTTAAACTGGTAGAATCCTACCTTGGGCATTACCTCACGTGCCTTTTCATACTTTTATCCTTACACGCACCCACTATGATTTTGTCTTAGTATGATACCTATAAGGGACTTACTAGTTACCGACGTTACTGATTATGTTATAGTACCTGCATAGACTAACTGCTTAAAAATGTGTTAAAAAGGATCAATGCAAAGCCTTAATGCTATTTTGATACTTTACTTTACTAATAGACACTACATGTATAGCGTACTTTACTACATATAGGTAGTTTAATGGATTCTTAGGAGATGGAAAATCCCATAACATCTCTGAAGTTATTGCACTCACGTTGTCCTATTGATGGGAGATGGAAAATCCCATAAACGTCTCTAAATCCATTACATTTATATTTACGTATTATCGATTTAACTTACATTAGAACTTTTAGTTCTAAATCGAGTATTTTGTCTTTTCTTTACTCTTGGGTCCACTTGAGTATTCAGTATGTGAAGACAATATTCCTTGAAGATGAAGATGGAGTTTGCTAGACCGCATTTACTATTATTATTCAACTGCATTATTTTGGTATGTTTGTTGATTGTACTCCGATTATGTTGTTAAAATTGTGTAATCAAATGTATATTATAAAACATCTTCATGAACTGTTTATTCAATTATTATATTTTATCATTCTGTTGCGAGATTCTGTGTTTTGCATTCCTTCTTTTTTCTTATTTTCTTAGTAAATCACATTGACTATCCTCCCTTTTGAGTGGTTTGAGTTAGACATGTGTGGTTTATTGTCGACTTGAATCGTCCAAAAAGGTGGGGCATCACAGTTCTGAAATTCTCAGTCATAGTATTTAGTTTTGCAAGGAGAATAATGGTTTCTAATCAAGGAACCATATTTGAGTCCATACTAGAGTGGTCGTGTGAACGATACTAGTTCAGAAATGAAATGTGTGATCGAGTGAGCGATCAAATTTAATATTGCCTACGATACTAGTTTAGTAAAGCAAGTATTGAAAATTGAAATTGTAAAACAATATGATTATGAATTATATGATTAAATTTCATTGGTGAATAAGATGCGGGTATATAAAAGTAAGAGCTAGTTTGATGCCTTTGATTTCATAAGTAAAATTGGGTTGCTCAACAAAAGGCCACATGTTTATATTGTTGCTTTCTTTGATGTTTTTATGGTTGAGCCACTTGGCTTTTGTTTTCTTTTGATGGTTTGGGGTCGTAGTGGCGATTCGTAGTTGTTTTGACCGAGCCATGCAAGGGAGATGCTGGTGAAATTTTCTGTAAATTTAAGACGTTAGAATTTTTTTATAAAATTTGAAGAAATTTTTGATAACTAAAATACGATTTTGAGTTATAACCTGAAATGATTGAATGGGATGATACTAGTTGGAATCTATGAATGAATTTGGAAACATAGTAAAAGTAATAACAAAGTTTCAACAAGTTGACTTTTGGAAAAAGTTAAAGGCTAAAAAGAATTTGGTAATCTATTTCAAATAATTTGTTTTAAAAAAGTAATGGGTTTGGACATTTTTCTTCCTTGGCAATTTAGGGGACGAAATTCTTTTAAGGGGGAAGAGTGTAACATTCTAGAATTTTAGTCATTTGAAATTGAGATATTTAATTTATTTTAAATATTAAAAAGTTAATTTTATAAGTTGAATAACGTGAATTCAAATATACGATTTATTTAATAATTAAATTGTTGAATTTTTTGAGAGAAATGTGTGATTCTCTAAAGTAGAGAGAGCACACATATACATATATACATACATACATACATACATAATATATATACATATATATCACCGATAATAAAGGAGCTCTCGACATGCCTGGCAGGTGACCAATCATAACACAGAAAAATCTAAGAAAACAAACACAGGTAACTTCTTGAATGAGCTCCAGTAACGCCACTGTCCATTACACCTCAATATCGAACTCTGATAAGGCCACCGCCCGATACTGAAGTGTTAGAAGTACCCAAAATAATCCATGGTACAACCAAGTGCACAAAAGAGATCAACAAGCAGCTCCACCAGAGAAAGAACGCTTCACTACAAATGCAGATGAACCAGAATGTAGCTCACTGCAAATGCGCATGATCCAAAATGAACGCCTCACTACAAATGTGGATGATCCATGGTGTAACCAAGTGCATAAATGAGATCAACAACCAGCTCCACTAGAGAATGAATGCCTCACTGCAAATGTGGATAATCCAAAATGAACGCCTCACTTCAAACGTGGATGATCCAAAATGAACGCCTCACTACAAATGTGGATGATCCAGATCTAAAATATAAAATCTCTCCAAAATATCAATCCTAAGACCAGCAATCCTGGCGCCAGCAACTCTTAATCCCTGCAAATAACATATTAACACATTTTTGGCCTAAACCTATATCTGTAGATGGAAATATACAAAAAATAAGAATAATACACATATATGTATAAAATGAAATTTATATACATACATGCATATATATATATATAATAAAAGCAATAAAACTAAAGTTAGAATTATACGATAGTAAAGATAATAAAATAAGAGATAGACTTACTATAATGACATGAGATAGTGATCACGAAATCAAAATGGCATAAAAATTAACAAAATATGTTGTTAAAAACTTATAGAACATTCAAAATCTAAAAACTATTAACATTATGTTCCTTTGATCAAAAGAACATTATGATAATCAGTAAAATCATCATTCAAATTCGAATAAATGTTAATGTTGTAATTATGTTAAAAATATTAATTTATTTTCAAATAACTTAATGCTTTTTCTAACCTTATTAAGATATTCTTTAAAATGATTTTTTTAGCCAATCTATATTTTGGATTTGAGATACAATTGAAACAAAATGATGCTATTGTAAATATCAACCTATTATTGTTATTATTATTATATAATCTCAGGTTTCTCTCAAACCAAATATACCAACATATTATAATGAATAAAGTATCTAGTAAAAATCCATTTCTCTTTTTAAACTTAAATCTTTAGTTATTCTAGTAAAAATCATAATCAGTAACTTTAGTTGTAAGAATAAAATTAAATATTTTAAGAGTAATATTAAGAATGTAGCAAATATCCATACAATCATGATATAGATGATTAATATCTTCAAAAAAACAATTTACAAAAAGTACATTTATTATAAATTTGTAGATTCTTTCTTTTTAAAAATTCAATAGTACTTAACTTTCCATGCATGATTAACCAAATGTGAATCTTAGCTTTTGGTGGTGCATTTGCTTTCCAAATAAAAATAAAAGTGTTACTGGTAACGCCTGAGAAATTAAAAAATTTATACAAAGAATATGAAATGAATTTCTTACTTTTATCTCATTCCTAGTTAATAATATCATTTTCGTTATCAATATTATATAAATTCAACAATGCACATAATAAAGAAATTTGTTTAAGATTTGTACCTTTTAAGATTATATTAAAACTAAAGTTCTAAGTGAAATCATTATCCAGAGAAAAAACATCTTTAATCAAAGCATTTTTTAAGCTATAAATTTCGAAAATCTCTTTAAATTCCACCCTAATAGGAATGACGGATATCCAACGATCATGCCAAAAAGTTGTATTATTTCCTGAATGAACTATCATATAAGTACCAAGGTTATAAATCTCATGACATTTTAAAATTGATTTTCAAAATTAGATAATTTATTGTTAACTGAATGTGTAATTTGATATAAATTATTACTACCATTATAGTAATGTTTAGATATAATTTTTCCAAATAGAATTATCATTAATATCCTTAAATTTCGATAGCCACTTCCTTAATAAAGAAAAATTCATGTTACATAAATTAATAACACCTAATCCACCCTTCTTTTTTGATTTACAAATTGTATCCTATTTAACTAAACATTTTAGACTACTACTAGGATTATCTCCACTCAATAAGAAATCCCTTCTTATTTTATCAATTTTATTGATCACCCATTCTGGGAAAAGACACAGACATCCAATAAATCGAAAGTGTAGATAGAATAGAATGGATGAGAACTAATCTACCCACTTTCGATAATACCACCCGTTCTAATTAGAAATTCTATTTTTAATTTTATCTATTATAATTAGCCAGTCACTATGCTTAAGTTTAATTAGTTTAACAAAAAATCCAAGATAATCAACAGGGAAATTCATGGTTTTACAATTAAGCGTATTAGCAACTAAACCTTCAACCTTATCAACGTCATTTAATACTAAAACCGAAATTTTATCAAAATTAATTTTTAGACCTGAGAGAAGTTAAAAGGTGTATAAATTAAATTTAAGCATAATGACATTGCTAGGGAAACGAGAAGTAAATAATAAGGTACCATCCACAAAATGAACAACAGAGAGACTATTATGCGAGAGTTCACTACCAACGCACCCTAAATAACCATTTCCAACTGCTTTTTTAATTATTATAGCAAAAACATCTACAGCTAAGTTAAATAAGAAAGGCGATAAAGGATCACCCAGTCTTAAGCCACGTTTTGATTGAATTTTATTTCCTAAAATTCCGTTAACTATTATACTAGAATTGCCACTTTTAAGCAAAGTCATAATCCAACCAATCCATTTGTAACCAAAACTTCTAGCCAGAAACATATGTAGAAAATCCAGTCTACCAAGTCGAAAGATTTCGCAAAGTCCAATTTAGACGTACACATGTAATGTTATTCTTACAACAGTGATTAATGTACTCTGAAACATCAGCCACTCCATTTGTGATATTTCTACCCTTAATGAAAGAAGTTCGTGAACAATCAATTAGATCATTCATTTTATGCTAAGCCTATTTGCTAAAATTTTTGAAATAATTTTTAACAGAACAATTAATTAAAGAAATTGGTCTAAAATCTTTTAAATTATTAGCACCGATATTTTTATCTAAAAAAATGACGTTTGCAAAATTATATCATCATAATTGTAGTTTCCCGTTATAAAATTCATTAAATATGCTAATTAAATAAATTAAAACATCCCAAAATAATTTGTAAAATAATATAGGAAAACCATCGGGCCCGGGGCTTTATCATAGGCATGTCATTAAAAGCCTTCAAAATCTCATCTCTAGAAAAAGGATTATCAAAGTCAGAAAGGTTAATTCCAGATTCAATAGTATATAGTTCATTACATCTAATGTTTATTCTATGCTTATTCTAATTGCTAAAAATATCCCTATAGTAATAAGTAAAGGCCTTATTAAGATCCCTTTGATCAACTAATTCAACATTACTCACAAAAATAGAATTTATTGTGTTGCTACGTTTTCTACCATTAGTCATACCGTGAAAAAATTCTGTATTATTATCACCTTCATTAATCCATTGAATTCTAGATCTCTGTCTCCACATAACCTCTTCTTTTTCTAAAATCGAATTAAGCTCTTCTTTTAAATTAGCGAGTACATTACGTTCACCAAGATTTAGTTGTCTAGTTCCGTCTATCTTGTTAATTTTAAGCATTTCAGAAAGTAAATTTTCTTTTTATAATTTTAATACTGCCAAATTCATTCTTGCTCCAATTTTTTAGAAAATTCCTAAGATCCCTAGGTTTTAAAACAAATTTTTTTGCTAAATTATCTGTATCTCTGATATTATAAAATTTCATTGAAATCCATTTATTTTTAATTAGATTAGGGAGATTAGATTCTAATAAGCACATTTTTTTTTCAAATTTAAAAGTTTTATTAAAAAGTTTGCAATGATCAGAATATGTATATGGCAAACAAAAGACTCTACATATAGGAAGTTTATCTTCAATTTTGTCGCTGACGAAAAATCTATCGAGAAGATCCATAAAAAGGGACTTCTTAGTATTACTCCAAGTGAATTCTCTATTAGTTAGCGGTAATTCAGTCAAATTAGTATTAATAATAAATTGGTCAAATTCTTCCATAGAAGAGAAATCCCCTTTTCATGGGGTGAACGTTCCCCTAAAAAACGTGTAACATTGAAGTCACCACCCATAATCTAAGATCCAAGAGCGAATGATCTAAATTTTAGATATTCATTCCATAAAATTCGACAACTAATTTTTCGAGTTTGGTCCATAAGCATTAAAGATATTTAATAAAGATTTATCTCTAAGGTTAATGAGAATAATATGTAAAGCATGTTGCTTAGTAATAGTTTGAAGAAGTTTAAAAGAATTACCATGCTACGCTATAAGCAGAAGCTCCAATTGAAGGTAAACAAGTCTAATGTCTAAAATGATAACCACCTAATCTTCTATAAAACCGAATATCAGGACAATCTATTTTTGTTTCATGTAAAAGGGCAGTATCAATAAAATAATCTTTAAAAAATGCTCTAATTTTATCACATTTATTTAAATCATGTAGACCTGGAAAGCTCTATTTACTTGGAAATCACATTTATTTAAATCACATTTATTTAAAAAATGCTCTATCTACTTGGAAAGCTCACTCACTCTCCTTCGCGGGTCGCCTAACTCTTGTCAAATCGGTTCTCTCTTCTCTCCCCACCTATTGGATGTCTTTTCATGTGGTACCGAAATGGGTGATAACTAGACTGGACTTTTGCAGGCGAACTTTCCTCTGGAATGGTTCGAGAGGTAAATGCTTAATTAATTGGAAGTCAGTATGCCTTCACGTTCATCACGGTGGTCTTGGAATTGTGAACCTTCATTCCTTCAACCTCGCGTTGTTATCCAAGTGGCTTTGGCGTATCATCACTCCTAGAAACTACATCTGGAAGTCTTGGATACTGCAGCTACACTATCATTCCAACCCTCATTTGGTTCTCCACACCGCTCCACTGCTTCCGACCTCGCCATTCTGGGATGGAGTGACAAAAATCATACACCGAATCAAATCATTATTTCATGTGTCCATTGGTAATGGTCATCATTGCCTTTTCTGGCATGACATCTGGTGGGATCATCTCCCCCTTGCGCGTGCCCTCCCTCATTTATTTCCTTTTATCTCCCACTCACTCAAAACTGTTGCAAATCTTTACTCCTGTGGCCTTCCCAGAGTCTGTCCCCCCACGTTCTTTGACCTTGACACTCTAGCCGACCTTACCGCTACCTCGTCCATTCTCCTTTCCACCAAGCTAAATGGTTCCTTTGATAGATACTATTGGGCTCTAAATCCAAAGAAAGCTTTTTCGGTGGCTGCCTGCTATGCATATCTCAATAATCCTGGCCGGTCATTTGCGTTTGCAAGGCTCTGGAAATGCAAACTACCGCCCCATATCCTCTTCTTTCAATGGTGTCTTATCCATGACCGTATCAACACTAAGGATAGGCTCAGGCGATGGAACCCTCAGATCGACTCTTGCTGTGTCTTCTGCTCTTCGCACGACGAATCCATAGTTCATCTCTTTTTCGAATGTGACTTCTCTTATTACATCTTCGCCTCGACCAGCGCAAACCTAATTGGTTACATCCCCGCAATATGCTCGTTCTATGAACATTGGCAATCCCTCAAACCGTTTGTAATTCTTGATTCGTTTTTGGGTATTTGCAGCTGGTGCATCTGGAAAGAAAGAAACGCTTTTGTCTTTAATAAACCCAAAACAGTGTTATTGGTATTTGTAACAAAATATCATTCTTGTTCGCTCTTTGGACAGGAGTGGCTCAGATACGCCCCTTCACCTGGCGCCTACCCCCCAGCAATGGCGACTGGTCGGATTAACCGCCGCTACTGTTCCTCTTACCATCTTCTTTGACGGTCCGCATGATGGCTCTGATTGGCTGCTCCCCTACTGTATCGGTTGTGTCTGTAACTATTATTATACTGAACTATGTATGTATAATAGGCTATTCTATCTCTGTATGGGTTTGGCTTCATAGACAGCTTCGCCTTCTTTGCTACTGATCAGGTTTGTTGATCGGATTTGAACTTTAATACCTATAATATAATCTACCTAATCGGCTATGTAGCTATGCGCTACACACCCGTTCTCTCAGAAATCATATAGACCCCTAATATTCCATCTAATAATCCTCATAATCCAGATGATCTAACCCTCTCTATTTCCCTACTCCTAATGTAGGCAATATCTAGTTCATCATCAGTAAAAATAAAAGCAGTATCCCTAGCTAATTGACATAACTCACTAATGAATAAGCTACCTAGAGCATAAGAAGAATAAGTACTGCCTAAAACAGAAAACATACCTGAGCCAGAATTCGTAGTGCCGCTCATAGCACTCGAATCAGAAGGCTCATCCATAAACGAAGAATGTCTGTTATGAACCCTGGCACTACGATGAACAACACCATTGACGGCAATTGATTTCCTATGCCTACCTATCTTTATCGATAAAGAAAAAGATGAAGTTGTACTGTCGATATTTGATGTGCACGCAAATGTGCATATATATACATCCATATGTTATCTTTTTTTACTTAAATAAATATCATATTTGGAAATTTTATCATGCTTAAAACCAAAATTCAATTATTTTTAAAACATCATATATTCAACTTCATTCAGGGGCAAAAATGGTCATTTTGTGCATGTGTTAATATGAGAATTTTTATTTGGATATTTTTTATGATTTTTATAGGAAATTTTGATGCATATGGAAGAGGGATTCATGAAGATATATGCATGCACAAAGGAATAAAAGGAAATGAAGAGGAAATAATTCAAGTTCATGATCATGGAGGACCCCACCCACTCATCCAAATCTATAATTAGAAGATAATGGACAATTAAGTGGAGGTTAAAGCTTCATGCACATTAAATGATGGATTAATTAGTGGCTAATGGTTACTTGATGGACATATTTTCTAAAGGGCATTTTAGGAAGCACCTTAAAAATTGAATTAGAGTTTTATGCATGTATAAATAGCACTCTTATGTAGGTGTAAATATCTTCTACTCTTTGAAATTAGTTAGGAAATTAAGCAAGTAAATTGTAAACTCAATGTTACATGAAATAAAAATGGCATCAAAACCTCTTTCTCTTCTCTTTTCTACATGCTTTTCCTTGCTTTTATGTTGAAGTTTATCTCTATGCTTTCTTTTATTTCATGTTTATAGCTTAGATTTACATTCATGCAAGTAGTGTAACTTTTATTTTTATGCAAGTAGTTAGTAGCTAATCTCTTTTGCTTTCTTTGCTTAGTTTTATTTCGTTTCCTTTTTTATGTCGAAATTTACAAGTGTTGATTTGACAAAACAAATGAGTAGCTAAACCCCTTCAATTTAGGGGTAATGAAGCTCTCTAACTCTATGTAATTTCAATATTTTTATGATTTATGACCTCTTTTGTTTATGCTTCATGAAAGTAAATTTTGATGTAAGTTTATACAAGTAGGTTTGATAGCTTATGTTGTTTTGCAAATGAGCTATCATTATTCAACATAAACATCATTACATCATTATTTGCTAATTGATTTTTGATTTTGAAAAGAAAGTGAAAACAAAATTTGATGATTTATCTAACTTAATTACAATACTAAATATATCATACTTAAAATAGCTTTTGCTTTGGCTTCATTTTCATGAGAATGTATAAGTGGTATAATTGTTGTATTATAGTTTGATTGTTTAAGTTATGTTAATTAATAACATAAATTAACCATACCTATGATCAATGCAATAATTATTACATTTAATATCATAACTAGAGGTCATAAATTATTTGTTTGTTGATTTATAAAAATGGAAGAGTGCATTTGCCTCTAAATTGTTCTCTAATCTCATAGTTTATAATCTCATTTTCCTTCTAATTTTTGCTTTATTTTGTTCACAAATTGAAGTTAACAATCTTCTCTCCACTTTGATCTAATTTGATTGAATTGATTTTTAAAATCTAAAATAATTCCCTGCGGATCGGTCCGTACTCGTCACGTACTAACTTTTGTACGTCGTGCGTTTGCGGTTAATTTTTATTTCAAAAAATTTGCAAAAAGAAAAAAAATCGTATTCCATTTCATTTTCATTTTACATCGTCAAGTACATTTGCAAATTAATTTGTTTGTGTTTTTTTTCCTCTTTTCTCTCTTTTTTTTCAAAACTGTTTCACTGTGCATCACATTTTCAACTCAAATTTACCGTTTCAACCACTGACTGCTGCCGTATCATATCAGACATACAATACCATACCCTAGACTCATAACAGCAAATACCCACTTTAAACCATCCACACTACCACTTCTCGAACCACCTTCATCACTGCTGTAACCACCTCCCCACCGAACACTTCATAACTGCCTTGCCTGTCACCACTTCATCACCACTTAACCAAACATCAACTGTCCAACTCCATAACTTCACATCCTTGCACATCATTTCCAGAACATTGCATACAACATACACACCTCCAGAGCATCCTCCAATCAACACAAAACTATCAAAACATACTTCATATCCAATCTCTACTCTGCAGTCAACAATCCCCCCTTATCTGACCATTATACACATCTCCTCAACCACTTATAACCCTCCTCACTCACAACCACTCACAATAACATCCACTGTCCGATACATATGCTGCCAAACAGCATCAACCCCAACAGCAATCACCTATAGCAGTGCACATCACATTCAATTCCCCCATTCATACAAACTTCATGCAAAAACACTTCACCAATACTACAAATTACAACAACTATCATCAGACCAACCCTATCCACAGTGCATACCCATCCTCTCCCATCACAGCCTGCATAACCCTGTGTTGCCACTTCTTCTTACATATACCACTGCCTTAATACCAAACCATCGCAACCCATACCATTCAATCTTCTGCTTGCCACTGCCACACTACCCCTGTTATAACATCATTCCACCATCCCATTTAACAAAACTGCCTCTGCCCAACAACCCAACCACCCATCACTTGCCTTAACAGCACTGCACAGTTCAACATCACTTCATTCAGCACTACCATCAATTCAACTAAAGCATATTCCTTTGCCTACCACAATCTCATCTTCACTCCCTCCATACCACTGCTACAACTACTACCCAATCGACAAACTCACAGCAATCGAACAACCCCCAATACAACATTCACTCTCTCTGACCACCACTGTCGACCTCCTTTCAGCCATCATTTAATGTTGCTACCGGACCACTTGCTTCCTCCATCAAACACACTTATCACCGTACTTCTATCGCGACCGAAATTCAGCTCCGACCCAAACCATAATTCCTCACCGCGAATCATAACCGTCGTCAAAAACTCCCAGTAGCCCTGCAAATCATCTCCAGCAACTATACATTCACTATCACAACTCAATCAAACTGCTATACCCAGTGTCTCGTACTCCACAACTACAACAGCAAGTCACGACCACCTTCTGCGATCTCCAAATTCACAAACCACCGTGAACTCACCGTGACTAGAACTCGAACCCGCTTCCGTCTTCAAATTTGACAACCGCGTTTCATTCGAACGAGCCCATCACCTCAGCACCACGACCAACATCATCGCCTTCACCCAAAATCGCCTGCACCAAACACAACATCACAATCCCAATCCAGAATTCACGAACTCCCCCAACCCAATTCACCAAAACGAAATCGACCACATCCACCAATCGCGTAACGTTGTTTTCCACTTCTCGTTGAAACCCAAACTGAACAAGCCCAGAACCCCAATCGCACGAACCCCTCTGAATTTTAGTTTCATGTTTTCAACAACAATTTTGAAAAGTTCGTGGAATTTGATCTTGTGTTTTGTTGATTTTCGGTCGTGTGCTTTTGTTTGTCTGAGAGCTTTTATTTTGGGAAGTTGATCTTGTGTTTCGCTGATTTTCGTCTGGGCTTTGGGCTTTTTAGGGCCTGAGTTAAAAAAAAAGTAAATTTCTTTTTGTACAAAATTCTCTTTTCCTTTTCTCGTAAAAAAATCATTTTCTTTTGTAAAAACTTTTCTTTCGTTTTCTTTCGTAAATTTTTAATTCTTTTCCTCAAAAAAAATTCAAATATACCAAGAAAATGAAAGGTTGTTTCCAATTGTTTTTAGTTTAATTTGTTTTGTTTTAATTTATTTTAGTTTCTTCCTTGATTTGAAAAAAAAAAACGAGGGGGGTTTGCTCAATTTTTTTGTTTACCCTCTAAACTCTAGTTGTAAATTTGTTTTGTTTTAAGTTACATCCTTATATATTAAAAAAAATAACTTGTATATATATCTTGTTCTTATTTTTCAGCTTGTTAACGCAGATAAAGGAAGGAGCTGTTTGCTAAAGAAATAATTGCTTTCCTGCTTGCTTTAAAAAAATCATTACTTAAAAATAAATTGCTAATAATTCTGCACGCTCTGGTATCATACCATTTTTCCTTGTTTTTATTTGCATTGTTGGTTGCTTGCATTTGCATATATATATATATATATATATATATATATATATATATAATTTCAAAATCCAAAAAGAAAAAAAAGCTTCATTTTAGTTTCATTGTAAATTCACGTTTAATTTTTGCTTTGCATTCATCTAATCTTATTTTCTTTTCTAAGGGCAATACCCCAATTCACATAAGGTGAGGGATCTCATCACCCTTTCCTTAGCCCACTAACGCATATTATCATAGAATTTGACTAATAATAAAGGTTAGACATTTGACTTAAGGGTGTCACGAACTCACTTAGGGCTTAATTGTATCTTCACAATTGTCTTCTTTGAACAATTTTATTTCTTGGTGTTTAGGCTACGGTAGAGTAATAACCATTTATAAATATTACGGTGATTCGTAAATATTATAGTAGTTGTTTCTTTGAATGTACTTAAACCTTCGGTTGCATTGCTACGATGATTCGTGATGCACCGATAGCCCCTCCCCGTTACCTGGCTGAGAAATATTTTTGTTGATTTAAGACAAGTGTAATTAAACAATTTTGGATTAGGAGCTGCTAAGGACAGAAAACTGTAATTAAGTCCTTTGCATTCATTTAGTTGCATTAGTTCATGCATATTTAAAAATACAAAAAAATACAAAATCCAATATATATATATATATGTATAATCTTTTCAAAAAAGAAAAAAAAACGAAAAAAATCAAATTCCCATTTTGTAAAAACAAAAAAATCCTTTTGGTAAATATTTAAAATTTTAAAAATTCAAAACAAAAAAAATACAAAAACTAAAACATACAAAAAATATGAAAAGCCAAAAACAAAACAAAAATTAAACTTTTCTTTTGAAAAATAAATTTCACTTAGTAAATAGTTTCCTTCGTTTTATAAAAAAAGCAAACAAAAACAAAAATAATTTTTTTCACCTAGATATCCAAATCTTGTTTCATTTTCCAAACTCAACTCTAACTTTCCTTCTCTTCTCGACTTTCAGTACTTGTGCATGAGTACTTGGACACGTGACACAACAGCAAATCATTGGACTCGCGATTTAACAACTAATTATTTAACTCGAACAGACGATCCTCTCGAAATGACGAAAGAGAACGCCCCTTGAACTCTTATGGATATTCGATAGAGTTTCTATTCCATCTTGCATTACGTTACCCGCCCCTATGAGTAACCATTTCGAAATTCACTCAAATCATGCTTCCGAAATTTGACAATTTTGAACACGATGACCCATACATTTTCTGGACTAAATTCGAACAAGTTTGCGCAACCATTAAACTCCAACAACTTTCCAATGACGGAATCAAACTTCGATTAATCCTATTCGCTCCTACGGATTACGGTAGAAAATGGTTGTACAGTTTACCATAGAACTCGATTAAAACATGGGAAGTATTTGTAAAAGCTTTCTTAAAAAAGTTCTACCCTTTGGAAAAAACGAGTAGAATCCGAAACGAATTTGTAAATTTTCATCAATTCAAGGGAGAACCATTCGGAAAATATTTTGAAAGATTCAAAGAGCTTTCGTTAAAATGTCCACACCATAACTTCAAAAAATGGACGATTTGCCAAATCTTGTACGATGGACTCGAAAACAGCTCACGAACTATGCTAAAATCAATGTGCCAAGGCGACTTTCTTGCCCAACATCACGACGATGCTTGGAAATTTCTTGAAAACCTCGCCGAAAAGTCGTCTCAATGGGAACGTTCAAACGAAAAATCAATTTACTCATGATCGAGTGCACACTTGATAGGATCTTCTTTTTCTTTGGAAGCTAAGATCGACGCAATGATTAAAAAAATTCATAACGTTTTCTCATCGAATCAAATGAACTAAGCTTCCCAACCGATGTGTTATAAATGCAACGATCCTAATCATATAGCCGATCAATATCCTAATTCTGTTGAACAAATCAATGCTTTCAATAAAACCAAAAACGACCCGTTCTCTCCAACGTACAACCCTGGTTGGAGAAATCATCCGAATTTTGCTTGGAACCAAAATAATCCTAATACGAATACGGTTCATCCCAATTTTCAAGCATTCCCGAATAATGCTTCGAATTCCCCCTTTCAGCCCAACCATTTTCGACCAAACTTTGCAGGTCCGTCTCATAATCAACCGCAACAATCAAATTTTCAACCAATTTTTGCGCATCCTCCCCATGATGATAAATGTTTAAGTTCAATTGAGAAAGCTCTTAAAACGTTGGCTAAAGCAACCACTTAAAGCCTTCAATCAAACAACAATTTGCAAAATTTATTGACCTCATATATGCAAAACACAAGCCAATCAATTGCAAAACTTGATATGCAAATGAGTCCACATCTTTAAGTGAACGCGAACGTGGAACATTCCCAAGCCAGCCCGTTCCAAATCCCAGAAATCAATACACAAATTCAAATCAAGCCCATGTTGTTCAAGATAGCAACGTCACTCAATTAAATGCTATCAAAACTTTACGTTATAGTAAGCAAATCGTAATCAATTCGTTAACCCAAACGGTTTACAGGAAACTTCTCTCGACACTTTTAAAACAATGAACGAATCCGAACAAAACATGGAGCCAAACATTGAATCGAATGCTAATCAAAATTCTTCTTCTACTCGTGTAGACCCGCCTACAGAGTATCGTGTTCCATTTCCACATCCTCTTCGACCAAAGAAACACTCGGACCAAATGGAAAAGATGTTGGAAATTTTTAAACAAGTGAAAGTTAACATCCCGCTTCTTGATATCATTCAGCAAGTCACCACGTACGTGAAATTTCTTAAGGACTTGTGCACCCAAAAGCAACACACTCAAGTGCCCAAAAAAGTTTTCTTAGCCGCCAGTTTGAGTGAAGTCTTGTCCCAATCTATGCCCATCAAATACAAAGTTCCTGGCTGCCCTACGTTTTCGTGTATAATTGGGGACAAAACGATTAATAAATGCTTGATAGACTTAGGTGCGAGTATAAATTTGATTTCATACTCCGTGTACGAACAATTAGTCTTAGGAGAGCTCAAACCCGCAGAAGCTACGCATCAATTCGCTGATTGTTCCATTAAGAAGCTCGTGGGAGAATTCGAGGACGTGCTCATTCGAGTAGGGCAAATCATATTCCTTGTTGATTTTATCATTCTCGAAACACAACCTGTGACAAATCTCGTAAGTCAAATTCCACTGATTTTATGCCGGCCATTCTTAGGTACCTCAAATGCCTTAATCAATTGTCGTAACGGATTAATGAAAATCTCTTCTAGAAACATGATGTTGGATCTCAACATTTTCAATATTGAAAGCAAATCGAATGAACCTCATGACCAAATGTTGGAGGTTAGTGCCATTTACGAAAACTTCGAAAATGAAACACTTAATCTTAACGATGAACGCGAGGCCGAGTATGAAAAATTGTTTCACGAAATTCCCAACAAGATTAAACACACTATTCTTTTTGAATCGCTTCCAGTTGAGTCCGAATCTCAACCTGATTCTTCGATTGAGAAACTCCCAAGTTGGACCCCAAACCACTTTCCGATCACCTTAAGTACGCATACTTAGGTGATAACAAAACGTTTCCCGTCATAATTTCCGCATCTCTCTCTCTCTTGATCAAGAAACCTCGTTACTCTACATTCTTTCGGAAAATAGAGAAGCAATTGGATGGTCATCTCCGATATAAAGGGAATTAGTCCCGCTCTTATTCAACATTGCATCCATTTAATCGATGATGCCAAGCCTATTTGAGACGCGCAAGAAAGGCTTAATCCAAAAATGAAAGATGCAGTGTGTGATGAAATTATTAAACTTCTCGACGACGGAACCGTTTACCCAATCTTTGATAGTTCATGGGTTAGTCCAATTCACATTGTATCAAAAAAGTCTGGGAAAACGGTTGTCAAGAACGATTCAGACGAACTTATTCCAACTCGTACTCAAACGGGTTGGTTTGTTTGCATTGATTGTCGAAAAATAAATGCTGCAACACGTAAGGATCACTTCCCTCTTCATTTCGTTGACCAACGTTTAGCCAGCAATGAATTCTATTGCTTCCTTGATGGTTATTCCGGCTATAACCAAATTCCAATCGCTCCCGAAGATCAAGAGAAAAAAACTTTAACGTGTCCATTCGGTACCTTTGCTTATCGACGTATGCCATTTGCACTTTATAACGCTCCTACTACTTCCCAACGATGCATGGTTGGCATATTTTCCGACATGATTGAATTCTTTTTAGAACTTTTCATGGACAATTTCTCTATCTTTGGCGATTCTTTTTTCGATTGCTTACATCATCTCGAGTTGGTTCTAAATCGATGCAAAGAAAAGCATTTGACTTTGAATTGGAAAAAAATGTCACTTTATGGTCAAACAAGGCATAGTTCTTGGACATATTATCTCAAATAAAGATATCGAGGTAGATTAAGCGAAAATTGACGTTTGCAAACCTACTCATTCCTAAATCCGTTAAGGACATTCGACCATTTCTAGGATACGTTGGCTTTTACCGATGCTTTGTGAAGACTTTATGAAAATCGCTCGTCCTTTGACGACTCTTCTTGGAGAAGATGTTCCATTCGTATTCAAATTTGAGTGTATCTCTTCTTTTGAACGTCTCAAAAACAAACTCATTTCTGTTCCAATCATTTGTGCATCCAATTCAAATATTCCTTTCAAAATAATGTGTGACGCTTCTAACTTTGCGGTTGGTGCTGTCTTAGGACAACGCATCAACAAAATCCGTATGCCATTTACTACGCGGGTATGACTTTGAACGACGCTTAACTCAACTATACAACAACCAAAAAAGAGCTTCTAGTTGTCGTTTTTCGCTCGAAAAAATTCTACCTTACTTGATAGGTTCACGCATTACTGTGTACATAGACCACTCTGCGTTTCGATATCTCTTCGCTAAAAAGAATGCTAAATCCCGTTTGATTCGTTGGATCGTTTTACTTCAAGAATTCGACCTTACAATCAAAGACAAAAAAGGATCTGATAATGTCATCGTCGATCACTTATCTTGTCTTCCAAATGCACCATCTTCTTTGCCAATCAATGAAAACTTCCTTGAATAATTCCTACTTAGTCACTAAAGAAAATCCCTCATCTTGGTCCAAACAGGACAAATACAGATTCATGTTCCAAATGAAATATTTCTATTGGGACGATCCATACTTGTTCAAATATTATCCCGACCAAATCATCCGACGTTGCATTCCGGATAATGAGATCAGAAGTGTTCATTCGTTTTACCATGATCAAGCGTGCGGTGGACAATTTGGTCCTCAAAAAACTGCGGAAAAGGTGCTTCGGTGTGGTTTCTATCGGCCTTCTCTTTTAAAAGACTCATTTTAATTTTGCAAAACTTGCGATCGATGTCAAATACTTGGACAAATTTCTCGATGAGATATGATGCCTCTAAACCCCATTCTTACAATTGAAATCTTTGATGTTTGGGGTATCGATTTTATGGTACATTTTCCCAATTCTTTTAGAACTCGTATTTGCTTCTCGCTGTCGATTACGTCTCAAAATGGGTCGAAGCCATTCCTTGAAAAATCAACAACCATAGAATTGTTGTAAAATTTCTCAAAGAAAACATCTTTTCAAGGTTCGGCACACCTCGCACAATAATCAGTGATAACGGAACACATTTTTGCAATCGATCTTTTGAAACATTAACGAAGAAATACTCGATAACCCATAAGTTGTCCACTCTATATCATTCTCAAACTTGTGGGCAATTTGAAGTTTCAAATCATCAAATAAAAAAAATCTTGGAGAAAACTGTCAACAAAAATAAAGGATGGGTCTCAAAAATTGACCGACGTACTTTAGGCTTACCATACTTCTTTTAAAACTAACCTTGGGGTGTCCCCATCTTGTTTAGTTTACGGTAAAGCTTGTCATTTACCCGTTGAAATCGAATACAAAGCGTTGTGGGAAATAAAGAACTTAAACTTTTTTGACCCTATTCTTGATTTTCATTTTTTTCAGTTTCATGGCATTTTTGAATTTTTATTTTCAATTTAACTTAGTAAAAAAAAAGAAATTCTCAAAATTTCTAAATCTCGAAAACATTTTCTTTTTAATATTTGGATTTATTTTTAAAGAAACACTATAGGATAAGTATAAGTTTTGGTTAATAAATTTAAATTTTTGAAAATTTATTTATCTTAACAAAAATAAAAATGAAGTTTGATTATAAATAACAATGGATTAACTAGTATATAGGAAGGTTCATATGTGTTAATTATGAAGTATGTTCTAATTGAAAATCTTTGTTTAAAAAGGTGGTAAATTTAAAGTGAAGGATATAACAATTTTATCTTCTAAGTTAAAATGTGCTAAGATGATTTTGCAAAACTCCTTCTTTCTAAAAAAAACTTTTGTATATATGTATATATTTTTAACACCTAGAGTCACTGTAACGCCCCACCCCGAGACCCACCTTAGCAAAGAGAATTAAGAAGTAATTCCGTCTACTAAAGTGGAGAATAGGGCTAGTTAAGGGCGACCATCTATAATTTTGTCTTAAACATCCATTGAATACGTCGATAAATGCATTATAATTTTTCAACTCAAGTGGATCGACATACCCAGTAAATGCTTAATCAAAAACAATAGGTGGCTAGCGGATCTATCAGAACAAAATACAATAACTGAATGTAAATCACATCACAGAACAGTAACCAACATCATATATATACATATACACTGATACACGTTCGGTACAATACAATATGAATACAATAAAGGTGGTGCACGACCACACCCTATACATCGAATCAAATGTAAAAGCATCAGAGTATGCGGAAGAAATAAACTACTCAACCAAAAGAAGAGCTATTATCCAACATCAACTTCAAGCTAAGGCCAATAGATGATACCTGAAACAACTCGGTCTGACCCGAGTGAAAACACACGGGTCAGGCTAGCTAAAATCATCAGTTAAACAGAATAATCGATGAGGATAATTAGGTGAAAGCTACGGTATCCTTTTTCATAAAGGATGCCATCCCCTAAATAGGGTTTCAACATCATAAGAAAGGACAACATCTCTTCTTGGCAAGTAAGGGAGATAATGATGATAAAGTCATACTTAAGTGGCATAACAGATACTTAAGCAAATGGAACAACGCCGAACAAAATTTTAAAGATAAGATTCAATAAACATCGCTTTCGCCTCATATCATCAGCGGTATAAAAAAATATGGATAATAACTTCAAATGAATAAATTATCTTCTTAGAAATGCTCGTCAATATAACAATACATCAAAGGTACATATCCTTCATACATAGAATAAAATGCATATGGATGTGCCTCATCTTATAGGGTTATCTCAATGATCATTCAAGGAAATATAAAACCCAATCATAAAAGAAGCATTATACTTATTCATACCTCATCTCATCGGTATGAATATAGATACATCTCAAATCCATCACTAAAACTCATCATAAAAGATTCTTCATAATCATTTATACCTCATCTCATTGGTATAAATTTATAAATACATCTCAACTCCATCGTAATGTCAAGTAGTCAATAAAATTGTCAAATCATCGATCCGTAATGCAAATAATGGTATAAATATAAATATATCTTAAATCTATTATCAAGACTCATCATAAAAGCATTACCACAATTTATCTTGATAGAGCCCAGAAAGAATCCAAAACATCATATTCGAAATCACAAATAAAACCATGTATGTCAATAAGCCTTTTTCTTACATAAGACTATACTAAAGCATCATCATCAAAACAGTGAAAACGAAACATCTAAACTTCATGGAAAACAGCACGTGCATTTACATCTTGACTAGTACTACCATTATTTGGTACCATTCATCGTGATGACTTGGGGTCACATAACATCATAACATCGTGATCATCTTGATTGACTATAGTCGGAAACATCTTGATGACACCCAGTCACAAAAAGCCGAGTAATAACATCGTGATGATTGGAGTCGAGTAATAACTTCATGAACATCGTGATGACTCCAATCGAGCACTCGGTCTGTAGCACTAGTAACATCATGAATGTGTCTCAACTTCTCGAATAGAAATCCAATAGGCGTCAACGTACGTCTCATACCATACGTTTGTACCTATTGGTTTACTAATCGTTAGTCGATACCACATTAGAAAACCATCATAAAGCATCATCAAATAAACACTGCCTCATCTCATCGGCGAGTGTAAGATACCTAACTCGTCTTATCTCATACTTGGACGAATTTTAAGTGACATCGAGACTTGTCTCATTTCATCGACAAATAAAAATTCATCATAAATATCGAAATCATCATCAGTCCATCATAACAACTTGCCTCATCTCCTGGGCAAGTAAAAGAACATCGTGATGGTTATTTCTAACCATAGTTGCAAATTAAAACTTAACATCAATATTGCCTCATTTCATCGGCCATCACAAAATGCATCTAGATTGGTTCGTCGTCGAATGTACTCAAAGAGTAATTCTCAAACCAATAATCTTCACCAAAATTTGGTAACTTTTAAATCAATTCAAAATAACACTTCAAATTGGTTTCGATGAAAACCGTTCTCGAAAACAATGAAAACTAAGAGGGATATCCCAAAACCGATAACTTGAATTCAATACGAATTCAATTCAATTTTAACCCAAAATCAATTCAAAATCCATTTAAAATTTGAATTTAAAATTCTCCAAATATAGATAGCCTATTTATAGGCATCATAGCTCTGAAAATATCTCAAAAACATCATTAAAACCGAAGAGAATGAAAGCAAAACGAGCTAATACAATTCTAAGGTCAACGATTGTTGTTGCTGTTATTTTGCTCTCAGGACAGCAACATACAACCATAATTTCAACGCAACGAACTTCAAAATTCCAGAAAACACAATGAATGAAACTTGTAACACACGACCTAAGCTTTCCGGAACATCTAAAATTAACAAAATCGGTTAAGAAACGAAGAAGCTATGACCAACTTCGTTTTAGCCTCAAGCGCAGAGCAATTATTGGTTTTGCTCTCGGGATAACAGTATAAAAATTCAATTTTGACATATCTAACCTTAAAATTACAGAAAAATCAATACATGAAAGTTTTAGTACATGACTTAAGCTTTCCGAAACATCCAAAATTATCAAAATCGGTTAAGAAATGAATGAGTTATGGCCAAAATAATTTCTCAGACTTGTGATTGTTGTTGCTGTCATTTGCTCTCGAGATATCAACAAACAAGCACGATTTTGTTCCATTAAACCTCAAATTTTAGAAAAATCAAAACATAAAACTTGCAACTTTTTGTCAGGGCTTTCCGGAACATCCAAAATTATGAAATTTGGATAAGAAATGAATGAGTTATGGTCAAAATAAATCCTCAGATTTTATGATTGTTGTTGCTGTCATTTGCTCTCGGGACAGCAACAAACAAGGACGATTTTGATCAAGCAAACTTCAAAATTTTAAAAATCTTAAAACATGAAACTTTTAGAACTTTGTCTGCGCTTTCCAGAACATCAAAATTTATGGAATTTGGATAAAATATGAAAAGGTTATGGCCAAAACAATGTGGCAATAGAAAACAGAAAATAACAAAGACGAAATGCAATCTTATTAATACGAAAATTCAACTCAAATCCTTATTTTTGGCTAGCATTTGTAAGATTTTACACTTATCAATTGATTTTCAGTGAATACGTAAGGATTTGCAAGCAAGATTGAACCTTTAGCATAAGATTGGAGCCCTAAACATCTGAAAATAGAAAAAAACAATACATGCAAAGAAGAAATTGATCAAAACAAAATTTACTAAACAATTCTAGGGTTTTAGATGGATTCTAAGATAGAACAGGTTGGAGATTACCTTCTTTTATGATTTTAACTTGAATTAGGCTTTTAAATTTGCAAAGATTGAGCTTTGAATATTAAATTTTGAAGAGGGTAGCTATTGTTTTGTACTTTGAAGCTTTTTCTTTTCTGATTTAGGTTTTACTGTAATGAGTTTTGAGAGAAAAGGTACATACTTTATTAGAAAACTCTAGAATTTGGGTTATTGGATGCTTACTATACCCAGTTAGTCCATTCTCATACTTAGAAAATTATTTAAGCTAATATACATAGGTTTTATACCATTTTTAGCATTACTTTCTCATATTAACTTCTTTTCAAATGAGACAAAATGCATTCTTCGTATTTTAACAACGTGAACATGATTAACACAATATTTTTTTTTTGTACTTAAAAATATTATTTTTCCCATTAAACTTTTAATTTACACAATATTTGACGATATTGTTATTTTTTGACCAAAAAAGACAATTTTAAACAATCTGAGTCAAATAAAAATTATTTATTAACTCAAATAAGTGTATTAAAAGTTTTAATACTTTTTAAAATATTACAACACTAATTTCAATCATTAATACACTTCGAAAAATACATTTTCTTCTCATTTGCCCTTTTTATTCTCTAAAAAAGGCTATTATTGGAATAAAATTCAAATACTTTCCATTTTGACTCAATAAATAACTAACATCGTTTATTTTCAACCCACTTTCACAAATAAAATATTCTATGCTTATTTTCACTCATTTATATATATTCCAACCATCAATATGTTGAAATAACATCTTATGAGATAAATTAACTCACGTAAATTAAAAACCCAAATTTTATTCATTAAAACATTGTTTATATAAAATAAACAATATTAACTCAAATTTCATTCCTCCAATTCATTTATAATCACAATATTAAATTATTATTTGCATTATAATTTAATATTAATGGTAATCACCAAAATTCGGGTTGTTACAGACTCCCCTCCATAGCAAAATTGCGTCCTCGCAATTTTTGGAGGAAATAGCTGTAAACAACACTATCGATACAATCATCGAAGGATAAGGACAAGCTCGAATTCCAAACCATTCATACTCTCAATATAGAATGGTAGAAAGAAACAAAGAAAAACTCACTTGGTTAATTCAATGGCCCATCATATGCTAATATAATGATTAGCAAACCATCGAATTTTCCAAGAAACTCGAAAGAATTTCAAAGATCTCCTGTCTCGAATTAAAACTCAATAAATTGCTCAACAAGTAATCAATTGAAAATGATTGATTACTTAAAGTCCTATGAATAGAGTCGGGATCAAACTCACTTAGACCCAAACACCAAGCAATAAAGAAGATCATCAATAAGATTTTCCACATAAATATATGGAAAGAACATCCTCATAACAGGGTAGACACAATAGACAAGATTGATAAATCACAAGACGGCTTCTCACAAGGCTGCCAACTCGAACGACCGCAAAAAATGCATGTCGTTAATAATAGCTCAAAGATAGAATATTCTCAAGAATAAGGATATAAGCTCGAATTATCTTTTAATCCGAGATATTTAGAATTTTTAAATCTCAACATCTTTTAAATTTTAAATCTCAATTTTCAACATTTGAAAATTTTCAAACTTTTTACTATATTACTTAGTAGGTAATTTAAAACTCAAATTAAAAGTCCAAATTTCTTCTCTTACTTAAAAATTAATTTCCATAGAAATTTGTAAATCCATAATAATATTCCACAAAATAAATTAAGGGTTTAAATTCTCTTTACTCTTTTTATTAAACCACTTAAGTAGTTTTAAAACAATCTTCAAATTCTCTTATAACTCTTCTCTTAAAACATCCAATGTATATAATATGGATTCTAAAATCTCAAAATATACTTTCAATAAAGCACGACTCAAAAATAATCTCATTTATATTCTCATCTTTATAATTTAAAAATAAATAAATAAATAGCATTGCCTCGCCATTGAGTCTCTAATAAATAAATATATCTGTTGGCTGCAGAGTTGACCGAACGATCAAAACTGCCTTGCCACTCTATTACTGGTCTCTAAAATCAATGGCTGCAATTACCATTCAAAAATAAATTTAATATTTAATCTCAAAATATTATTTTTAAAATCTCAATTTTTAAAATACAAACCATCGTGTATGATTGCCTCATCATAGCATTTAGGAGATTCCTATCGATAACGTTGATCAGGCGTATCGACCAGAACTCTTAACTACTCGATGGATAACCCAACACTCTCATGTTATTTCTATGAAAGAGTACTACTCATATAAATATATTCTCAAAACATTCTTTGATTTTTAAAATATCTCAAAACTACAATTTCTCTTTTTAAAACTCATATATATAGCTTCAAAAACTCAAACCAAAGAACATTAAGAGAATGCATCGAGATATTCCTAGAATACACGATTCTCAAAATCAACAGAAGGAGATAAAGTGTTAGTCAATCTTATAATATCATGATCCACTCCTAAAAGTCATCAAGATACAGGATAAGCAAGATATTCTTCTCGAAGGAGAAGAAGCACACAAACAACAAATCATTACTTCAAACAAAGTAATGCTACAAAGGATAACACCCATTGAGTATCTGAAAAGGATAACTCAAAGAAACTGAATGATAAACTCAATCGAACTCAAACAATCTAGAAACTCACCTCATTCCTTAGTGGATGTCCTAGTGGAAGGATAGCCGAAGGCTAAAAGCCAGGAATTAGGTTACCTCAACACTCGATTGCCAGATTGGATGTCAAATCCAAATGGAATAAAAAAAACTCAACATGGTCATCATGACTGGAATTTGAGATATATCATCAACATATTGATACTCAAGAGTGAATACAGAAACTTCAGAATCATTATTAACATTCTAAAATGATAAAAATAATAAACCAATCAAATTAGGATGCCTAAATAAATATAGGATCCTATAACAACAAAAGGATCAGACTTTATATCAAATAAGTCAATCTATCTCAAATCAAATACATCTCATGATAGTGAGTAATGATCAAATACTCACTAAAGAAACATCAAATAAAAAAAATCTCCGAATTCCCACAATGGGCCAATCGTTGTGGATCCCTTCAATAGGATTCACAACTCTCAAAGGAATGCAACAAGAATGCTCAAAGAAATCAATTAGCTCTATCAATACAAATTCAATCGTATCGACAGAAAAAGAATAGAATAATCCCAAATAAGATTTTATAGAAGATAAGATGACATCAAACTCTATTATGGAATACTACAGAATACAATATATCTATATTCCTAGATATATTCCATCTCAACAATCCTAAAACTCGAAAAAGAATCAAAGCTCGATTCGAAAGCAAGCTCGAATAAAGGACAAAGATTCACCCGTATTGTACTTCGATGTATCATGATATACATACTGTTCTGTATTTATTCTACTTTGTTCTGACCTGGCTCTGATACCAAGCTGTAACGCCCCACCCCGAGACCCACCTTAGCAAAGAGAATTAAGAAGTAATTCCGTCTACTAAAACGGAGAATAGGGTTAGTTAAGGGCGACCATCTATAATTTTGTCTTAAACATCCATTGAATACGTCGATAAATGCATTATAATTTTTCAACTCAAGTGGATCGACATACCCAGTAAATGCTTAATCCAAAAGTATAGGTGGCTAGCGGATCTATCAGAACAAAATACAATAACTGAATGTAAATCACATCACAGAACAGTAACCAACATCATATATATATACATATACACTGATACACGTTCGGTACAATACAATATGAATACAATAAAGGTGGTGCACGACCACACCCTATACATCGAATCAAATGTGAAAGCATCAGAGTATGCAGAAGAAATAAACTACTCAACCAAAAGAAGAGCTATTATCCAACATCAACTTCAAGCTAAAGCCAATAGATGATACCTGAAACAACTCGGTCTGACCCGAGTGAAAACACACGGGTCAGGCTAGCTAAAATCATCAGTTAAACAGAATAATCGATGAGGATAATTAGGTGAAAGCTACGGTATCCTTTTTCATAAAGGATGCCATGCCCTAAATAGGGTTTCAACATCATAAGAAAGGACAACATCTCTTCTTGGCAAGTAAGGGAGATAATGATGATAAAGTCATACTTAAGTGGCATAACAGATACTTAAGAAAATGGAACATCGCCGAACAAAATTTTAAAGATAAGATTCAATAAACATCGCTTTCGTCTCATATCATCAGCGGTATAAAAAAATATGGATAACGACTTCAAATGAATAAATTATCTTCTTAGAAGTGCTCGTCAATATAACAATACATCGAAGGTACATATCCTTCATACATAGAATAAAACGCATATGGATGTGCCTCATCTTATAGGGTTATCTCGATGATCATTTAAGGAAATATAAAACCCAATCATAAAAGAAGCATTATACTTATTCATACCTCATCTCATCGGTATGAATATAGATACATCTCAAATCCATCACTAAAACTCATCATAAAAGATTCTTTATAATCATTTATACCTCATCTCATTGGTATAGATTTATAAATACATCTCAACTCCATCGTAACGTCAAGTAGTCAATAAAATTGTCAAATCATCGATCCATAATGCAAATAATGGTATAAATATAAATATATCTTAAATCTATTATCAAAACTCATCATAAAAGCATTACCATAATTTATCTTGATAGAGCCCAGAAAGAATCCAAAACATCATATTCGAAATCACAAATAAAACCATTTATGTCAATAAGCCTTTTTCTTACATAAGGCTATACTAAAGCATCATCATCAAAACAGTGAAAACGAAACATCTAAACTTCATGGAAAACAGCACGTGCATTTACATCTTGACTAGTACTACCATTATTTGGTACCATTCATCGTGATGACTTGGGGTCACATAACATCATAACATCGTGATCATCTTGATTGACTATAGTCGGAAATATCTTAATGACACCCAGTCACAAAAACCCGAATAATAACATCGTGATGATTGGAGTCGAGTAATAACTTCATGAACATCGTGATGACTCCAATCGAGTACTCGGTCTGTAGCACTAGTAACATCGTGAATGTGTCTCAACTTCTCGAATAGGAATCCAATAGGCGTCAACGTACGTCTCATACCATACGTTTGTACCTATTGGTTTACTAATCGTTAGTCGATGCCACATTAGAAAACCATCATAAAACATCATCAAATAAACACTGCCTCATCTCATCGGCTAGTGTAAGATACCTAACTCGTCTTATCTCATACTTGGACGAATTTTAAGTGACATCGAGACTTGTCTCATTTCATCAACAAGTAAAAATTCATCATAAATATCGAAATCATCGTCAGTCCATCATAACAACTTGCCTCGTCTCCTAGGCAAGTAAAAGAACATCGTGATGGTTATTTCTAACCATAGTTGGAAATTAAAACTTAACATCAATATTGCCTCATTTCATCGGCCATCACAAAATGCATCTAGATTGGTTCGTCGTCGAATGTACTCAAAGAGTAATTCTCAAACCAATAATCTTCACCAAAATTTGGTAACTTTTAAATCAATTCAAAATAACACTTCAAATTGGTTTCAATGAAAACCGTGCTCGAAAACAATGAAAACTAAGAGGGATATCTCAAAACCGATAACTTGAATTCAATACGAATTCAATTCAATTTTAACCCAAAAACAATTCAAATTCCATTTAAAATTTGAATTTAAAATTCTCCAAATATAGATAGCCTATTGATAGGCATCATATCTCTGAAAATATCTCAAAAACATCATTAAAACTGAAGAGAATGAAAGAAAAACGAGCTAATACAATTCTAAGGTCATCGATTGTTGTTGCTGTTATTTTGCTCTCAGGACATCAACATACAACCATAATTTCAACGAAACGAACTTCAAAATTCCAGAAAACACAATTAATGAAACCTATAACACACGACCTAAGCTTTCCGGAACATCTAAATTTAACAAAATCGGTTAAGAAACGAAGAAGCTATGGCCAACTTCGTTTCAGCCTCAAGCGCAGAGCAATTATTGGTTTTGCTCTCGGGATAACAGTATAAAAATTCAATTTTGACATATCTAACCTTAAAATTACAGAAAAATCAATACATGAAAGTTTTAGTACATGACTTAAGCTTTCCGAAACATCCAAAATTATCAAAATCGGTTAAGAAACGAATGAGTTATGGCCAAAATAATTTCTCAGACTTGTGATTGTTGTTGCTGTCATTTGCTCTCGGGATAGCAAAAAATAAGCACGATTTTGTTCCATTAAACCTCAAATTTTAGAAAAATCAAAACAAAAAACTTGCAACTCTTTGTCTTGGATTTCTGAAACATCCAAAATTATGAAATTTGGATAAGAAATGAATGAGTTATGGTCAAAATAAATCCTCAGATTTTATGATTGTTGTTGCTGTCATTTGCTCTCGGGACAGCAACAAACAAGGATGATTTTGACCAAGCAAACTTCAAAATTTTAAAAATCTTAAAACATGAAACTTTTAGCACTTTGTCTGCGCTTTACAGAACATCAAAATTTATGAAATTTGGATAAAATATGAAAAAGTTATGGCCAAAACAATGTGGCAACAGAAAACAGAAAATAACAAAGACGAAACGCAATCTTATTAATACGAAAATTCAACTCAAAACCTTAGTTTTGGCTAGCATTTGTAAGCTTTTACACTTACCAATTGATTTTCAGTGAATACGTAAGGATTTGCAAGCAAGATTGAACCTTTTGCATAAGATTGGAGCCCTAAACATCTGAAAATAGAAAAACAATACATGCAAAGAAGAAATTGATCAATAAAAATTTACTAAACAATTCTAGGGTTTTAGATGGATTCTAAGATAGAAAAGGTTGGAGATTACCTTCTTTTATGATTTTAACTTGAATTAGGCTTTTAAATTTGCAAAGATTAAGCTTTGAAGATTAAATTTTGAAGAGGGTAGCCATTGTTTTGTACTTTGAAGCCTTTTCTTTTCTGATTTTGGTTTTACTGTAATGAATTTTGAGAGAAAATGTACATACTTTATTAGAAAACTCTAGAATTTGGGTTATTGGATGCTTACTATACCCAGTTAGTCCATTCTCATACCTAGAAAATTATTTAGGCTAATATACATAGGTTTTATACCATTTTTAGCATTACTTTCTCATATTAACTTCTTTTTACATGAGACAAAATGCATTCTTCATATTTTAACAACGTGAACATGATTAACACAATTTTTTTTTTGTACTTAAAAATATTATTTTCCCATTAAAGTTTTAATTTACACAATATTTGACGATATTGTTATTTTTAGACCAAAAAAACAATTTTAAACAATCTGAGTCAAATACAAATTATTTATTAACTCAAATAAGTGTATTAAAAGTTTTAATACTTTTTAAAATATTACAATACTAATTTCAATCGTTAATACACTTCGAAAAATACATTTTCTTCTCATTTGCCCTTTTTATTCTCTAAAAAAGACTATTATTGGAATAAAATTCAAATACTTCCCATTTTGACTCAGTAAATAACTAACATCGTTTATTTTCAACCCACTTTCACAAATAAAGTATTCTATGCTTATTTTCACTCATTTATATTTATTCCAACCATCAATATGTTGAAATAACATCTTGTGAGATAAATTAACTCACATAAATTAAAAACCCAAGTTTTATTCATTAAAACATTGTTTATATAAAATAAACAATATTAACTCAAATTTCATTCCTCCAATTCATTTATAATCACAATATTAAATTATTATTTGCATTATAATTTAATATTAATGGTAATCTCCAAAATTCGGGTTGTTACAGTCACGTGTTCACAATTGTGTGTTCACTCGCCATGCTCTGTACCCTTCTTACGTAAGCCCGAAAGGCAGTGTACGATCGGTATATCTGGCCTCCGTTTACCAGAGTTAGGTGTATGTATATAAAAATTCTTTTTAACAACGCCTATAGTCGATAAATGTAACGACCACATTTTGGAAGGTTTAAATCGACAATAATCCACACATATCCAACTTAAACAATCCGAAACGTAGATAATCAATGGGGTTGAATAAGAAAAATAAGAAGATAAGAAGAAAACATAATACAGAATCTCACAGTAGAAACGATAAAATATAATAATCAAATGAAAATTCAAAAGCTGTTTACTATACATCTGATCATAATCTATACATATTTATCAGAGTTATATTTATACATCAGGTATAAATAATCAATATAGCAGAATAGCATGATGCAGGGGATAATAATAATAGTAATATATCAAAACTCCGTCTTCGTCCTTCATAGAATAGTCTTCAACACGCTGAAAAAACTCTAGACTTACCCAAGCGTAACGAAAAGGAAAACACTCGAGTCAGGACTAGAATACTCTTGTGTTAGTCAAATCAATATCACAAATATGAGAGCGATAACTTAAGAGATGTTACGGGATTTTTCAACTCCTAATGATCCGTTAAACTATTTATATAATAGTTTACGCTATAATAGAAAATGCCTATCAGTAAAATAAATATCAAAATAGCGTTAAGGCTTTACAGTGATCCACCTTAACAGATTTTTACAGTTTTAAACCAAAGTCGTAATGGGCTCATATATGGATAAATATGACAAGGCACGTGAGGCAATGCCCAAGGTAGGATTCTACCAGTTTACCCTTTCTGGCTGGTCATAACCCATCTATGGCCGACCGCGACAATCAATCCGAATGACAAATAATGTGCACCCATCGAATCCAAAATCACAATAATAATACGAGGGATCAACGCCGCTAGAGGTAGCTAACCTCAATGGCCAGACATATGCTCCTATTTACTCATTGTAATTATGACACGAATGTCAAGGTTATCCATCATCGTTCTCTTACTTCATTCCAGTAAACGTCGCCAATTCAACCACTACATTCTGGATATCATCCACTGTATACACAGTTGTCAAAGTGGTTCCAATATTGACAGAGAATATGCCATTAAGAGGCCCCGGTCTCTTTAACAAACAATCATCATTTTACACACCGCTTGGTTCTTTTACATTTCGAAAACAATTTGCATTTGATATCAAAATATCATATTCGTTTCCAAATCAAATTCATTTCTAAATCATCATATATTCGCTTTAAAATCAAATCCATTTCAAAATCATCATATATTCAAAATTATCAATTTTGTCCGATAAATCAATTTCGCTTCCAAAATTAAATTCGACTTCAATTTAGGCTATAATCTTCACTTTAACCTAGTTTATATTTAAATCCAAGATTTAAATATAAATAATTTACCCTTCAACCAGTTTGAATTTTTGAAAATAGTTTAAATAGTTTAAAATAATTAAATAGTTAAAAATAGTTCGATAGAAAATATCTGAATATTTCAATCGAGAATAATTTGAATATAAAAATGGTTTATATAGTAAAATAGTTTGAAAGATCATAATATTTTGAATATTTAAAGAATTTAGATTTTAAATCATTTATACTAAAATATTCCTTTTTAAAATAATTCCAAAGTCAAACCGGTCAACTTCCCAATTTCCTCACCAAATCAATTCCCAATTCCATTTCGATTTAATCGATTCAATTTCGATTTCAAGTCGAATAAATTTCAATTCCACACAAATTTCTTTCAACCCACAAATTACTTTCAATTTCAGTTTCCATTCCAAATTAGTTTAAATCTCAATTTCAAATGTATTTCCAATTCCAAATTAATTTTAATTCCAATTTCAAATTAACTTACATTCCAATTTCAAATTAATTTAAATCCCAATTTCAAATTAATTTAAATTCCAATTTCAAATTTATTTCCAATTCCAAATTTGATTTCAAAATACCGATTTAAAAACTTAAACAAAATTTACTTTCAATACCAAATTTTTAAATTCAAATTTTCAATTGTAATTCGATTCCAAACTCAAACTTTGAAATATCATTTCATATCATTTTTTTTATAAATATTCAAAGTTTGAATAAAAGCCAATCCTTTAAAACAAATCCATTTCTGAAATTTATGACATATTCCGTTTATAACTTAAAATTTAAACTTCGATTAATTTAAAACAAATCTTGTTTATCAAGTTTAATTCTAATATCTCGAGTTCCATTTCAAAATAATTCAATTTCCATAAATTTGATTTTATTCTTGAAGTCAATTCATTTAAATAATTTCAAAACAACTTTTAAAATCATTTAATTTAACCAACCTGGTGTCCGTATATAATTTTCTAACCTATGGCCAAGTGGATAACTATTTCAATTTAATTTCAAGAATGGATATGTATCATTTAAATCCAAATAGGTGTCATAGGTATATATCATTTCAATCTATTTCTTAATTTATTCGAAATAATTCAATTTACAGTTTTATACACTGTAAATAATATACCAGGTGATAATATGATATATAAATAAACATCCAAACATCCAAAATATCAATCAATAGCAGCCATCTCAACCAATCATCCAAACAATCAATATTCACACTGGTCAACCAATTTTCGATAAATCGGGAATTTTACTAGCAGTTAAAAACCCTAAATCAATTTTTAACTGTCAAAACTAAATTTTATCAATTTATTTGGATGTCAATTAAATGTCAAATTAAATTTATCCAACAACCTTCAATCAATTCTAATTATTTGACGATATAAATTTTCTATCATAAGATATAATAGTCAAACGTGAGCGTTAAAAACACTCACCTTTTACTTGAAGCTGAAAATATTCCGGCTTCAAATAAAATTCCACTCCACGTCGAAGACGACTTCAATATGATCCCTGCAAAATTTCTCACCCAAATCGGACCACATATGAGAAAAACACAAATCTTATTTATACACAATATAACAAGAAAAAATCAGCTTAAATAAGATAATGATAACCAGATATCTCACCTAACCCCAATCTGTCCATCAACGAACGCTTCTTCTCCTAGGCACACGTTCGAGTTCGTTCATCAACGTCAATCCACCGTCGACACCTCCAAATTGACGCGACAACTCCACTTCCAATCGCATGCGCGCTGCACTATAACTGCCGTCGCCTCGTCCCACAGCAGCGCGAAACCCAGAACGTCACACCGTTACTACCGTCGAATCACGCGCGACGTGCCTCCGTTCAAGCCATAAATTCGTCGCTCCTGACACCATCATCCACCGTACCTCCGGTTGCTCGACCCTCTTCCATCGCGGCACGCAATTCTCGAATTCAATTTGGTTTTTTTTATCGGCATTTTTTTATCGGCTGTGGGTGGGATTTTTTATTTATTTTGTAATTCGATCGGCTGTAGTTAAAAGAGGGAGGAGATAAAAAGGGATAAGGAGTGAGATACGACAAAGAAAAGGGGATGTGGATTAGACTCGTTCGAATAAGGGTGTTTGGATTATATATATATTATTATTTAAATTAGAAAATATCTAGCCTAAGGCGTCCGAATTTGCTCGAGCTCGAAACAAAGCATGCCGTCTGGCATTTATAATGGTTTACCCCCATTCCGAACGCAATGGAAATAGTCTGAGACCTAATTCGATCGTGTGCAGAAGATAGCTTTTCAAAGTGGATTATTTAATTAAATTCAAAATTAAATTTCTACGCATTCCAAGCTCGCACGGCCAAATAACAAGTCCGATCGTTACGAAACTTGAAATCCTATAAAAATTCGCCATTTCGGATCCGATGAAACCGGTTTCGTCGAAATCAGAGACAGTGGCCAAAAATAGATATTTTTACTCGTCGATTAAAATATAAAATTTCAAATTTAAATTATTCACATTTAAATCAAAATTTAAATGCTAACCATCTTCATTCATATTTAAATCAATTTAAATCAATTTTCAAAGCCATTTCAATTCTCGTTAATTCCTGGATTCAATTATTCAAATAATCTCCAATATTCAATTCAAACAAATTAAATTACCCAATAAATCAATATTAACAAATCATTATATTGGTTTATACCCATATTTATCCAATAATTTTATTATATTTAATAACTTACAATAGTCAAAAGAACTGGCCGTTACATACTCCCCCACCCAAAACTTTTCGTCCTCGAAAAGGCGTTAAGCAAAGAATTTAACATATAATAGATTTTATTCAAATAATCACTTTTAACTTTAAAATATTATTAGAAAATCTTTACTGCGCTTTTATTACGCCATTTCGATATCGGTTTACAGAAAATATAACTTATATATAAAAACAAGTTATAAAAATTTTAAGATTTCAAAAAATTTTCTAACTCCCGGATATACAGAAAATTTCGGTAGAGTCTCCTTTGCGCGGCTCGATCGGAAATTTTTTACAATTCAATATATAACACAAATATAACCAATATATATCAAATATACATCTCATCTCAATGATGAGACATCCCGAAGGGCAAAAATATAAAATCACGGTATGTAATCCGAGATACGTACCTTATTATTTATAATACAAGCGAGTTCGCTCGTATTAAGCAAGCAAAAGCATATAATAATCCACGTATATGTCCAACGGCCTTCTATGTACCTATCTCAACTCAACTTAAGACATTAGTTGCATATAATAGTATAAAAGCATATATAAGTCTAATAAAACCATATAATATGGATTTTTGAATCCAAACAACACAAACAATCACAAGTACATAAACATACAACAATCATATGCAATTAAAACGGTAATAACAATGGTTTGCAACAAAAGAAACCATCCAACTATCCATATCCATCCAATTAATCCAATTTAATTTATAACCATGTGAATAGTATTATCTAATGTCAACTTTTAATTTATTCCATTCATTCCTTATTAACATTCACTTCATTAACAGTTTAATCAATTCAATTCAATTTATTGCGTTCAAGAAACTTTTATTCAATTAGATTCAGGTTCAGTTGATTTTTCATTCAGTTTATTTACTTCGAATTAGTTTGCATGTACTAATCAACATTAATGGATTTACATTCTATTTATTTGTACTCATTTATAGTTACATTCATTTTTCTTTCTTCACTTCCACTATTTTATTTCAATAATACATATAATTAACTACGCTTAAGTAAATTAATTCCATACCACATACCATATATTTTAAGTTGATTATCATTCACTTATTAATACTCATTTGCTAATCATACAATGGCTTTAAAATCAATTCATTTGCTTTTAATTTATTTACATCCAATAAATGTGGTTTCAATCCATTTTCTTTCATTCAATATTTATTGCATTCACGTCTGATTTATTTCAATTCAATATACTTACATTTAATCTCTTTGTTCCAATTTATTTACATTTGTTTCATCCACATTTAAAATTTAATTTACATTCCATTGATTTCTTTAAATTTATTAACATTCGTTGCAAATTCATTATTCAATTCAATTTGTGAAATTTCAATTTGTTTCACTTTTTATTTAACCTATTTCATATAAATTCATTCGTGAATCATTTATAAAATTATCCCACTTAACCATGCTTAAATTAAATTTATTTCCACTTAGTATATCTTTTTTATTATTATATACTAACATCATTTTATTATTATCTAAGTTTGTTATAAATATTTTATACAACACAGCTCACCTTTATTATTATTACTTCATATTTTAAGTCATTATTAATTCATCGATTCATTTCATTTATTCAACTTCATATTATTAATTTACCAAGGTAAAATTTATTTTATAATTTATTTTATAATTTAATTCATATTAATAACTTTCACTTTTTTCTTTTCTTTCACCATTAATTCATTCACCTTCTCTTAAGTCCACTTTAACTTATAATTTTTTTCAATAACTTATTTCATATTATATTAGTTAACATTCAAAATTTTAAGCTACTCAACTTTCAATTTAAATTCTCTTTTTCAACATTTAAATCAAACCCAATCACTCATACTAATTTTTCTTACATTCATTTATTTTATTTAATCTCCTTCACACTTAAATTACATTTCATTTTAAAAAAAATCAAGTACGTATTCATTTTTAATTCATTTTATAGATCAAATGAAATTAATCCACTTTACTAATTTATCTAATTTCATTTAATATCCAATTCAATTTTATTAAGTTAAATTTCAATTTATTTTAGTTTATTGCTCGTTTTATTTAATCTTATTGAAGTTAAACCCTTTTTTCTCTTATCATTCAAATTCAACAAATTTAGAATTGGTATTAGCTTAATATTCTCAAATCTATAAATTATACAATTTATTCATTCAAAATTTCATTTTATCTAATTCATTTTAAATGTAATTTTTTTAAGCTTTCAAGAGTTAAATATATCTTATTTACTTCACTTCACTAACTCAATTAATTTAACATTCCTTATGTTAATCAATTTATTTCATTTCTCCAATTCAATTTCTTTTATCTGCTTAATCAAAATGTTTAACCAATTTAAATTTGGTTTTATTTTCCTATTCCAATTTATAATTTAACACACTTCTTTCTCATCCATACTATTTTAAATTTACCAGTTATAAACTTATTCTACATATACTATTTTCAATTGTAAGTTCAAAACTATTTTCATATATTTATTAAATCATACTTAGAATATATTTTTCACAATCAAAACTTGTTTTAATCGTAAATAAATTTACTTTCGTAGGAATTCTCATTCGGAAACTTGAAAATGAATCTTGAGGATGCTGTAGTCATCCTTAGAATTATTTCCCAGCGACCAAAGCGAGTTTCATGCTTTATTTTCTTCAAAAATATTTTCAAATATTTTTCTAGTCAAAATTCTTCAAAATAGTATTAATATTAATTTTGAATGCATCGAAAATAATTTTGAAAACAAAAAGGATTTTAAGTTCTAAAATTCTCACTTTCTAAAATTCGTTCTATATATAAGCCATCTTATAATATACTTATACAAATTTCCTTAACCTATTATCAAAATATTTCATTAATTTACGACTTGATCATTTTAACCAAATTTTTTATTTTGATTGATTTTAATTCAACTTAATTATCAATGCTTTATAAAATAAATTTATAAAGTACCCGTTTTATTTTAATTCAATCAATAATCGATGATAATTAAATATCATCATCTACTAACAACAATTTCATTTAAAATTATCAATTTATATGTAAAATATACTTAGGTAAAATTATTTCATTTACCCGATTTAAAGCAATATTATGTCGACTTGCCTCGTTTAAGTGTTTAAAACCCCCATCGATGACACGGCGTCCCGCACATTGACCAGAATTCATAAACAACTCAACAGATAAGCAAACACAATATAAAACATTTTATAACACTAACAAGTACACTATCTCGTATATATATACACACAAACTGACTCATTCTAGGGTATTACTACCCTATCTCTAATGAGTCAAACCCCACAAAGCCAAGATTATCGCTAAACCTGGCTTTGATACCAACTGTGACGACCCACATTTTGGAAGGTTTAAATCGACAATAATCCACACATGTTCGACTTAAATAATCCGGAACCTAGATAATCAATGGGGTTAAATAAGAAAAATAAGAAGAGAAGAAGAAAATAAAATACAGAATCTCACAGCGGAAACGATAAAATATAACAATCAAATAAAAAGTCAAAACTTGTTTACTATACATTTGATCATAATCTATACATATTTATCAGAGTTATATTTATACATCAGGGATAAATAATCAATACAGAAGAATAACATGATGCAGGAGATAATAATAATAGTAATATAACAAAACTCCGTCTTCGTCCTCCAGAGAATAGTCTTCAATACGCTGAAAAAGCTCGGGACTGACCCGAGCGTAATGAAAAGGAAAACACTCGAGTCAGGACTAAAATACTCTTAAGTTAGTCAAATCAATATCACAAATATGAAAGCAATAACTTAAGAGATGTTACGGGATTTTTCAACTCCTAAGGATCCATTAAACTATTTATATATAATAGTTTACGCTATAATAGATAATGTCTATCAGTAAGATAAATATCTAAATAGCGTTAAGGCTTTACATTTGTAACAACCCGATATTTTCAACCATTCGCATCCACATATGTCGAACTTGAATTGCTCAAATTACCGAATTGTAGAATGAATTTGGCAAATCTCAGAATATACAGCAAATAAATAAATCACAGAATCATAGACACAGAGTAATATAATGCAGCGGAAGAAAGAGACAGTAGTTCATGAAGCTACTATATAAATACATCAGAGTTAAACAAGATACAACAGAAGTAACAAGATGATAATCACGCACAAAGCTGGATACAACACTGGAATCAACTGAATAACTGGAATTGAAATAGATAGCTGGATTTCAACCAAAGCTCCAGCTCCGAAGGTGAGTCTCTAATGTTGTATCACTCAGTCTGACCCAAGCGTAAAGTAAAAAACAAAACACTCGAGTTAGGACATACATACTTATACACTGTAAATAAATCAAGTGAACTGTAATATAAGGTACAAGTAACTTAAAGGATGATTGAGACTGCCCATCCTCTAAGGATCCGTTAAACTATTTCTATGTAGTAATATTTCGCTATTATAATAATGTCTATAGTAAAATAAACCGACTTTTAAATAACGTTACGGCTTTTCATTTTTCACCTTAACACGTAATAGTGTCAGTAGTCTATACAGTACTGTAATACCTCTTGATCGGGAGGCTACCAGAGGATACTCCATAGGAACGACACAAATCAAACTCGTACAAGGCGCGCTAGCGTAGGTGACACGACACAACTAGGCAATGCTAGGGAAGATATACCAATTGATATCCGAGCTGGTGGTAACGCATAGCCGTAGCTACCACCCACCTCGAGCCACGCCTCTAAATCAAAAATCAAAAGTGGCCACCAAATTGATCCAAAGTCAGAATATAACATCGAAGGAGTGTGTCCGATCAGAGGGGCTACCTCATTGTCCCGAGAATCGCTCCTGTTTTAGCCACCTTAAGCCAACACATGGGAGTCGGATCCATGTATATACCTCAAAGGAACGCCGCCATCATCCTACTCCATTTTGGAATCACCACGCGTACATGGTTGTTAAAGTGGTTTTCGGGATTCGCATAGAGTATGACAACTTCCGATCACTGTCTCTTTAACAACCAATCATTATTATAACCCATGGTATTTATTTCAAAATCATTTCTATTCCAAAACCATTTAAAATCAAATACCATTACTTTCCAAATAATATCATTTCAAAACAAAGTAATAGTATACCATCTAAATTCCAAAACCAAATCAATATATCATTTAAATGAAACCCAATTTCCAAATCATTGAATATTCCTTCTATTATAAAACTTGAAATATTTCTTTAAATCATCTTGAACCAAACCACTTTATAAAGTCATATTCTTAAATCTTCAATTTCAATAAGTTCAATTTTTTTTTATATTTAAAGACAATTCTTAGTTAAATACTATTTCCAATAATTTCATTTCCACAGCCATATCACTTTCAAGTTATAACAACTCTGAAACCAAACATTTTGAAACATATTTATTTAGACCATCTAAATTCAATGTTAATATCTTCCAAACAAGATTCATTTAACCCTTTAAATTCAATGTCAAATAATATTCATTTCAAAGTTCTAGCATTTATAAGTTTATACATTCAATTATAAACTTTCCAAAACATTGTATATTTCAAAACAACGGCATTTATAAAGCGTTGCGGTGGGTATATTTAGTATTATCAAAACATAGTTCAAATTCAGAATCTACAACATTTCAGAAACCCTATAATTTCTGTTATTCCATTTAAAACAATATATCTTCAATTTTCTCATTTTTACTTATCAAACTTACTCCACTTTTCAAAAAATTTATTTGGATATTACTTAACTTGTAAAATTTAGAAAATAACATTATTAATAGCAGGTAAATAGGCACAAGGAAGAAGTTGCAAAAAAAATTAGTCTCGGGGACAATTAGTTTGCTTTTTAGTCTGAATGACACTTTTTAGTGTAAATTGAAAATGATAGTTACAACTATCATTATGTGATTTGTACTAAAAAGTGTCCTTCAGCCTAAAAAACAAACTTCTTATACCTGAAACTAAAATTTCTCTAACTTTTTCCTTGAGCCTAAAAACCCCTATCAATAAATATCCAATTTAAATTAAACATCCGTATCGACCTCAAATTTTGGAATTTATTTTAATTAATAGTTAATGTAAATTTTGAATAAATTTTGGAATAAATTTAAAATTTTGAATATTTAATTTATATTTGAATTAGGATTTATAGTGAATAACAAGTAAAAAACATATAAAAATAAGGCAATATAAATAGAAACAAAAGAAGTAATAAAACTTTTACCAAATATAAAGCCAAATGGAATATTAATAAACTATGTGAAGTATTAAATAAATATATTAGAAATTTTTTTATCAACATGAAATGAAAAGGCTGCCAGGTAAGTATGGCAAGCGTAAACAAACAAAGTGACAAAACAAATGCAAAGATAAAGACAAAACAAAACAAAATACATTTTCCCAGTCAAAATAAAAGACAGCAAGAATACGTTCAAGTATTCAAACAAAAAGGAAGATAAGTGTGAAAGAAAGCAAAGTAAATATCTATGTGCAAATAAAAGGAGATATATATATCAGCTTAGTCAACAAGCATAAGCCTATTAAACAAGACAACAAATCAAAATTTTGTACTTGCAGATATCAAAATGGGAAAGTATGTAAACCAGGGAAACAACAAAAGAAGATATTAGTATAAACAAAGAAAGTAGTGGGCAATACAAACCTGTACATGCAGAAATAAAATAGTATAAGCATGATATTAGTAAGTCTAGGTAAAATAATTAACAAATGCAAACAAAATAATACATGCATGATAACAAATAGTATAAGTGATAGGTTGTAAAACTAATAGGACATGGCATTTAATGCCCATCTCCTCAGCACATTGATATATATCTTCTCAGCCGAGTAAAATAAGCAAAGCAAGACTTCAGCCAACAATTTGAAGCAAGCTATCAGCCTCTAAATAAAAAAAAAAGATCACTGACTTGATTTGCACAAACAAAATATCACCCTGTACAATACTATCGCCTGTGCAAGCATTTTTAGCCCTGTTTTGCATTGTTTAAACCCTACATCACATGTAGCTCTCTTTTTATACAAACTCTTCATGTCATTTGCTCCATCTTCCAAACTGAAGAAAAAAATGATAATAAACAAAACAAAATTTCAAGTCTGGGGAGCAAGCTCCAGATTCAACTTTAAATTCATGAAGTAAAGCAAGTAGCACAGATCGAACAAGCTAAAAACAAATCGTCAAAGATAAGAAGTATTACCAGAAATTTTGTTCAAAGCCTCTGTCATTGTTTTATGCTCTGCCTCTGTTTTTACAAGGTGAGTAACACTTTAAAAATTTAAGTATGTGAATTGTGGTTGCATGATAGAATCTGGAATGATATGCTTTACACATATATGCATACTTTTTCTGAGTATACATATGAATGTTTGGATGATTTGGTAAGATGTTCATCTCTGTTTTTTTTATCACAGAGATTAATTTAAATCCAAACTTCACTTCTTTCACCTGTGATCTCAGGTAGGTTTCAATCTTCAACAAATAGGTTAGTTAAGCATCATCTATGAATTAAATTTGGTTTTAAGTTAGTTTATAAAGAGTTAGACCCTGTAAACATTAGTTTTACAGTAAAAACAAAATTTGTGATAAAATAAACTATTTTAAATCATTGATTTGATTTTATATTTTAAGTAAACATATAAAGGTAGGATTTTTAAAACAAGAATGATAAATTTTAGGTAAGTATTCAGAGTGCAATTCGTAAAGGAACTAAAAATACGTTTTTATGAATATCTGATGATTCAACAAATGATTGAGGTTGAAATTGGTTGTGGAGATAGATTGTTGATTCAGGAATTTAGGAAAAATGTTGAAAAAAATTTCGAATGCAAGGAATGTTGGGGCGAATCATGAATAGGGTTTGTTCGAGTTTTTTGGGGGTCTGTATGTTCGTTGATTCCATCCCCGTGGGTTGACCGAGCTGTATGAAATTTTGGGTGAAGGAGGTATGGTGAGTAGCGAGGCCATGGCTGGAAGCTCGCGGCGACAGGTGATGGGTGTTGCGATGGCGAGGCGAGTTTGTGGTGGGTGTCTGGGTTCGAGGTTCTCGAGCTATGCTCGAGTTCGATCAAGAGCAGATATGGGTTATGATTCGATCTGAGGTTGTTGACGTAATCGAACACGACTTGCTGGAGGGATCGTCGATCGCCAGAAGTTCGTCGTGGGGCGGTGCACGTGCACGGTGAAGTCGCGTGTACCTGGGTTGTTCTGTTTTGTTGAAGAAGGAACTATTGATCTCGTAGTCATTCTAGCTCGTAAGTAATTCGTGCACGTTTTGATTCCAGGGGAGTGTTTTTGAGTTTGGATGCTTCAGTTTATATGAATTGGAAAGAATGGGTTTACCTGATGCTACTTATGCTTAGTAAAGCTTAAAAAAAAAGAAGAAAAAAGGGAGCAACGTACGTGATGTTATAGGGAACTCGAAGCAAGGAGGGCTCGGGTAGATGTTGAACAGGCTTCAAAGCCTGTTTTGATTTGAAATTTAAAAACTAAATTTAAATTTATAAACCAAGGTTTAAATTGAGTGTTGAAACAAAGTGCAAACCCAAATTCGAGTTCAGTTTGGAAATGAAATAAAGGTTTATAAATTTAAATGTTAAAGTATATTTTTTTAAAAGATGTGCATAAAGAAAAGAAAATTTTGATTTTAACTCTTGGAATTTCTTTATAACAAAATTTTTACTTTAACATGAGAAATTAAAAGTTAGAGATCATTTGGATTTTTTTTTACTTTATTAAAGATAAATTGGTAATCATTTTAAAAGCTTGAAATTTAATTTGAAATCTAAAAGCAAATTTGAAAACAATGTTTCCAAACACATTATAAATAATTTAATCATAAGTATGAATGGGCTATACTTTAAGTAATAAAGATTTAATGAATTATAATTAGGTTAATTAAAATGAATAATTTAATTATTTAATTTATTAATGTTTGGATTAATTTATAATTAGAAATGATTAATAATGAATTAATCTAAGATAATTTCTTAAGAAAGTGATTAAGAAATATTATTAGTTAATAAGGATAATTAACTAGGATTATTAAGTAATTGATTTAAAGTGATTAATATTAATGATTTATTGGATTAAATAAAGTAGATAATCAATTATAAATTATTTAAATGTAATTACTTAATGAAAATAATTTAATCAGAATCGGATAATAAATTCATAAGTAATTAATTTAATTGGAGATAAATTGAATTACATAGGATTAAACAATAAATAAATCCTGTTTATAAATGATTATTGGATGCTTGAATTACTTATGAATGATCGTATTATATGTGATGCCTTGAATTGATTATCCTATCTGATTTGTGATATTTTGTTCTATAGATTGAGCTGTGTATATTTATTTGCATCTGTATACTATCTGTGAATCTGTGAATGGGCGATAAGCGTTATAGTTTATATCGCTTTTCAACTATATTTCTATGTTTTAATCTGTGATGATTGAATGATGTTGCACTATTGTGTTAAACCCCTGGACCACACTTATACACACACAAATATGGATTTCACGAGGAAATCGATTAAGTCACAGATTTTTGAAAATAGTTTTAAATTTGAATTTTTAAATTCAAATGGTTTGAAAATAAGATTGGGTCTAAAGTGAAAAGCTTTTTAAATGGAATTTCAAAGATGAAATTATTTTGAATAACTTGATTAGGTTTGAAGTTTAAATAAAATTGATTTAAACTTAAATACAAGATTTGAAATTAAATTCTATAATTCGAAACTAGGGATTAAACGGTGTTATACCAGTTATATATGAGTTAAACTATTTTAAATGTATTAATCTGGGAATATGACTACAAATTAAGGCTTTAACTCGTGTAAATGAAATTGGATTTTTCTAAAACGAAAACTGTTTGTTTTCACATAATAAAAGCTTTCACATAAGAAATGAACGTCCAATTTGTGTGAAAAAGAATTTCAAGTTTGAAAATGAAAATGACTTCCAAGTTATAAAAACGGTTTGAAACTATAAGTTAAATCTTTGATTTAAAGATTTAACGAGTTAATACAGTAGAAATGAAATTGTTTTGGAAATCTATGAATTGATCTTTGTGAAATAAATCTTTTTGTTTAAAGATTTGAAATGGTAAATTGTTTAACCATTGAAAGGAAGTTTCGAATTATTAAGTTGTAACTTAATTGAAATCCCAATATTCATATGTTTTTGAAATATTGCGCTCACTATTCGGTTTAGCCGGGAGAGGACCTTGTGTCATATATCCCATTCCGAATATGTGATACGTCGTTATGGATAGCATTTGAAGACCGGTGGTGAAGACCGGATATTTTCGAAAACGAAAGGGTTTCTTGTCGATTGCCTCTGCACTGACTGATCCCCGGTATAGAGATCTCCATATGTGATGGGAAATCCAGACGTGATTAGGGATTATCCGGATTGCAAGGACTTCTTTGGAAGTGCCTTCGGTTCTGTTCGAACCCGGAACAGACTTGTATAGATTGTGTGTCTGACATTACATTTTGAGATATAAAGCAGATTTCTTTCAAATACATTTCTGTTGGTGGCGGAGAATTTATTCTTTTAGCTTAACACCCTTCTCTGAGACGTACGAGCTCAGAGGTTATGTAGTTGAAGGTCATCAGCGATATATTCCCAATTTGGTAATGTGACATGCTAAGTGTTGCTGTGTAATGATCATTGTTTGATCATTTGTGATAGGATCATTTGTTTGATCATTTATCTTTGTGATCATTACTTTGATCATTTGTTGACCCAAAGCATGGCTTTGTACCAAAGCGTGGCTTTGTGGACGTGACTTTGTCGAACCTCACACCCCGGAATGGTCAAAACAGGAAAGATGCGGCAAGGTTATTAGGGGGTAGCGCCCCTTTAGGGTATGTTCATTTCCTTCTGGAAAAGGGTGGTATCATGGTATGGAGCCCAGATACTTACTCATGTGGAAAAAACTCAATTTATTATGGTGTGATGTTGGTTATCGAGCGCTCGGTTAAAGGTCCTAAAGGACCGGGGGATGGCATGCTCGTGTCAGTAGTTACCCAGTTAGGGGTAACCCGGCCTTGTGTTGGCAGAGATCCGGTTAGGTTCTCGGGGACGTCCTTCCAGAGGCGTTCTCATGTGGCAATGGGAAGTTCCTTGACCTGACCATTTGTTGGAAATCCAAAGAAACAATACGAGCCTTGTACGGTTTTAGTTGTAGAACCTGCCATTCACTTATGGTGGCGCCCCACTGTTTGGATGGTAGCTATAGTAGGCATAGTTCGAAATGTCTATGCTGGCTAAGATTTATATTCTACTTTCGAAATGTTTTTCTGCACCGTGCACTCATAATAATAATATCAAAGAAATTTTCTTCGTATTAAGCATGTTTGACTATCATAAGAAGAAATCTCCTCCAAGTCTGCGTTTGCATTGTGTGTGTGGCGGGAGGTCTTATGGTAGTTTCATTTTCAAAAAGCATTGCGAATTTACTTTAAAATTCTTTTATTGATTGAATTAAAAGATAAACTATTTTTGTTGTTCACACCAGTCCCATGACTGATCTGGAGTTTATTGTTCCTTTCCTAAACTCTGGATGCTCATTATTTTCTACACGAGCAGTCTAGAGTTGGGTTTTTCAGATACTTAGGTTCAGTAGATTTTATCTGGAGTTAGTTCAGTCTTTGGATATGGACTGCACTTGCTTATCTATGGGAGTTCGATCTATTGCTGGATTGGAGCTTTGGAAATGGAGATTATCCGTTGCTGTTGTTATCTATTTTGCTTTCCACTGCTATTCTATTGTATCATTACTCTGATGTATATTGATATTCATTGTAACATTCTGTTGTATCAGATGCTGTATATCAATGTATTATTCTTTTTATTCCACTGTGTTATTTACTTAATGTGGTTATAAGCTCCGACGAATCGGATTTGAACGGTCGAATCTACGACATTCGAATACGATATGAAGTATGGATGTCGATTTTCGAGCGAGCAAAACCGCATTCGTTACATTTGGTATCAGAGCTAAAGGTTTAAACTTTAGCTCAGGAATATAACACATTAAGTAGCTCATTAGAGATAGGGTGAAGTAAACCCTAGAATGAGTAATCCCTAAGATATCCATTTGAATGCCTCAGTAAATTCTCTTACTATCCACTGATAGTGAGTATGAGTGCAAGAAGAGAACGCGATAGGGGACAGGGAAGTATCACTATAAATGGTCAATTTCCTGTAATAGTGGAACCAATCTTTTCTCTATCAATCTCTTTTCTCAGCGTCTCTTTTCAATTCTTTGATAGTTCCTGGTAGATCCAGGAAGGAAATTCGAGATATTAATATGGGACATAAACTCCAATTTGGCCAGAATTGTTGTTTGGATGAATTGGTTGCTTTGGTTGATATGGTTAATAGACATACTTTAGTTTTAAACTGAAAAAAAAATATTGAAATTGTTTCTCTATCTTTCATCTATCTTCGTTATCTCTCTCTAGCGAATTTCGAGGACGAAATTCTTTTTAAGGGGGGAAGTCTGTAACGACCTCAAATTTTGAAATTTATTTTAATTAATAGTTAATGTAAATTTTGAATAAATTTTGGAATAAATTTAAAAATTTGAATATTTAATTTATATTTGAATTAGGATTTATAGTGAATAACAAGTAAAAAACATATAAAAATAAGGCAATATAAATAGAAACAAAAGAAGTAATAAAACTTTTACCAAATATAAAGCCAAATGGAATATTAATAAACTATGTGAAGTATTAAATAAATACATTAGAAATTTTTTTTATCAACATGAAATGAAAAGGCTGCCAGGTAAGTATGGTAAGCATAAACAAATAAAGTGACAAAACAAATGCAAAGATAAAGACAAAACAAAACAAAATACATTTTCCCAGTCAAAATAAAAGACAACAAGAATACATTCAAGTATTCAAACAAAAAGGAAGATAAGTGTGAAAGAAAACAAAGTAAATATCTATGTGCAAATAAAAGGAGATATATATATCATCTTAGTCAACAAGCATAAGCCTATTAAACAAGACAACAAATCAAAATTTTGTACTTGCAGATATCAAAATGGGAAAGTATGTAAACCAGGGAAACAACAAAAGAAGATATTAGTATAAACAAAGAAAGTAGTGGGCAATACAAACCTGTACATGCAGAAATAAAATAGTATAAGCATGATATTAGTAAGTCTAGGTAAAATAATTAACAAATGCAAACAAAAGAATACATGCATGATAACAAATAGTATAAGTGATGGGTTGTAAAACTAATAGGACATGGCATTTAATACCCATCTCCTCAGCACAATGATATATATCTTCTCAGCCGAGTAAAATAAGCAAAGCAAGACTTCAGCCAACAATTTGAAGCAAGCTATCAGCCTCTAAATAAAAAAAAAAGATCACTGACTTGATTTGCACAAACAAAATATCACCCTGTATAATACTATCGCCTGTGCAAGCATTTTTAACCCTGTTTTGCATTGTTTAAACCCTACATCACATGTAGCTCTCTTTTTATACAAACTCTTCATGTCATTTGCTCCATCTTCCAAACTGAAGAAAAAAATGATAATAAACAAAACAAAATTTCAAGTCTGGGAAGCAAGCTCCAGATTCAACTTCAAATTCATGAAGTAAAGCAAGTAGCACAGATCGAACAAGCTAAAAACAAATCGTCAAAGATAAGAAGTATTACCAGAAATTTTGTTCAAAGCCTCTGTCATTGTTTTATGCTCTGCCTCTGTTTTTACAAGGTGAGTAACACTTTAAAAATTTAAGTATGTGAATTGTGGTTGCATGATAGAATCTGGAATGATATGCTTTACACATATATGCATACTTTTTCTGAGTATACATATGAATGTTTGGATGATTTGGTAAGATGTTCATCTCTGTTTTTTTTGTTACAGAGATTAATTTAAATCCAAACTTCACTTCTTTCACCTGTGATCTCAGGTAGGTTTCAATCTTCAACAAATAGGTTAGTTAAGCATCATCTATGAATTAAATTTGGTTTTAAGTTAGTTTATAAAGAGTTAGACCCTGTAAACATTAGTTTTACAGTAAAAACAAAATTTGTGATAGAATAAACTATTTTAAATCATTGATTTGATTTTATATTTTAAGTAAACATATAAAGGTAGGATTTTTAAAACAAGAATGATAAATTTTAGGTAAGTATTCAGAGTGCAATTCGTAAAGGAACTGAAAATACGTTTTTATGAATATCTGATGATTCAACAAATGATTGAGGTTGAAATTGGTTGTGGAGATAGATTGTTGATTCAGGAATTTAGGAAAAATGTCGAAAAAATTTCGAATGCAATGAATGTTGGGGCGAATCAAGAATAGGGTTTGGTTCGAGTTTTTTGGGGGTCTGTATGTTCGTTGATTCCATCCCCGTGGGTTGACCGAGCTGTATGAAATTTTCGGTGAAGGAGGTATAGTGAGTAGCGAAGCCATGGCTGGAAGCTCACGGCGACAGGTGATGGGTGTTACGATGGCGAGGCGAGTTTGTGGTGGGTGTCTGGGTTCGAGGTTCTCGAGCTATGCTCGAATTCGATCAAGAGCAGATATGGGTTATGATTCGATCTGAGGTTGTTGACGTAGTCGAACACGACTTGCTGGAGGGATCGTCGATCGCCAGAAGTTCGTCGTGGGGCGGTGCACGTGCACGGTGACGTTGCGTGTACCTGGGTTGTTCTGTTTTGTTGAAGAAGGAACTGTTGATCTCGTAGTCATTCTAGCTCATAAGTAATTCGTGCACGTTTTGATTCCAGGGGAGTGTTTTTGAGTTTGGATGCTTCAGTTTATATGAATCAGAAAGAATGGGTTTACCTGATGCTACTTATGCTTAGTAAAGCTTAAATAAATAAAAAAAAGGGAACAACGTACGTGATGTTATAGGGAACTCGAAGCAAGGAGGGCTCGGGTAGATGTTGAACAGGCTTCAAAGCCTGTTTTGATTTGAAATTTAAAAACTAAATTTAAATTTATAAACCAAGGTTTAAATTGAGTGTTGAAACAAAGTGCAAACCCAAATTCGAGTTCAGTTTGGAAATGAAATAAAGGTTTATAAATTTAAATGTTAAAGTATATTTTTTTAAAAGATGTGCATAAAGAAAAAAAAAATTGATTTTAACTCTTGGAATTTCTTTATAACAAATTTTTACTTTAACATGAGAAATTAAAAGTTAGAGATCATTTGGATTTTTTTTTTTACTTTATTAAAGATAAATTGGTAATCATTTTAAAAGCTTGAAATTTAATTTGAAATCTAAAAGCAAATTTGAAAACAATGTTTCCAAACACATTATAAATAATTTAATCATAAGTATGAATGGGCTATACTTTAAGTAATAAAGATTTAATGAATTATAATTAGGTTAATTAAAATGAATAATTTAATTATTTAATTTATTAATGTTTGGATTAATTTATAATTAGAAATGATTAATAATGAATTAATCTAAGATAATTTCTTAAGAAAGTGATTAAGAAATATTATTAGTTAATAAGGATAATTAACTAAGGATTATTAAGTAATTGATTTAAAATGATTAATATTAATGATTTATTAGATTAAATAAATTAGATAATCAATTATAAATGATTTAAATGTAATTACTTAATGAAAATAATTTAATCAGAATTGGATAATAAATTCATAAGTAATTAATTTAATTGGAGATAAATTGAATTACATAGGATTAAACGATAAATAAATCCTGTTTATAAATGATTATTGGATGCTTGAATTACTTATGAATGATCGTATTATATGTGATGCCTTGAATTGATTATCCTATCTGATTTGTGATATTTTGTTCTGTAGATTGAGCTGTGTATATTTATTTGCATCTGTATACTATCTGTGAATCTGTAAATGGGCGATAAGCGTTATAGTTTATATCGCTTATCAACTATATTTCTGTGTTTTAATATGTGATGATTGAATGATGTTGCACTATTGTGTTAAACCCCTGGACCACACTTATACACACACAAATATGGATTTCACGAGGAAATCGATTAAGTCACAGATTTTTGAAAATAGTTTTAAATTTGAATTTTTAAATTCAAATGGTTTGAAAATAAGATTGGGTCTAAAGTGAAAATCTTTTTAAATGGAATTTCCAAGATGAAATTATTTTGAATAACTTGATTAGGTTTGAAGTTTAAATAAAATTGATTTAAACTTAAATACAAGATTTGAAATTAAATTCTATAATTCGAAACTAGGAATTAAAAGGTGTTATACCAGTTATATATGAGTTAAACTATTTTAAATGTATTAATCTGGGAATATGAATACAAATTAAGGCTTTAACTCGTGTAAATGAAATTGGATTTTTCTAAAACGAAAACTGTTTGTTTTCACATAATAAAAGCTTTCACATAAGAAATGAACGTCCAATTTGTGTGAAAAAGAATTTCAAGTTTGAAAATGAAAATGACTTCCAAGTTATAAAAACGGTTTGAAACTATAAGTTAAATCTTTGATTTAAAGATTTAACGAGTTAATATAGTAGAAATGAAATTGTTTTGGAAATCTATGAACTCATCTTTGTGAAATAAATCTTTTTGTTTAAAGATTTGAAATGGTAAATTGTTTAACCATTGAAAGGAAGTTTTGAATTATTAAGTTGTGACTTAATTGAAATCCCAATATCCATATGTTTTTGAAATATTGCGCTCACTATTCGGTTTAGCTAGGAGAGGACCTTGTGTCATATATCCCATTTCGAATATGTGATACGTCGTTATGGATAGCATTTGAAGACCGGTGGTGAAGACCAGATATTTTCGAAAACGAAAGGGTTTCTTGTCGATTGTCTCTGCACCGGCTGATCCCCGGTATAGAGATCTCCATATGTGATGGGAAATCCAGACGTGATTAGGGATTATCCGGATTGCAAGGACTTCTTTGGAAGTGCCTTCGGTTCTGTTCGAACCCGGAACAGACTTGTATGGATTGTGTGTCTGACATTACATTTTGAGATATAAAGCATATTTCTTTCAAATACATTTCTATTGGTGGCGGAGAATTTATTCTTTTAGCTTAACACCCTTCTCTGAGACGTACGAGCTCAGAGGTTATGTAGTTGAAGGTCATCAGCGATATATTCCCAATTTGGTAATGTGACATGCTAAGTGTTGCTGTGTAATGATCATTGTCTGATCATTTGTGATAGGATCATTTGTTTGATCATTTATCTTTGTGATCATTACTTTGATCATTTGTTGACCCAAAGCATGGCTTTGTACCAAAGCGTGGCTTTGTGGACGTGACTTCGTCGAACCTCACACCCCGGAATGGTCAAAACAGGAAAGATGCGGCAAGGTTATTAGGGGGTAGCGCCCCTTTAGGGTATGTTCATTTCCTTCTGGAAAAGGGTGGTATCATGGTATGGAGCCCAGATACTTACTCATGTGGAAAACACTCTATTTATTATGGTGCGATGTTGGTTATCGAGCGCTCGGTTAAAGGTCCTAAAGGACCGGGGGATGGCATACTCGTGTCAGTAGTTACCCAGTTAGGGGTAACCCGGCCTTGTGTTGGCAGAGATCCGGTTAGGTTCTCGGGGACGTCCTTCCAGAGGCGTTCTCATGTGGCAATGGGAAGTTCCTTGACCTGACCATTTGTTGGAAATCCAAAGAAACAATACGAGCCTTGTACGGTTTTAGTTGTAGAACCTGCCATTCACTTATGGTGGCGCCCCACTGTTTGGATGGTAGCTATAGTAGGCATAGTTCGAAATGTCTATGCTGGCTAAGATTTATATTCTACTTTCGAAATGTTTTTCTGCACCGTGCACTCATAATAATAATATCAAAGAAATTTTCTTCGTATTAAGCATGTTTGACTATCATAAGAAGAAATCTCCTCCAAGTCTGCGTTTGCATTGTGTGTGTGGCGGGAGGTCATATGGTAGTTTCATTTTCAAAAAGCATTGCGAATTTACTTTAAAATTCTTTTATTGATTGAATTAAAAGATAAACTATTTTTGTTGCTCACACCAGTCCCATGACTGATCCGGAGTTTATTGTTCCTTTCCTAAACTCTGGATGCTCATTATTTTCTACACGAGCAGTCTAGAGTTGGGTTTTTCAGATACTTAGGTTCAGTAGATTTTATCTGGAGTTAGTTCAGTCTTTGGATATGGACTGCACTTGCTTATCTATGGGAGTTCGAGCTATTGCTGGATTGGAGCTTTGGAAATGGAGATTATCCGCTGTTGTTGTTATCTATTTTGCTTTCCACTGCTATTCTATTGTATCATTACTCTGATGTATATTGATATTCATTGTAACATTCTGTTGTATCAGATCCTGTATATCAATGTATTATTCTTTTTATTCCGCTGTGTTATTTACTTAATGTGGTTATAAGCTCCGACGAATCGGATTTGAACGGTCGAATCTACGACATTCGAATACGATATGAAGTATGGATGTCGATTTTCGAGCGAGCAAAACCGCATTCGTTACATTATCCATTTGTTAAGTCAATACTTGATAAATAGCTTAACCTTTATTCTAATAAATAACTTAATAATTTATTTAACATACTCATCTCATAAATAAATTAAATTTCCATTTATTTTCTTAACTTAATATTTCCATTTAAAACCAAATTTCAAATTTCCAAGTTAAGTCATTATTTAAATTACATTTTCCCATTTTAAAACCATAACTATTTATCTTACCCAACATAACATTTCACAAAAGAACATTTTATCACAATTAAAATAAAAATCAAATTTCCTTAATAGATCTATTCATTTACACATCAATTCAACTATGGTTCCAAGTTAAATAAACTTATTACAATGTCCCATAAAATGTATTTCATTTTATTTATTCAAAATTGCATTATTTATTATACAAAATATGTCCATTTCAAGAAATAACCTTTATTAAAATTACTAGGTTAGATTTAAGATTCCAAATTAAATCAAACTTAATTATTAAGTTATTTATCATAAATAAGACTCTTTAAACTCCATCCAAAACCAATTAACTTATAAAAAATTTAACTTATAGACAAACAATATTTCTTTACACTTTAAAGCATTAAATCAAATTATGTTAAATTTTCGTATATTTATAATTCCAAAATACTTAATAATTCTCAAAAAATATTAAAATACTTTATAAATTTTTAGGAAAATATCATTTAAAATATAACCATGGTCTGTATAATATTTTCTAACCTAGGTCAAGTGATACAGATATGTATCATTTCAATCCGTAATTTAAAAGAAAAATCCAGGTTCTATCTTTTCAAACTCGCAATCCCAAGTAAAATAAATGCAATCAAAATCACAATAAAAATCATTTGAGCCTATCATTTCATCTCATAATGACTTTTCCTTATTCTAAAGTCCGTTCGGGTATGTATCATTTCAACTCATAGTGATAGGGAACTTGCAGTAATGATACAGTAAATAAAATGAACAGTATATCATATAATAACATATTAGATGATATATAAATATATAAACAACATTTAACATCATCTAACATATCACAGGCATGTATGAATAACATGTCAATTTATACAGATCCACTTGTCATTGTTCCACAATAATATAAGTACATATGTCCAGAGTGATAAAACTCACCTTTTTGAAGCTAGAATTGAAATTCAGAATAAAAATCCAAACTCCGCAAAGCACGACAAAGCATGACAATGCACAATGCAAACTTGAGTGGATAAAGAGTCAAGATCCATATCTTGTATATAACAAATACACAAATCATAAGAATAAGATTCAACACAACAAAAGATGGATTAAACAATGCAATTATGAATCAAAAAGGATATAACCTTGCTTTCAACCACCAAGTGGGCTCGGCCATTGGGTTTGGGTAGGGTCTAGGCATCACAAACTCACGTCTAGGGACGCTTGTGGTCATGTGGTGGTGATGAGGAGGAGAGGTAAGCTAGGAGGTGGAGGCTGAGCTAGCATGAAAACCAACGAGAAAATCAAAAGAAAAAGGAAGAAGAAAGTAAGGAGAAGCCATGAAAATTTAGAGCTTGTTTTATTTTTCTCTCACGCAAATGGAAATGAGATAAGAAAGTTTTCACATGAAATAATAATAAAAGTGGCAGTTAGAGTAACAGAAATAATGAAAAGCTAAAGATATGGAGAGTGGATGACTAGAGATGTAAAGGCTAGAAAATGAACGGTTAGAAAATTAAAAGGCACAATTTAAGTAGAAGGAATCTTGTATATTTTCTTTGTTTGCATGCATATGACAAATGAAGTGAACGAAAAGTTTTTCACGGCTTAAAGAAAATAAAATGCACGGCTAGAAGGTAATTGAGGAGGTAGGAAATGAAAAGGCAAGAAGTGAAGAGGCTAGTGAATGAATGGGATTTATTTCCTATTTAATAAAAAAAACTTATGTAATATCTTCAAATCAGAAGAGGCAAATGAAGAAGTGAGATATTTGGAAAGATTTTGTATGTGATTTGATAGAGTAATGCACGACTATAATAGGTGAGAAACGCTAAGAATTAGTAAAGAGGGTAGAAAATTAAAAAGTCAAGCATTTAACAAAGTAACGTATACCCTTTGATTTTCTCTAACTCTTTATAAAAGATATAAACAAATAAATTCCAGTGGATACAATAAAAGCCTAGACAAATAAATAGAGAAATAAACGAAGAGATGGATATAGGAACAATATAGAAATACACACACACACACACACACACATATATATATAGAATGAAAATACATAAATTTATTGCGTGTAAAACGCTGTAATTTATCCAAATCTAAAAGTATAAATTGGAATTTCATGAAACGGAAAGTAGAATAAATATTAAAATAAAATACATTTTCAAAGAAAAAGATTAGCATTTGAAAATTCAAATTTAAAATTTTCAACTGTGGTCAAACTTTGACTTTCAATTGACCCAAAAACATAAAAATTTCCAGAAATTGCTTATTTTATTAAATTTGTCAAATGTATACATTTATTATGATTGAAACCTCAATTAATTTATTCAGATAGGTTTCATTCTTTTATATTATCTTATGAATAAAATATGCATTCCCATTTCATCCTAGTTTTCAATTAATATAGTAATTAATTTCATTTACTTATCATTAAATTTATTTATTATAGATTACATTCCAATCAATTAAAATTGATTTCCATAATTCGATTTGATTTAATTTCCATCTTTATACTATGCCCACTATTTATTTATAAACCTGGTTACATTAGTTTTATATTCCATTACATTAATACACCCCTATTTACATCTTAAATTTGTATAAATGTTACTTTTTTATATGTGTACTTTTGTCAATTGTACACATTAATTAAGGTTTGAAACCAATTAAATAAATTTACCTTAGTTCCATTCTTTTTACCAAATTATTACTTTATAAATAAATTTAAGTTTCTAGTTAATTTATACATTCACACCTCCCGTTACTGCATTAATTCCCATTAATGAACATTTATTTACATTTGAATACAATTAATTTCCAATTCGTTTTATAGCCTAAATAGACAACTTATAATAGCTGTTGCCATAACTCTTTAATTTACACTCAAGTTTATCATTTTCTCTAATTATCATAATTGCTTACAAAATTTTAAATTCATTCAATTACCAAAGATTATACACTAATTCATTTGTTCGCACTACACTTACCCTTATTTTCTTATATTCAAATTTTATACCTAAATCTAACATTTACAACTAAATTAATAAACCAATTAAATGGTAACTTACAACCTTTACTATTACTTTAAATCGGCTAATGAATTCACTATTATTTACAAATCAATTGTTACAATTACTTAATTAACACTGATTTACTTCAATTTATATTGATCATATATTATTTCATTAATAATTCAACATTCACACTTGCTTTCTTATATTCAAATCTATAACTAAGTGCAACAATTTATATTATTTCAATTAGTTTAAAATTTCATAGTTAGTTTTATTACATTGTTACATTTCATATTAACGTTTGTTTCACTATTAGATTACAAAGTCTTTATTCTTCCAGTTTTAATTACCAAAATCGTATTAAATAAACAAATTATATTATTGAGAATTTATGGGTCGCTACAACATTGGTCCACCTTAACACATTTTTACAGTTTTAAACCAAAGTTGTAATGGGCTCGTATAGGGATAAATGTGACAAGGCACGTACGGCAATGCCCAAGGTAGGATTCTAACAGTTTACCATTTCTGGTTGGTCGTAACCCATCCGTGGCCGGCCGCGACAATCAATCCAAACGACAAATAAAGTGCACCCATCGAATCCGAAATCACTATAATAATATGAGGGATCAACGTCACTAGAGGTAGCTAACCTCAATGGCCAGACATAGGCTCATGTTTTAGTCATTTTAATTATGACACGAATGTTAAGGCTATCCATCATCGTTCTCTTACTTCATTCCAGTAAACGTCTTCAATTCAACCACTCATTCTGGATATCATCCACCGCGTACACAATTGTCAAAGTGGTTCCAATATTGATAGAGAGTATGCCAATAAGAGGCATTGGTCCCTTTAACAACCAATCGTCATTTTACACACCGGTTGGTTCTTTTACATCTCGAAAACAATTTGCACTTGATATCAAAATATCATATCCATTTCCAAATCAAATCCATTTCGAAATCATCATATATTAGCTTTAAAATCAAATCCATTTCTAAATCATCATATATTCAAAATTATCAATTTTGTCCAATAAATCAATTTCACTTCCAAAATTAAATTAGACTTCAATTTAAGTTATAATCTTCACTTTAACCTAGTTTGTATTTAAATCCAAGATTTAAATATAAATAATTTACCCTTCAACCAGTTTGAATTTTAGAAAATAGTTTAAAATAGTTATATAGTTAAAAATAGTTTAATAGAAAATATTTAAATAGTTTAATCGAAAATAATTTGAATATAAAAATGGTTTATATAGTAAAATAGTTTGGAAGATCAAAATAGTTTGAATATTTAAAGAATATAGATTTTATGTCATTAATACTAAAATATTCCTTTTTAAAATCATTCCAAAGTCAAACCGGTCAACTTCCCAATTTCCTCCCCAGATCAATTCCCAATTCCATTTCGATTTAATCGATTCAATTCGAATTTCAACTCGAATAAATTTCGATTCCACACAAATTTCTTTCAATTCACAAATTACTTTCAATTTCCATTTCCAATTAGTTTAAATCTCAATTTCAAATTTATTTCCACTTCCAAATTAATTTCCAATTCCAATACCAAATTAATTTAAATTCCAATTTCAAATTAACTTACATTCCAATATCAAATTAATTTAAATCTCAGTTTCAAACTAATTTAAATTCCAATTCCAAATTTGATTTCAAAATATCGATTTAAACACATAAATCAAATTTACTTTCAATATAAAAATTTTAAATCCAAATTTTCAATTATAATTCGATTCCAAACTCAAATTTTGAAATATCATTTCATATCCTTTTTTTATAAATATTCAAAGTTCGAATAAAAGCCAATCCTTTAAAACAAATCCATTTTTGAAATTTATGACGTGTTCCGTTTATAACTTAAAATTCAAACATCGATTAATTTAAAACAAATCTCGTTTATCAATTTAAATTTGAATATCTCATGTTCCACTTCAAAATAATTCAATTTTCATAAATTTGATTTTATTATTAAAGTCAATTCATTAAAATAATTTTAAAACAACTTTTAAAATCATTTAATTTAACCAACCCGGTGTCCGTATATAATTTTCTAACCTATGGCCAAGTGGATAATTATTTCAATTTAATTTCAAAAATGGATATATATCATTTAAATCCAAATAGGTGTCATAGGTATATATATCATTTCAACCTATTCCTTAATTTATTCGAAATAATTCAATTTACAGTTTTATACACTGTAAATAATATACAGGGTGATAACATGATATATAAATAAACATCCAAAATATCAATCAATAGAATCCATCTCAACCAATCATCCAAACAATCAATATTCACACTAGTCAACCAATTTTCGATAAATCGGAAATTTTACAAGCAGTTAAAAATTCTAAATCAATTTCTAACTGTCAAAACTAAATTTTATCAATTTATTTGGATGTCAATTAAATGTCAAATTAAATTTATCCAACAACCTTCAATTAATTCTAATTATTTCACGATATAAATTTTCTATCATAAGATAGAATAGTCAAATGTGAGCGTTAAAAACACTCACCTATTATTTGAAGCTGAAAATATTCTGGCTTCAAATAAAATTCCACTCCACGTCGAAGACGACTTCAATATGATCCTTGCGAAATTTTTCACCCGAATCGGACCGCATATGAGAACAACTCAAAATTTATTTATGCACGATATAACAAAGAAAATCAATTTAAATAAGATAATGATAACCAGATATCTCACCTAACCCCAATCAGTCCATCAACGAATGCTGCTTCTCCTAAGCACATGCTCGAGTTCGTTCATCAACGTCAATCTACCGTCGACACCTCCAAATTGACGCGACAACTTCACTTCCAATCGCACGGCAGCACTATAGCTGCCATCACCTCGTCCAACAGCAGCACGAAACCCAAAATGTCACACCGTTGCTGCCCGCGAATCGCGCGCGACGTGCCGCCATTCAAGCCATAAATTCATCACTCCTCACACCGTCGTCCATCGTACCTCCGGTCGCTCGACCCTCTTCCATCGCGGCACGTGATTCTCGAATTCAGTTTGGTTTTTTTTCAATCGGCATTTTTTTATTCGGCTGTGGGTTGGATTTTTTTTATTTTGTAATTCGATCGGCTATAATTTAAATGAGGGAGCAGATAGAATGAGATATGGAGTGAGATACGCAAAGAAAAGGGGATGTGGATTAGACTCGTTCGAATAAGGGTGTTTGGATTATATATATTATTATTTAAATTAGAAAATATCTAGCCTAAGACGTCCGAATTTGCTCGATCTCGAAACAAAGCATGCCATCTGGCGTTTATAATGGTTTGCCCCCATTTCGAACGCAATGGAAATAGTCCCGAGATCTAATTCGATCGTGTGCAAAAGATAGCTTTTCAAAGTAGATTATTTTAATTAAATTCGAAATTAAATTTCTATGCGTTTCAAGCTCGCACGGCCAAACGACAAGTCCGATCGTTACGAAACTTGAAATCCTACAATAATTCACCATTTCAGATCCGATGAAACTGGTTTCGTCGAAATCAGAGACAGTGGCCAAAAATAGATATTTTTACTCGTCGATTAAAATATAAAATTTCAAATTTCAATTATTCACATTTAAATCAAATTTTAAATGCTAACCATCTTCTTTCTTATTTAAATCAATTTTCGAAGCCGTTTCAATTCTCGTTAACTCCTGGATTCAATTATTCAAATAATCTCCAATATTCAATTCAAACAAATTAAATTACCCAATAAATCAATATTAAGAAATCATTATATTGGTTTATACCCATATTTATCCAATAATTTTATTACATTTAATAACTTACAATAGTCAAAAGAACGAGTCGTTACATAAGTGTTCACACTTGTTCGCTACACTCTGTATTCCCCTCACATTAGTCTGCAAGGTAGTGCACGGGTAATATATCTGGCCTCAGTTTACGTGAGTTAGGCATTTGTAAATATTAATAAAATTTTCAAATAAGAGAGAGTAAGCAATTGAAATCTAAGCATTATTCTTACTTGTTTGATTAAAATTGTTATTGAAAAGAAATGAGAATACCACTTTGGCAAACTTTGATAATCAATGAAGGATCCATTTCATAATTACATTGTGTTATCAACCGAAACGATTAACCAAACTATAGTCTATCAGTTATGACAACTTAATTTTTGTTGAAAATTTTGACGAGTAAATGACTTAAATTTTCAAGTTAACGACCAAAACTTATATTTAACTTATTTTTGTCTATTTAAAAGTAAATCTTTCATTTGTAAATACTTTCAAAAACTTGCACTCATCCCATTGTAAATAAATCTTGCACTTTTTAAATATTTTTGCTTCGCATTTGGATTTTGTGGGTAGTATTCGCTAAAAACACTCATGAGCACTCGTCCTACCGGGGATACTCAAAGGTTTAACGGCTTGTTACATACGCTCAATGCAATCGTGCTCCCTACGAAAATGGATTTATCTTAGTTTTCCATTATTCGAGGACGAATAAAAAGATAAGTGTGGTGGTATTTGATGTGCACGAAAATGTGCATATATTTATACATCCATATTTTATCTCATTTTATTTTAAAATATCATATTTTGGCATTTTAACTTGTTTAAAACCAAAATTCAATTGTTTTCAAAACATCATATATTCATCTTCAATCAGGGGCAAAATGGTCATTTTTGTGCATTTGTCAATTTGAGAACTTTTACTTGGACATTTTTTATGATTTTTATAGGAAATTTTGATGCATATGGAAAAGTGATTCATGAAGATATATGCATGCACAAAGGAATACAAAAGAATGAAGACGAAATAATTCAATTTCATGATCATGGAGGACCCCACCCACTTACCTAAATCTATATTTAGAAGCTAATGGACAACTAAGTGGAGGTTAAAGCTTCATGCATACTAAATGATGAATTGATTGGTGGCTAATGGTTACTTGGTGGCCACATTTTCTATAGGGCATTTTAGGAACCACCTTGAAAATTGAATTAGGATTTTCTGCATGTATAAATAGCCCTCTTATGTACATGTAAATATCTTCTACTCTCTGAAATTACTTAGGAAATTAAGCAAGCAAATTGTAATCTCAATGTTACATGAAATAAAAATGGCTTCAAACCCTCTTTCTCTTCTCTTTTCTACATGATTTTCCATGCTTTTATGTTTAAGTTTATCTCTATGCTTTCTTTTATTTCATGTTTATCGCTTAGATTTACATCGTGCAAGTAATGTAGCTTTAATTTTTATGCAAGTAGTTAGTAGCTAATCTCTTTTTCTTTCTTTGCTTACTTTTATTTCTTTTGATTTTTAATGTTGAAATTTACAAGTGTTGATCTGATAACACAAATAAGTAGCTAAACCCCTTCAATTTAGGGGTAATGAAGCTCTTTAACTCTATGTAATTTCAACATTTTTATGATTTATGATCTCTTTTGTTTATGCTTCATGAAAATACATTTTGATATAAGTTTATATAAGTAGGTTTGATAGTGCACGTTGCTTTTGCAAATGAGCTGTTCTTATTCAACATAAACACCATTTACACCATTATTTGCTAATTGATTTTTGATTTTGAAAAGCAAGTGAAAATAAAATTTGATGATCTATCCTACTAATTACAATAATAAATAGATCGTACTCAAAATAGTTTTTGCTTTGGCTTCATTTTCATGAGAATGTATAAGTGGTATAATTGTTGTATTATACTTAGATAGTTTAAGTTATGTTAATTAATAACATAAATAAACCATACTTATGATCAATGCAACAATTATTTCACTTAATATCATAACTATAGGTCATAAATTATTTTTTTGTTGATTTACAAAAATGGAAGAGTGCATTTGCCTCTAAATTGTTCTCTAATCACGTAGTTTTTAATCTCATTTTCCTTCTAATTTTAGCTTCATTATGTTTACAAATTGTAGTTAACAACCTTCTCTTCACTTTGGTCTAATTTGATTGAATTGATTTTTAAAATCTAAAACAATTCCCTGTGGATCGATCCATACTCGCCATGTACTAATTATTGTACGCCGTGCGCTTGTGATTAATTTTTATTCTAATTTTTTTTGGTGATTTTCTAACTCGATAGAAAATTTTGCATTAAACAATATTACAATCACTGACCCCTACGCTAGATTTGCTTGTTGCACGCTGAAGCACAATATCTACAATATCGCCACTCACCAATCATCTACGCTAGAAAGAACATGATTACTACCAACACCAATTGCATTAATACCTTTTGTTTCTTTGAACTCATCCACACTAGCGTTTACATCTATGCTACTCATTGGAAGAAATATGTCTGCATCCATGATATTATTACCATCATCAATCTAAATCCCCACTACCTCCGATCGAGACTCCCCAACACTAGAAATCGTAAACTTCTCACAACCACATCATCTAGAACACCAGAACCTGCTTTTGCGCATATATATATATATATATGTTTTCCTTGAAATCAACATCACTAGAGTTTACAACATTACTATCCATTGTATGTAGGATGTCAGAAACCACAACGTGATTTTCATCATTATTCAGTAACCCCACAACCTCTAACTGGAACTCCACAACTCCAGAGAATGACAATTTTCTCCCACCCACTTCATTTAGAACCCCAACCTCATCACATAAACGATCACCACAAATATCAAAATCATTACTCTCGAGCATACCAACCCCATCCAGTAAAACATCAAAGTAAGACAACCTGCTCTCATACACTTCATTTATGTCTTCACCATATCCAAGAAATGGTCACCATAGATAACAAAGCAATTTGATATAACATCATTTACCATGTGCATATCATCATCTAGAGTATCACTAGCCTTATGTAAATCATCACCATGCACACTAGTATCACTAGCCTTATGTGTATTATCTAGAGTATCACTAGCCTTATGGGTATCACATAGTACACTAGTATCACCATGCACTCTATCATTATCCAAACATCGATATGAAGCAAAAGTCATCTGAGGCATGGGCATCCAATATCTGTTTACTATCAGTATCTCCTACTCTATACTTAACCACCTTGTTGACATCTCTGCCCTTAAATTTCTCAAACTGACTGTCAGAAGAACAGTGCACTCGTGAGTTTGATTCTCCACTCTGTTTTCATATGCCAAAGATTCGAAAGATGAAGGATCAACAATATCAACAACATTACACTGAGAATTCACATCTTCACCTTCAATCAAATCAAAATTCATCCAAAATCCTCCATTGACTTAAGACACTCAAAACACCCTACTTTACATGATTTTTTATGGATCTTATATTATGAACATAAACAAATTCATTGTTAGATTCACTCAAATGAACTTCAGAACCACAATCCTCCTCAGAATAATCTGCATACTTACAATAAAAAATGGTATCGTTGATTTTGAGAGAATGAGAATTCAAACTACAATGTAATATAGCAGGGTTTAAGAGTAATGGATCAAAGTAATTAAGCTCCTCCCTTTGGACTGTAACATCAATGTCAGAAGCTCATTAACATCATCAAAACTGTTCGAAATACCCTTACTCACACATGATACTGCTTCCATTTCTACAGTCGAAACATCACTATCCAAAGAAAAATCAGATTTCCCAAAATAATCCTCTAGATCTCCAAATTTCTTTCTATAATCCTTACTAATATTAACTGCATTGATCGCATCAAAGTGTTTAAACCTTCTAATTTTAGCTTCATTTTGTTTAAAAATTGTAGTTGACAATCTTCTCTCCATTTTGGTCTAATTTGACTGAATTGATTTTGAAAATCTAAAATAATTCCTTGCGGATCGACCCATACTTGCTGCGTACTAACTTTTGTACGCCGTACACTTGCGATTAATTTTTATGTCAAAATATTTCGATGATTTTCCAATTCGATAGCAAATTTTCCATTAAAAAATATTGCAAGAACTGATACCTACTGTTGATATGCTTGTTGCACGTTGAAGCACAACATCTACAACATCGCCACTCACCAATCATCTACGCTAAAAAGAACATGATTACCAGCAACATCAATTGCATTAATAACTTTTGTTTCTTTGAACTCATCCACACTAGCGTCTACATCTATGCTACTCACTGCAAGAAAGTTGTCAGCATCCATGATATTATTACCATCATCAATCTGAATCCCCACTACCTCCGATCGAGACTCCTCAACACTGGAAATTGATAAACTTCTCACAACCATATCATCTAGAACACCAGAACCTGCTTTTGCATATATATATGTGTGTGTGTGTGTGTGTGTGTGTGTGTGTGTGTGTTTTCCTTGAAATCAACATCACTAAAGTTTACAACATTCCATCCATTGCATGAAGGATGTCAAAGACCATAATATGATTTTCACCATCATTCAGTAACCCCACAACGTCTAACTAGAACTCCATAACAACAGAGACCGATAGTCTTCTCCCATCCATTTCATCTAGAACCCTAACCTCATCACATAAACGATCACCACAAATATCAACATTACTACTTTCGAGGATTCCAACCCCATCCAGCAAAACATCAGAGTAAGACAATCTGCTCTTATACACTTTATTTATATCTCCGCCATATCCAAGAAATGGTCACCATAGTTAACCAAGCAATTTGACATAACATCATTTACCATGTGCATATCATCATCTAGAGTATCACTAGCCTTATGTAAATCATCACCATGCACACTAGTATCACTAGCCTTATGTGTATCATCTAGAGTATCACTAGCCTTATGGGCATCACACAGTACCCTGGTATCACCATGCACTCTATCATTATCCAAACATCCATATAAAACAAATAGTCATCTGAGGCATGAGCATCCAATATCTGCTTACTATCAGTATCTCCTACTCTATACTTAACCACCTTGTTAACATCTCTACCCTTAAATTTCTCAAACTGACTGTCAGAAGTAATAGTGCACTCCTGAGTTTGATTCTCAACTATGTTTTCATATGCCAAAGATTCAAAAGATGAAGGATCAACAATATCAACAACATTACACTAAGAATTCACATTTGCACCTTCAATCAAATCAGAATTCATACCAAAATCTTCCATTGACTTAAGACAGTCAAAACGGTTAGCAATGGTTAACTCAAAACACCCTACTTTACAAGATTTTTATGGATCTTTTATTATGAACATAAACAAATTCATTATTCGATTGGCTTAAATGAACTTCAGAACCACAATCCCCTTAGAATAATATGCATACTTGCAATCAAAATGTTATCATTGATTTTGAGAGAATGAGAACCTAAAATACTTTGTAATATAGCAGGGTCTAAGAGTAATGGATCAAAGTAATTAAGCTCCTCCCTATGGACTGTAACAGCGATATCAGAAGCTCATTAACATCTCAAATGCGTTTGAAGTACCCTTACTCACACATGAAACTGCTTCCATTTCAACAGTCGAAACATCACTATCCAAAGACTAATTAGATTTCCCAAAATAATCCTCTAGATCTCCAAATTTCTTTCTATAATCCTTAACAATATTAATTGTGTTGATCGCATTAAAGTGTTTGAACAAATCATCCAAAAATTCAATCCCTCTTTCCTATGAAACCATAAACAATTTAGCGAAATTCTTTTAAGTTTTATACATTTTAGAATAAAAGGAAACCCATGATCAGATAAAGAGGGATTTATATTCCTGTCAGATATTGAAATGAATTTCGTCGAACATTTGACCTTCTTATGAACAAAATAGCCGCACCCAAAACACTTAACAGGGTCACGACATTCTTAGCCAAATGATTAAACCACAACGATAGAAAAATTTTCTTCCTCTTTGGATTTCGACCCAGTTCTTGAATTTTGATTTCTGATATAAAGATCGTGGAGAAGAATATTTAAGATCCTGAACCACCTGAGCATAGGAACAATTATAGGGGAAATTACGATCGAGATAAGAGTAAGATTGGGAAATTTAGAAAAGAGGCAAGGAAAGAACGAGAAAGATGAATACAGGAACGATAGAGCAGTAGACAACATTTTTTGTATAAAACAAATTATAGCTTACATTAAGTTGTTGAATTTAATATTTCGAATTGTTTAAATAATTGAATCTTGGGTTTTAGTTTGGATAAAAATGATTTCCATGCTTATTTAAATTTTGTTGGATAAGAATGGTAATAAGAAACTTTTAATTAGATTTAAAGGTGATTAATTTTAGGTTTCAATAATAATTCATTTTAAATTAATGTATACAAATAGCCTTTCAGGGCACAGTCTCGGATTTCGATGAAATCAGTTTCATTAGATACATAATAATAAATTATTATACGCTGTTAAGTTTCGTAACAATTGGAAATATTGTTTGGTCCTTCGGGAAAGAAACATGTCGAAATTAATATCGAAAATTTAATATAATAACCGGGTCTAAAAACCTATCTTCGGCATACAATTAAATTAGGTCTCGAAACAAGTTCCATTATGCTCCAAATAGGGGTGTTAAATATAGAACGCCAGGTGGGACGCTTCATTTGAAGTTCGAAATTTTCGGACATTTTGTAATTCGATATTTTAAATTGAATATATATATATATATATATATATATATATATATATATATTCTGATAACCTTGACCATGCTCTTCACAGCAGATGCCATACCCACACTATTTAGCCATGTCTTAACTACATTATCTCTACCCTATTTACATAATGATAAAACTAGAGAAAAAAATGTTGGCAAAATTTTTTGAATTTTCAAACTTAAAAATACCCGCATCCCACGACTCTCGTTCATTGGAGGTACTCAAGGAAGTTTTAGGTCACATCATAAAATAGAGAAATGTGGCCGACATCAAGCTTGACATATTGGACAGTTGGATTATTTTCATTTATCATGTTGAGGTCGTAGTTTCTCGATTAATGGAAAACGTCCTTCTATTTCGGCGATTGGTTCATTTTTAGTTGATGGACCTTGAAGAGAAGTTGTAAAGGAGGTTGAGGGCAACCCACGGCCGAAGTTTCATAACCAATGGCAACCTGGCGTCGAAAATCACCTCTGCTCTTGGGCGGCATTGTGGGTTTAGGTTTTGGCCATTACTAGTGCAAGGAGGAGCTAGGAGAGGTCGCATGGTGGCAGTGGCGAGGGATGGCACTCGTTGGTGGGGTGCATGGCACCCATCTATGGCCGGAGGCGACATGGAAGGGGATGGTCGAAGTGTGCTATGTTGTTAGCGGGTTTTGTTTGAATGTGAAGAAGTATTTAAACTAAGATGGGTAACTAGTGGATAATTAAGATGTAATTAGTTTATTTTATTTTTAATTCAAATATCGATAAGTTAATTATTTAATAACTTTTGCACGCGAGATCCGATTAAGATGCGAATTTGTGTGTTGTGCTCATTGTGACATAAGCTTCACAGTGGAACTAGTTTGGATGAAATTGGAGATAATTAAAATTTGGACTAAAGTCAGACGTCGTTCGTCTTTAGTTCCAAATTGGAACGCCCCGGTGACGATAGAAAATTTAAGTGAGTTAAACTCACCTTTTTGGTTAAATAGTATGATATATAGTTTATAAAAATTATTGGATGAATGTTTGAATGAATTACTATATTTCTTAGTTGATTTGGATATATTCCGCCCTTGGAGCGGATGAGACCTTATTACGTTCACGTGTTAGAGCGGATGACCCTTTGTTTACGAATCTTGCCTTGAAGTGGTTGATTTATATTTTATGAATATGTACTATTGTGATGCGAGGGGACAGGTTGGATGGATCCAACAGAATTCCTTACTACTATTGAATTATTTCGATAATATTCCTATTATATGAATTATTGAATACTTACATGATTGGGGAAACTATGGTTATAACATTGTTCTATGTTTAAAAACAAAAACCAAGTGATTATAGAAAATCAATATCGATATTAGATGAGTGTTTGGCGGCTATTGGCCTAAAATTAATATTTTGAAATACTATAAATTGCCAATTGAATTGAAATTGGTTTAAGACAAAAAATAATTTTAAAACCAAAAATGGGTTTCATAAATATATTGTTTTTTTTAAAAAGATGATTTATTTACACTTAATATTGTCTTAAAAGTACTTAGTTGAACTAATATTGTTTTAAAAATATTTAATTAAACTAATGTTGTTTTAAAAGTATCTAATTATATTAATATTGTTTGTTTTAAAGTTAATAATTATAGTAATATTATTTAAAGGTTATTTGATTAAACTAATATTGTTAAAAGTATTTAATTATATTGATATTTTTTCAAGGTTAATTAATTATTGTAATATTATTCTAAAGTTATTTAATTATATTAATATTGTTTTAAAGTTAATTAATTATAATAATATTATTTTAAGGTTGTTTATTTATATTAGTATTGTTTTGAAGTTATTTGTTTATTATAATATGGTTTTAAAGAATTTATCAGAATGCTAAAAGATTAATTATTTCAAGAATAATTATGGTTTGAAATTAATAATAACGATTATTAATAAGGTTTTGATAAATAAATTATTATTTATAAAATGGTAAATATTCACTATTATTTTTTCTTATTTTGAAATTATTAATAATTATTTTTAAGATGTTTTAAAATTAATAATTTTATTTTATTATAATTATTTTGTTAATGTTTATTATTATATAATAGTGCTTTGTAGTAAAAGATTTTTGATTATTTATAAATGTTTTTAAGACCCAGGAATAGAGTTGAAAGACTCGGAATTTAGAAAGGAACTTATAAAATGGTTTGGAGACATAAGGAAGAATATTAAAAAGGTAAAGTGGTTAAGTATTTATAAACGGGCTTAATGAACGGGTTTACAGATTTATAAAGGAAGCTTTATAAATGGTTTAGAGATTTATAAAGGATTTGTAAATGAGTTTTATAATTGTACAAATGGGATTTATAGTCGATTTGAATGTTTAAAAGAAGTTTTATAAATGGTTCAAGAAGTTTTATAAAGTGGTTTATAAATGGTTTTATGGAATTATAAGTAGTTTATGAATGATTTTTGAATCAAATAAAAAAGGGAAAATTTCTTAGTTTGTAAATATGTTTATATCATTGATATAAGTATATAGATATTTTCGAAGAGTTGAAAATATAGGAATTGGTGGATATATCTTTGTAAAAGTATTTTTATACAAGTAATTTGCAAATGATTTTATTTATGAAAGATTTATAGAAGGAGGCTAGTGATTGCTTATATGCTTAACCAATGTTGGTTTTCCCTATTGAATTAAATTCCTCACATAATGATTGTTGTTTGATAGTTAAATAGTCGACTATCGAATTTGGACTCGAACGTAAATTTGGAAATATCTAAGAGAAACACGCGAGTTATATGGTATAGTCGTCTCCGATGATGTTGTACTGTGCGTATAAACCTTATTTTATTCTCCTAGGGCGATGATAAGGAAATCCATCCAATAAGGTTAGGAGGTGATCTCTGCTCTTATCTTTGACTGTTTATTTCCCAAAGAACCGGGGTTGAGTTTAACGGGAATTATCGAATGTTATTTTGAAGAGACCAAGATCGGGTATGTTATCCAAAAACCACTTCGATCCAAGGAATGTGTTTCCTAGTGAAGACATCATGAAGATGATGGAATTGGAGATGGAGCTCTCAGGTGTTTCGTTTAGTCCCAGAATGAACTTGCATGGATGAATGTTATTATTGCATTATTGCTTGGAAAGCAGTATTAGCATTCCAAGTGGGAAGTGCTATATAAAAGGTAAAACGTAATCTCAAGCCTCATCAACCGGGAATGACTAAAACGGAGGAGATGCAACAGGGATAAGTGGGTCGCTCCCAAGTAGGGTATGATCATCCCTATCTAGAGTCGCTATTATCTCTAATTATATGCTTCAGGGCCCATCAACGAAGGGATGATCATATTCGGTACTATCTAGTAAATAGTAGAACGATTCTGTGTTGGCAGGGCTCAATAGGTTTGACCTCGGTGTTATTTTTCTAGAGATGCACCATGACGGGAAGTACTCCAGTAGCCAAGTCATTGTATGGAATCTATTCTCTAATACGAGCCTTTATGGTTTTAGTTGTATACCTATTATGCTGGAATTTAATTAATGTAATAATTTTGGCTAAGATTAATAAGTATTTGTATCGAGACCCTGTTAGCACCAAAATTGGTCACTAACACCCTTGAGTAGAGTTATGTAGAGAGATTAATGAAGAGAGTAAATTAGGGCTGAAGAATGGTGTAATTCAATGAAAAAGAATAACAAAAACGAGAACACCAGATTTATAGTGGTTCGGCATAACTGCCTACATCCACTTTGAGTTTAATCTTTATTGCTTTCTCAATTACTTGAATACAGATACAATCCGTAAATCAATCACTTGGATACAAGTTTGAAATAAAAAGAGGAGAGTATAAGAAATGGCAGAGTCTCCCAAGTGTTCCCGGAAAAAGGTCCCTTTCACTGTGCCCATGCCCCTCTATTTATAGGCGAAGGTGGGTTGGACTTCCCTGGTGGGCCTGTTAACTGAATAACTCGGTCCAAATGGAGTAAGCCCCGTGTGTCGACCCAAATAGGACGAACGACCAAATGCCGAACTTTCATCTTTATGCCGAACGAAGTGAGGCCGGACGCTCTGCGTGCCGAGTGAAACAGGCCGAACGGTCGGCATGCCGTGCCTTCCTTTCCAGGTCTATGGGTCTCTCTGTTGAATGGAGGAAGCGGGCCGAACGATGTTGGGATGCCGAGTGGAAGGATACGCCTTTTCCATGTAAGAATGCCGAGTGGAAGATATGCCGAGTGGAACTTGTGTGCCAGATGAGGAGCATGCCGAGTGAAAGCTTGCCGTGTGAAGGGTTTGCCGTGTGAGGCGTGGACGCCGAGTGAAAGGATATGCCAAGTAAAGGGAATGCCGAACAGACGACATGCCGAGCAAAGGATATGCCGAGTAAAGAGCAGGCCGAGTACAACCCTTTGACAGCTGAACGTTCAAACGTGCCGAGTGCTCATTTGTGCCGAGTACAACCCTGCATGCCGAACGTTCTAGTTGCCGAATGTGCTTTAGGTGTCGAACGATATTAAATACCGAACGTCGTTATATGCCGAACGTCTTTCTAATGGGCCTGACAACTTGCTAACACCTTCAGGCTCTTCGAGGTCAAAATCTTGTCTAGCTCTAATAATAATGTCTTCGACTGTCGTTTTGTAACCGGGCCAAAATGCCGGTTAACATTTGCCCCCCAAAAGTGTGTCGTGTGAAGCAACACAACACGCTTTGAATCAGCGAGTATTCCTTGTCTTCAGAAAGAAATCCATCATGTTTCTTGAACAGTCATTATCCTTCGATTTTCTCCTCTAAAGCTGTCATATCCTTCCTTGGTCGTCTTGACGCTTGGTTGTGGCTAAAAGTTCTTCATCTGCCCATTTGGTGAAGTAATCAACTGCCATGATGGTGTATATCGCACCACCTTTAGGATCGGCAAGAAGATGATTTCAGTGCCCCCAAGTGGCAAACGGCTATGGACTAGCCATTTGAATAATTTCCATCGGGGTGGTTCTCGGCTTTTTTGCAAACATCTTGCACTCGTCGCATTGTCTAGCATGATCAACCGCATCTGGGTTGAAAGTTGGCCAGTAATACCTATAGCGGAGTATTTCTTTATCATGGTTTTCCCCTTGATGTTATTACCGCATTCTTCTTTATAGACTTTGCTCAAGATATCATCATGGGCGATACGCCGAAGCATGGGGATGGATAAACTCCTTTTGACACACGACCTATTCTTGGATGATTTGTCGTGAAGCTTTGAGGAGGATCTGTTGTTTTCCATTCCTCTGGTTAGTAAGAATTCCCCATTGTAGATAGTCTTTGATAGGAGTCAACCATGACACCTTTTCATTTTGTTCGCTGAGTACGTGTGTAATGGTGTAATACGTGAAGTCGGTTAGTAGCTCTTGGGCCTGGCCGAGATGAGGTGCACGACAATGCCCCCTAGCGAGATTAACTTCCTCAGATTTGTACGCTACCAATTAAGAATCACAAAAGATGTGTAAAGTTTTCACTTCACATCCTCTAGCAAGTTTGAGGCTTGCAGACAAGGCTTCGTACTATGCATCGTTGTTTGTTTCAGGTGAATCGAGTTTCAGGATGTCGCAGATTGATCGTTCCTCAGGGGTCATTATCATGACTCCTATGCCATAACACTGGTCATTGGATGCTCCATTCGCGTACATTTTCCATCTTATGGTTGGTTCTCTGTTACTCTTCGAGCAGTCATCTGAGGTAGCGAATTTGGGTGTGAGGTCTGCTAGTTTCCGTCCTTGGATAGCCCTTCGAGGGAAATGAGTGATATTGGATTAGCTTTGTTTATTTAAGTTGTCTTTTAGACGTCTCAGGCCATTGTATGTCCTGTTGCAACGGCTGGTAGGCATAGGCGTTGATGGGGTGAGCCTAAAAGTAAGAGTGGAGCTTTCATGATGAAATCAATAGATATTATGCTTGCTTTTGTAGCTTCGGGTTGATATCCAATGCATGGCTCGCGATAGTTAATGAAATCACATATGCATGTCATAATGGGTCCAAGGGAACATATCATCACTCATTCAGAAAAATCCAACTAATTTTTTTATGATCACTACACTGAGCTGTGATCCGATATTTAGCACCCGAGAAGGGGTCGCCATGGCTGGCTGTAATGTCGACCGTCACCTTAGCAGGTGCCATCCCAGATTCTTTGGGTATAGATGTAATTATTTTGCATAACATTTAATGTGAAATATGGTTGGGACGACCAATAATGATGGTTGCTCTAGTCGAACCCTAGAGTCTTGTCATGAGTTTTTAAGTCTAATAGCGAAGGACTCTGAATGCTCTAATAGATTATCAAAAAATGGCCAAAGATCAGGCTTAAAAGCGCATTGAAGGAAATGTCGAGTGGGGGTCAGCCTTGAGTGGCGTGCAACTGTATAGCTGGATCTTGCTATGAGTTTGAATTTGCTTGTGTATTCGAGTAACGCACTTTCTATTCAATGCATTCATGATCCTTTACCCGTCCTTCGGGTTGGAGTGAAAGTCAATTGCTCATGAGCTAAGGTGTCAATTCAATGATTCAATCTCTAGGCATCCTTTCGGTCTTCTCCTTGAGCAACTGTAAGCACTATATATAAATTTTAATACTGAGCTATCGTAGCCAGTTTTAGGATGACCATGCGTCTTCTCCCAGTCTCGGGTTGATAAATGTACTGCATGGACGGTTAAGTCTCATCCTAGCTATGTTTATGTTTTCACCTAAGTTCCAAAGACATAGAGGTGATCGGTGAATAGTCGGTTCACATTCATCTTGCTCCTCGCTCGTGCCTCCAGGTCTGGGGCATATACCGATAAGTAGGAAGGCCAGCCACACCCACTTTAGCTTTACTCTCTTTCCCGTTGAATCGTGGGATCATGTCAATCGATGGGAGACTAGGTCTCACCTATCTCGGATTTTATCGTGGTTTTTCATTCCAAGAGGAATACTTCGATGCCACGTCAGTTTCAGGGCGTAATTTGGACAGTGGATGGTCATCTACGTCCACTTTGGTTCATGCTCTGTAATTAGTTCTCGGGGTAAAGTTGGCTACAAATGCAGCCGGGTTATGCTCATCCAGTTTCATACTCCTCCTGACGAATCGAATGAGGGTGCTGGAGAATTTTTGACCAAGTATTCATGGTTTACCCTCCTTTCCACACTCTGGAGGTCATAGTTTTTCAAGAAACATCCGAGTCACATTCGTATGTGCTTGGTGCGGATCGGTATTGACCCTCGATCTGAGGTATGATATAGTCGATTGCTCGTAGCTTTGGATGCCATTTCGATTGGTTTTGTATTGAGGCTTCCCTGCAGTCGTTGCTTCAAGTTATAAAGAACTCCACGCTAGAGCTATAGTAAGCTATCGTATTCAGCTTTTTAGTGATTTGTACCCATGCTCCCAGCATTGATTTGGCCAGGCCACTAGTTGGATGGTCGAACTCCATCCTTAGCGGGTTAATAATCCTTCGGTCGATTCCATGCCGAAGTTTGCGTAATAGAGAATGGTCGGAATCCACTCGTCTATTTATCGATGTTTATACACCACTCTGCATTCTGGTGACTTAGTGTTATTCTCCCCCCAGTTGATTCGCGCCCAATTTGTACTCATGCTTCGGTCCATGCTCCGGGGACTTAGAGATTTGTCGAACGGTTTATGCTTTAGTCCACAGTTCGAGACGCAGGGATTTTTGTCAACTCGTTTACACTCCAGTCCGCATTCTGGGATTTTAGAGTAATCTAGTCCGCTTCTGGGATTTGGAGATTCTTCTCAAATCTTCTATAATCTAGTCCGTGCTCTGGGGACTGAGAGTACCGTAGTCCGCACTCTGGGGATGTAGAGGTTTTTTAAGCCGTTTATACTCTATTCCGCACTCAGGGGACTTAGAGCACTCTAGTCCGCACTCCGGGGATGTAGAGGTTCTTAGGTCATTTATACTCTAGTCCGCACTCAGGGGACTAGGAGCACTTTAGTCCGCACTCTGGGGACATAGAGGTTTCTGAGTCGTTTATACTCGAGTCCGCACTCTGGGGACTTAGAGTACTCCAGTCCGCACTCTGGGGACTTGGAGGTTTAAGTCGTTCATATTCTAGTCCGCACTTTGGGGACTTAGCGTACTACAGTCCACACTCTGGGGACTTGGGGGTTTAAGTCGTTTATACTCTAGTCCGCACTCTGGGGACTTAGAGTACTCCCGTCCATGCTCCGGGGATGTAGAGGTTCTTAGGTCGTTTATACTCTAGTCCGCACTCAGGGGACTTAGAGTACTCCCGTCCGCGCTCAGGTGATTGGAGCGCTTGATGAAGACAAGTCCGGAACCTCCTCCTATATCGACGGGGGTTATGAAGTAGAAATTACAGGCCCCTCTAATCACACATCCGAATTGAGCATGAAGGAGCAGCTCGAGAAAGAGAAGGTCAGGGTCAAGGTCGAGCCCCGAGTTGTGGACTTGGACGATCCTTTGAACAAGCCGTTGAAGGTCATCCTTCCTGGCGGGTCCATGCCTATAGAAGTTCTCCGTACTTCTTCAGTTGCTACCCCTCTATCAAAGAAGAGTACCAAGGGTAAATGCTATGGAGAGGAGCCGTCCGGAAAGGAGTTGAAGAAGTACAAGAAGTGATTACTATCCTCGTTCAACGAGAGTTAGTTTAAGTCATGTAATTATTTTCATCTATTTCCTTTAGTCCTTGTAAATAGAATGTCGACTCCGAACTTTGGAGGGGTTGTAATAGGAACTCGCTTCTGAATAAAGTTTAGTTCCTTTTTCCTTCTTACAAAAGACTCTTATTGTTCAGTTTTCTTTGTGATTGTGATGTGGATCCAAGTAGTTGTGAGTAACATAGACTTCTCGGTCCATCTTCATATAACTTGGAAACACTTTGGGAGTTGTTGAACTTCCATTCTGTGCTTCGAGCATTTAGAATACTTTCTAGCCCGTATGTCAGGGATTTGACAAATTCAAGTCATCTGTGTCATAGTTCATATTCAGAGAACTTGGTGATCCGAATCGCTTATATTCGAGTCCGCGCTTTGGGGACTTAGAGTACTCCAGTCCACGCTCTGGGGACTTGGAGGTTTAAGTCGTTTATACTCTAGTCCGTGCTCTGGGGACTTAGAGTACTCCAGTCCATGCTTTGGGGACTTGGAGGTTTAAGTCGTTTATACTCTAGTCCGTTCTCTGGGGACTTAGAGTACTCCAGCCCACACTCTGGGGACTTGGAGGTTTAAGTCTTGTATACTCTTGTCCGCGCTCTGGGGACTTAGAGTACTCCAGTCCGCGCTCTGGGGACTTGGAGGTTTAAGTCGTTTATACTCTAGTCCGTGCTCTGGGGACTTAGAGTACTCCAGTCCACGCTCTGGGGACTTGAAGGTTTAAGTCAGTTATACTCTAGTCCGCGCTCTGGGGACTTAGAGTACTCCAGTCCACGCTCTGGGGACTTGAAGGTTTAAGTCAGTTATACTCTAGTCCGCGCTCTGGGGACTTAGAGTACTCCAGTCCACACTCTGGGGACTTGGAGGTTTAAGTCATGTATACTCTTGTCCGCGCTCTGGGGACTTAGAGTACTCCAGTCCGCGCTCTGGGGACTTGGAGGTTTAAGTCGTTTATACTCTCGTCCGCGCTCTGGGGACTTAGAGTACTCCAGTCCACACTCTGGGGACTTGAAGGTTTAAGTCGTTTATACTCTAGTCCGCGCTCTGGGGACGTAGAGTACTCCAGTCCACGCTCTGGGGACTTGAAGGTTTAAGTCAGTTATACTCTTGTCCGCGCTCTGGGGACTTAGAGTACTCCAGTCCGCCCTCTGGGGACTTGGAGGTTTAAGTCGTTTATACTCTAGTCCGCGTTCTGGGGACTTAGAGTACTCCAGTCCGCACTCTGGGGACTTGGAGGTTTAAGTCGTTTATACTCTAGTCCGCGCTCTGGGGACTTAGAGTACTCCAGTCCACACTCCGGGGACTTGAAGGTTTAAGTCAGTTATACTCTAGTCCACGCTCTGGGGACTTAGAGTACTCCAGTCCACACTCTGGGGACTTGGAGGTTTAAGTCGTTTATACTCTAGTCCGCGCTCTGGGGACTTAGAGTACTCCAGTCCACACTCTGGGGACTTGGAGGTTTAAGTCGTTTATACTCTAGTCCGCGCTCTGGGGACTTAGAGTACTCCAGTCCGCACTCTGGGGACTTTGAGGTTTAAGTCGGGAGCAGTCGTATTTCCACTCTTTAATTTGTATTCATCTACCATTTGTCGAACGAACAATCAAACCACGTTTGCTCATGGAATGGCATTCTGCCCCCAGCATGAGGGATGAAATTCGAAAAATGGACGATCAATTCTCATCCACTTGGTGATTATAGCTCTTCCAATCAAGTCAAGGAAGGAGGAATATGACAGACGGTTGGATCACATCCATGTTGGGTTAGATAGCCAAATCTCTTACAATTTGCTCCGTATCTCGTTCTAGAAAACAAGGATAATAGTTTGTTGAGTAGACAAAGTAAGTTGCATATGGTCTAAGGTGCAGTCGTGCCTATGCATTGAGAGCGATGGTTGACGAGTAGGTAGTCCATCTCGACTACTCCAAGTCCGGCTTTCTAATAACCTTTTATGTTCAAGGTAGGATTTGATGTGCAGATGAACAAATCGCATCCACTCTAGACAGATCCCAACATCACTGAGCTTCAAGAGGTGCATCCGTATTTTGTCGGACTTTGTTCTATGACTTGATTTGAGTGGACGATCAGACCATACTCATTTCAAGCCTTGTTCAGGTCTCCAAGTCAAATGTGGAGGTCAATGAATGGATGATCAGTCATGTTGACTTTGTATTGGTCTCTGATCGTGATGAGCTTTTCAATATCTAGTCCATAGCCCCAAATCAAAGGCACATGATTGATGATAAGCAATTGAATTATGCTCGTCTAGATATAACTCCATATGTCTGATCATGGTCTGCATGGATTGGTTGGCGACCAAATCCGAGTACCTGGTCACCTACATTGTTTTGAAAGTAGTTTAGTTCAAGCTAGTCGTAGTTCATAGAACAATTGAAATAGAAATGGAAATGATTCAAAGAAGATTATGATAAATCTCATTGATAGATGAAGTAGCATCGTGTGCTTGCTATTCGACTTTTGCCCTTGGCTCCTTTCAAAGGGATGTCGGCCGTCAGCAGTCCAATTGATAATCATAGCCCTTTATTAATAGGCATCGGATATTCGCTGCCCGCCATTCTGCAGGACATGTACATACTATTGAAGCTTTACTTTCTAGATCAGCTTTTTGATCACACCTCGGAGGTGTTTGTAATCGCCCGTGTTAGGATCAGTGAGCATTTGGGAATATACAACATTCCCCTGATTTTCTTTAGACTTTGGTGTACTCTCTCGAGGTTGGTTTCCAATATCACTCCGAGTCGTGAGCCTTCAAGTAGAGGTTGTCAATTGAATCTTTCAAAGAGCATATGAGCCAAATTTTGAGGTCTTGTTTCGGCTACTAGGATCTACATCCTTAGTCAACGGGCCTTCATTGTTATTTTCCTTAGTCTGTTCTGCTCCTCCACACATTGATTTAGATTCATTATTGTCATAGAGACGATCTATGGTCGTTGGAGGCTCTCCAGCTAACCGGCTGCTAAAATATATATGGAGGTCGATTATCCTCAAGTGATCAATATAATATCCCTTTGAGAGTATCGTTCGAGTAGCAGTTGTTTGTCCGCTCCCTCGTTGTCATTTAGAAGCTGTCGCTAGATCCTCTATGCCCTGGCCGACCAGGGGATGTAAGGGAAGTAGATAGGATGTTCCTTTATTAAGTTGAGTTTTGAATTCAATATTTGGAGGCACTGCGCTGCGGCTAGGGTTCGGCCTTAGAGAGTGCTCGGCATTTAGAGAGCGTTCGGCATTATAGAGCGCTCGGCATTTAGAGAGCGTTCGGCCTTAGAGAGCGCTCGGCATTTAGGAACGTTCGGTATCCGAGAGCGTTCGGCATTCAGGAGCGTTCGACATTAGAGAGCGCTCGGCATTCAGGAGCGTTCGGCATTGGTTCTGTTCGGCTTAAATTTCTATTCGGCCGTCTTTCTGTTCGGCCAAATTTCTACTCGACCAAATTTCTGTTCGGCCAAATTTCTGTTCGGCCTTCTTTCTGTTCGGCCTTCTTTCTGTTCGGCCAAATTTATGTTCGGCCAAATTTCTGTTCGGCCTTATTTCTGTTCGGCCAAATTTCTGCTCGGCCAAATTTCTGTTCGGCCTTCTTTCTGTTCGGCCTGGAGGTATGGTCGACATTCGGATGTATGGATCGGCCTGGAGTGTTCGGCATACGCCTTTTCTGGGGCGATCGGCATACGCCTTTTTTGGAATGTTCGGCTGAATTGCCTTTGGAGGAGGGTCGGCCTTTATTCAACTTGAGTGCAAACTTCAACGTCCAATCCTTAGATCTTGCGTACATCAGTGAATCCAATCCTTTTTCACATGAACACGAACACTTGATTAACTTACGGCTGTCAGCTTCCTTTAGATTTCTTTCAAATCTGAGTAGAATAGGAAGTTTTCTAGTAAACAACTGGATCGATCTCGCGAATATGCAAATCCAGTAGTAGATGATGAGATCCAATCAAGCTGAGAAATTCAATTCTCAGTGAAAGTACCAAAATGTTAGCACCAAAATTGGTCACTAACACCCTTGAGTAGAGTTATGTAGAGAGATTAATGAAGAGAGTAAATTAGGACTGAAGAATAGTGTAATTCAATGAAAAAGAATAACAAAAACGAGAACACCAGATTTATAGTGGTTCGGCACAACTGCCTACATCCACTTTGAGTTTAATCTTTATTGCTTTCTCAATTACTTGAATACAGATACAATCCGTAAATCAATCACTTGGATATATGTTTGAAATAAAAAGAGGAGAGTATAAGAAATGGCAGAGTCTCCCCAGTGTTCCCGGAAAAAGGTCCCTTTCACTGTGCCCATGCCCCTCTATTTATAGACGAAGGTGGGTTGGACTTCCCTGGTGGGCCTGTTAACTGAATAACTCGGTCCAAATGGAGTAAGCCCCGTGTGTCGACCCAAATAGGCCGAACGACCAAATGCCGAACCTTCGTCTTTATGCCGAACGAAGTGAGGCCGGACGCTCTGCGTGCCGAGTGAAACAGGCCGAACGGTCGGCATGCCGTGCCTTCCTTTCCAGGTCGATGGGTCTCTCTGTTGAATGGAGGAAGCGGGCCGAACGATGTTGGGATGCCGAGTGGAAGGATACGCCTTTGCCATGTAAGAATGCCGAGTGGAAGATATGCCGAGTGGAACTTGTGTGCCAGATGAGGAGCATGCCGAGTGAAAGGCTTGCCGTGTGAAGGGTTTGCCGTGTGAGGCGTGGATGCCGAGTGAAAGGATATGCCAAGTAAAGGGAATGCCGAACAGAGGACATGCCGAGCAAAGGATATGCCGAGTAAAGAGCAGGCCGAGTACAACCCTTTGACAGCCGAACGTTCAAACGTGCCGAGTGCTCATTTGTGCCGAGTACAACCCTGCATGCCGAACGTTCTAGTTGCCGAACGTGCTTTAGTGTCGAACGATATTCAATACCGAACGTTGCTTTATGCCGAACGTCTTTCTAATGGGCCTGACAACTTGCTAACACCTCCAGGCTCTTCGAGGTCAAAATCTTGTCTAGCGCTAATAATAATGTCTTCGACTGTCGTTTTGTAACCGGGCCAAAATGCCGGTTAACAGACCCTATTACAGTATTAGAGAATTTCATATGAAATGGTTTTGGTTATTGTAAGGTAAAAATCCATCAGTGTTTATGTACGACGTGGTCTTACGGGATCCTCTTGATTTCCAAAAGGTTTTCTATAACTTTAAAATCCGGTTGTGTGTGTTTTCTCATGCTAGTTTTTCAAACTGACTTGAGTGTTATTTTATTATAATGCTCAGGTCAGACTGAGCATATTTATAGGATTTTATTTGAATGCTTTGGAGCTTCAGGAGACGAGTTGGAGGTCTAGAGATGTATCCACGTATCTAGTTATTTTTCCACTACATTTGTTGTTGTATTTATTAGCAATTGTAAGGACAGGTTGTTATAACCATCTTGGCTAAATAGGTTAGTATAATATGATTGATTTCTATATATATATACACATATTGCAGCTTTGTTTTTGTGCAAAGATTTGTTGTATATTATTGATTATTCGTTCCGCCGTGAGATTCTGTGTTGTTTATTTTCTTCTTATCTTCTTCCTTCTTTCTTTTCCCCTAACAATCGGGTTTCCCAACATTTATTGCTTGGCACACAATACAGGGGAAGTACTAGTGTCGATTTTTCGAGGGACAAAAAGCCCCGTTCGTTACAAATGGTTCATCCATCTCTTGCAAGTATTGGGTATGTATCCTAAAGATTTGAAGATATATCTTCATTTAAGTTATGTGTTTTAGGCCACCCTCATAAGGTAATTTTCTATCTCCTTTAATAATATGATAAATCATGTTAATATAGTTTAAGTCCGATATATGATACATCTCATCTGATTATATGTTCATCTTCTTTGTATGGTTTAGATACCAAACATTATACAATGAATTTATATGTTTCTAAGTTGTCTAATCTACTATTTGCTAATGGTTTTCGATATTAATGTTTAATAGTAAAAAATTCAAATTCAAAAACTAGTTTTATTTGGTTCATGTAATTTCATAACATATTATATTGACAAATACAAGTGAACCGATGTATAAATCATTTTAGGAAATTGAATACAAGTTATATGTGTATATTGTTAATATCTCTTATTTTTATTTTGATGATAACAGCCATAAATATAGGTACTAATTTTTAGCTATGTTGTATCGGATATGTTGCAGAATATTACACAAGTATATAACGAATGGAATTCAAGACTAATCAGTATAAAGACTAAAGCTCAAGAGATCAAGACTCATGGGTTTAAAGACAAAGTTTTGAAGAGCTCAAGACTTTTAGTATGAGTCATTAGAATAAATTATGAAGGTCCCTGATAGTATGTTCTAATCTTTATCATAAATTTCTATCTTTAATATTTTATTAAAATGAATTATTTAAAATTCAAAACATAGTTTACAAATATTTTATAAATGTTTTTATGTGTTCAAAGCAGTTAAAAACTAAGTTTAAATTAATTTACACCAATACATAGAAGTTTGAAAACAATACACACACACACACACACACACACACACACACACTCACCATATAAAAGGGAGTGTAGACAAATTTTTCTAACTTTCTTCTTGTTCCTTACTCCCTTGAAATATTTCTTGAAAGTTACTCACTATATTCTTCAAGACTATATAGGATACATTAACACTCTGCTAGATTGGTTCTTTACAAATTATCTACTGTATTAGAAGCATTTTCTCTGCAAACTCAAAGATCAAACCATTATCAGAAGGGCTATAAAAAATCTTGTATTCTAAATACAATTGTTTGTATTTGAAAATCGACAACTCTACTCTGACTTGTTTAGGTATGTCTATTGTGCGTTCAAATCAAGTGGATCTTCTTAGTAGCCTGTCTAAATCTAGTCGATGATTTTGTAGCTCGGTAAATCAAGAGTGTTTGCCCTGGACTCATGAGATAGGAGCATATATCTCATAGCCTCGAAATCAGATTGTATTCTGGTTTGCTTGCTACCATTAAAGTAGGCGTTGGAAAAGAAATATGTACATGCACTGTGAATGACTGGATGTAGGATTGATTAATCTAAACTAGTATAAAAAATCTCGATGTCATCTCTTCTACCTTACCATTTGTTATTGATTTTATATATCTGTGATTGCATCTATGACTTCTTGATTAGTATAAATCTATGTTAATAATCTGTGACTTGATTTAAATTTTGAAACAAAGTTAAAAAGATACATAAAAGTTATAAGCATTACTCACCCTTTTTTCAAGTGTTAAACTAGCCTAAAGATCCGTTACAGCATGACCTACATTTGGTATTAGAGCATTTATTTTTTAAAAATTCGCATTTTTATTGTTAAAAGGTATAAATGGCTTGTAATGCTGATCGTTCACTTTTTAACACGTTTGTTGAAGGACAGTTGACTGCTAGACCCCCACTATTTATGGTGGTAATTACACTTATAGGTTATGTAGAATGAAAATTTATTTACAATCTAATGGTTTAGATACTTGGAATACTACACAAAATAAGTATAATAAACCCAAATTTGAATATTCAACATGGACATCAGACCAAAAAACACATGCACTTAATAATTCTAAGGCCATGAATATTTTATTTTGCTCCTTGGATAAAGATGAATTTAATAAAGTCTCTATTTGTAAGTCTGCATACGAATTTGGAGTATTGGAAGTTACACATGAGGGTACTAGTAAAGTGAAACAGACAAAAATTTCCATGCTAACTAATCATTTTCAATTGTTTAAAATGAAACAAAATGAGTCTATTTGTGATATGTATTCTACATTTCAAGATATAGTTCATTCTTTAGTATCACTAGATAAAAATTTCTCTACAAGTTAGAAAGTCCTTAGTTCACTCTCTTCAAAATGGGATCAAAAGACATTAGCAATAGAAGAGGCTAATGGCATTAATACTTTAAAAATTGAAGAGATAACTGATGATTTAATGTCCTATGAGGCATAATTACAAGGAAGAAAAGAAAGAAAGACAACGGAAAAGAAATCAATTACAATCATTGCTACAATCTATGATCAGGATTTAGATGATGACGATAATGATGAGGAAATTGCTCTTATGACTCAGATTTTAAAAATATTCCTGAAGTATAGAAACATTAATAACTTCTGTAGACCTGAATTTTTTTTTTTTTATAAATGGAATTATGATTAATTGACAACTGTGATGAACTGAACCATCTGCAAAGGGACTATCCATATCAGAAGAAATCAAAGATCACACCTTTTACCTGTTTGTCCAAATAGAGAAAGAGAGCTAACACTACAACCTTAGAAGATTTTGATACAACTTCAAGTAAAAATGAACCATACATTGAGAATGCTAATATGTATTTTACAGCTATAGAAGATTAATCGAATCAGAACAAAGGAAAATAGTAAAAGATACCACTTTTACATTTAATTTTTATTTCATTTACTTAGAATTATTGAATTTAGGAGTCATTGGGATTAATAATAATAATGAGTGCATTTATGTAAGTGTGTGTGTATACATGAGTGAAAGCCAATGCGTTGCACGGGTGGGTAGTTTACCAATTACAGTTTGTAGGTAAGAATATGTGGCTCATGCATATTTTAATTGTATATATAATCATTTGGGTAGTCATATATGTAACTATGTGCAATATAATGGTTTAGTATAATTTCAAATTTGCTTATATGTACGTGTGAGAACTTGAAATGCAACAGTCAACTTACTCTCCATTGTGCCTTTGTATTGAAGTGCTCAATAAGATATGTGACAATTCTCAATGCAAATTATTGTTGTTGGTATAGTAATGGTATAATAATTAAATATGGATAAGTAACTTGTTAGAATCTAGGGTTTTCTTCTGCCATGGGGGAAACCATATCTCCTCATCAAAATCAATCCAATCTTCCTCTTTCTCGTCCTTCTCCTCAGGATAGACCATCTGAATCTCATATCAGAAAGCCGAATGGTGTCGTCATAGATAAAGAGGGCTTCCAATTGGTTCAATCAAGATTGCAAAGAAGATACCAGCCGAGAAATGATCAAGTCTAGTCGTATAATAATGGTGATTTGAAAAAGGAGGATCTACCGACCAACTTCAATCAGGATAAGACCAAACTGGTACAAACTCGAAAGCCGACAGAGTTCTTTCTGAATAAAGAATTAGGTCACAAATCATGGGCAGAAATTGTATCAGAGCAATCGAAGGAACCAAGAGATGAATAATGCAGTCTTGAAACCATTTCTCCTTTATAAATAAACAACAAGAAATATGGTGTGGTTAAGGAGGCTGTGACATCCCGGAATTTTGACCCTATTATTATAATAAGTTTTTGATCAAATTTAAATAAAATACAAGATTTTTCATTTTAAAATAAATAAGATGTTGGATATGATTGGTTGTATATGTGTTATAAAGGAATTTATAATTTCAAAATATAAATAGACTCTTTTAACAACATTTAAAATAAAATCTGTTTTAAATTGAAAATTTTATACTAATGACATTTAATATCAGAAAAATAAATGCAGTTAATAATAATATTTACAATAATACAATTCAACCCATATTAAATATAGATATAAAGTATACATTACAAATCAAATATTGAAGGATTAAACTTTAAATAAAAATAAGATTTAAGAAATGTTTCTAACAACAGCTTTTGAAATTAAAATAAAAATAAGCTTATAAATATTTAACAAGAGTTTTTTTTATAAATATAAATACTTATAAATATAGTTATAAGCATGAGCTTCTATATATTTAGCATAAAGATAACATAAAAGTGGGATCATAAACATAAGTACAAGATGTGGTGTGAATAAGATATAAATAAAAATGTGAACTATGTTAAGACAAACATATGTAATTAATTGGTCAAAATAAGTGTATATATTTGTGTTCAAATAATAATAAGACAAAACAAAGTTAATAGCAAACATTTATAATACGCAACACAAAATGTGCAAGTATCAAGACAAGCTTGCAAACATTTTGTTTATATGCTAACATAAATATATTCAAACAAATATACTGCAAATATCTTTGTATAAATGATGGTGTCAACAAACGTTAATATTATGTTAGCCAAATGAACACATTAGTACAACAAAACCTGCAATATCTTTGTACAAGATGTTGTGTCAGCAAGCAAATATTGATTTTGTTAACTTAAGTGAGGACATAAACATAAATTAGCACACTTTTCTTTCTGAAACAAATTTGCAGCCGAAATTTTTAATGCATCTTAGGTTTTAGTACATGAAAAATAATAATAAAGCAAGATATTTTAGAGTGAAAGCTTATTGAAGAAGGCAGCTTGTTCAAGTTATATATGTATTCAACATTTCTTAATTCATTTAGTTCAGTCATTCACTTATGAAAACAAAACCGAGAAGAAGCAAAAGAAAATAAACAAAACTTTATATTTGCAAGTCAAATCAAATTCAGGAAACAAGAAAAGTTACAGGAAATTCAAGCAGCTTCAACTGCAGATTTAACAATTCATGTTCCAGTTGATCAACTTCAACTTATTCTTTATTCAGACATGTCATAGGTGAGTAAACTTATCATTTTCAATTTAAAACTTTATATTTAACTCACAAAGTTTTGTGCTTGGATGATTGCTTTAAATAAGATGTCTTGAGTTCTTCCTGTTGTTCTGTAATATATGAAGTTGTACTTCAGGAGCTTTGAATAACTATCCAGAGTAAAGCTAAGAAATTTCAAATACTTCTTCATGTAGGTGTTTTAAAATCTGGATATTGATGCAAACTTAAGTTGTTATTCAAAATCATAGGCCTACAATTTTGTTTTGAGGTTTAACAGTATTTATCAATACTGTTTATGCAAGTATCAGGAAACAGAGAATCAAAGTCAAAACTTTGAATGTTTAAATTTGTAAATTTAATAACATGATTTGATTTCATATACATAATTTGGATTTTTAACATAACACTTTTGATTTCTAAGCAAAGATATTTAGAGCAGTTTTAAAGAGGAGCTGAAATGGGTTTTCATCAATTTTGAATGATGGAGTTAGTTTTAATCATTGTCAATTGATAGAAAGCAAGATTGTAACTCTTTTTACACAAGAAAAATGTCGAATTATTTTTCGAATACATAAATTATGGGATTGGGATTAAAGTAGGGTTTAGTGCTTATGTTTTTCTAGGCTCTGTAAAATTAATTTTGGGCATCCACACGTGATCGAGCTCCACGATGTTCAAGGGGATGGCAGAGAACCGTGTTGTCGTGGGGTGGCCGGAGGTGGAGAGTCTCAGGTGGTCTTGGCGGCGGTAGCGAACTTGTTTTGCCGACCGTGTGAGCTGCAGTTTTCGACCCAAATGATCAAAATTCTATTTGAAATCTTTGAAGATGATGTGAGGTTGGATTCCGTGTTTTCATGGAAATTGTAACATGTAGATGATCTCGGAAGATCATCAATGACTCGCGAGCCACCGTGCACGTGCACGGTGGCGTTGGAGGTGATCTGGGCTGTCAGGGAGTGTCGCTTTGGGTCACGCGCGTGAGAATGGCGCTAGTGTTTCGAGTTGTTCGCGTGTCTATATTTAGAAACTGTTGTTCAAATCGTGTTTTAACTTTTAACTTACTGTAAGAAAAAAATTTTAAAAAAAAAGGAAGAAGAAGAGATTCAGGGGGGAAACACGGGAAGTTTTGGTGTGAAACTCGGAGTAGTTCTCGAGTTAGTATAGGGAAGCCTCGGGTTGTCAACTACGGTATTGTTTTTCTAAGGGTAGTGTAAGCAGAAAATTCTCATTCAATTCTAAATACTGCAAACTTGGTAGCTCATAATTATTATTCAAATTAGGTAGGTAATATAAGAAAAGAATAAATCTGATTAATACAATTTTGCAATTAGAGACAGACTTATTTAAGAAGATTTCTTTTAGAAATGTCAATTAAGTTGAGTAATTAAGGTAAATTGATTATTTTCAGGAAGTAATTAAGAATAATGGATTTTGATTATAGTTGGTGATGGATTATAATTTGAATTTGTAATCAACTATTTAAGTTAATTTATGAATGGGTGACGGTTAATAAATCAAGTGATTTAATTAAGAATTAATAATGATTAATTTAGGAATTAGTAAATAAATAAATGGGCTATTAAGTTTATTAAATAACAATTAAAGTTATTGATTAATGATAGAGGAATGGTTAATTAAAGTTAAATAACTTGATTAAGGAAGTAATTAAGTAATATTCTGAAATAAAATTAAGACTTAAGAATAAATTAAGAAGTCTTCAATTACATGTTTTGAAATGAAATAGGTAATTAATTGTTAGTTAATGATTAATTAAATAGATTTAAGTGGTTAACTCTCAGGTAATTAATTCAAATTTGATTAATTACAAATAAGATTTAAAAGGTGACTGCTTATGGACTGTTGTGGTTGAATGTCTGATTTGGATATTTATGTGATGATATCCTATGTTACCCTGTGATATGCTGTGATATATCTATGATGCTTGTATTTGTTTTATCTGTGATAAATGCTATATTAATTCAATTGTTGAATTTAATTTATTTAAACTGTTAAGTTAAATAGACAACTTGGCCCTTAAAATGGCGGTTGGATTCGATAAGACCGGGATCGGAAGAATCAAATTTGATTCTCTGAAAACCACATCAATCCAATTTAAACGTTAGGTCGTGAATCCTGAAATGGAGATCAAGATGGTGTTTTCAGAATGCAATGGTTATCGTCGTTGACTCTGAGGGTGATTCCAAAATGAGTGTGACGAGATAATGCCTTCGGTTTCGTTCGAACCCGGAACGAACTCGTATGGATTGAATGCTTTCAACACATCGTCAGGCGGACGATGAGCATTCTAAGTGATATGTTCTTTAAAGGTAATAGCAGCCTCAAGCCTCATCAACCGGGAATGGCTAAAACAGGGGAGATGCAGCAAGGTTAGGTGGGTCATGCCCAAGCAGGACAAGATATTACCCCCGTCTAGATGTCCCTTTTTATTTCGGCTATGTGGGCGTTTTGCTAGCTAGAACCGCGGGGTTTATCTTGTTCGGGACTGTTCAGTAAGGAATGGTTCCGGCCTTGTGTTGGAGGGTATGAAGGGAGCAATCCTCGGTACGGTGATCTAGGCCCCGTACTGTGACGGGCGGTACCCCAGTAGCCCTGCCATTGTTGGAAATCCATTTTCCCTACGAGACTCTACGGTTTTGATTTGTATTACCCACTTTTGTGGCTAGTAGCTGGAATTTAATGAATGTAACAATTTCGGCTATTTTCTATTTACTTGAAAACCCTAGACACTATTATAATATCACTAGATTTCCTATGAAATGTTTTGGTTAGCGTAAGGTAAAAACTTACCCGTATTTATTTGTGGGGAGTCTTACGTGATACCTTTATTTTCAAATGCTTTTCAAAGTTAAGCAACATTAAACCGTTTACTCATACCAGACCCATGTCTGACCCGGAGTTTATATTTTGTGTTTTCATAAACTCTCGGGTACCCAAATTTTTACGGGTAGCCAAGGGATTCAGGTTAGCTTTGATTTCTAGAGTGCTTGGAGCAGGAGATTCCAGATGTATGTAGCTATCTATCTAAGTTCCGCTGTGTTAGTATCTCCGAGTCATATTGTATTGAGTTGTATTAATTAGACAGGAGTTTATAACTGCCTAGTATGTGATGTATGATCTGTATAACTCTTATTGATGTATTAAACTATGTAATATTTATGTGTTATATTATATTTTGTTCCGTTCCACTGTGAGATTCTGATGTTGTTCTTTCTTTCTCTTTCTTTTCTATTTTCTACCCCTTTCTTTCTTTATGATGATACGTCTTTCTGGTAGCAGAAAGGCGGGTCGTCACAGTTGGTATCAGAGCATAGGTTGGTGATAACCTTGGCTCTGGTAGGAATTACTCATAAAATAGAGTTTGTAGAACTCTAAAATGAGTTTGAGTGTATTAATAGATATGAGCGCGTACTTGTTAGTGAAAATAAAATTGTTTTTATATTGTGTTGATTTATCTATTGAGTGTTTATGGATTCTGGTCGATGTATGGGACGCCATTTCATCGATAGGGATTTCTAAACTCTTAAACAAGGTAGGCCGACACAGTATTGTTTTTAAAGGTAGGGTAAATGAAATAATTTTACCCAAAATTTATATTTTGATATAAAAGAAATATTTTTCTGAAATACTTATATATATTTGGATGATGGTTGTTAATACTATAATTGAATAAAAATTTAAAATTTGAATGGTTTATAACCAAGTAAAATTGTCTAAGTATGATTTAAATAAAAAGGAATATAACTAAAATTGAATTAAACTAGAATTAAGTCCCGGAAATTTGAAAGGTGTTTAAATAAATTTAAACAAAAGAATTTGGGAATTTAAAAATCTTGGAAATGTTTGAAATGTTTATCCAAGGATTTGAAGGCAATATTGGAATATTGTTTTGGAAAATATTATTAAATGGAAATTGTTTTGGGAAATTTGTGAAAGTAAGGAAGCACTGAATTCACTACAGTCGTTGGAAAATAATCCTGATGATGCTGGCCACATCATTAGAATTCATTTTCGAGTTTCTAAAGTGATGGATTGCTATCAGATATTGGTCTTGTTTGGACTTGTTGGGTATACAAAATGTTTTAGAAATTTTCAACGAGAGAAAATTTGTTTTGGCGAAAACAAGTGTTTGGAATTTGTAAATTTGATTTGATATACCAAGTAGGTATGTGTAGTATCATTTCAAAATGGTTTGGAAATGAAAACCGGAAAATAAATTCTAAGAAATTCTATTTAAGTAATGTGAAAGGTTTGAATGAATCAACTATTGAACTTATAAAGTAAAATTAATATTAACAAGATGAAAATTGGGAATTTTAATCCAGGAATTAAAATTTAACTTAAGAAAATGAAGATAAGAAAATATACTGGAGTTTAACCTGAGATAAGTTAAATGGAATTGAAGTTCAAAATGAACTTAATTGGATATAAAATTTGAAGGTAAAATGATTGTAATTGTAAGATGGAAATTTATACCTTAAGATGCTAAGTGTTATATATATATATATAATCTGAAATTGTGATTATAAGATGAAATAACCCAAATGAGTAATATAAACCTTAAGGTAAACAAATAAGTTTTTGAGCTCATATATTAAGAAATAAATTTAAAGGTATGGTAAGTAACTAAATTTAAACGAAGTTGAGTTGGAATAAAATTGAATTTAAATGAATTCAATCGAGTTACTGATAAAATTGAATAGAATAAATTTTTTAAGTAAATAAGTAAATGTAAACCAAAGTAAGTATTGGATTTAATTAGTAATGGTGTGAGTTGTAAAAAAATCTAATTCAAGCATAAATTGAATGACTTTATTATAAATTCAATAATGAATTGTTAATGTAAATTAAGATTTAACGATGGATAAAAGGATAAACTAATCAAAAAGATTAGTAAATAGTTGAGATTTGATTAAAGGAAAAATCAAATCAAAGATTTGAATGGAAATTGGTGTGATAGAATAAACCTAAGTTGTTGAGCGGAACAGTTTGAAGAAAATAAATGAAGTAAATAGTGAAATGATTATTTAAAATATTGGTTGTCAAGATTAATGAAATGGTTTGGAATCAAACCTGTTGAAATGAAAGAAAATGCAATAGAAGGATTGTGAATAATTTAATTGGGATGGAATCAAGTGTAAATGGAATTGGAATCAATTTAAAATTTGTTATAAAGCTTAAGTGATTATCTATTCACAATAATATTGTTGAATTGCATATGGAAATGGGTTGTTTGAAGTAAATGAGAATTAGATAAATTCTATGAATTATTGAAAGTAAAATAGGATGATCTTGAATATGAGTTTGTTTTGCTCAAATGGAGTATATGTCTAAGCAAGTAAGTGTAAATCACTTTAATTAAAAGGGAATGGTTTGAGAATTGATTGAAATTCATTGTGTTGAGGATTGGAACCTTACATATGTACTTATGGAAATATGTAATGGAGACTCTGTCAAAATCTTTCAGAATTTGAAAACTATATATATATAAAAAAACAACAAAAAAAGAGAATTTTAACAACATAACAATTTCAAATTGAAAATTTAAAGTAAACTAATGAATGAAACTAATTTAAAAATAATAATAGGAATCTGTTATAAATGGAGATAGTCAATAAAAGTTCAATATTCAGAGTTAAGAAGGTTGAATTCATACGGAATTGGTAATTGGATTTAAATAAGAAGATATAATGGCTAAAGTGGCAGAGCAATAATATAAGAGTATATATAATGTTTATATTAAGCTTAAGAAATGAATGGTGAAATTCTTAAGTAAAATTTGATATTGAGAAAATTATTCCAAGTGGATAGAATCGGGATAATGTGAATAAAAGAAAATTTGATATGGTTGATAATCAATGAATATAAATACGTAGGATGTACGTATATGATTTTATTCATGTAGCAATTAGATCCAGATTCGAGCATAGAATTTCGAGATAGTTATATCGATCCGAGTTAGAATTTTTCACTCGATTTTTGACGACGAACCGTGATTTTGGAACTTTGATTGGTTCTAGAAATTTCTCTATCATAGTTGTGACTATGCAAGGAGAATATCAGTTTTGATCAAGAAACCAGATCTGAGTCCGCACTAGGAAGTCGGGTGGACAATACTAGGTCGGAAGAGAAATTGTGTGATCGAGCGAGCGATCAAATTTTATATTGCGTACGAATGGTATATGTACATCGTACGGGCTTGATTGAATAGATATTGAAATTCTGTAAAGAAGTCAATAAAATTTGGCAAAGAGTTAATACTGTAGATTTCAGAATTGAACTGCCAGAATGAATATCTAGAATGTATTGTGTATTCCATATATCCCATCTAAGCAAATGTGTTTATGATTCATCATTGGTTGTTCAATCGATAATTCAGGAAGTTGGAAATTTAAATCCAATTTAACTGTGGTCAGGAATCCAGTTTGGGTTGTTGATCATTGAGAAACAAACTCTTGACAATTTTAGAAAAGCTTATCCAGATTTATGTCCGGATAACTAGTAATGCTGTTAGAATTGACTGTTTGATTGTTTGTCTTTGTATGGATGATATGTATGTTTAGATTGTTGATGTTAAGTTTTCGAATTAACTGTTGTTTAAATTTCGGGGACAAATTCTTTTAAGGGGGGAGGAATGTGACATCCTGGAATTTCGACCCTATTATTATAATAAGTTTTTGATCAAATTTAAATAAAATACAAGATTTTTCATTTTAAAATAAATAAGATGTTGGATATGATTGGTTGTATATGTGTTATAAAGGAATTTATAATTTCAAAATATAAATAGACTCTTTTAACAACATTTAAAATAAAATCTGTTTTAAATTGAAAATTTTATATTAATGACATTTAATATCAGAAAAATAAATGCAGTTAATAATAATATTTACAATAATACAATTCAACCCATATTAAATATAGATATAAAGTATACATTACAAATCAAATATTGAAGGATTAAACTTTAAATAAAAATAAGATTTAAGAAATGTTTCTAACAACAGCTTTTGAAATAAGCTTATAAATATTTAACATGAGTTTTTTTTTATAAATATAAATACTTATAAATATAGTTATAAACATGAGCTTCTATATATTTAGCATAAAGATAACATAAAAGTGGGATCATAAACATAAGTACAAGATGTGGTGTGAATAAGATATAAATAAAAATGTGAACTATGTTAAGACAAACATATGTAATTAATTGTTCAAAATCAGTGTATATATTTGTGTTCAAATAATAATAAGACAAAACAAAGTTAATAGCAAACATTTATAATACGCAACACAAAATGTGCAAGTATCAAGACAAGCTTGCAAACATTTTGTTTATATGCTAACATAAATATATTCAAACAAATATACTGCAAATATCTTTGTATAAATGATGGTGTCAGCAAACATTAATATTATGTTAGCCAAATGAACACATTAGTACAACAAAACCTGCAATATCTTTGTACAAGATGTTGTGTCAGCAAGCAAATATTGATTTTGTTAACTTAAGTGAGGACATAAACATAAATTAGCACACTTTTCTTTCTGAAACAAATTTGCAGCCGAAATTTTTAATGCACCTTAGGTTTTAGTACATGAAAAATAATAATAAAGCAAGATATTTTAGAGTGAAAGCTTATTGAAGAAGGCAGCTTGTTCAAGTTATATATGTATTCAACATTTCTTAATTCATTTAGTTCAGTCATTCACTTATGAAAACAAAACTGAGAAGAAGCAAAAGAAAATAAACAAAACTTTATATTTGCAAGTCAAATCAAATTCAGGAAACAAGAAAAGTCACAGGAAATTCAAGCAGCTTCAACTGCAGATTTAACAATTCATGTTCCAGTTGATCAACTTCAACTTATTCTTTATTCAGACATGTCATAGGTGAGTAAACTTATCATTTTCAATTTAAAACTTTATATTTAACTCACAAAGTTTTGTGCTTGGATGATTGCTTTAAATAAGATGTCTTGAGTTCTTCCTGTTGTTCTGTAATATATGAAGTTGTACTTCAGGAGCTTTGAATAACTATCCAGAGTAAAGCTAAGAAATTTCAAATACTTCTTCATGTAGGTGTTTTAAAATCTGGATATTGATGCAAACTTAAGTTGTTATTCAAAATCATAGGCCTACAATTTTGTTTTGAGGTTTAACAGTATTTATCAATACTGTTTATGCAAGTATCAGGAAACAGAGAATCAAAGTCAAAACTTTGAATGTTTAAATTTGTAAATTTAATAACATGATTTGATTTCATATACATAATTTGGATTTTTAACATAACACTTTTGATTTCTAAGCAAAGATATTTAGAGCAATTTTAAAGAGGAGCTGAAATGGGTTTTCATCAATTTTGAATGATGGAGTTAGTTTTAATCATTGTCAATTGATAGAAAGCAAGATTGTAACTCTTTTTACACAAGAAAAATGTCGAATTATTTTTCGAATACATAGATTATGGGATTGGGATTAAAGTAGGGTTTAGTGCTTATGTTTTTCTAGGCTCTGTAAAATTAATTTTGGGCATCCACATGTGATCGAGCTCCACGATGTTCAAGGGGATGGCAGAGAACCGTGTTGTCGTGGGGTGGCCGGAGGTGGAGAGTCTCAGGTGGTCTTGGCGGCGGTAGCGAACTTGTTTTGCCGACCGTGTGAGCTGCAGTTTTCGACCCAAATGATCAAAATTCTATTTGAAATCTTTGAAATGATGTGAGGTTGGATTCCGTGTTTTCATGGAAATTGCGACATGTAGATGATCTTGGAAGATCATCAATGACTCACGAGCCACCGTGCACGTGCACGGTGGCGTTGGAGGTGATCTGGGCTGTCAGGGAGTGTCGCTTTGGGTCACGCGCGTGAGAATGGCGCTAGTGTTTCGAGTTGTTCGCATGTCTATATTTAGAAACTGTTGTTCAAATCGTGTTTTAACTTTTAACTTACTGTAATAAAATTTAAAAAAAAAGGAAGAAGAAGAGATTCAGGGGGAAACACGGGAAGTTTTGGTGTGAAACTCGGAGTAGTTCTCGAGTTAGTATAGGGAAGCCTCGGGTTGTCAACTACGGTATTGTTTTTCTAAGGGTAGTGTATGCAGAAAATTCTCATTCAATTCTAAATACTGCAAACTTGGTAGCTCATAATTATTATTCAAATTAGGTAGGTAATATAAGAAAAGAATAAATCCGATTAATACAAGTTTGCAATTAGAGACAGACTTATTTAAGAAGATTTCTTTTAAAAATGTCATTTAAGTTGAGTAATTAAGGTAAATTGATTATTTTCAGGAAGTAATTAAGTATAATGGATTTTGATTTTAGTTGGTGATGGATTATAATTTGAATTTGTAATCAACTATTTAAGTTAATTTATGAATGGGTGACGGTTAATAAATCAAGTGATTTAATTAAGAATTAATAATGATTAATTTAGGAATTAGTAAATAAATAAATGGGCTATTAAGTTTATTAAATAACAATTAAAGTTATTGATTAATGATAGAGGAATGGTTTTTAAAGTTAAATAACTTGATTAAGGAAGTAATTAAGTAATATTCTGAAATAAAATTAAGACTTAAGAATAAATTAAGAAGTCTTCAATTACATGTTTTGAAATGAAATAGGTAATTAATTGTTAGTTAATGATTAATTAAATAGAGTTAAGTGGTTAACTCTCAGGTAATTAATTCAAATTTGATTAATTACAAATAAGATTTAAAAGGTGACTGCTTATGGACTGTTGTGGTTGAATGTCTGATTTGGATATTTATGTGATGATATCCTATGTTACCCTGTGATATGCTGTGATATATCTATGATGCTTGTATTTGTTTTATCTGTGATAAATGCTATATTAATTCAATTGTTGAATTTAATTTATTTAAACTGTTAAGTTAAATAGACAACTTGGCCCTTAAAATGGCGGTTGGATTCGATGAGACCGGGATCGGAAGAATCAAATTTGATTCTCCGAAAACCACATCAATCCAATTTAAACATTAGGTCGTGAATCCTGAAATGGAGATCGAGATGGTGTTTTCAGAATGCAAGGGTTATCGTCGTTGACTCTGAGGGTGATTCCAAAATGAATGTGACGAGATAATGCCTTCGGTTTCGTTCGAACCCGGAACGAACTTGTATGGATTGAATGCTTTCAACACATCGTCAGGCGGACGATGAGCATTCTAAGTGATATGTTCTTTAAATGTAATCGCAGCCTCAAGCCTCATCAACCGGGAATGGCTAAAACAGGGGAGATGCAGCAAGGTTAGGTGGGTCATGCCCAAGCAGGACAAGATATTACCCCTGTCTAGATGTCCCTTTTTATTTCTGCTGTGTGGGCGGTTTGCTAGCTAGAACCGCGGGGTTTATCTTGTTCGGGACTGCTCAGTAAGGAATGGTTCTGGCCTTGTGTTGCAGGGGATGAAGGGAGTAATCCTCGGTACGGTGATCTAGGCCCCGTACTGTGACGGGCGGTACCCCTGCCATTGTTGGAAATCCATTTTCCCTACGAGACTCTACGGTTTTGATTTGTATTACCCACTTTTGTGGCTAGTAGCTGGAATTTAATGAATGTAACAATTTCGGCTATTTTCTATTTACTTGAAAGCCCTAGACACTATTATAATATCACTGGATTTCCTATGAAATGTTTTGGTTAGCGTAAGGTAAAAACTTACCCGTATTTATTTGTGGGGAGTCTTACGTGATACCTTTATTTTCAAATGCTTTTCAAAGTTAAGCAACATTAAACCGTTTACTCATACCAGACCCATGTCTGACCCGGAGTTTATATTTTGTGTTTTCATAAACTCTCGGGTACCCAAATTTTTACGGGTAGCCAAGGGATTCAGGTTAGCTTTGATTTCTAGAGTGCTTGGAGCAGGAGATTCCAGACGTATGTAGCTATCTATCTAAGTTCCGCTGTGTTAGTATCTCTGAGTCATATTGTATTGAGCTGTATTAATTAGACAGGAGTTTATAACTGCCTAGTATGTGATGTATGATCTGTATAACTCTGATTGATGTATTAAACTATGTAATATTTATGTGTTATATTATATTTTGTTCCGTTCCTGTAACGACCCAGAATTTTTATAAATTAAAATTTGAATATTTAATTAATTTTAAATATTTATAAGTGAATTTATAAGTCGAATAAATTTTTATTTGAATTATTGGATTTAATTGGATAATTAAATCGATAATTTAATATGTTAAATTATGGAAATAATTGAAAATTGAGTTAAATATGATTGAAAATAATTTGTAAAATTTTATTTTATCATGTTGAAGTTAGAACGATATTTTAGAACTTTTAAAATCGAATTAAAAGTTAATTTGTGAAAATTGAATATTTTAATATTTAAATCGACTAGTAAAATAGTCAATTTTTGAACAGTCTCAGAATTGAACGAAACCAGTTCCATTGGATCCGTAATAGTTAGTTATTACCGGATTTCAATTTTCGTGTCAATTGGAGCTATCGTTTGATCGTGGCAGCTCGAAACGCATCGAATTATTTTTAATTTAAATTTGGCGAGTCAAAATAGCCATTTTTCAAAAAGTCTCAGATTTCGACGAAACCAGTTTCATCGGATCCGTAATGTGATATTATTGTAAGGTTTCAAATTTCAAGTCAATTGGATTTACCGCTTGTCCGGTACAAATTAAAACGCCTAGAAATCGATTTAAATCGGTTTAATTTAAATTGAGCGTTTATAGCCATAGCTCGCACATACTTCCGAATTAGCTTCCGAAACCTGTTCCATTGTGTCCGGAACGCGGGGTAAACCTTAGAAACGCTGGTTACGGCGCGTAAATCGGAGTTCGGAATTCCCGGAATGAATAGTGTTTACGCTTGCTTTTTCTATAAATAGAAGTTAAAAATCACAAAAAAAACAAAAAAAAAAACTAAACCCTAGGTCTAACTAACTGCAGCCGCCACCATGGAATGGAGGGCCGAAATCTTTCCATCTTCATCCCCAAAAATCTCCAAATCCGTTCATCGATTCCAGAAACCCCCAACTACAATCTTGTAGAGCACAACACGTTCTATAGATCCAACGGCTGTGATGTAAAACGGAGTCACGTAGAAGGAGGAAAGAGGGGCCATTCGTAGCCGTGCAACCTTCGTGCGCACGCATATCTAGGAGGCCGAGCTTCCAATCCTTCAGGCCGAACATAGGTGGAGGTAGGGGGCTTCGTTTGGCGCTTGTTGATCGAAGAATCATCGAGTAAAGGAAGTGGAAATTGGAACCCTAATCTAAGCATGTTGGGTTCGGCTATAGGGGAGGGTGTCGGCCTGGAACGAAGGAGAAGGGGGAGGGCTATGCACGGTCCAGATTTGGAGCTTGATGGATCAACGGCCTGCACTAGCTTAGGTTATAAAAATTTAAGTTTATGTTGTAAATTGTATAATAAAAATCGTGTACGATCTTTAAAAATTCGTAACTTTTTCATACGAGGTCGAAAAAATGCAAACTCAGTTGCGTTGGAATCGTATGGACGAGCACTATGCGATGGAGTTGGTTTGGAGTCGTTTGGAGTTAGTGAGAATTTTGGGTAAAATTAAACGCGCGTTTAATTTTATTCGAAATAAATCGCTAAAACGAAATTAAAATCAAGGTGAGAACTTCTCACTCAATCGAATAGGTTTCGATTTTATTTTAAATAGTTAGATTTAAAATATTTGAATGCATGTTTGAATGATGACTGTAAATTATTGATTGTTGAAATAGACATTATACGCCGTTAGTAAGCGGATGTTATTTATTAAAAACATATACCGCGAAAATTTCATAAACAGTGAAATTGGTATTATATATAATATCAATATATATATATTGGCATATGTATATATTGCAGTTGTTGATTTCCCGCATTTTTGTTTAGCGGATGAGACCCTATTACGCCGTTATTAAGCGGATAATATTTATTAAGAACATATACCGCGATAATTTCGTACTGGAGCGAAATTGGTATTGTGCTAATGTTTTTGGATGCAGGAAAACAGGTTGGAGGGATCCAACTGGATTCCTCAACAGTTTTTATTTGATTTCAGATATTTTGATATTTGATGGATTTTCATATTGATATATGATATCGTTGTAGTCGTGATTGACTATTTGGTGTGTAGCATCATTGGACCCAAATTTTGGGATTTTAAAATGATTTTAAAAGTGATTTTTGAGAATATACTATATTTTTGGAATTGATCCGTTTTAAATAAATAAACGTTATAATTTTTTTTAAAGTTATAAAAAATTATGATTTTGTGAAATATAGTTAAAAGCTGATTTTTGAGAAATATGGATTTATGATTTTATAAAATAGTTTAAATTGGATTTTTGAATATATTATAAAAGTTTGAATATAGGATTTATAAAATTTGATTATTTTATAAATCAAAAGGATGAAATTATAAAGGAATTTAAAGACGTTTTAAAAGAATAATATAAATGGATTTATATTAAGAGATTTGTAAATGGATATTTATAAATTGAAATATAGACATTATAAAACGAGTTTTTATAAGTGTTTGAATGAAGTGAAAATGAATTTCATAAATGAATGAAATTTATAGAATTATAAACTATGAAGTTATAGATGAAATTTATAAATAGTAAGATTTATAAATTTGGTGAAATTATTTGAAGAATAGATTGGGTTAAATAAATGAATCTTATAAGTTATAAGATTTATAATTATGAAATTCTAAGGAACGATTTTGTGAAATAATCGTTTATAAGTAGTTAACTTATTATATGAACATTTAGTTTATAATTTAGTTATAAACTGGAATAGGTTAATAAAGGAATTTATAAAAAGGAAGTTTTTATAAATAAATAGAAATGGAATTTATAAACGTTGTTTTATAAATTCGCAAACGACTTATTTTGATAAGTTAATTGTTATAACTTAGAAATAGAGTTATATTCACATTTTGAATAGTGAATAATCCTTTGAATTAAAATGAATAAAAGGATGGAATTTGTTAAAGAAGTATATTCACGTTTTTGAATAGTGAATGATATGTTAAAGAAATTGTTTTTAAATGAGATGTTTGAATTGAATTAAAACGATCTAATGATGTTTTAAAATGTGTTGAGATTCGAAACCATAGATTTCAACATTCATTGTTGAAATAGACGTTTTCGAGAAATAAAAGGAAATGGTGAACTATAACACTGTTGTTATAGTAAATGATTTCCGAAAGGAAATGTTTTGGTTTAGTATTGGGATTTATATATCTATTTTAATTTCGAATCCATATACTAGTGATTTTGGGTTGTCGTAACGATGTTTTACGCAACATTCGTTTTGGCCCAAGTAAATATGTTTAAGTGAATGATTTCCTTAAAGAATGAATTATATACTTAATTCGATTTAAGTATATTGAATATTTTCAAAGGTTGAAAATAAGAAGATTTGTGGATTACTTATGAATAAATAAGTATGGAAATGTTTTCCAATATGAAGTGAATATTTAGAATTTATCTTTTTGAAGATAAATTGAGAATGAATAATTGAAATCGGTTATTCATGGATATTTTTGAAATATAAATTCATTATGGAATTTATATGTGAAAGTGGAATTTGTATGAAAATAAATGTTGATTTATTTTTGAAGTGTTGAAATAATATATCTTGTAAAGATATTTTGGAAAATAAATAATTTGGAAAATTATTTGGAATCTGGTGATGTATGCATATCCATTGATAGTTCAATAATCGACTATCAATATTTCCCTTTGAATGGGTATTTGATGTGAATTGATTGAATTTGAATGCACACTTATTTTTGAATAAGCGCTCACTATTCGGGTTAACCGGGAAAGGACCATGGGGTCGTATAACCCATTCCGAATATGTGATACGTCGTTGTGAATCGCATTTGAAGATCGGTGTTGAAGACCGGATATTTGCGAGAGCGATAGGATGAACTATCGATTGACTCTGCACCAAGTTGCTCCGGTATTGAGTTCTCCATATGTGATGGTGAATCCGATCAGGATTGTGGATATCCGGATTGCAAGGACTTCTTTGTAAGTGCCTTCGGTTCTGTTCGAGCCCGGAACAGACTTGTATGGATTGTATGTCTGACATTACAAGTTGAGATATAAAGCCGATTTCTTTCAAATATATTTCTGTTGGTGGCGGAGAATTTATTCTTTGCTTAACACCCTTCTTTGAGACGCATGTGCTCAGAGGTTATATAGTTGAAGTTATCAGCGATATATTCCCAATTTGGTAATGTGATATGCTGAGTGATGCTGAAATGATCATTGTGTTGATTATTTGTGATAGGATCGTTTATTTGATCGTCTATCCTTGTGATCATTGTGTTGATCATTTGTTGACCCAAAGCATGGCTTTTGTATAAAGTATGTTTTTGTGGACGTGACTTCGTCGAGCCTCACACCCCGTGAATGGTCAAAACAGGAAAGATGCGGCAAGGTTATGAGGGGTAGCGCCCTTTAGGATATGTGCATTTCCTTCTGGAAAAGGGTGGTATCATGGTATGGAGCCCAGATACTTACTCATGTTGAAACACTTTGTTTTTATGATTGTGTGAATTGATTAGAGAGCGCTCTCGGATAAAGGTCCCAAAGGACCGGGGGATGGCATATTCGGTCAGTTGTTACTCAGTTAGGGGTAACCCGGCCTTGTGTTGGTAGAGATCCGGTTTGGTTCTCGGGGATGTCCATCCAGAGGCATTCTCATGTGGCAATGGGAAGTTCCTTGGCCTGACCATTTGTTGGAAATCAAATTCCCAATACGAAACTTGTACGGTATTAGTTGTAGAACCTGCTATTCACTTATGGTGGTCACCACTGTTTGGATAGTAGCTATAGTAGGCATACGATAATGGTCGTATGTTGGCTAAGATTTATATCTTTATTTTCGAAATGATTTTCCTCTACACTATGCACTAATAATAATATCAAATAGTATTTTAAATGCGTATCAAGCATCTTTGACTATCATAAGGAGAAATCTCCTCCGATTCTGCGTTTGCATGTGTGTGTGTGCGGGAGGCCTTATGGTAGTCTCATTTTTAAAAGCATTGCGAATTGATTTAAAAATATTCCTCTATTTTGATTTTAAAGTAAATAAACTGTTTTGAGTTCTCACACCAGTCACATGACTGACTCGGAGTTTATTGTTTTCCTTCCTAAACTCTGGGTGCCCACCAATTTCCACACGGGCAGTTAAGAGTTAGGTTTATCAGGATATTCTGGATATTCTGGAGTTGCTGGAGGCAAGCTGGATGGCATGGCGTATTACTAGTTTATATAGTATTTCTTTTTCCGCTGCATTGTTTGTTGTTGTATGTTGTTGTACACTCTGATGTGATGATATGATGTAATAAAATGTGATGTAATGTAATAACTGATATAGTTCTTTGTTTAAAGATTATTCATTTATTATTATATGTTGTTCCGCTGCGAATTGTGAGATTTTGTTGTTGTTCCTTTCTGTCCCGTTCTATTTTAAAAAAATTCTTCTATCTTCTATTATCAAATTTTCTATTTTTCTATCTTCCTCTCTCTCTATTTTCTGTTATCTTCTTCTACTTCTCTCTTTTTCTTTTCTTAAAATTTTTGTTAAAACCCATAACATTCCGTGTTTCCGGCCTTCGATTTCTCGGCAGTCGATAAAGTGAGTATCGATGTTGAATTTTCGAAAGTCGAAAATCCCTGTTTGTTACAGTTCCGCTGTGAGATTCTGATGTTGTTGTTCTTTCTTTCTCTTTCTTTTCTATTTTCTATCCCTTTCTTTCTTTATGATGATACGTCTTTCTGGTAGCAGAAAGGTGGGTCGTCATAGAGGCGGTTTGTAAAAGAGCGATAGAGAGTTGGAATAACTCTATTCTGGTTTATGTGGTAGGCAGCGAACCATATTTCTTGTTTTTTTAAAGAATACATAAAAAGAGTTTGGAAATCGATTGGTGAGTTTGAAATCTTTTCTAGAGAAAACGGGTTTTTTCTTGTCAAACTCAATGATTCTCAAGACTAAATTCAATTATTCAGAATAGTCCTTATTTTTACAACAACAAGCTCATCATCATGAGGAGGTGGACCAAGTCACTGAAGATGGTCAGAGATTTACTGTCGACTATGCCGATATGGGCTAAACTACCCAGTGTAATCCTCAAACTATAGGATCGTGAGGCTTTTAGTATTATGGCAAGTATTATTGGAAAACCCATTAAGATGGACACAGCTACTACCATGAAGATGAGATTGAATTACACTCGGCTTCTAGTGGAAGTTTCTGTGGCTGATGAACTTCCAGATGAAATTAGTCTCAATCTTGATAATGGTGAAATCATAACACAAAAAGTAAATATGAATGGGTTCCACCGAAATGTAGCATCTATAAATGTTTCGGCCATATCAGGGAGTATTGTAACCCAAAACAGATGTGGATTCCCAAAGATAGTGATAAAGATGGAGTTGGCGTTCAAGAAAATAGATCTGAAAGTACTCAAGAACTAATTATCAGTAAGGACAAAAAAACCAATCTAGAACCCAGAAGGGTAATGATCGAATCAGTCAAGAAGTTATCATTTTCGATCAAGGAAATAATACAAAAGAGCTCACTGACCAAAATGATCAGATCATTGCTATGGAAGTTCATCTGGTCAAAGATTATGAAAAAATTCAAATGATTTAGTTCCGATTAATACAGAGAAGGGTAAAAATAAAAAGGTCTTTAACTCTGAAACCCCTCCTATTTCAGAGCCATGTTTAATTATAGAATATAATGTTACAAGAATAGTCAATAATCTTCATCAAAATAAGAGCCAGAATCGAGAAACTAATATAGAGAGGGATCCTCTTTTGAGCTTGCTGCAGATGTTGAGAGAAATAATTGTACCCACTCAACATTGCCTCGCAAGTGTGACCCTCCTCCAAAGCAGGCTGTAGTGACCGAATTTATTGAATCAGTCATGCTTCGCACAACTTCGTTTGATATCTCTCTGGTTACCGTCCCAGAATCTTAACAAGTGGAAGAAGATCAATCTGAGAGGGTAGACAATAATTTTGACATATCAGAATTACATATTGCAAAAAAAAGCATTTGGCAAGTTAAAGGGTAACAAAGAGAAGAAAATTTTCAAGCAAAAATACATTTCGATCAATGTTGTAACGACCCGCTATTTTGGACCATTCAACCGTTATTATAACCCATGGATATTTATTTCAAAACATTTCTATTTCAAAACCATTTAAAGATCAAATACCATTACTTCCTAAAATAATATCCATTTCAAAACTAAATACTATATCATTTCATTTCAAAACCAAATCAATATATCATTTCCATTTCAAAAACCAAAGTAATATATCATTAAAATAAAACCCAAATTTCCAAATCACTGAATATTTCCTTCAATTTATTAAACTTGAAACATTCCTTCAAAATCACCTTAAACTAAACCACTTTATAAAGTCATATTCTTAAATCTTCAATTTCAATAAGTTTCAAATTAAATTTTTAAAGGCAATTCTTAATTAAATATAATTCCAAATAATTTCATTTCCAAAGCCATATTACTTTCAAGTTATAGCAACTTTGAAACCAAATACTTAGAACCCATAATACTTTGAAATCATAACAATTTAGAAATGTTATCATTTGGAAATCATACTACTTAAAATCACAACACTTTGGAAATGTTATTCTTTAGAAAATTATAATACTTAGGAAATCATAACACCTTTAAAATGACCTTCATTTAAACCATTTAAATTCAATGTCAAATACTATGCATTTCAAAGTTGTTGTATTTCTAAGTTTATTCTTTCAATTATAAAATTTCCTAGACATTGTAAATTTCAACTATAATAGCATTGATAAGCTGTTACAGTAGATATATTAGTATTTCAAAAACATTGTCCAATTCAGAAACAGCAGCACTTACAAAGTGCTACAGCAGCTTTACTATTATTTCAGAATATAGTTAAGTTAGCAAATGCTATCTTAAACCACAACATTTCTGAAGTGCTACCAATAATAATTCCAGATTTATAATAACATTTCAGCCACATTAAAATTTAAATTTTTAGCCATTTTAACTTATAAAAATCATATTTCACACCTCAAAAAATTGTCATTTGGATATCGTTTAATGATTTAAATAAAATAAAATTTAGCAATAAATATCCAAATTAAACTTTAATTCATTTATTAAGTCAAAAGCACATTATTACTTAACTTTTTATTTACAATTAACTTAATACTTTAATTTAAAATACCTATTCCATAAACAAAACTAATTTCCATTTGTTTACTTAACTTAAAATTTCCATCTAAAACTAAATTTCCAAATTTTAAGTTAAGTCACATTTCAAAAAAAATACACTTCCATTTAAAACCTAATTATTCATTTCCTAAACATATCCACTTCATAAATAAATTAATCATATCCCCTTCATAAATAAAATATTTTATCATAGTTAATATACAATCAAATTTTCTGTATAAATCTATTCATTTAGACGTCACATAAATATGATTTCAAATTAAATAAATTTATTACAAAAGTCCAATCGAAACTGCATTTCATTTTATAAATTCAAAGTGCATTATTTATTACAACCATATTCATTTCAAAACTAAAAATTGATTGCCATTACCAGGTTAGATTTTAAAATTCCATATTAATCAACTTTAATTATTAATTTATTTATCACAAATAAAGATTTTTAATATCCATTTAAAATCAAATAAAGATTTTTAAATTACAATTTAAACCAATTATCAACTTATAAAATTTTAACTTGTTGAAAGCCAATACCTCATTATATTTTAAACCATTAAATCAAATTTCAAGTTAAAATTACATATTTTCTAAAATTTCAAAACACTTAATAAATTTTTAGGAAAATATTACTTCAAAATATTAACCAGGGGCCCGTATAATATTTTATAACATAGGTCAAGTGATATGGATATGTATCATTTCAATCCGTAATTTAAAAAGAAAAATCCGGGTTCTATCATTTCAAACCCACAATCCCAAGAAAAAAATACAATAAAATCACTCGAGCCTATTATTTCAGCCCATAATGATTTTTCCTTATTCTAATGTCCGTTCGGGTATGTATCATTTCAACCTATAGTGATAGGGAACTTGCAGCGTGATAAGCAGTAAATAAAATAACAGTATACCAAATAATATCATATCAGATGATGTAACAGGTATATAAACAGCGTTTAACATCACATAAATATATCACAGTCAGGTATGAACATAGCATATTAATTTATACAATTCACTTGTCATCATTTCACACTTATAAAAGTACGTATGTCGAGAGTGATAAACTCACCTTTTTAAAGCTAAAGGTAAAAATTCAAAATACGCAATTGAAACTCCGAAAAGCATGACAAGGCACGACTATATTTTTGGGTGGATGAAGAGTCAAGATCCAATCTTGTATACAAAAAATATCACAATCATAAGTATGTGATTCAATACAAAAGAACAGAAATTAAAACAATGAAAAAGATAATGATTTAAATGACATAACTTGCTTTACCCATCAAGTGGGCTCGGCTACACCAAAAATGGCTTGACCATCTTCATGTGGGCTCGGCCATGACTTGTTTTGGTATGCTAGGCTCGGCCACAGGTCAATAGGTACAGCTATGAGCTTAGAAATTGAAGGGATGGAGGTTACAACTTCATTGGAAGGCCAAAAGGTCAAAAGTACGCAACATTTTGGCTCGGCCATAGGCCATTGTGGCTCCGCCCTGGCTTATATCTTGGTCAAGGCACACGACAAGGAGTAGATCATGGCATGGTGTGGAGGAGGTGGTGAAACAGGGAGTGGTCTAGGCAAATTAGAGAGGGAGTGGATGTATGTGGTGATCTCGGCTATGGTTGAAACAAGAAGATGGTGATCTATTTTGGATCTAGGGTTCAAGGCATGGCTTGATGGTCATGAACAGGTGGTGAGGCCGATCATGGTGGTGTGGTGGAGATGGTTGTGGTCGACTAGAGCTTGGAGGCTAAGCATAGCAAGAAAAAACAAGGAGAAACAAAAGGAAAATGGAAAAAAAGGAGGAAGAGAAGCCATGACTTTCTGTATTAATTTTTCTCTGGACACAAATGAGAAGAGATAAGGAATTGAGAAACTTTGTATGTGATTTACAATAAAAGTGACGGCTAGGGTTTCCACTATATTTGAACGACTATAAGATGTGGATGGCAAGGCAATGGAAAGGCTAGAAATTGAAAGGCAACAAAGTAAAATAAGTAACTTAAGTCTTTTGAAATTTTCTAAGCCCAAAATCAAAATAAACAAATCAAATCCAATAAATAAAATCAAAGACTAAAAAATAAAATAGAAAAATGAAAAATAGAAAAATGAACATAGGAAAATAGAAAATAAAATTCAGAAAATAATTGCGTGTAAAACATTGAATTTTATCCAATTTGAAAAGTATAAAATGAAATTTTACGAAATGAAAAGCAGAAATAATATTAAAATTATGTTCTGCTTCAAAGAAAAATATTAAAAATTTAAAATTCAAATTTAAAATTTTCAACTGTGGTCAAACTTTGACTTTCAGTTAACCAAAATATAAGATTTTCAGAAATTGTTTATTTTATTGTATTTGAAAAAAAAATTACAAACAAATTCCAAACTTACATTGGAAAATTCTAAAATTCAATTTTAAAATTATTTAAAAATCAAAGTTTTTAAATAAAATTTTATTATAATTATAGGCTGTTACACTCTCCCCTACTCAAAAATTTTCGTCCTCGAGAAGGAACGAGGCACGGAAAACAAAGAAAACAAGATAGAATGAGATGGTTTAAGACAAGATGAAAAGGAAGATTGAAATTATACCTAATAGCTATTGCTATAGGTAAATTCAACAAGATGGAACAATCTTCCCAAGTTCCTTTATAAATCAAGAACACAAGCACGAAGAAGATCCTCTTGAATCTGATTCACTCTTTCCGTTTGACCGTTGGTATGTGGATGGTAAGCAGTGCTCGGCTTCAGATGAGTACCCAAAGATTCTTGAAAAGTTTCCAAAACTGACAGGTGAAGATAAGTTCTTCTGGGAGGAAGAACTACATGAAGAACTTCAGGGATAAGCTCAATTCGGAATTCAATTTCACGCTTTAGGATGCAGAAGAATAGGAACATTCCGAAAGAAAGATAGATTGGAAATAAAATAAGATAATAAATTTTAAACCATGAAAATTTCAACTTAAATTAATACTTGATTTCACTTAAGTTAAATAAATCTTAGCTAATTCTAATTTCATTATCTTATCATCCAATTATCAGTTTATAATTTGGAAAATCATTTATTATACTTATAATTTATTCAGTAAATTTAATTCTTCTTTATTCAAAATCATTATTAACTTTATTTCACTTAATATATATCTAATCACATATACTAAGTATAATTACATTTATTATAACTATTCCAATTCATTTATAAATGCCTTTAACACCATTTATAATGTATTTTATTCAATTAACTTTTTATTCTATTTACCTTTATTAATCCTTTGTAACTAAAATTTAAGTGTATAACATTTATTATAACCACTCAAATTTTATTTACGAAATCCCTTTTATATTGTACATTATCCAATTACATAGTTAACTTATAAATAATTAAGTTAAGTTATATTAGAATGTAATTGAGTATTGTACAAATAAACGTTTCTAATTCAATTATTCAAACTTAAATATTTATTCAAAATTCTGGGTTCATTTTATAATTGAGACCATCCTTTAAGATAAAGTTTAAGAACTAAATTTTCTATTAACTTCAAACAATTTAGAGATAAATAAATATACATAATATATATCAAATCAAACCTAAATCATACATCAATATATACATTATAAATCAAGTCATATTTTAGAAATTCAAATCAATTTAATTTTTCCAAAGCAAAATTGTAGCAAAACTACAGAATGGTCTCTCCACTTCGAAACTTGAAAATGAATGTCGATGATGCTGCACTCATCACTGAAATTATTTTCCAGCGACAATGAAAAGAGCACCGATTTACGAATTAAAAATTCTTTGAAACAATTTCTACTTAAAATACTTTAAATAATGCACCCTATAAAACTTTACACACAAAGTTTGAAACCATCGAAAATTAAATTCTTTGTTTCTTGTTTTAAATTCATTTAGATTTCCAAATTAATTTATAGCGATGTTTATAGTTCAATTATTCATATATGAAACAAAAGCTAATGGTTACCAGCTATATATATAGAGTCAAATATTATTTCTCAAAATCCAATTCAACTAACTATCAAACTTTAGAAAATTATACCTATATACATATACAACATAATTATACAAAATTTATTTCATTTACTAAATTTGAAAACATATTATGTCGGTTTGCTCTGTTCAAGTGTTTTGGAGATCCTATCGATAGCGTTGATCAGACGAATTGATTGAAAACCCAAATCAACATCAACAACTCAAACAACACAATATATAAAACATTTTTAAATATAGATTTACAAATACACTATACAGGAATAAATTTTCAAAGCAAGGATAGTGATTCGAATTTGATTAACTCAAATCAAAGAAAATTTTGATTTGAGGATAAGTTGGAACAAAAGATAAGATGATTAACCAACCGAATAAGGAAATGATAAGGTTATTTAAATTGTGGGCAACCTTAATTGGGTCAACCACTACTTCAAGAATTAGATCGAGGTGGAAATTTAAGGCAAATCTTAATTTGATCTCAAGAGGTAGAATTCGGGAAAACAACAGATACTAGCATCTAACCGAGGATATAGAAATCTCCGGTGGACCAATGCCTATTGTAAAGGAGTTTCCCCCTTTACAAATCCATTTGAAGATTGGTGAGACCGCCGATTCATTGCAAAGATCATCTGTAACGACCCGATATTTTCAACCATTCGTATCCGCACATGTCGGACTTGAATTGCTCAAAATACCGCGTTGTAAATAAAATTTGGCAAATCTCATAATATACAGTAAATACATAATCACAGATCACAGACACAGAGTATTTAATAATATAGCGGAATTTAAAAGAAATAGTAGTTCATGAAGCTACTATATAAAAATAAGAGACATCAGAGTTAAACAATATACAGTAGAAGAGTAACAAGATACATCAAGTACAAATCAAAATACATCACTGGAAACACTGGATACTGAAAACAAATAGATGGCTGGATCTTCAAGCAAAGCTCCAACTCCAAAGGTGAGTCTTGAATGCTGAATCACTCAATCTGACTCGAGCGTAAAGCAAAACACAAAACACTCGAGTCAGGACATAAATACTTATGAACTGTAAATCAACTCAAGTGGGCAGTAACAAAAATGCATCAGTAACTTAAAGAATGCTTGGAATCGCCCATCCTTTAAGGATCCGTTAAACTATTTACTATGTAGTAATATTGCGCTATTATAATAATGTCTACAGTAAAATAAACATACTTTTAAATAGCGTTCCGGGCTACCCATATCACCCTTCACACATAATAGTCCCAGTAGTCCATCATGCCATCTCCACTCCGGGTGACTGTCAGAGGATACCACACGGGCTACAGGAGAAAAATAAACTCGTAGTAAAGGCTCGGTATGGTAGGTGACACGGCACACAAGGCAATGCCAGGGTAGATATACCAATTACGCACACGGGCTGGTGGTAACGCAGCAGCCACATACGCCCACCTCGGAACACACTCCCAATCAAAATCGGAGGATAGCCATCTAATCAATCACCAGTAAGAGTATAGTATCGAAGGAATGTGTCCGACCAGAGGTGCTACCTCCTTTGGCCCGAGATCGCTCCTGTTTTAGCCACCTTATGCCAACTCACGGGAGTTGGGTCCACGTAATATACCTCAAGAACGTCGCCACCATCCAACTTCATTCTGGAATCTCCACCACGTACACGGTTGTTAAAGTGGTTTCCGGAGTTGGCAGAGAGTATGACAACTTTCGATCCCGGTCTCTTTAACAACCAAACGTTATTATAAAGCCGTGGTTATTTCAAAATAGTTTATACTTCAAAAAGATCAAATCATTTCATTTCAAACTATATTTCTTTCAAAATAGTTTATACTTCGAAACCAAAACCATTTTTATTTCAAAACTATTTATTCAATCAAAACAGTTTATACTTCGAAACCAAAAACCATTTTTATTTCAAAACTATTTATTCAATCAAAATAGTTTATACTTCAAAGCCAAAAACATTTCAAACATATATTCATTTCAAAATCATAATATTTTCAAAGTATAACTCTTTCGAAACCAAAAAAAACTTGAAGCAATTACACTTTGAAAATCATAACATTTCAAAATCATACATTTGAAATCATGGGATATTCATTCAATTCTTTACATTTTACAATTCATTCAATTAATCCCAAATTTTCAATTTCCAACTTAATTCAATTCAAACCATCAGTTTCAATTAAATTTCCCAATAACCATTTCAAATCATATCAATTTCAAATATAGATTTGATCCACAAATTAAACTATTCAATTTTTAATATATTTCAAAGCTTAAATATCCCGCATTTCAAAAACTAAATTTTATAATTTCATATATCTCAAATCTAGTTTCATTATTACTTAGTTTTGAAATATTCATTTCGTAAATCCAATATTATTTAAATAAACTCAATTTACAATTAAACTAAATATCCTTTCATACCAATATAAACTTCAAATATTCATTTATCAAAAGTACATATCATTCTAATTCATATTCTTTATCAAAATAAAGATCAAATCATTTCCAAACCTTATTATCAAATCATTATTTGAATTCAAATTCAAATACTCAAATTTAAATATCATTTTTAAATCAAATAAGTCATTCATTTGTTATTTCAAGTATCATTACAAAATACATAAAAAATTCCATTCAAAAATTCATTTATCTCATTACATTTCATTCCATTTAACACATAACCAAGTAAACCTTACTTAAATTCAAATTCAAATTTAAATTCCTTAAAATTTCAAATTTAAATATTAAAATATATTCAAAACTTCTTAAATTTCACAATCAATCAATTTCCAAAATTTAAATCATTTAACACTTTAAAATATAACTCAAACAGTGTTAAAAACTATAACATTTCAAACATTGTCAAATTATAGCAACGACAGCATTTATAAAGTGCTATCGTAGCTTATAGCTTCCAAAAATGGTTTAGTTCAAGAATAGCGACATTTATAAAATGTTGTAATAGATATTTAGTTATTTCAAACATTGTTAGATTCAAAACAATAGCATTAAAATGCTGTCAAAAGACTAAAGCATTTTGAAAATGCTATAAAATTCCAGGTTTCATTTTAGCTTTTCAAAAATAATAATAAAACTCCAAATTTTTATTATTACAACTTAAAAATCATATTTCTAGAATTCAAAATTTCACATTTAAAATCATTTTAACATATGATTTAACACAATAAAATTTTAAGATCAAATATTCAATTTTGCAAACTCCATTCATTTATTAAGTCAAAATTCACTGTTTATTAACATATAAATTAAATAAAACTTAAAATTTTACTTCAAATACAATTTTTAAACTTTAAATTTAATTTCCATTATTTATTTACATTTTAAAATAAAATTTAAAGTCTAAAATCTCAATTACTTCAAATTTACGTACTCAAATTCACAATTTCAAGACTTAATATTTAATTTTCTTAAAACCATAAAATATATATTTTTAAATCAAAATTTCATACTTTTAAAAATACATATTTAAAAAAAATCATTTAAAAATATACCACGGGGTCTGTATAAAATTTTCTAACCTAGGTCAAGTGATACGGATATATATCATTTCAATCCGTAATTTACAAAGAAAACCGGGTTTTATCATTTCAAACCCGCAATCCCAAGTCAGATAAAATACCATAAAAATCGCTCACGCCTATCATTTCAGCCCATAACAATTTTTCCCTATTCTAAAGTCCGTTCGGGTATGTATCATTTCAACCCATAATGATTCTATTCTAACAGGGAACTTGCAGCGTGAATATATGCATAAACAATATAAACAATGTCAATGTCACAATATAATGTCATATATCAGATGTCAGGTTATAATTAACAGTTTTAACATGGTAACAACATGGCATAACATATCATATAATCATCATTAACTTGCATAAACATTTTATATTACTAAACACTTGTCATCAATTCACTATTTCATAAGTATAAATGTCAGAGTGAGAAAGACTCACCTTTTCAAGCTGAAGACCACTTGGACACACAAACGATTCCAAAGGCACGACAAGCATGATACAGCACGACTAGTGATTCAAATGAGTGGAGAGAGCCAATATGTCATCTTGTAAACAACCCAAAACAAGACAATATAACATATGAATATTCAACACAAAATTATTTAGAAAAAGTTGAAATACAAGGCAATAAAGACAAGACCTTGTCTTTACCATTCGAATGCTCGACCAAGGTGGATCATGAGCTTAGCCAATGATGTGTTAAGCTCAGTATTGGCATCATATAGGTCAGGTTTGGGTCAGGTATGGCATCAAAACAAGTGGAGATGAAGGTGTAGTGGAAGAGTTACAACATGAAGCATACATGGGTTCAAGGCAAATATGTGAAGTTTTTGGTGCATTTTGACTCGGCTATGACCACATATAGGCTCGGCCATGGGGTCTTCATGTCAGGTCAGATCTGGAAAGTAGTGAAAAGGGCAGCCAGAGGTGAAGTAGATGATGGTGGTGGCGGCTAAGGGGTGGCCAAAGGCAACTATGAAGGCAATAGTGGAGTATAGGCTTGGCTAGCATTGTTTTGGTGAAGTGCTTTGCAAATTTGAGGTGGTGGCTTCATCTAATGGTCATGGCTAGAGGTGGTGGTCAGAGGAGAGGGGGTTGGTGCTGCTGTAGATGGTGGAAAGGATGGTGGTCAGCAAGGAGAGAGGTGAGGCCAAGCAAACATGAAGAAGAGGAAGGCTAAATCAGTGAAGAAGAGGGGAAAATGTGAAAGAAAAGCAATTGTTTTTTTGTTTTTGTTTTTTTTTCATACATGGCCGTGATTTTTAGGGGGAAGATGAGGAAGAGTTTTCACGTGAAAAGGAAAATGGAATGTCAGCTGAAGAGTGGAGTTAAGGCAGCCAATTGAAGAGATGTTGGTTGAGAAATGAAAAGACAAAATACAAAAAGGCTTGAGCAAATAAAGAGTCACAAACCTTTCAAATTTCCACCATTTCTTTTTAAATTTTAAATACATGTAAAATATATATAAATACAGATAAAAAACGAAATATTGTAAATAAATAAAAAAAATAAATAAATATTAATTAAATATAATTAAATTAAGAAAATAGCAAAGAAAATGTAAACTAGGCTTGAAAATTTGAAAATAATGAAATGAACTTTTGAAAAATTGTATGTACATGAAACATATTTATAAATAAAGATAAAAACATAAAAATAAAATGCATACATAAAAATGAATAAATAAATTTTAATTAAATATAATTTAAATAAAGAAAATAACAGAAAAATGGAAACTAACCTTTAAAAATAGAAAATAAATTCAATGAGCTTTGGAAAAATTCAAACATCACTTTAAAAATATTTAAAAGGTAAAAATATATGTAACATAACATATAATAGAATTTAGAATAAGATATGACAAGAAAAAAAAATATTTATTTAATTTAAAATAAACAATATTGTTAAATAAAACAATTTACACCCAATTTTGTAAAAAGCATAACTTCCACAATATTATTCGGATTTCAACGTAACGAAAAGCATTGTTCTTGAAATTTTATTTACTTTCATAAAAAAAGGTAAAATTAAAATTTTAAACCTTTTAAAATTTAAATTTAAAAGTCAAAGTTTGACCAGATTGACCAAAATTCACTTTTCTGGAAATATTCAATATGTGCATGATTGAAATTCTAATCCACATCAAAATCAACATTTATATTTCAATTAACAAAATATATTCATTTTAATAAATAAAATAAAGTTTTTAAATTAGGAATTTAAATTAAAATAATTAAAATATACAATTACAATAATAAGAAAATACAGGGTTGTTACACTCTCCCCCACTCAAAACTTTTCGTCCCCGAAAAGGAATGAGGTACGGGAAAGCACAGAAAAAAATAGAATGAAATAGTATTAAGACAAGATGACAAGAAGATTAAAATTATACCTGATAACTGTTGCTATAGGTAAGTTTAACAATGTGGAGATGATCTTTCCAAGATCTTCCAGAATCAAGAACACAAGCATGAAAAGAATCTTTTAGAATCTGATTCACCCTTCCCGTTTGACCGACGGTCTGTGGATGGCAAGCGGTGCTTAGATTCAAAGATGAGTGCCAAAGATTATTAAAGATTTTAGAAAGATTTCTAAACAGACTGGTATATGCAATAGCCTCCCATTTTGTAGCAAGATAAGGGAAATTAGGACAACCAAAAGATAGTTTGAAAAACAAAATAAAATAATAAATTTAAATCCATAAAATTTCAACTTAAACTGAAAATTAATTTTACATAAGTCAAATATATCTTAAGCATCTCTAATTTCATTATCTTATCATCCAATTATCTTAAATTAACAAATCCCTAAAATCATGTATTTGAAAAATCTTTTATTATACTCAAAATGTGCCAAATAAAATTTAATTCTTCTTCACTACTAATTAAAATTAAATTTATTTCTCTCAATATATTTTATCACCTATGTTAAATATACTCACACTCATTGCAACTGCCTTAAATTTATTCTTAGTTCCTTTATCATCATTTTATATTGTAAATTATTCCATTACCCTTTTTCTTTATTTACCTCTATTAATCCTTTTATAACTTAAATTTAAGTATATAACATTTATAATACCACTCAAATTTTTTTTATAATTTTTTTTTATATTCTATATTATCCAACTACATATTCAACTTCTGAAAATTAAGGTAAGTTATATTGGAATGAATTATGTACTATACAAATAAAACTTTCTAATTCAATTATTTCAAGCTTGAATATTAATCCAAATCTTGAAATTATACTTAGAAATTATCTTTGAAGAAAAAATTTAGGAATTAAATTTCCAATAAATTCCAAACTATTTAGAGATCAATAAATGCTCATATATATATATATATATATATATATATCCATTCAAATTTAAATCATATATCAGCATATGTTATAAATCCATTCTTATTTTAGAAATTAAAATCAATTAAATTTTCCCAAAACAAAACTGTAGCAAGACTACAGAATGGTGTCTTCACTTCGAAACTCGAAAATGAACGTCGATGATGCTGCAGTCATCACCGAATTTATTTTCCAGCGACAAAGAGAAGAGCACTAAATTTAAATTTAAAATTCTTTGGAAACAAATTTCTATTCGAAAATACTTTAAATAATATATCCTTTAAAACATTAAACACAAAGCTTGAAATCCATCGGAAATTAAATTCTCAAATTCTTGTTTTACATTCATTTTAAATTTCCAAATAAATTTATAACCATGTTTTATAGTTCAATTAGATATATGAAACAATAGAAAATGATATATAAAATCAAATATTATTTCTTAACAACCAATTCAAATAAAATCCAGATAAATATTTATAATATAGTTACAAAATTTATTTCACAAAATTTATTTCATTACTAAATTTTAAAAAAAACATATTGTGTCAGTTTGCTCTGTTCAAGTGTTTTGGAAATCATATCGATAGCGTTGATCAGGCGAATCGATTAGAAACCCAAATCAACATCAACAACTCAAACAACACAATATATAAAACATTTTAAATATTAGTTTACAAATACACTTCAAGAATAATTTGAAGATAAGTTGGAAACAAAGATGAGATGATTAAATAACAGAAAAGGGAGATGGATGAGTTTATATAAATCGCGCGCAACCTTAACCAGGTCAACCGTGACTTAAAGAATAAGATCGATGTGGATTTCTTGGGTAAATCGACATTCGATCTCAAGATGTAGAGTTCGAAGTTATAAGAGATACTAGCATCTAAACCGAGGATATAGAATCTCTGGTGAATCGATGTTGTTGTAAAGGAGTTTTCCCCCTTTACAAATAAATTTGAGGTTGGCGAGACCGCCGACTCATTATGAAGATCTTTTGAAGTGGAGTTATGGGATACTCCAGAAACAAAAGAAGATAAATAGTGAGGGACATAAATGGATTTTGGAACCACAGGGAATGTTCCAAAATTCAAAGGAATCGAGTCAAAAAGGAAGAGATTTAAACTCGAATGAAAGTGATTCTGTAAATACATTTACCCTATATACTGAGTTTTTCCTAGAGCTACCAAAGCTCTGATACCAACTGTAACGACCCGATATTTTCAACCATTCGTATCCGCACATGTCGGACTTGAATTGCTCAAAATACCGCGTTGTAAATAAAATTTGGCAAATCTCAGAATATACAGTAAATACATAATCACAGATCACAGACACAGAGTATTTAATAATGCAGCGGAATTTAAAAGAAATAGTAGTTCATGAAGCTACTATATAAAAATAAGATACATCAGAGTTAAACAATATACAGTAGAAGAGTAACAAGATACATCAAGTACAAATCAAAATACATCACTGGAAACACTGGATACTGAAAACAAATAGATGGCTGGATCTTCAAGCAAAGCTCCAACTCCAAAGGTGAGTCTTGAATGCTGAATCACTCAATCTGACTCGAGCGCAAAGCAAAACACAAAACACTCGAGTCAGGACATAAATACTTATGAACTGTAAATCAACTCAAGTGGGCAGTAACAAAAATGCATCAGTAACTTAAAGAATGCTTGGAATCGCCCATCCTTTAAGGATCCGTTAAACTATTTACTATGTAGTAATATTGCGCTATTATAATAATGTCTACAGTAAAATAAACATACTTTTAAATAGCGTTCCGGGCTACCCATATCACCCTTCACACATAATAGTCCCAGTAGTCCATCCAATATCATTCCATCTCCACTCCGGGTGACTGTCAGAGGATACCACACGGGCTACGGGAGAAAAACAAACTCGTAGTAAAGGCTCGGTATGGTAGGTGACACGGCACACAAGGCAATGCCAGGGTAGATATACCAATTACGCACACGGGCTGGTGGTAACGCAGTAGCCACATACGCCCACCTCGGAACACACTCCCAATCAAAATCGGAGGATGGCCATCTAATCAATCACCAGTAAGAGTATAGTATCGAAGGAATGTGTCCGACCAGAGGTGCTACCTCCTTTGGCCCGAGATCGCTCCTGTTTTAGCCACCTTATGCCAACTCACGGGAGTTGGGTCCATGTAATATACCTCAAGAATGTCGCCACCATCCTACTTCATTCTAGAATCTCCACCACGTACACAGTTGTTAAAGTGGTTTTCAGAGTTGGCAAAGAGTATGACAACTTTCGATCCCGGTCTCTTTAACAACCAAACGTTATTATAACGCCGTGGTTATTTCAAAATAGTTTATACTTCAAAAAGATCAAATCATTTCATTTCAAACTATATTTCTTTCAAAATAGTTTATACTTCGAAACCAAAACCATTTTTATTTCAAAACTATTTATTCAATCAAAATAGTTTATACTTCGAAACCAAAAACCATTTTTATTTCAAAACTATTTATTCAATCAAAATAGTTTATACTTCAAAGCCAAAAACATTTCAAACATATATTCATTTCAAAATCATAATATTTTCAAAGTATAACTCTTTCGAAACCAAAAAAAACTTGAAGCAATTACACTTTGAAAATCATAACATTTCAAAATCATACATTTGAAATCATGGGATATTCATTCAATTCTTTACATTTTACAATTCATTCAATTAATCCCAAATTTTCAATTTCCAACTTAATTCAATTCAAACCATCAGTTTCAATTAAATTTCCCAATAACCATTTCAAATCATATCAATTTCAAATATAGATTTGATCCACAAATTAAACTATTCAATTTTTAATATATTTCAAAGCTTAAATATCCCGCATTTCAAAAACTAAATTTTATAATTTCATATATCTCAAATCTAGTTTCATTATTACTTAGTTTTGAAATATTCATTTCGTAAATCCAATATTATTTAAATAAACTCAATTTACAATTAAACTAAATATCCTTTCATACCAATATAAACTTCAAATATTCATTTATCAAAAGTACATATCATTCTAATTCATATTCTTTATCAAAATAAAGATCAAATCATTTCCAAACCTTATTATCAAATCATTATTTGAATTCAAATTCAAATACTCAAATTTAAATATCATTTTTAAATCATATAAGTCATTCATTTGTTATTTCAAGTATCATTACAAAATACATTAAAAATTCCATTCAAAAATTCATTTATCTCATTACATTTCATTCCATTTAACACATAACCAAGTAAACCTTACTTAAATTCAAATTCAAATTTAAATTCCTTAAAATTTCAAATTTAAATATTAAAATATATTCAAAACTTCTTAAATTTCACAATCAATCAATTTCCAAAATTTAAATCATTTAACACTTTAAAATATAACTCAAACAGTGTTAAAAACTATAACATTTCAAACATTGTCAAATTATAGCAACGACATCATTTATAAAGTGCTATCGTAGCTTATAGCTTCCAAAAATGGTTTAGTTCAAGAATAGCGACATTTATAAAATGTTGTAATAGATATTTAGTTATTTCAAACATTGTTAGATTCAAAACAATAGCATTAAAATGCTGTCAAAAGACTAAAGCATTTTGAAAATGCTATAAAATTCCAGGTTTCATTTTAGCTTTTCAAAAATAATAATAAAACTCCAAATTTTTATTATTACAACTTAAAAATCATATTTCTAGACTTCAAAATTTCACATTTAAAATCATTTTAACATATGATTTAACACAATAAAATTTTAAGATCAAATATTCAATTTTGCAAACTCCATTCATTTATTAAGTCAAAATTCACTGTTTATTAACATATAAATTAAATAAAACTTAAAATTTTACTTCAAATACAATTTCAAAACTTTAAATTTAATTTCCATTATTTATTTACATTTTAAAATAAAATTTAAAGTCTAAAATCTCAATTACTTCAAATTTACGTACTCAAATTCACAATTTCAAGACTTAATATTTAATTTTCTTAAAACCATAAAATATATATTTTTAAATCAAAATTTCATACTTTTAAAAATACATATTTAAAAAAAATCATTTAAAAATATACCACGGGGTCTGTATAAAATTTTCTAACCTAGGTCGAGTGATACGGATATATATCATTTCAATCCGTAATTTACAAAGAAAACCGGGTTTTATCATTTCAAACCCGCAATCCCAAGTCAAATAAAATACCATAAAAATCGCTCACGCCTATCATTTCAGCCCATAACGATTTTTCCCTATTCTAAAGTCCGTTCGGGTATGTATCATTTCAACCCATAATGATTCTATTCTAACAGGGAACTTGCAGCGTGAATATATGCATAAACAATGTCAATGTCACAATATAATGTCATATATCAGATGTCAGGTTATAATTAACAGTTTTAACATGGTAACAACATGGCATAGCATATCATATAATCATCATTAACTTGCATAAACATTTTATATTACTAAACACTTGTCATCACTTCACTATTTCATAAGTATAAATGTCAGAGTGAGAAAGACTCACATTTTCAAGCTGAAGACCACTAGGACACACAAACGATTCCAAAGGCACGACAAGCACGATACAGCACGACTAGTGATTCAAATGAGTGGAGAGAGCCAATATGTCATCTTGTAAACAACCCAAAACAAGACAATATAACATATGAATATTCAACACAAAATTATTTAGAAAAAGTTGAAATACAAGGCAATAAAGACAAGACCTTGCTTTACCATTCGAATGCTCGACCAAGGTGGATCATGAGCTTAGCCAATGATGTGTTAAGTTCAGTATTGGCATCATATAGGTCAGGTTTGGGTCAGGTATGGCATCAAAACAAGTGGAGATGAAGGTGTAGTGGAAGAGTTACAACATGAAGCATACATGGGTTCAAGGCAAATATGTGAAGTTTTTGGTGCATTTTGACTCGGCTATGACCACATATAGGCTCGGCCATGGGGTCTTCATGTCAGGTCAGATCTGGATAGTAGTGAAAAGGGCAGCCAGAGGTGAAGTAGATGATGGTGGTGGCGGCTAAGGGGTGGCCAAAGGCAACTATGAAGGCAATAGTGGAGTATAGGCTTGGCTAGCATTGTTTTGGTGAAGTGCTTTGCAAATTTGAGGTGGTGGCTTCATCTAATGGTCATGGCTAGAGGTGGTGGTCAGAGGAGAGGGGGTTGGTGCTGCTGTAGATGGTGGAGAGGATGGTGGTCAGCAAGGAGAGAGGTGAGGCCAAGCAAACATGAAGAAGAGGAAGGCTAAATCAGTGAAGAAGAGGGGAAAATGTGAAAGAAAAGCCATTGTTTTTTTTTGTTTTTTTTTTCATACATGGCCGTGATTTTTAGGGGGAAGATGAGGAAGAGTTTTCACGTGAAAAGAAAAATGGAATGTCAGCTGAAGAGTGGAGTTAAGGCAACCAATTGAAGAGATGTTGGTTGAGAAATGAAAAGACAGAATACAAAAAGGCTTGAGCAAATAAAGAGTCATAAACCTTTCAAATTTCCACCATTTCTTTTTAAATTTTAAATACATGTAAAATATATATAAATACAGATAAAAACACGAAATATTGTAAATAAACAAAAATAAATAAATAAATATTAATTAAATATAATTAAATTAAGAAAATAGCAAAGAAAATGTAAACTAGGCTTGAAAATTTGAAAATAATGAAATGAACTTTTGAAAAATTGTATGTACATGAAACATATTTATAAATAAAGATAAAAACATAAAAATAAAATGCATACATAAAAATGAATAAATAAATTTTAATTAAATATAATTTAAATAAAGAAAATAACAGAAAAATGGAAACTAACCTTTAAAAATAGAAAATAAATTCAATGAGCTTTGGAAAAATTCAAACATCACTTTAAAAATATTTAAAAGGTAAAAATATATGTAACATAACATATAATAGAATTTAGAATAAGATATGACAAGTAAAAAATATATTTATTTAATTTAAAATAAACAATATTGTTAAATAAAACAATTTACACCCAATTTTGTAAAAAGCATAACTTCCACAATATTATTCGGATTTCAACGTAACGAAAAGCATTGTTCTTGAAATTTTATTTACTTTCATAACAAAAGGTAAAATTAAAATTTTAAAACTTTTAAAATTTAAATTTAAAAGTCAAAGTTTGACCAGATTGACCAAAATTCACTTTTCTGGAAATATTCAATATATGCATGATTGAAATTCTAATCCACATCAAAATCAACATTTATATTTCAATTAACAAAATATAATCATTTTAATAAATAAAATAAAGTTTTTAAATTAGGAATTTAAATTAAAATAATTAAAATATACAATTACAATAATAAGAAAATACAGGGTTGTTACATCATCCGAAGTGGAGTTGTGGGATACTCCAAAATCAAAAGAAGATAAATAGGGAGAGATAAGAATGGATTTTGGAACTGCATGGAACGTTCCAAAATTCAAAGGAAAACGAGACAAAAGGAAGAGATTCAAGCTCGAATGGAAGTGATTCTGTAAATAAATTTACCATATATGCTAAGTTTTCCTAGAGCCAAAGCTCTGATACCAACTGTAACGACCTACAATTTTGGACCATTCTAATCGACAATAAAACCACACATGTCTGGCTTGAATAGCTCAAAATACTAATTGTTAATTTAAATTTAGCAAAACTCAGAATATGTAGTAAATAAAACACAGATCACAGGCACAGAGTAATATAATAATGCAGCGGAAGAAAAGAGATAGTAGTTCATGAAGCTACTATATATATATACATCAGAGTTAAACAAGATACAATAGAAGCAACAAGATAATAATCAAATACAAAGCTAAATACAACACTGAAATCAACTGGATAACTGAAAGTGAAACTGATAGTTGGATCTCCAAGTGAAGCTCCAACTCTAGAGGTGAGTCTCGAATGCTGTATCACTCAGTCTGACCCGAGCGTAAAGCAAAACACAAAACACTCGAGTCAGTACATACATACCTATACAATGTAAACCAACTCAAGGGAACTATAATATAAGGTACAAGTAAGTTAAAGGATGTTTGGGATCGTCCATCCTCTAAGGATCCGTTAAACTATTTACTATGTAGTAATATTTTGCTATTATAATAATGTCCATAGTAAAATAAACTTGCTTTTAAATAGCGTTAAGGCTTTACATTTTCCACTTTAACACGTAATAGTCCCAGTAGTCCATCCAGTATCATAGTCCCTCCTGATTGGGAAGCCACCAGAGGATACTCCATGGGCTATGGGATAAAACCAAACTCGTACAAGGTGTGCAAGGGTAGGTGACATGGCACAACTAGGCAATGCCAAGTTAGATATACCAATTACTATCCGAACTGGTGGTGACGCATAGCACGCAGCTACCGCCCATCTCGAGCCACATCCCCAAAATCAAAGGGCCTCAATCAATCATAAAGTAATAGAATGGTATCGAAGGAGTGTGTCCAATAAGAGAAGCTACCTCACTGGCCCAGAATTGCTTCTGTTTTAGCCACCTTATGCCAACTCACGGGAGTCGGGTCCACATATATACCTCAGAGGAACGCCGCCACCATCATACTTTATTTTGGAATCTCCACCGTGCACACGGTTGTTAAAGTGGTTTTTGGTATCGACAGAGAATATGCCCATATCCGATCCCGGTCTTTTTAACAACCAACCGTTATTATAACCCATGGATATTTATTTCAAAACATTTCTATTCCAAAACCATTTAAAGATCAAATACCATTACTTCCCAAAATAATATCCATTTCAAAACTAAATACTATATTACTTCATTTCAAAACTAAATCAATATATCATTTCCATTTCGAAAACCAAAGTAATATATCATTTAAATAAAATCCAAATTTCCAAATCATTGAATATTTCCTTCAATTTACTAAACTTGAAACATTCCTTTAAAATCACCTTAAACTAAACCACTTTATAAAGTCATATTCTTAAATCTTTAATTTCAATAAGTTTCAAATTCATTTTTTAAAGGCAATTCTTAGTTAAATACAATTCCAAATAATTTCATTTCCAAAGCCATATCACTTTCAAGTTATAACAGCTCTAAAACCAAACACTTCGAACCAGTAATACTTTGAAGTCATAACAATTTAGAAACGTTATCATTTGGAAATCATACTACTTAAAATCACAACACTTTGGAAATGTTATACTTTAGAAATCATAATACTTAGAAAATCATAACACTTTTGAAATGACCTTCATTTAAACCATTTAAATTCAGTGTCAAATACTATTCATTTCAAAGTTGTTGCTTTTCTAGGTTTATTCTTTCAATTATAAAATTTCCAAGACATTGTAAATTTCAGCTACAATAGCATTGATAAAGTGTTACAGTAGATATATTATTATTTCAAAAGCATTGTCAAATTCAGAAACAGCAGCATTTACAAAGTGCTACAGTAGCTTTACTATTATTTTAGAATATAGTTAAGTTAGCAAATGCTATCTTAAACCACGGCATTTCTGAAGTGCTACCAATATTAATTCCATATTTATAATAACATTTCAATCCGTAATTTAAAAAGAAAAATCCAGGTTCTATCATTTCAAACCCGCAATCCTAAGAAAAATAAATACAATAAAAATCACTCGAGCCTATCATTTCAGCCCATAAAGATTTTTCCTTATTCTAATATCTGTTCGGGTATGTATCATTTCAACCCATAGTGATAGGGAACTTGCAGTATGATAAACAGGAAATAAAATAATAGTATTGCACATAATATCAAATCAAATGACGTAACAGGCATATAAACAACATTTAACATTATATAAATATATCACAGGCATGTATGAACATAGCATATTAATTTGTACAATTCGCTTGTCATCATTTCACAATTATAAAAGTACGTATGTCGAGAGTGATAAACTCAACTTGTTAAAGATGATGGAAACAATTCAAAATACACAACTGAAACTCCGAAAAGCACGACAAGGCACGACTATATTTTTGGGTGGATGAAGAGTCAAGATCCAATCTTGTATACAAACAAATATCCCATTCATAAGTATGTGATTCAATACAAAATAATAAAAATTAAAACAATGAAAAAGATAATGATTTAAATGACATAACTTGCTTTACCCATCAAGTGGGCTTGGCTACACCCAAATGGCTTAACCATCTTCATGTGGGCTCGACCATGATTTGTTTTTTGTATGCTAGGCTCGGCCAAAGGTCAATAGGTATGGCTATGAGCTTAGAAATTGAAGGGATGGAGGTTACAACTTCATTGGAAGGCCAAAAGGTCAAAAGTATGCAACATTTTGGTTCGGCCATAGGCCATAGTGGCTCGGCCTGTGATGACCCGGAATTTTGAGCAATATCAATAATCTTTATTAATAATTAAATTGATATTGATGATTTTATTCTATAATTTGACAAGTTTATTCTTTTAAAAGTTAATAATATTTAATTTGGCAATATTTATTAATATATTTTCTAATAATTTAAATTTTGCAAGATTTGTCTTTCAAAGCTAATCAAAATGTTTTCTATTTATAATGTATATATATTGTAAATAGGAAGTCTTTAAATTTAATAAAAGTTATATTTTCAAATTATAATATATATATATTGTGATTTAAAATTGTGTTTTAAAATTTAATAGTAATTTTCAAAACTAATGTTAAAAATGTATATATTTGTATATATTGAGAATGGAAAAATATTGTTTTAAATTTAATAAAGTGTTTTCAAACTTTAAGTATATATATATATAGTTTGTAATTTGGAAATTACAATTTAACATAATACTTTTTAAGTAATATTTGGAATTTAAAATTTTAACAACAAGGATAAATTCTTATTTAAAAGATATATTTTAAGCTTGAATTAAGATAAGATTTAAATTAGAAGTTCATTTGTTTTTAATATTCTTTCATATTTAAAATTCAAACATAAGTCAAATTTGGTTTGAAAATTTTAGATAGAGTTAAAATAAATTCTCAAGCATATAAATATATGATACGTTTAATTTGATCAAAGCATAAGTTATTTATAAATAATTGTTTACATGAAGTCACTTTTGTATATTTATTGAAATCTAAAAGCTTAAAATTATAAAAAGATAAATACATTATATACATGTAAATAATATTACATAAATATATATATTTGGCTTAAATTTATTAATAAAGATAAGTTGAACACTTGTAAGTGCATTAAAGTGGGTTAAAGACATTTGTACAATTTTATGTATATGTGTAAGCAAATCAACACATAAGTGGACAAATGGCAACATCTCTTTGAGAATTAAAATTTTAATTTTTTTTTTAAAATATGGAGAAGAGGTTAGTTTTTCTTTTCAACTGAATTCTTCTTTTCATTTCAACTAAAATGTAAATCAAATCAAAAGAAGAAATAAAAACTGGAAACTTGGGAATTCAAATCAAAGATCAGAGAAAATGAAATTGAAAACTAAATCTAAGGCAAAAAGAAATGAAGGCAAGTTCAACATCAATGCAAAATCTTCAAATGCAATCAGACAGGAAATCAACCAACAAGCAACTAAGTTCAAACATTAAGCAACAAGATTTAAATTTCAACAAGCAAAGAAATTCAAGAGTCTGGAATAAGTCTGGAAATCAAGAATAGGTTCTCTGTCTCTATTCTAGATGCCTGGTGAGTGAACCCTATTGATCTAACCTTTAAATCTTGATGCTGTGATGATTGTGTGAAGTAAAGCTGTAATCAATGATTCTTGAGTGAAATTATGTTGAATATTTATATAAAAATATGTATAGAGGCTTGTGCAAGTCTGTACATTTAAAACCTGCTCTGTTCCAGGTTTTCAAAACCAGTAAAAATTCAAATACTCCCTCTCTAATCCTCTATAGGCTTTAGGATTCAAATGAAACCTGTTTGTATAATCATGTTTTAGGTTTTAAAAATAATTTCTAAGCATAATTAATCTAAATATTTCTGGAAAACAAAAAAATAAAGGAACTCAGGATATATCAAAAATTCGAGAATCATGTTTTCTGTTTTTAATTACATTATCCAAATCATTTTCGAAATTTTTGATTTTTAAAAGTAGAATCAAAATTTTTAAGCAAGTATTCACTGTGTAACCACGAGTTGAACGGAAAATGAGTTTTCATGAGTTTCTGGTGATCGACAAACTTTTGAAGATCGATATTTGGCTTGGAAGGGGATAGAGTATCGTAGATCATAGGAAAAATGCAAGACATTTTTTTATTTATCATAGAGGAAGATTGGAATCAACTTAGGGTTTTAACCTTGCGTTTTGTTAGATGAAAATGCATGGCGTTTTCTTCATCGTCACGGCGTTTCAGACGACCGGGCTAGGGGGATGAGTTCGTAGGTGGTCGGAGCACCTTCGGCCAGAACAGCGTGGCTTCTGATGGCCTGTAGCGGCGAGGCGGAGGGTTTTTCAGATGAGTGTTCAGTTCCTGGTAGTTCAAAGATTGCTCGATTTCGATTCTACGATGATCTCGTCAGTTCTGGTGGTCGATGGAGTAGTGTCGATCGGTGGTAACTTACAGGAGGTCGCAACATCGATCGGAAGCAACTGGAGTCTGTGTACACATACACGTGTATCGTCGGTGCACGATTTTGGGTATCTGGAACAAATAAGGTTTGGGGAAGAATGATTTTTCGGTGTCGAACTCGAATGAATGGTCATGTTTTTCTCAAAGCAGGGAGATTTTGGGTTGGCCTGGGTTCAAACTCGGGTAAAATAGCTTATGGCTCTGGTTTGTTGATGAATACAAAAACAGTTTCAAACTTCAAAGTAAGGTTTTGTTCTAAAACTTCAGTGATAATTAATTTTAAATGATTAGTTAATAGTTAACTAAGTAATAGTTAATAATTAAATTAAGATAAATAATTTTCTTAACTAAGAAACTTTTAAGCATAAGTAGTTAAGAAAATTATTTAATTGATTTTAAATGATTAGTTAATAATTAACTAAGTAGTTAATTGGTGATTAATTGAAGATAATCACGTATGAATTAAGTAAGAGTAATTACGTAATGAAGTAGTTAAAGGTATTTATTACTCAGTGTAATTAATTAAGTTAATGTGGTTAATTTTAATTAATTAATTAAGTTTAATTAATTAAAAAGAATTACTTGATGATGGGTTAAGTATAATTACTTAATGTAATTAATGAAGTGTAATTACTTAGTGAAGTAATGGATAATTACTGGATGTAATTAATTAAGGTAAATTACTTTATGATAGTAACTAAAGAAAAATTACTTAATGAAAGTAATTAAGTGTTAATTACTCGGTGTAATTAAAGGATTAATTAATGTAACTAATTAAGGTGTTAGTTTAATTAATGAAGTAATTAAGGATAGTTACTTTTTGAGTGGAATTATGTTTCATTAATTAATAACTAAGTTTTATTAATTAATACTTAAAGGATGATTAGCCTAAAATTAAAAGATTTATCAAGGGTAATTAAGGATTAATCAAATGGTAATTAAGGACTGATTAATTGGTAATTATGGATAATTAAAGGTGGTTAATTAATTGATTTGTAATCAATTAATGTTAAGCATAGGTAATCCAAATGATTAAAGATTAGAAATTAATTTTATTAGAGATAAATTAAATTAATTTTGGAAGTGATCAATCTTGCTTATGAATGACTGAATGATATTCAATGCCTTGAATTGGTTGATATCTCTGATATGAAATGATTTGTGATATAATATGTTTGGTTTGAACTATGGTAATGTGGTAATCTATCGGTGATGGATTACTATGAAAAAATTGGAATCCTGTGTTTAAAATTGAATGTTATTTGCTTGTATAACTTGGGTCAAGGTGTCATGGTATTCGAAAGGACCGGGTCGGGTATTAGTAAATACCCGAAACCACTTCGATTTGGAATATAGTAATTCTTTATAAATTTGATATGTGAAACCAATAGGCTGGGATAGAATAGAATGGACCTTTGAAACTAAGTAAGAATTCTTAGAATTTGATTTGTGAAAATAAGTGTTGACTATTACAAGTTATGAACTCGTAGTAAGGTACGAGTTACTCTGGGTTTTAAATGAGTTCTATGCATTTGTATTTATTGTTAGATGGATATACTCACGTTGGTTTCCAGCCTGACCCGGGTGTTACTTTGATGTAATGCTCGGGTCAGACCATGTATTACAGATTTCAGGTAAGGACGTTCTGGAGCTCAAGAGGCGAGCTAGATGGCAGGAACGTATGGGGTATATTCCGCTGAGAGATATTATGAATTATCTAGAACAAGTTGTTTTTATTTGTCCAGTGTTTGTGTATATGTTGTAACTCTGATGTATTAAAGTGTAATTTGACAAGTATAGTTTTCCTTTGTATAACTGATATTATTTGATATTATATTTTATCCGCTGTGAATGTGAGATTCTGAGTTTGGTTTTCTATTACTTTTTCTTCTATCTCTTTTCTTCTTTTTCTAACTATCTGGAGTTTTCGGGATCGAAAATTCTAGGTTGTTGCATTTGGTATTAGAGCCGAAGGTTAAGCGACAACCTTGGCTATGGTGGAATTACTCATTAAGAGGTAGGGTAAGTGGAACCATTGAATGAGTTGAGTGTGTGTGTGTGTGTGTTTATATATATATATATATATATATATATATATATATATATATGAGAGCGTACTTGTTATTTTCTTATATAAAGATTTTAAATTGTTTTAAAAATAAATGATTTTTATATAAGATGATGTTTTGACATATAAAGCAATATTTCTTTCTAAATAAATATTAAGGTAATTGGTTGTTAAATCCTTTGAATTAAATTAAGTGGAAATAGAAACACAACCAAATTTAAATTGAATAAAGATAAGTTTGAAATGGAATCAAACTGAAATTTAAATTTTGAATTTGGAGATGTGTAACGACCCAGAATTTTAATTATTTAAAATTTGAATATTTAATTAATTTTAAATATTAATAAGTGAAATTTATAAGTCGAATAAATTTTATTTCGAATAATTGGATTTAATTGAATAATTAAATCAATAATTTAATATGTTAAATTACGGAAATAATTGAACATTGGGTTAAATATGATTGAAAATGATTTGTAAAATTTTATTATATCATGTTGAAGTTAGAATGATATTTTAGAACTTTTAAAATGGGATTAAAAGTTAATTTGTGAAAATTGAATATTTTAGTATTTAATCGACTAGTGAAAATAGCCAATTTTTGAACAGTCTCAGAATTGGACGAGACCAGTTCCATTGGATCCGTAATAGTTAGTTATTATCGGATTTCAATTTTCATAGCAATCGGAGTTATCGTTTGATCGTGGCAGCTCGAAACGCATCGAATTGTTTTTAATATTAATTTGGCGAGTTAAAATAGCCATTTTTCGAACAGTCTCGGATTTCAACGAAACCAGTTTCATCGGATCCGTAATGGGATATTATTGTAAGGTTTCAAATTTCGTATCAATTGGATTTACCGTTTGTCCGGTACAAATTAAAACGCCTAGAAAATCGTTTAAATCGGTTTAATTTAAATTGAACGTTTATAGTTATAACTCGCACAGATGTCCGAATTAGCTTTCGAAACCTGTTCCATTGTGTCCGGAACGCGGGGTAAACTCTAGAAACGCTGGTTACGGTGCGTGAATCGGAGTTCGGAATTTCCGGAATGAATAGTGTCGTTTTATTTTCTATAAATAGGGCTTCATTCACAAATAAAAAAAAAGAATAAACCTAACCCTAATATTCATCAGCCGCCACCATTAATTATCAAGGGCCGAAATTTCATCTTCTTCCCCCTCTCTTTTCTCCAAATCCATTAACAATTAGCCAAAGTTGTTAACTACAACATTGTAGAGGGGAACGAGCTCGACGTATTCAACGGGTATGATCGCGAATGGAGTTGTATATTGTGAGTTATGGGGCCGCGTTCCCTGGAGGTTGCGCACGACATTCCACATGCTACAGGTGACCGAGCTCGAAGCTCTTCAGGCCGTGGGTGGAGCAAGAGTCGAGCTTGCTAATGGCAGTCTCTGATCGAAGTTTAGTTGAGCGTGGTAGCCGAGATTTTTAACCCTAGTTTGAAGTGCTATGGGTTCGGTTGTATCGTGATTTCCTGGAGATGGACGCGCGCGTGAGAAGAAGGTTGGGGACGGTCATGATGAGGGGGGAAGGGATCCAGTGGCTAGGATTTGATCAAGGTTAAAATTTAAAAGAAAAGTTGTAAATTGTTTATATAAAAATCGTGTAAACTTCATAAATGCATATCTTTTTCATACGAGGTCGAAAACGCGCGAAACCAGTTGCGTTGGAATCGTATGGACGAGCACTACGCGATGGAATTGGATTGGAGTCGTTGGGAGTTAGTGAGAATTTTGGGTAAAATTAAACGCGCGTTTAATTTTATTCGAAATAAATCGCTAAAACGAAATTGAAATCAAGGTGAGAACTTCTCACTCAATCGAATCAGTTTCGATTTTTATTTTTAATAGTTAAATTTAAAATACTTGAATGTATGTTTGAATGATGATTGTTATCTATTGATTGTTAAAATAGACATTATGCGCCGTTAGTAAGCGGATGTTATTTATTAAAAACATATACCGCGAATATTTCATAAACAGTGAAATTGGTATTATATATAATAGCAATATATATATTGGCATATGTATATATTGCAGTTATTGATTTCCCGCATTTGTATAGCGGATGAGACCCTATTGCGCCGTTATTAAGCGGATAATATTTTAAATCCCATATACCGCGATAATTTCGTACTGGAGCGAAATTGGTATTGTGCTAATGTTTGTGGATGCAGGAAAACAGGTTGGAGGGATCCAACTGGATTCCTCAACAGTATTTATTTGATTTCAGATATTTTGATATTTGATGGATTATCATATCAATATATGATATCGTTGTTGTCGTGATTGACTATTTGGTATGTAGCATCATTGGACCAAATTTTGGGATTTTAAAATGATTTTAAAGTGATTTTTGAAAGTATACGTTTATAAAATATTTTTGGAATTGATCCATTATAAATAAATAACGTTATAATTTTTATGTTATAAAATTATGGTTTTTGAGAAATATAGTTAAAAACTGAATTTTGAGAATATGATGCTAATGATTTTATAAAATAGTTAAATCGAAATTTTTGGATTTATTGTAAAAAGTTTAAAAATAGGATTTATAAAATTTGATTATTTTATAAATCAAAATGGTGAAATTATAAAGGGGATTAAGGACGTTTTGAAATAATAATATAAATTGATTTATATAAAAGAATTTATAAAATTGATAATTTATAAATGAAAATATTTGAATTATAAAACGAGTTTTTATAAGTGTTAGAATGAATTATGAATGGATTGCATAAGTGAATGGAATTTATAAAATTTTAAATGGTGAAGTTATAAGTGAAACTTATAAATAATAAGATTTATAAATTTCGTGAAGTTATTGAAAGAATAGATTTGGATAAATAATTGAATCTTATAAGTTATAAGATTTAAAATTATGAAGTTCAAAGGAACGATTTTTCAAACAAATAAATTATAAGTATTTCACTTATGATATGAACTTTTGTTTTATAATTGAGTTATAAATTGAATAGGTTAATAAGGAATTTATAAAAGGAAGTTGTTATAAAATAAATAGAAATGGAATTTATAAACGTTGTTTTATAAATTCGCAAACGACTTATTTTGATAAGTAAATTGTTGAAACCTATTAATGGAGTTATATTCACGTTTTTGACTGTGAATAATCCTTTGAAATAAAATGAATAAAAGGATGAAATTTGTTAACAAAGTATATTCACGTTTTTGAATAGTGAATAATATGTTAAAGAAAATGTTTAGAATGTGATATTTTAAAAAGAATTAAAACGATCTAACGATGTTTTAAAATGTGTTAAGATTCGAAACCATAGATTTCAACATTCATTGTTGAAATAGACATTTTCGAGAAATAAAAGGAAATGGTGGACTATAACACTGTTGTTATAGTAAATGATTTCCGAAAGGAAATGTTTTGTTTAGTATTGGGATTTATATATCTATTTTAATTTCGAATCCCTATACTAGTGATTTTGGGTTGTCGTAACGATGTTTTACGCAACATTCGTTCTGGCCCAAATAAATATGTTTAAGAGAATGATTTCCTTAAAGAATGAAATATATACTTAATCTCGATTTAAGTATATTGAATATTTTCCAAGTGTTGAAAATAGATGGATTTGAGAATTACTTAATAAATAAGTATGGAAATGTTTTCCAATATAAAGTGAATATTTTGAGAATTTATCTTTTTGAAGATAAATTGAAATGAATAATTGAAAACGTATATTCATAGATATTTTGGGAATTATAAATTCACTAAGGAATTTATAAAAGAAAGTGGAATTTGTTTAAAAATAAATATTGATTTATTTTTGACATATTGAAACTATATATCTAGTAAAGATATTTTTGGGAAATAAATAATTTGGAAAATTATTTGGAATCTGGTGATGTTGTGCATATCCATTGATAGTTCAATAACCGACTATCAATATTTACCTTTGAATAGGTATTTGTTGTGATTTGCTGAATTTGAATGCTACACTTGTTTTTAAATTATTGCGCTCGTTATTCGGATTACCCATTCCGAATAGTGATACGACGTAATGGATAGCATTGATGACCGGTGTTGAAGACCGGATATTTTTGAAAGTGAAAGGAAACTCGTCGATTGTCTTTGCACCGAGTAGCTACGGTATAGAGACTCCCTATGTGATGGGAAGTCCAAACGTGATTAGAGATTATCCGGATTGCAAGGACTTCTTTGTAAGTGCCTTCGGTTCTGTTCGATCCCGGAACGGACTTGTATGGATTGTATGTCTGACATTACAAATTGAGATATAAAGCCGATTTCTTTCAAATATATTTCTGTTAGTGGCGGAGAATTTATTCTTTTATCTTAACACCCTTCTCTGAGACGTACGAGCTCAGAGGTTATGTAGTTGAAGGTTATCAGCGATATATTCCCAATTTGGTAATGTGACATGCTGAGTGTTGCTGTGAAATGATCATTGTGTTGATTATTTGTGATAGGATCATTTATTTGATCGTCTATCCTGGTGATCATTTCTATGATCATTTGTTGACCCAAAGCATGGGTTTTGTATAAAGTATGTTTTTGTGGACGTGACTTCGTCGAGCCTCACACCCCGGGAATGGTCAAAACAGGAAAGATGCGGCAAGGTTATAAGGGGTAGCGCCCTTTAGGGTATGTGCATTTCCTTCTGGAAAAGGGCGGTATCATGGTATGGAGCCCAGATACTTACTCATGATGAAAGCACTTTATGATTGTGTGAATTGATTACGAGCGCTCGGTGAAAGGTCCCAAAGGACCGGGGGATGGCATATTCGGTCAGTTGTTACTCAGTTAGGGGTAACCCGGCCATGTGTTGGCAGAGATCCGGTTTGGTTCTCGGGGATGTCCATCCAGAGGCATTCTCATATGGCAATGGGAAGTTCCTTGGCCTGATCATTCATTGGAAATCCAAAGAAACAATACGAAACTTGTATGGTTTTAGTTGTATAACCTGCCATGGAATGTGGCGGTAACCTGCTATTGAACATGGTAGCTATAGTAGGCATAAGTGCGGAATGTCTATGCTGGCTAAGATTTATATCTTTATTTTCGAAATGAATTTTTCCTACACTATGCACTAGTAATAATATCAAATGTTCTTTTTAATGCGTATCAAGCATCTTTGACTATCATAAGGAGAAATCTCCTCCGATTCTGCGTTTGCATTGTGTGTGTGTGCGGGAGGCCTTATGGTAGTCTCATTTTTAAAAGCATTACGAATTGACTTTAAAAATATTCTTCTATTTGATTTTTAAAGATAAATAAACTGTTTTGAGTTCTCACACCAGTCACATGACTGACTCGGAGTTTATTGTTTTCATTCCTAAACTCTGGGTGCCCACCAATTTCCACACGGGCAGTTAAGAGTTGGGTTTATCAGGATATTCTGGATATTCAGGAGTTGCTGGAGGCAAGCTGGATGGCATGGCGTATTACTAGTATATAGTATTTCTTTTCCGGTGTTTGTTGTTGTTGTACACTCTGATGATATGATGTAATGTAATGAAATGTGATGATGATGTAATGTAATGTATAAAATGTAATAACTGATATAGTTCTTTGTTTAAAGATTATTCATTTATTATTATATGTTGTTCCGTTGCGAATTGTGAGATTCTGTTATTGTTCTGTTGTTTTCTGTTCCGTTCTATTTTCTATTCTCTTTTTTCTCTCTATTTTCTATCCTTTCTCTCTCCTTCTCTTTTTCTTCTTCTTAAACCCTCAGTGTTCGGTTTTCCGGCATCCGACTGATTGGCATTCGATACAGTGGACGTATTGATGTCGATATTCGAGAGTCGAAGAATCGGGTCCTGACAAGAAGAGTTTCAGAATAAGGTAATAATGAATTGGTTTCCAAATATGGTAATCTTGGTTATTATCATAGACGATTATTGTGTTTAATAATAAAATGTGTATTAATGAGTAAGAAAAATGTTTTAGGGAAGTAAAACATTTAGGTAAGTATGACCTATGAATTGGAACTGAAGATGATCTAAATTTTGAAATTTTAAATCTAGGTCCAGAAATTTGAGATTTTTTCAAAGTGATAAAGAAATAATAAATAATATTATGTATATGAATAAAAGGGTCCTATTTTAAACAAAAGTTGTTTAAAATTAAAAGAATTTGTTTTGAATTAAAAACAAAAGGTGGTCTAAAATTTAAGGATGACTTGGTGTGTAAAGGAAATAATATGTATATATGAGGAATATACATAATATCAAAGATGATTTGAAATAAACTCTAAATGTTGAGTTTTAAATTTGGAATGAGATGTGATACCCAAAGTAATAAGTTTTTGAACTTATAAGTGGGAACATTATTAATGTGAAGTTTAGAATTCGAAATGGGAATTCAAATTGGGTAAGGTTGGTTGGATTAAGTAAATTGAAATTTAACTTTGGGAAAGTTAAATAAGTTTTAGACAAACAACCTGAATTGGAAATTTCAAGATGAAATGGAGATTTAACATGAAAAGTTAAATGGTTGATCTGAACTGGGATTTTGTGTGATATCAAAATGGGTTTGAGATCTGGAAATTGAAAATGGATGGATGTTTTAAAATAATTTGAATGATACCATCCTGTTGTTATTAATAATCTTTAATCTGAAATTGGATTTGTTTAAATGAATGGAGATATGGGATGTGGTAATATATCCATTATTAGGATAAAATGGAATCATTTTGGACTTAAAATTTGAATGGTTAAGATAAAACTTCAAAGGTTTGGTTTCAAAATTTGATGATAAATTGAATTTCAAAGATTTAGTTGTTTAAAAGGGATTTGAATTATTATTTGAACTTTGAAATAGGTTAAAAATGGAATTTGGATTCAGAATTAAATGGTTTGAAGGTATAAGTTGATTTGATTTAAAGGATTAAATCAACCATTAAAATTTAACTCGAATTTATAATTCGAGATGGTTTAAATTTGATATTTAATTAAATTAGTTCAAGCTGGATTTGATTTGAATTAATTGGAATTGTGATTGAAGATGTATAAGTTTAAAAATTCAAATGGAAAATCTAAATTGGATTGTTTTGAAATGAAATTGAAGATGAATGAGTTCAAATTCAAATGGGAATTGGGATTAATTTAAACTAGAATTGAAATGATTTGAAATTGAAGCTGGTTCAATTTGAAATTAACCCAAGTTGATTTGAATAATTTGGAATTGTGATTAAAAGTTGAATAGGTTTAAAATTCAAATGGAAATTGATTTGAACTTTGATAGAAATTGAGGTTAATTCAATTTGAATTAGGATTAAATCAATTTCAATGGAAACTGAAGTTATTGAGTCAATTTAAATGGGAGTGGAAATTTAAATTGAATTGATGGGAAATTAATTGGAAATGGAGATTGGGAAGTTGAACAGTTTGGCTCTGGACTATTTTCAAAATAAATTGCTTTAATACAAATCTATTTTTCCGAACTATTTACTATACAATCTTTCTTCTTAAACCCCAAACTATCTTATACTTGTTTTACAATTATTTTTGGAACTATTTGACAATTTTCAACTGTTTTATAAACTAATTACTGTTTTTCAACTATTTTATAACTAATTACTATTTTACAACTATTTTGCAATTATTTAAAATTTCTATAACTATTTGACTATTTACCAACTATTTTATAACTACTTAACTATTTTACAGCTATTTTACAAGCTAATTATTATTTTTCAATTACTTATCTATTTTAATTTTTCAAGCTATTTTCTAAATTTAAAAGTTTGTCAGAGTGCAAACTGTATATGATTAATTACCAACTGAGATATTTCAAGGTTATATATATATAAAGGATCTTATGAGAGTGATTTTGGGAACAGGTTTGGAACCTTTGGATCTGGAAAGGCTTTTGATTTTTTTTTGTAAAATCAATATCGGATTTGGAAAGCCTAGCTTGAGAATTATCGATTTTGGGATAATCGAATTTGAGAAAGGAGATTTATATGGGATTCGTACTAGGTGTATGATTTGGAAAATACTATATATGTATAGTATAAAGTGTTTTGAAAATGGCTTTGGAGAAAAAGGCGCTCCCTTGAAATGAACTTCTCAGGAGTGCCACAGGGTGGTACTGCCTTGAACCCTAAGGGGGGTTCTAAAGTTGATCCTGTGAGGAGTCCGGACAAAACAAGTTCCTAAGAATTATGTGTAGTGTGTAGCGAAATTCGAGGGCGCTGATGCCTACAGAGGCATTTGGGTTATGCTGTGACGATAGTTTAACTCGATGTCACTACGATCTACTACAGACCATAGCGGAAGTCGTGTGTGCCGCTGAGAGCCAATAGTCTACATTTTATTTCACATCGGTAGACTGCGACCTATAGTAATATAGCGAAAGTCGTGTGTGCTGTTGAAAGCCAACAGTCTACGTTTGATTTTACATCGGTAGACTGTGACCCTTGGTAATATAGAGAAATTCGTGTGTGCTGCTTAGAGTCAACAGTCTATGTTTGATTTTACATCGGTAGACTACAACCTATAGAGACATAGCGAAAGTCGAGAGGCCATGAGAGCCTAAGGCTACATTGGGACTTGACTGATGTAGTCTGCGACCTATTGGGAGTGGAGAAGTTTCATTCTTTTGGTAGCGGAATTTGAGGGCGCTGATGCCTACAGTTACATGAACTTTTGCTGCGATGGCAACGTAACCCTGGATGTAACTGTGATCTGTAACGGATTCCATGGCGTAATCGAGGGGCGCGGAGTGCCTACAGTTACATGGACTTTTGCTGCGACGGCAACGTAACCCAGGATGTAACTGCGACCATGGATGGGAGTGATGATTTCCAAAGCAATCTCACCAAAGATATTTTCTCTATTTCAAAAATGTTCTCTATATTTTCAATAAATTATTTTCCAAGTATTTTCACCGGGTGTTGAAAACGGGTTTACCAAGTACTTATAGATTTTCGGTCCTACGTCTGATCAACGTATGACCGAATTTCTGTGAAAACAAGGATGGACTAGTTGGGACATCGAGTTATAAAAGGTATTTTTATAAAAACTGTTTTGTAATAGATTTTAAAAACGTTTTAAAAATGATCAAAGAAAATTTATCTGATTTTAAGTATTGAATAAGTTCTGGTTTCGTTCCTTTTCGAGGACAAAAAGATTCAAGCGGGGGAGGAATTTGATGACCTGGAATTTTGAGCAATATCAATAATCTTTATTAATAATTAAATTGATATTGGTGATTTTATTCTATAATTTGACAATTTTATTCCTTTAAACTCTAATAATATTTAATTTGATAATACTTATTAATATATTTTCTAACAATTTAAATTTTGTAAGATTTGTCTTTCAAAGCTAATCAAAATGTTTTCTATTAATAATGTGTGTGTGTGTGTGTGTATATATATATATATATATATATATATTGGTATATATATTGTAAATAGGAAGTCTTTAAACTTAATAAAAGTGATGTTTTCAAATTGTAATATATATATATATATATATATATATATATATATATATATGTATGATGTATTGTGATTTAAAATTGTGTTTTAAAATTCAATATAGTAACTTTAGAAACTAATGTTAAAATAAATTCCATTTAAAAATGTATATATTTGTATATATTGAGAATGGAAAAATATTGTTTTAAATTTAATAAAGTGTTTTCAAACTTTAAGTGTGTGTGTCTATATATATATATATATATATATATATATATATATATATATATATATATACAGTTTGTAATTTGGAAATTACAATTTAACATAACACATTTTAAGTGATATTTGGAATTTAAAATTCTAAAAACAAGGATAAATTCTTATTTAAAAGATATATTTTAAGCTTGAATTAAGATAAGATTTAAAGTAGAAGTTCATTTGTTTTTAATATTCTTTCATATTTAAAATTCAAACATAAGGCAAATTTGGTTTGAAAATTTTAGATAGAGTTAAAATAAATTCTTAAGCATATAAATATATGATACATTTAATTTGATCAAAGCATAAGTTATTTATAAATAATTGTTTACATGAAGTCACTTTTGTATATTTATTGAAATCTAAAAGCTTAAAATTATAAAAAGATAAATACATTATATACATGTAAATAATATTACATAAATATATATATATATATTTGGCTTAAATTTATTAATAAAGACAAGTTTAACACTTGTAAGTACATTAAAGTGGGTTAAAGACATTTGTACAATTTTATGTATATGTGTAAGCAAATCAACACATAAGTCGACAAATGGCAACATCTCTTTGAGAATTAAAATTTGAGTTTTTTTTAAATATGGAGAAGAGATTTGTTTTTCTTTTCGGCTGAATTCTTCTTTTCATTTCAACTAAAATCTAATTCAAATCAAAAGAAGAAATAAATATTAGAAACTTGGGAATTCAAATCAAAGATTAGAGAAAATGAAATTGAAAACTAAATCTAAGGCAAGAAGAAATGAAGGCAAGTTCAACATCAATGCAAAATATTCAAATGCAATTAGGCAGGAAATCAACCAACAAGCAACTAAATTCAAACATCAAGCAACAAGATTTAAATTTCAACAAGCAAAGAAATTCAAGAGTCTGGAACAAGTCTGGAAATCAAGAACAGGTTCTCTGTTCTAGATGCCTAGTGAGTAAACCTTATTGATCTAACCTTTAAATCTTGATGCTGTGATGATTGTGTGAAGTAAAGCTGTAATCAATTATTCTTGAGTGAAATTATGTTGAATATATATATATAAATACGTATATAGGCTTGTGCATGTCTGTACATTTAAAACCTGCTCTGTTCTAGGTTTTCAAAACTTGTAAAAATTCAAATACTCCCTCTCTAATCTTCTATAGGCTTTAGGATTCAAAATGAAACCTGTTTGTATAATCATGTTTTAGGTTTTAAAAATAATTTCTAAGCATAATTAATTTAAATATTTCTGGAAAACAAAATAAATAAAAAAAGGAACTCAGGACATATCAAAAATTCGAGAATCATGTTTTCTGTTTTTAATTATATTATCCAAATCATTTCCGAAAATGTTGATTTTTAAAGTGGAATCAAAATTTTAAAGCAAGTATTCACTGTGTGACCACGAGTTGAACGGAAAATGGGTTTTCGTGAGTTTTTGGTGATCGACAAACTTTTGAAGATCGAAATTTGGCTTGGAAGGGGCTAGAGTATCATAGATCATAGGAAAAATGCAAGACATTTTTTATTTATCATAGATGAAGATTGGAATCAACTTAGGGTTTTAACCCTGCGTTTTGTTGGTTGAAAATGCAAGGCGTTTTCTTCATCGTCACAACATTTCAGATGATCGAACCGGGGGGATGAGTTCGTGGGTGGTCAAAGCACTTTCGGCCCAAATGGCATGGCTTCTGATGGCCTGTAGCAGTGAGGCGGAGGGTTTTTCAGACGAGTGTTTGGTTCCAAGTAGTTCGAAGATTTCTCAATTTCGATTCTACGATGATCTCGTCAGTTCTAGTGGTCGATGGAGTAGTGTTGATCAACGGTAACTTGCAGGAGGTCGCGACATCGATCGGAAGCAACTGGAGTCTGTGTACACGTACATGTGTATCGTCGGTGCACGATTTTGGGTATCTAGAACAAATAAGGTTTGGGGAAGAATGATTTTCCAGGGTCGAACTCGAGTAAATGGTCATGTTTTTCTCAAAGCAGGGAGATTTTGGGTTGGCCTGGGTTCAAGCTCAGGTAAAACAACTTATGGCTCGGGTTTGCTGATGAATATAAAAACAGTTTCAAACTTCAAAGAAAAATCAGGTTAAAGTGTAAGGTTTTGTTCCAAAACTTCAGTGATAATTAATTTTAAATGATTAGTTAATAATTAACTAAGTTATAGTTAATAATTAAACTAAGATAAATAATTTTCTTAATTAAGAATCTTTTAAGTATAAGTAGTTAAGAAAATTATTTAATTGATTTTAAATGATTAGTTAATAATTAACTAAGTAATTAATTAGTGATTAATTAAAGATAATCACTTATGAATTAAGTAAGAGCAATTACTTAATGAAGTAATTAAAGGTATTAATTACTCAGTGTAATTAATTAAATAAATGTGGTTAATTTTAATTAATTAATTAAGTTTAATTAATTAAAAAGAATTACTTAATGATGGGTTAAGTATAATTACTTAATGTAATTAATGAAGTGTAATTACTTAGTGAAGTAATAGATAATTATTGGATGTAATTAATTAAGGGAAATTACTCGATGAATAGTAATTAAAGAAAAATTACTTAGTGAAAGTAATTAAGTGTTAATTACTCAGTGTAATTAAAGGATTAATTAATGTAATTAATAAAGGAGTTGGTTTAATTAATGAAGTAATTAAGGATAGTTAATTTCTGAGTGGAATTATGCTTCATTAATTAATAACTAAGTTTTATTAATTAATATTTAAAGGATGATTAGCCTAAAATTAAAAGATTTATCAAGGGTAATTAAGGATTAATCAAATGGTAATTAAGGATTTATTAATCGGTAATTATGGATAATTAGAGGTGGTTAATTAATTGATTTGTAATTAATTACTGTTAAGCAAAGGTAATCCAAGTGATTAAAGATTAAAAATTAACTTTATTAGAGATAAATTAAATTAATTTTGGAAGTGATCAATCTTGCTTATGAATGTTGAATGATATTCAATGCCTTGAATAGGTTGATATCTCTGATATGAAATGATTTGTGATATAATATATTTGGTTTGAACTGTGGTAATGTGGTTATCTATCGGTGATGGATTACTATGTAAAAGTTGGCATCCTATGTTTAAAATTGAATGGTATTCACTTGTATAACTTGGGTTAAGGTGTCATGGCATTCGAAGAGACCGGGGTCGGGTATTAGTAAATACCCGAAACCACTTCGATTTGGAATACAGTAGTTCTTTATAAATTTGATATGTGAAACCAATAGGCTGGGATAGAATAGAATGGACCTTTGAAACTAAGTAAGAATGCTTAGAATTTGATTTGTGAAAATAAGTTTTGACTATTACAAGTTATGAGCTTATAGGAAGGTACGAGTTACCCTGGGTTTTAAATGAGTTCTATGCATTTTTATTTCTTGTTATTATGGATTTACTCATGTTGGTTTCCAGCCTGACCCAGGTGTTACTTTGATGTAATGCTCGGGTCAGATCGAGTATTATAGATTTCAGGTAAGGACGTTCTGGAGCTCAAGAGGCGAGCTGGATGGCAGGAACGTATAGAGTATATTCCGTTGAGATATTATGAATTATCTAGGACAAGTTGTTTTTATTTGTCCAATATTTGTGTATATGTTGTAACTCTGATGTATTAAAGTGTAATTTGATAAGTACCGTTTTCCTTTGTATAACTGATATTATTTGATATTATATTTTATCCGCTGCGAATGTGAGATTCTGAGTTTAGTTTTCTATTACTTCTTCTTCTATCTCTTTTCTTCTTTTCCTAACTATCTGGAGTTTTCGGGATCGAAAATTCGGATCGTTACACGGCCCTAGCTTGTATCTTGGTCAAGGCACACGACTGGATAATGGCATGGTGTGGAAGAGGCGGTGAAACAAGGAGTGGCCGAGGCAAATTAGATGGGAAGTGGATGTATGTGGTGATCTCGGCTATGGTTGAAACAAGAAGATGGTGATCTATTTTGGATCTAGGGTTCAAGGCATAGCTTGGTGGTCATGAAGAGGTGGTGAGGCTGATCATGGTGGTGTGGTGGAGATGGTTGTGGTCGGCTAGAGCTTGAAGGCCGAGCATAGCAAGTGAAAAACAAGGAGATACGAAAGGAAAATGGAAAAAGAGAAGGAAGAGAAGCCATGACTTTCTATATAAATTTTTCTCTGGACGCAAATGAGAAGAGATGAGGAATTGAGAAACTTTGTACGTGATTTACAATAGAAGTGGCAGCTAGGGTTTCCACTATATTTGAAGGGCTACAAGATGTGGAGGGCAACGCAATCGAAAGGCTAGAAATTGAAAAGGCAACAAAGTAAATTAAGTAACTTAAGTCTTTTGAAATTTCCTAAGCCTAAAATCAAAATAAACAAATCAAAATCCAATAAATAAAATCAAAGACTAAATAAAAAAATAAAATAGAAAGATGAAAAATAGAAAAATGAACATTGGAAACAAGAAAATAAAATACAGAAAATAATTACGTGTAAAACGCTGAATTTTATCCAATTTAAAAAGTATAAAAAATGGAATTTTGCGAAATGAAAAGCAGAATATATTCTGCTTCAAAGAAAAAGATTAGAAACTAAAAATTCAAATTTAAAATTTTCAGCTGTGGTCAAACTTTGACTTTCAATTGACCAAAATATAAGATTGTTAGAAATTGTTTATTTTATTGTATTTGGAAAATAAATTACAAACAAGTTCCAAACTTACATTGGAAAATTCTAAAATTCATTTTTTAAACGATTTAAAAATCAAAGTTTTTAATTAAAATTTTATTAAAAATACTTACGAAATTATGGGCTGTTACAAATCTAGAATGGGACCAAATGTCTACTAGATTGAAAGCTAAGGGTGTTGATAATAAAAGGAGAGGTAAAGGTACTATAACATACGGTACCATTTAAATTTCTTATTTTATTATTAGATATGCATGACTTTATTTGCTTGGAATGTCGGGGGATGAACACCCCTGTTAAACAATATGATATTCTTTATATGGTTAATGTTTACAAACCTTCTATTATTGTTTTAATTGAGAATAAATTGAATGATGAGAATTTTGACAGGTTTTGCATCAAGATGTCCAGTAATTGGAAAGCTGTAAATAACAGTGATTGTGGTTGTAAAGGTAGAGTCATTGTTATTTGGGATTCTAATATCTAGACTAATATGAATATAAACAACGATAGTCAATTTATAGATTGCAGTTTTAAAAATATTGGGGTTTTTCTTTGCAGGTTACTAGTGTATATGGTAGTAACTTTGAAAAGAAAGCAATACTTTATGGCAAAAGCTTAAATCTATGTTTCATATATGATTTTCTTTGGAATGTTTTAGGGGATTTTAATACAGTTTTTCATGTTAATGAAAAATTTGGAGCAATTAAAATCCCTCAAAGTAAGTTGGATAAGGTTAATAAATTTATATTAGACCCTGGTCTCATTGAACCAATTGTAAATGAGGACAAATTTGCATGAAAGTCTGGTCTAGCCAAAAATATTCACTGCAAGTTAGAAATGATTTTGTATAACAAAGAATTTTAAAAAAAAAATCCTAATTGTATCTGTTCCACTTTAGAACAAAATTTAAGCGATCACACTCCTTTATTGGTTAAGCTTTTTGTTAATGGTGAATTTAATAATAAAAGATAAAATATCTCCTTTTAGATTTAAAAATAGCTGGGTGTTTGAAGAAGATTATAAAGTCTTAATGGAAAATAGTCTAAAATTTTCTTGTGAAGATTCTATTTTTTTATGTTTTTTGAAATACACAAAAAACAAGCTTAAAAGCTGGAACAAAAATAACTGTTTGAATAAAAATAGGATTATTAGCTTAAGAGAAGAAGGAATTTTTTTTATAGCATATGTTAGATAATAAACCTGATGATATTAGTATTATCAATGATTCTTTTTAATAATCAGAAAGAGCTTTCTAGTGAAATATATAAAGTATCTGTTAATGCTAGACAAAAGGCAAAAGTTGATTGGCTTAATTTAGATGATGGTTGCACCAAATATTTTTTATGCTAAAATGAGTAATAGAAAGCACTTAAATAATATTGGTAACATTATAGATAAAGAAGGTAATTTATTAAATGCATATCATAAAGTTACTAAAGAAGCTATCAACTTCAATGAGGAGCTTTATTTTTCTGCATTTACTAAAAAAAGATCTCCTCATATTATATGTAAAAATATTTTGAAACAAAATGCATCTGAAATCTTACTTTCCCTTGTTAATTTAGATGAGATAAAATTCATTATTTTTAATGCTGGTGATAATGAAAGTCCTGGCCCTGATGGGTTCAATGCAAAAAAATTTATAAATCATTGGGATAATATTAAAGATCAAATTTTTGAAGTTTTTAAAGAATTTATGTACAAAGGGAAAATTCTTAAAAGTATAAATCATATATTTATTACCCTTATCCCTAAAAATAAAAATTGCACTAATATTGGTGATTATAGGCATATTTCTTGCTGCAGCTTTATTTACAAAATTATTGCTAATGTCCTTGGTAATAGAAATAAAGTGTTTTTGCCTTTTTCTGTTTCTGAAAATCAGAGCGCATTAGTAGACTTATGTATGAAAATTCTCTTTTAGCACATGAGATGGTCAGAAAATTCAATATGAAACAGGGAGACAATGTATGCATCAAAATTGACTTACAAAAAGCATATGATAAAGTAAACAGACATTTTATTCATCATACCATGAAATGCATGGGATTTCCTACAAAATTTTGTGATTTGGTGTTTGAATGTATTAATACCCCTACTTTCTCAATTCTGATTCAAGGTAAGGAAGAATGATTTATTAAGAGTAATACGTGTATAAGATCGGGTGATCCCTTATCACCCTATCTGTTTACTATGGTTATGGAATATTTCTCCATAATTATGGATATAGAGGCTTTTAAAGGTAATATTCACCCTATAAATAGGATTCAGCCCTATATTAATCATTTGATTTATGCTGATGATCTCATGGTATTTATAAAAGCTAATAAAGCTAATGCAGACACTATAAAGAAATTTTTGAGAACATGAAATCATATGCAGTGCTACAACTTAATATTAATAAATGTAAAGCTTATTTTAGTAAATATAGTAAGTATAAAAAAGAGGTTTTAGATGTTTTACAAATAGCTGAAGGATTTTTGCCAATTAAATATTTGGGATTGCCTCTTTCTATTAATCAGATCAAAGATACAGATTGTTCTACTCTTATTGAAAAAATTCAAGAAAGAATGGGGACTTGGTCTTGTAAGTTACTTTCTATTGCAGGAAGATTTATACTAGTTAAGACTGTGATTTATGCTATTATTTTATACTGGCTACAAACTTTTCATATTCCAGCTGCTTCCATTAAAAAGTTGGAAAGTGGATGTGCTGATTTCTTATGGAGAGGTAAATATCATAAAATTAGCTGGGAAAAAGTATGTAGACCTAAAAATGAAGGGGGTTTTGGTATTAGAAGTATTAAAGACCTTAGTATTACTTGCCACTTAAAACTATTTTGGAGATTTCTTAATTTAAACTCTTTGTGGGCTAGATCATGAAGTCTAAGTATTTGAAATATAAAAATTATTGGACTTGTGTGCATAACAGTAATCAATCTAATACTTGGAAGCAAATACTAAATTGCAGAGAGTTAGGCAAAACATTACTTGAAATAAAATTTAAATATGGTGAAGAAACTAGTTTATTGTTTGATCCATGGTTTAAAAATGAGACTATTATAAATAAAGTAGGTTGGAACAGTTTGGTTATATGTGGTGGATCAAATGCAAAGGTATCTAATATTATTATAAATAATCAGTGGCAACCACAATTACACCCTATTACTAGCCCCCATAAAGATGAAATATGCAAAATTCAACTTGATCCCTATGCAGATTATGACTACTGAAAATGGAAAGCTAGCAACAGAGGGAAGTTTTCATTTAAATCAACTTGGAATTTTATTAGAAATAAATACCAAATGGAAGAATGGTATCAATGCATAAGGTACAGAGTGAATTGTCCCAAGATGGCATTTTGTACATATTTTGCAATTAAAAACAGATTGCCAACTTAGGATAAACTTAATAAATGGGACAATAATTTGGATTCAGTTTGTTCCTTGTGCAGTATGTGTAATGAAAATGCTAATCACCTATTTTTTGAGTGCAGTTATTATTACTTTATTTGGAATCAAATTAGAGCTACTCTGGGTATTGAGGACAATAGCCAAATGGACCTGATGCATGTTATCAAAGTTATTAACAACAAATTCAGATCAAAGTCCAAAGAAACATACTATGCTCACATTCTCGTAACCATTGCGGTGTATAATTCGTGGAAAGAAAGAAATATGTGTGTACATAATAAAGGCAGCAGAAATAAAGAGCAAATTTGATTAACTATTAGCGCTGATAGCAAGATCATTCTTCAAAAATCTAAAATAATTATTAAAAAGAAAACCAAGTTCACTTCCATTACCGATGACTGGATTTCTAAAGCAGGAAGCATGCACTTAGAAGCGTATTTATTGCGACCAAGAAGCTTCTAGATTGACAAACATTCTAACAATCTGACCCGTGAGTCTAGCTCCTAGAATCAACAGGATTTTGTGGCTAATACTGTGAATAGGAGCTCGTATACAATTGACAACAGTGAAGCTCACTTCAAACAAGCTCCAAAAGCTAATAACTTAAACTTTAGAGCTGTCATGACTGGAAATTGCTATCCGAAGAAGGAAGTGTCAGATCTGGATCGCACTGACGCCAGATCTAACAATCCTACTTTTTTATCCAACAGATTCAACTACTCAAGCGATGATGGAAGGCATAGGAGTATGAAAGGAGATTTGAATGAGAGCTTATCATATTGGGAACGTGGTGAAACGGGTGGAGTGAAGAAAGGAGATGGAAGAGCTTTGGCTTTCTGAATCGCCTTCCGCCATTATCAAGTATGGATCTAAATATTTCTGTAAAGTTGTTTGTCTCGGAAACCCTTACTATGGTTTGTGAGTTTGTAATGTGTTTTCGGGTAGAAGGGTCATCAATCCGATACTTTGTTCTTTAACTTGAGCCGGGCCCTTTTTAGCTTTTCTTCAAAAAAAGTTAAATATGGAAGACCATAGGGTACAACTACACCTAATTAATCGATAGAATTTGTACATATGAAAGAGCAGAACTTTGATGTGATATAATTAATAAGTATGCAACTTGTTTTTGACAATGTAGATATGATAATGAAAATAATATGTTTTATATTAGGAAAAAATATAAAAGTTGACACAGTTAGCCGCGTCATATAAAGCTGCAGTATCATTAAGCGGAGTTAAGTATGGAAAATGGCACTTTAATACAGGTAAAGCATATAGCAGCAAGGTTGACACACATTAGAACCATGCGACTGTAAATGTTGCATAACATGCAAGGCAGACAAAACAACAAATATCAAGTATCATTATATATTCAAGAATGCTGACAATTGACAACCCCGTGCCTTGGAAAATGGCAGTCTCAGGCCAAAAAAAAAAAAAAAAACTAAATATAAGTGGTTGTTTGGATAAAATAGTATGATACACTGTCAGGCATAAAAACATACAAACAAATCACTTGGTTTTTTTAATTATTTTGACATGTATTAATTCAAATTATTTGAAAATCGACCTGAGATGGGTTGATATTAAAAATCCAAAATGTATAAAGATGTAAACCAATATACGTAATCGAAGAATGATTAAGATTAAAGCCAAAGAAACAAACTAACTTAAGCATGTTTATGAACATTGAAATTGTGGCTGAAAGACTTTGTTAACTGAATCGATTGAAGAAAATATGCAATAACTTCATATGGCTACAGACATTGACTACGCCTTCCAAATCAAATAGCAGATAGATCCATTAAAACAACATGAAGCAATAGTTAGCAAGTGAATCAAAAAATGAAAATGATAATATCCACCAGCAGAAGAAAAAAGAACAGGAAAATTATTTGAAGCGACCGCAGCAAATCAACTCAAAAATTAAAATAAGTCACCCCGTTCTACTGCAGAAGTGTAACCGAAGAGAAGTTACTGAGAAGTAGGAGAAAAAGTGTAAAAGAAAAAACTAGGTGCAGGGAAAGAATATTATAAATGGGCAGTATAACTGTGACAGAGGATAACATAGAGGTAACTCATACGAATCTGCAATATACATGTGAAAAAATGCAAATAACAGAGCAAATGAAAAGATGAGGAAACAATGGCAATTGATATTCAAGTACACAGTATAGACGTAAACAACATAACACAAATAAATGTGATTGAACGGAGAAGAAATATAAGAAAGTTGTAGAGAAGAAGAAATTAAACATGAAAAAGTAGCATCAGGACCATAAATATACATTATTCGCTGCTACCATAATCTGCATAAAAAAACAGAAGTTAGTATAGGGAAACAAATATGAAAGTGTTGGTACGAAAGTCCTGTCATCAAAATTTACACGTAGTCAAAAAACTTAAAATTAGTTATGAATGCGAAGAAGAGTGCTAGGAAGCAAGGTTTTGAAGTACGGTAGATCATATAATAAATCTACGTATTCACAAATGAGTACCTGAAAGTTGGTCAGTTAGAGGCAACAGATAGTAGTCCATTGAATAATAGGCAATGAATGTGAGTTAAAGTAGTACCTCAGGGTACAATATATTCGTTGTAGTTGCCTCTTGTTAAGGTGGAAGAAGGATAGATATACGATTGAAGATAGTGCATCTAGAAAGAGCTATGTATAATTGTCCATGGATGAAAACCGACGTGCGCAAATTGATAGCCACATACTTCAAAGACTATCCCTATGTCTTGTTTAAAGTCATTGCATAAGCTAATTTGATAGGAAATTTCCGTCTTGACATGTTTATGCTTAGTTCAAAAGATGATGGTTGAAGAGATATTCGTGGGATGAAATATAAGTTACTAGACTTATCTGCAGTTAGTATTCCAGCCTCTATAATATGTGTTGCGCGGCGAACAACTATTAATCTAGTGTCATTGCATAGTCCATCCTTAGAAGCAAGATTTCTTTAGCAGAATCATAGGGCATCCAATTTTGACTTCAAGTTTAAAAGGGGGTAATCCACTACATTCTAATGAGTTCAGGAATTCGCATGGGTAACGATCATTGCCACCATCTTCGACTAATTTATCTGTAGCTAGGAAAACATGGGCAGTATCGGACTGGAGAAGACAAGTGGAGTTTATTGTGTTCACGTCCTCGTTACGGGCATATAAAATTATTCAATCATTAAAAAATGATGGAGCTGTGCATATATCCTTTAGGTCTAAATAAACTTTTGTAATTAAGTTATTTAAGTTGCCACATTTGTGCATCATGTCCATGTTGACTGTCAGTTCGATGTTTGATCCAACCTGAGAAGAAAAGTAGCGCAAAAGGATAGTTAGGTTAAAATAGTAATAGTTGTTGTTGGCAGTTATGTAAGGTATAAGAAAATGTGAGTACTAGAACCTATTCCAGGTAAACTGAGAATTCATTGTTGTTTGCTTCATCCGACTTCAAACGGATGTTCGTACTTAGTGTTAGCACTTTGCTCATATTTCCATAATGCCGATCGTCGTAATGTTGATGCAACAATATCTTTCCGTAAACCTCTTGGAATAACAGATAAAATTTGATGAAAATCGCCTCCCAGTACCACTGTAATTCCACCAAATGGTTTTGAGCTATCTTGAATATCCTTTAACGATCGATCAACTGTCTCGACCCAAAATCTATGCTGCATCGGCACTTCTTCCCATATAATGAGGCTTGTCTTTTTAAGAAGTTCTACCGTCATGATTGCTTTGTAAACCCACATAACGAATCTTCTAAAATATTTAAAGGAAGAGAGAAAGTCGAATGTGCAGTTCTACCTCCAAGTAAAAGCAGCGAAGCAATACCGAAGGAAGCAACAGTAATTACAATGTGACCGTCACTACAACATTTGTCTGCAAGTGTGTTATATGTATGTTTTTCCCGTGCCAGCTCCTTCGTTTAGAAAGAATGTTGAACCATACTCATTTTGTACGGAATCAAAAAATTTCATATATGCATTATGTTGGCCATCATTTAATGACTTGACATTTTTTTCATCCTTTGCTGCTTGTCCCACATATCGCAACTGTATGCATTCCCATATAGGTCAGTTATGACTGGCTTCACTCTAATTTTTAGTTGGCAGCGGCATGGGTGGAGAATCTAATAAACATTTCCCATATTCCTGTACCAATTTGTTAAGAAGATGCAAACCATTGTCATTTATTTGTTAGTTTGTTGGGTTAGGAATTGTTAAATTTGTTCTGATCATATGAGTTAGATCATCACATAAATGCATAGAAAATCTATTCCATAGATGATGTGGTTTAATATAAAGCGCTGGGTGATAATAATAATACAGAAAAGTCTTCTTAATTGATATCGTATATTGAAGACGGAAGCCTCTTGTAAACATGTAACCCATTCCTCGTCGTCCTCTAACAGTCCTTCAAGAATGGAAGTAGATTTAAATGTAAGATGAAGGTGGCCATCTATTGTTCTTAAATCTTCAAAAGATGTTGGGCTTTTAGTAATAGTCAATAATAAATGTAGGTAGAAACATTCTTCTGAGTTTAGGCTTGCAAAATACATACGACCTATAGCTTTTGAGTGGGTACATCGTGGTGACCATGTATGTGTACTTTTATTCCATGTGTAATGTTTAGGAAATTCCTAATAAGTAAATTGTTGTGCTTCAAGGTGTATGCTATAGAAGTTGAAAAGCTCAATCAAAATCGATCTTTGGTTTTGTGCCCTTAATTTTATTACATCGGCTGATTCACGTGGATTGAAAGTAACTTGATGCATTCTAGGAAGATGTAGTAGTAGACGAATGACCGCTGGTTTCTTTTTGTGCATACAATAACCAAAAATGTGACATGCACTTTAGGTGGACCAATGCATTAGAATCAAGATATTGTTTGATTTCATCGTCGTCACCCACTATCATTGTTGTTTGATCATGTCCCTTGTGTATATATTTATTTATATATTTCATAGCTCGTACACTTGCATAATCTTTCATATTTATGTGATAGTAGAACATTTCAAAATGCTTAGGATTATAGGGAACGACATCTCTATTGTCTGCAATTAATCTTTTAACCATATAAGATCTCCCATCATTTCATCGACGGTAGATAGGATATCCATCTTGATCCATTGTTGTTGTATTAGCCCATTCACGGGGGTAGCACTCTGAACATTTACCATTTTCCATGCAAGTTGCTTGAATGTTGCCTTTACACGGTCCATGCACCATGCACTTCTTAATTGTTTCAAATAATAACAGGTATTCTAAATCATTTATAAATTATGCAGAAACCAAGTTGTTTACTTGCTCAACCGTTCGTATTTTGTCAGAGGGTTATAGGAAGAAAAGCGCATGCATATGTGGTAATCCCCGCTTTTGAAACTTGATAGTGTAAATGTAAGCGGTACCAATCCAAAAATACCTTTTTCGACAATTTCATTCATCAAAATTTGTCTTTGAAGCTCAAAAACTCTTGCAATTATATCCGGACAATCACTTGGTTTCGGGGTTTGCACGATTGTATTTTGAATTTCTGGCCAGTTAGGATTTGCGGTCATTATTAAAAAAAAAATATCCGGGTGCCTTTTGTACCGTGTTATAACTAAAGAGTCTTGGTATATCTCATACATATATATGGGGATTCCGATGAAGCTGGAGGTAAGATGAACCATTTCCCGATTTGATCAGGTCGTAAAACACCAGATTCAACGTCTGTGATACTGGGGTAAAGATCTCTTCTAAGTTCAGTTTGATGAGTCCTAGCCCATTGCAATATGTTTTGCTCAGTACATGCCCAGGCATTGACAATAAATTCTTGTAACAATTTTCGTCCGAGAAAAATAGTCGAAATATTCATCTTCTTGTTCAAATATTCGATAACCGTAGTAGGGCTGTTGAGTCAATCTATCAGACGTCGGGCAATAATTTTGGATTCCATTTTGTATGATTAATATCCCAACAAAGATCACTAGTTGGAAAGAGAGAATATAGTGAAGTGGTAGATACGCTGGATGACATTACTAATCCTTTGCAAATGTTTTCCTCCTTGAAGATGTATGATAATATCATAAGTTGCACTTACATATATCCCATCTCTTAGTACTATAACTTCTATCTCATCGACCATGGGCATATTGTGCACACGTTTTTCATTTGTTTTATTGTACTAGAGACCGATTAGTAATTCATATGTGACGACCCGTCTTTTATTCCACAGAAAGACGCATCGTAATAAGAAAGAAGTAGAAATAGAATAGATAGAAGAAAGAACTAAACAATATCAGAATATCACAGCAGAAACGGAAAAAAATATAATATATCACGTAGATATTACATAGTTTTTACATCAGAGTTACACATATTACATCAACGTCACATTAGACAGTTATAAAGACCTGCCTAACCATTACATTCGAAAATACAACAGACAAAGAATTCACACAGCGGAAACTGATAGATATAGCTACGTTTGGACTCCTGTTCCAAGCTTCCAAAATTCATCAAGCAAAACCTGATCACTTGGCTACTCGTAAAAATTTGAGTACCCAAGCGTTTAAGAAAAACAGAAATAAACTCCGGGTCAAACATGGATCTGGTTTGAGTAAACCGGTTAAAGTCGTTTAACTTTAAAAATCATTTGAAAACAAAGGTATCACGTAAGACTTCCCACAAATAAACATGGGTTAGTTTTTACCCTATGCTAACCAAAACATTTGATAGGAAATTCAGTGATATTATAATGGGGTCTAGGGTTTTCAATATAAAATACAGAAATAGCTGGAATGCTTGCATCTCATGTTCCAACATAGTTGGGCACAATCAAAATATACGACACTTATTGGAAATTGGATTCCATACAATGGCAGGGCTATTGGGGCATCGTCCGTCACAGTATGTGGCCTAGATCATCGTACCAAGGATCCACCCTAAATCCCCTGCAACATAAGGTCGGAACCATCCCTTATTGGACAGTCCCGAATAAGACAACCCCATGGTTGTAGCTAGCAACCGCCCACACAGCCGAATAAAAAGGGACTCTAGAAAGGGGTAAATCTTATCCTACTTGAGTGCTACCCACTTTACCTTTCTGCACCTCCCCTGTTTTAGCCATTCCCGGTTGATGAGGCTTGAGGCTGCGATTACCTTTATAGAACACATCTATCTTAGAATTTTCATCGTCCTCCATTGAGGATGGTCTGATAGCATTCATCCATACAAGTTCGTTTCGGGTTTGAATGAAACCGAAGGCATTATTTCGTTACACTCATTTTGGAATCACCCTCAGAGTTAACGACAATAACCATTGCACTCGGAATCTCCATCTCGAACCTGAAAGCAATATTTCCGTTATACTCGTATTGGAATCACCCTCGAAGTTTTAACGACAAATAGTTCTTACACTTCGAGTCTTCAACTTGATCTTCACTTGAATTCACGACCTATCGTTTAACTTGAATCAATGTGGTTTTCGGATAATCAAATCTGATATCTGATCCCGGTCTCATCGAAATCCAAACGTTTCTTAAAGGCCAAGTTGTTTAAGGTTTAAACAATTTAATTCGATTCAATACTTTGAATTCACACAGCATTCATCACAGATAAATATCTCACACTTATCACATTTATATCCAATATCACATCATATAATATAATAGATTATCATCAAATAGATATCAATAATTCAGACATTCTACTCAAAACAATAATCCACAAGCAAGAATTATTAATCCATATAATAATTAATTTAATTAACTTAAATTAAATTAAATTAATTACTTAAGAATTAATCACCAAACCTTACTTAATCAATCATTAATTAATTACAACCCATTTAATTAATAATCATTCCTTAATTACCTTATCAATAAATAAATTAATCTCTAGTAACAGATTAATTATTCTATAACTATTAGTTAATAAACCTTAATTATTAATTAATATCCCTTAATAAAAAATTAATTAATCCTTAATTACCGGTTGATTAATCCTTAATTATCATTTGACTAATCCTTAATTAATCTTTAATTTGAGATTAATTATCCTTAAATTATTAATTAATAAAACCTAATTATTAATTAATAAAACTTAATTGCAAATTACGTACTTCTTAATTACCAGTTAATTAAGCAATCCTTAATTAACAGCTAATTAACCCTTAATTACTAGTTGATTAATCATTAATTACCATTTGATCAATCCTTAATTACCATTTGATTAATCCTTAATTACTAGTTGATTAATCCTTAATTACCATTTGATTAATCAATTAATTAATCTTAATAATTAATTAATTAATCTTTAATTATCTAATTGATGATCCTTAATTACAAATTAATTAACCCCTAATTAATTAACTTCTAACCCTTAAGTATTAATTATTAATACTTAATCATTATTAAATTAATTAATTAATTACTCTTAATTTATTACTTAATTAATCCTTTAATTAAATTAAATTAATTAATTATACTTAAATTTCTTTATTAACCTAATTAACCTCAACCCATTAAAACCTAAGTTAACCTTAAGATAAAACAATATCTTTATAATGACTTAATTATCATTAATATTTTTAAAACATTTTATAATTAACTTCCTTAATTAAATCATTTAATTAAGTTTCAAAAAAAATCATTTAAGTTAACAAATTAAAGTTACCAAATCATAACTTCCTTTGAATAACTTTAAACATTATCAAGTAATAGTTTAAAACTAATTTCAATTTAAACTCAAAAACTTATTTTTATAAAACCTTTAAAAACTTTTGAAAACTATTTTTAAACATTATACCTTTAAATTACTTTTAAATTTCATTTCTAACTTAAGATTTAAAATAACTTAAAATTTACTTAACAAAATTTAAATTAAACAAATTTCAAAACTTCTAAATCAAATGTTAAAGAAAACAATTATTATTATTATATATATATAAAGGAAATTTATATAAGAAAGTTTAAACTAAATTTATTTTTAAATTTCAAAACCTTGTTTTTATAAACTGTTTTTAACCCTTGCTTCGAGTTCAACCTGAAGATCACTCGGGACTTGCCTCGAGTAAAACCCAGCTTCATCTTTTCTTTTCTTTTTTAGTTAGATTTTGTTTAAGTTCTGAAACCCGAAACACTCTCGTTCCCACTCGAGTATATACTCGAGTCACACGTCCATATGCCCAGACCTTCCTTCGAGACAAACCCACAACCAAAAAAACTGACACGACCAACCCCTTCGTGCACATGCACCGATCAACGCCAGTGCTCTGACCATCCACGACACCTTCGGCACATCGACCATTAGCCAAACCATCGATCCTGACCCCAATTCGCTAGCACAAGCCATCGATCATAATCGAGGCACACAGATGAAACTGAACAAAAACCCAAACCTGAAAAAAAACCCTCATCCAAGCTATTCCAACCACCAGAGGTCGGGCAACTCCGACCACACCTTGCCAAGCTTCCATGCCACTATTTCCTAAAGTCTGACGCCACTCGATCAACCAGAGACCCCTCGACGACCACAATTCTGACCTTAAACTAAACTACGGTTAAAAACCTATTTCAGTCCACCGCCGACGTCACGATGAACAATCGTCACTTCCACCATTTTTGCCAACATCCCTGACCACCAACCTTCCTCCAGACGAAACCCCAAGCTTCACCACTCTCCAGTCGCCAGAAACAGACCAAAACACAATTTCTGGTCATCCTCGAATAACCCACTTGATTAATTCTAAAAAAATTGAATTTGCTCTTAAAAATCATGATTTGAGACAAGGATACAGGTTATATAAGTAGATCATAAAATCATAATGCTTGAATTTCAACATGTTTTAAATTCCTACTGTATTTCCTATTTTCCAGATAAAATTTCAACTAATTTTACTTAATTTATTTTTTTAAACTTAATTCTTTGTTTAAATAAACATAAATTGTTTAAGAACTATAACCTAACAGAGATTAAATGAGGAGATAGGAATTTTGATCTAAAATTTAAGCTTTGTAACTATAAAACAGAGATGAACAGATATATCAAACATGCACAGTTTCCCACACATTCATATACATACAGAAATACCACTTATATATACACAAGCAAGCATCATTCAACTCAGGACTTTCACAAGAAACAGAATTAAATTTACTTAAGCTTTAATATAATTTTTTTACTCACAAGTTTTAAAAAGGCAGAGAGCTTTGATTTTTAAAACAAGAAGGCTTGAAAACTGGAAACTTTGAATTTGCAGAAGAAAACACTTCGAAACTGAAATGCTTTTCAAACAAATTCTCATTTGAAAACTGAAGCTTTTATTGTTGTTGAGAAGATTGCTTTGATATTCCAGGTTGGAGAAATGGTTACAGGGTTTTGATCTTGAGTTTGTAAAAATGTTTTACAAGTTTGATTTGTTCTGAGGAATGTTTTCAGGTTTTGATTCATGTGGATTTCTGGTTTGAAAGATAGTTTATAGGTTGATTTTTCTTTCTTAAAAAATGAGAAGATAAGAAAAAGAAATGAAGAAAGAAGGTGAATGTTTATATAATGTTAAATTTAGGATTTATTAAAATTTAAAGAAAGTAAAAACAAATTATGACACTTGTTCAATTCAACAACATTTGTCATTTCCTATTATTAATCACATTACACATGTTGTCACAAGCTTTGAAAACTAAACACTTGTAATAATACATTTTATAAATTTTTAAAATGATTTAAAAGCTTTTATATTTATTTCCTAATTAATAAGTATATTTCTAAATTAATAAATGCTTTTGTTAATCTATACAAGTAAAACTTTTAAAATAAAATAAAATAAAAACCAATTATATTCTAAATAAAATCATATAAAATATATTTAATCCATTTTTAAATGTTAATATAAAAACTTTTGCATTATTTTACTATTAAATAAATACTTTCATAATTTATATAAATAAAATTCTTTAAGGAAAATAATATAAAATAAATTATATTCTAGTAAAAACTTTATTCATATATTTTTATATCCAAAATATTTTTAATATATATATCTTTTGAAATTTCAAATTTAAATCCAAATTTCAAATTCAAATTAAAAAATCCAATTTAAAATCAACTCAAATAAATATATATATTTTGAACAAACATAAATTAAATTTGAAAATAATAATTCTATTTTAAAATCTATTTATCTATGTTTAAAAAACATCACATTATTAATTATTGTTTGAAAAATAACAATTTGACCAATTTAAAATAATTTAATAAGGAGATTATCACATTTTTAAATTCCTTGAAATTCCGGGATATCACATGTTATCCCGCCTTTTTCAGCAAGGCCGTGATATCAAAAGATCGACCGAGAGAAGCAAGATAGCTCGTCTCAAAGATTGGTCAACTCAACATCTCAACAAAGCAAGTTCTTTTGAATGTTTTTTTCATCTAAGATCCCCTACGGAGGGGTGTCCAGGGGGGGTGCGGGGGCAACGCCACCACGACGGTGTTCGACCTGACCGGTCAGGTCGCAGGGGTCCAGGGGGCAGCGCCCGTCCAAAACGGTATACGACTTAAAGAATGAAGTGACCTATCTTCTACTCGAGGCCAGCGCCTACAACCTAAGAAGACCTCGCGACCTAAGACGTGACCAAGTTAAGCGACCTAGCGGCTTAACAAGTGGAGCGACCTAAGCTGGACCAAGGGTCAACGACTTAACGGGTTAACCTATCAGCGACTTAAGGCATAAAGCGGCTCAACCGAGTTAACGAGCTAACAGGAGAAGCGGCTCAACGACCTAAGGCTAAACGAGTTAGCAACTCACCAGAAGGTCCGACCTAACAGAGTCCACGGCTTAAAGGAGTCCACGGCCTAACGACTTAACTATGTGGCACGACCTACGACTTATCTTAGGTCGTCCACACGACCTAACTTCTTAAGTCATCCCTGTCGACCTAACTCCTTAAGTCGTCCCTGCCGACCTAACTCCTTAAGTCGTCCCTGCCGACCAAACTCTGATAGTCGTCCCTGCCAACCTAACTCCTTAAGTCGTCCCTGCCGACCTAACTCCTTAAGTCGTCCCTGCCGACCTAACTCCTTAAGTCGTCCCTGCCGACCTAACTCCGATTTCACCTATAAATATTCCATCAACTCCACATTCGGGGGGGACTTTTCTGGATTTCAAGGCGCCTACACTCTGCTGATTTCTGGACTCTCTGATCACCTCAACCATCGAAGATTCTTCATCAAGAGATCTACTTCATCCAAGAGAGATTCGAAGAGCAATTCACCATCAACGTTCTAACTTCTTTCTCTGTTCATGTTGTAATTGTAAGATCGTGTTGTAAAGGTGTTGCAATCGAGAGATCATGCTGTAAAAGTGTTGTAATATTGTAAAAGTATGTACAAAGAAGATAATGAAGAATGTAAAGTGGATGTAGGCTTACTAGAAGCCGAACCACTATAAAAATCTCTGTCTCTTTTACTTTTCTGCGACTTTTCTTTTTACTTTGTTTCCCGTATAAACGGGTGGTGCTTTCACTTCATCACGAGATACACCGGGTGTTAGCGTTAAAGCTATTTTTACCGTTAACATCACATTCCTCCCCCTTAAAAGAATTTCGTCCTCGAAATTTAAACAAAAGATAATCCAAAAGCTTTTATTTCAAACAATCCAAGCATACGTATCAATCATACACTATCAACCAAACAACAATTCATCCAAACAAACAATTTACTCAACAAACATCACTAGCTATCCGGACACAATTCCGAATAAGCTTTCCTAAAACTATCCAGAGTTTCCCAAGACAAACTTTGGAATTCTCACTCTACAAAACCTTAACTAGCTATACCAATATGATCCAGAGCTTCCTCTTACTCCGACCTATAAATCTGAACCAGATATAAGACCACACTTAAAACCAGCTCAACTATCAGATCCTTCTGAACAACAGATTCCAATTAAGATGGATCGTACACGTGCTCTCTCAGAGATACGTGAAATACAATGTGAATTCCAGCCACCCGAACTGGCAATTCAATCCTGTAGGCCACAACACCAATCCTCTCAAGCACTTGGAACGGACCAATATACCTTGGAGCAAATTTTCCATCTTCCAAATGTTATCGCTCCTTTAATCGGGAAAATTTGACAAAGACTAAATATCCAATCTCAAAACTGGAACACCGATCATAGTTCTATGGTTGCGCGTTATATGGTGGTCAGAGATATGAGTTCGAAGCGCTTTTCTGGCATGGTGTTTGGTTCCAGTTTCACCTGAGTTGCTCGAATTGGATCTGTGGCTTGTGATAGTATTTTGGTGGCCGGAGTTGGTTGCAACGTCGATGGTCGATGTGCCGAAGGATTCATCGGAGTGTGGAGTCAGCTCTGATGCCAGTGCATGTGAACGGTGAAGTTTTTTGTCAGTTGTTTTGGTTGTGGGTTTGCTCGAAGGAGGACTCGGGTGAATGTGGAGATGGACTCGAGTGTATTCTCGTGTTCGTAAGTGAATTGTTCCAGGTTTTAACTTTAAATTTTAACAAGTTTTTTAAAAAAGAGAGAAGAAGGAAGTGGTTTTAATCAGTGGAAGACCCGAGTGATCTTCGGGTTTGACCCGAAGCAAGGTTCAATAGATTTAAAAGGTTTTAAAACCAAGGTTTTGAAATTCAAAAATAAATTTAGTTTAAACCTTTCTTGTATATAAATTAATTTATATATAATAATTGTATTCTTTAACATTTGATTAAGAAGTTTTGAAATTTGTTTAATTTAAATTTTGTTAAGTAAAATTTAAAGTTATTTTAAAACTTAAGTTAGAAATGAAATTTTAAGGTTTTTATAACAACAAATTTTTAAATTTAAATTGAAATTAGTTTTAAAACTATTACTTGATAATGTTTTAAGTATTTAAAGAAAGTTGTGATTTGGTAACTTTAATTTATCAAGGTAAATGTTTATTTTATTTCAAAACTTAATTAAATGTTAAATTAAGGAAGTTAATTATAAAGGTAAAATGTTAAATATGTAAATGATAACTAAATCATAAATGAAGATAATGTTTATCTTAAGGTTAACTAATGTTTTAGTGAGTTGGGATTAATTAAGTTAATTAAGAAATTTAGGGTATAATTAATTAATGTTAAAGGATTAATTAAGAAATTAATTTAAGTCTAATTAATTAATGTGATTAATTAATGATTTAGGATTATTATTATTAATTAAGGGTTTGAAGCTAATTATTTAGAGCTTAATTAATTTGTAATTAAGAATTATTAATTAAGTAATTAGAGATTGATAAATTGGTAATTAAGAATTGATAAATTGGTAATTAATTATTAATTTTTGTAATTTAGAAGTAATTAAGTTTTATTAATTAATAATTAGGTTTTATTAATTAATAATTAAAGGAAAATTAATCTGTAATTAAAGATTAATTAAGGATTGGTTAACTGTTAATTAAGGATTGATTAACTGGTAATTAAGGATTAATTATTTTGTAATTAAGTTTTGTTAATTAATAACTAAGGTTTATTAATTAATAATTAAGGGATAATTAATTAGTTAATTAAAGATTAATTAATTGATTATAAAGCAATTAAGGATTTATTAATTTGTATTGAGAGATATGAATTAATAATTAAGTTTTATTAATTAATAGTTAAAGGATAATTAATCTGTGATTAGAGATTAATTAATTGATGGATAAGGTAATTAAGGAGTGATTAATTAATTAAATGGATTGCAATTAATTAATGATTTATTAAGCAGGATTAGGTGATTAATTCTTAAGTAATTAATTTAATTTAAGTTAATTAAATTAATTATGATATGGATTAATAATTCCTGTTTATGGATGATTGTTTATAGAATGTCTGGATTGGTTGATACCTATTGGATGATAATCTATGATATTCTGTGATGTGATATTGGATATATCTGTGATAAATGTATGATATTTATCTGTGAATGATGCTGTGTGAATTCAAAGTATTGAATTAAATTAAATTGTTTAAACCTTAAACAACTTGGCCTTTAAGAAACGTTTGGATTTCGTTGAGACCGAGATTGGATTTCCAAAAACCACATCGATCCAAGTTAAATGATACGTAGTGACATCTCAAAGTGAAGATCGAGATGGAGTTTGACAGTGCAAGAGTTATTGTCGTTAACTCTGAGAGTGATTCTGAAATGAGTGTAACGAGATAATGCCTTCGGTTTCGTTCGAACCCGGAACGAACTTGTATGGATGAATGCTATCAGACCATCGTCAATGGAGGACGATGAGCATTCCAAGATGTATTCTTTTAAAGGTAATCATAGTCTCAAGCCTCATCAATCGGGAATGGCTAAATCAGGGGAGGTGCAGCAAGGCTAAGTGAGTCACGCTCAAGTAGGATAAGATTTCCCCTGTCTAGAGTCTCTGTTTATTCGGCTGTGTGGCGGTTGCTGGCTCCAACCGCGGGGTTGTCTTATTCGAGACTGTCCAATAAGGGATGGTTCTGGCCTTGTGTTGCAGGGGATTCATGGTGGATCCTCGGTATGGTGATCTAGGCCATGTACTATGACGGGCTACCCAAATAGCCATGCCATTGATGGAAACTCATTATCTCTATGTGCCTTTATGGTTTTGATTGTACAACCCACTTTGTGGCTAGTATGCTAGAATTTAATCATGTAACAATTTCAGCAATGTGAATATTTATTTGAAAACTCTAGTCCCTATTATAATGTCACTGGATTTCCTATCAAATGTTTGGTTAGCGTAAAGTAAAAACTTACCCATGTTTATGTGTGGGAAGCCTTACGTGATACCTTTGTTTTCAAAGTTTTTTCAAGTTAAACAGCTTAACCGTTTACTCACACCAGACCCATGTCTGACCCAGAGTTTATTTCTATTTTCTTAAACTCATAGGTACTCGATTTTTCATGAGCAGCCAAGTGATCAGGTTTGGCTTGACGAATTTTGGAAGCTTGGACCAGGAGTTTGGTTTCTATCTGTTTCCGCTGTGTGGTGTCTTTTTCTATTGTAGTTTGGTTGTAATGTATTAGACAGGCCTTTATAACCGTCGAATGTGTAGATATTGTGTAATCTGTGTAACTCTGATGTAATGACTATGTAATAGCTATGTGATATATTATATTTTGTTCTGTTTCCGCTGTAAGATTCTGATATTGTTTAGTTCCTTCTTCTGTCTATTCTATTGCTACCTCTTTCTTTCTTATTGATGATGCATCTTTCTGTGGAATGAAAGGCGGATCGTCGCACTTTCCTGCCTTGATACCAACTATCACGACCCGTCTTTCACTCCACAGAAAGACACATCATGATTAAGAAAGAAAGGGATAGAGAAGAGAAAAGATAGAAAAGAAAGAACTAAACAACATCAGAATCTCACAGCGGAACGAATAAATTATATTACATCACATAAGATATTCATAGCATCTTATACATCAGAGTTATACAACTTATACATCACATACTAGACAGTTATAAAGACCTATCTAGTCATTACAACTCAAGTACAATATAGACTTCATCAAAGATACAACACAACGGGACCACTATATATCTACAAACGCTGAAGCCTCCTGCTCCATATCACCTCCAGAAGCTTGTTAAAGCTAACCTGAATCCCTTGGCTACTTGTAAAAATTTGAGTACCCAAGAGTTTAATAAAACAGTAAATAAACTCCGAGTCAGACATGGGTCTGGTGTGAGTAAACGGGTTAAAGTTGCTTAACTTTGAAAATTCTTTGAAAACAAAGGGTATCTCGTAAGACTTCCCGCACATAAACACGGAAAAGTTTTTACCTTACGATAACCAAAACATTTGATAGTAAATCCAGTTATATTATAATAGGGTCTAGAGTTTTGAAGTAAAATACAGAAATAGCTGGAATGCTTACATCTCACATTCCAACATAGTTGGGCACAATCAAAACGTACGACACTTATTGGAGTTTGGATTCCATACAATGGCAGGGCTACTGGGGTACCACCCGTCACAGTACCTGGTCTAAATCAGAGTACCGAGGATGCACCCTACATCCCCTGCAACACAAGGCCGGAACCATCCCTTACTGGATAGTCCCAAACAAGACAACCCCGTAATTGGCGCGACCAACCACACACTAAGCCAAATAAAAAGAAACCTCTAGACAGGGGAAAATCTCATCCTACTTGGGTGCTACCCACTTAGCCTTGCTGCACCCCCCATGTTTTAGCCATTCTCGGTTGATGAGGCTTGAGGCTACGATTACCTCTATAGAACATATCTTGGAATGATAATCGTCCTCCATTGACGATGTTCTGAAAGCATTCAATCCATACAAGTTCGTTCCAGGTTCGAACGAAACCGAAGGCACTATCTCATTACACTTATTTTGGAATCATCCTCAGAGTTAAAGACAATATCCCTTGCACTTTGAATCTTCATCTCGAAACTGAAAGTACTATCCCTATTATACTCGTATTGGAATCACCCTCAGAGTTTTAATGAAAAATAGTCCTTACACTTGATTCTTTATCTTTGCTTGAGATTCATGACCTATCGTTTAATTTGGATCGATGTGGTTTTCGGATATCCAAATTTGGAAATCCGATCTCGGTCTCACCGAAATCCAAAACGCAATTTTAAAGTCCAAGTTGTTTAAGGGTATAAACAATTTAACTTATTATTTAGGATAACGTTTACACATAGATAGATGATTCACATTATCACAGGTAGATAATCCATATTATCCAATTCAACCAAACATCTCATATCATCATGCAACACATAATACATATCAGAAATATCACATCGAAATCATCCAATATCATTCAAACATCCATAAGCAAGATTAGTTCAATTCCCAATTAATTTAATTAATCTTCAATTAAACTAATTACCTTCCTAACCACTTGGATTACCTTATTCCTTCTTACTTATCATTAATTAATTACAACACAATTAATGAATCATTCTTTAATTATCCATCTTAACCAATCATCCATGATTAATTAATCCTTGAATTACACTAAATAATTAACCTTTAATTAATTAAGTAAATTAATTATCCTTTAACCATTCCCATTAATCAACCTTTAATCAATCTCATTAATTAATTAACTACATTACTTAACTATCCTCTAATTACTTTCATGAACTAATTACTTTTTTTAATTAATTACATTCACAAGTAACCTTAATTAATCATATTCATAAATTAACCTTAATTAATCATATTCAGTAATTAATTATTCTTTAATTACTTACATTAATTAATTACTCTTTTAGTTAATTATATTTATTAATTCTTACTTAATTACATTAAGTGATTAATCCTTAATTACTTCAATAAAGTAATTATCCTCTAATTACTTCATTAAATAATTTCTCTTCAATTATTAACATTCAATAATTAGCCATTAATTACTTCTCTAAGTAATTATACTTAATTAATTCATAAATTATTATCTTTAATTAACCAAACTAATTAATTGTCTTTAGTTAATTATTTTGATTAATCATCTAAAATTTATTGAATAATTACTTAACTTCTTATATTTAAAAGACCTTAATTAATTAAGAAAAATCATTTATCTTACTTAAACTCTTACTTATCAATAAATTATTTACATTAATTAGCTATTCTTTAATCAATAACAATAATTGATTAACCTTTATTATCTTCACAAATTAATTATCTTAAATTAATCAAAATCTTAATTGCTTAAGATAAACTCTTTATTATAATTGATTACTTAATTATATCATTATACCTTATTTAAAATACAACATAGAAATCAATTATAATTAAAAACAATTTAAATATCTAAATTAACGTTTTAAATCTTTGAAATCTTTTCAAAGTTGTTTAATAAATTTTAATACGTAGTTATTTTGAAAACTTAATTATCATATCTTTTAAAACTTATCTACTTTAATATATATTTTAAAACTTTGTTAAACATTTCTCTTTGAAACTAAAATAATATCCATAACTTTAAAACTTGACTTATTTTGCTTTTGAAATTTAAACTTGATTTCTTTTACAAAATTTTGCTTTATTAAACCAGAATATCACCTCAGGCTAAACCCGAGTCAAAAGACTAAAAAATCCGAGCCAGCCTCGAGTCACCTGCTAAACTCATCTACTTCGAGTTGCGCCTCGGTTCGCTCGAGAACAACACAGAGACAAAATGCTTCTTCCTCACTTAAACGAACATCAACCAGCACAAATGTGCACCGTGCACATGTACAATAGTTCCACCCACCGAAGATCACCGCTGCAACCCCCCTCAAGTCAACGACAACTCCGCCGACCTTCTCGACCTCCCAGATCGATGAATCTTCATATGAATCAAAATTGAACCACCTCAACCAAACTGGTACCAGAACACGATCGGAAAATTCCCCCGGCTATCGCCTCCGACCTCAGAAACACATGCCGACTAACCTGAAACCTCGCCGCTCCATGACGAATCGTTTCCCATCCTCGCGATCCACTCCGATCCACCACCGTCGTCGCATTCGCCTCAAATCCACGGCCTACCCAAATCGATAACAAAACCCTACATCGCCATTCTCAGACCACCATGGCCTCTGATAAATTCCACCCATATTTTTCTAGAGATCATCATCCCTTAGGCCATCTTCAGTCCAAACCCCGACCTCCCAGTCACCATCGATCAACTGCAATCAACCAAAATGCCCAAAACGTTTAACTCAAAAATTCCAATCGATTATCAAACTAAAAATCAAGCTATTACCATTAAAATTCATCATTCACTATCAAGAATCACATAGGATGATTAAAACAGGGAATTGAAATGATTGATTTTTGACCAAATTTGATTTTCCACTGTGATTTTCCAAATTTGAATTAATTTCTAAATATAAAATTCTAAAACCATTTTATAATTAACATTATATGGTAACAAACAACTTTCATTTTAAAATCAAAGGTTAATATGGATTTGATTTAGAGATATATATTTTTTTTAAATCAAAACCAAGAGCCTGAAATAGGAACTGAGTACATATACACAGATATTATCACAGTTTCATCTTTATATATGCATGCATTCACATCAACATTCATATAAACATTTTAATCTATATTACAACTACATTTACCACTGATAACAATTATAGGATCAAATTAAAATCCATTTTCAAAGTAAGGTTTACTCACCTGACATAAGAAACAGGAAATAGATTTCTTGTTCCAGGCTGATGTGTTTGATTTTGAACTTATTTTGTTTTGTTGAATTTGAATCTGAAGTTGACCTCCGAATTTGCTTAGCTTTTTGTTTAATTTACTTGCTTGATCTCGGGTTTTTGAAAACTTGTAAGCTGTTGTTGAGTTTTGCTTTAGATCTTACTACTGTTTTGATATTATTTTTAGATGAAGAGGAAGATAGTTGAGGAGATTTTGATCTGAGGATTCATTTTTCTCAATTCAGTTTATGTAAAATAAAAATTTTAGAAAGTAAAACAGGAACCTATGAATCAACAGAGACCAGAATTTTGTGTATGTGTGTGTATATATATACAGAAATGCTCACAATACATATATATATCAATTCAAATATATACAAGCTGAAAAACTTCCATGCAAATCAGTATTATCTCACAATTTATCACATGCATTAGAGTTAATCCCAAATTAAACTATTTTTAGAAAAAGTTTACTCACCAGGAAAATTAAAAACAGAGAACTGTTCTCTTCCCAGGTTTTGATCTGGACTTCATAAATCTGGGACTAGATTGCTTGAATTTGATTTGTTGAAAATATTTCTGAATTGCTCAATTTTGAAGTTGAAGTTGAATCAGATGTTGAAGCTCAGTTGAAAAGTGAAACAGGCTGAAGTAGTAATTATTGATTTTTTTCTTTGAATTTTGATTTTAGTTTTAAATTTAGAAGACGAAGAAGAAGGAAGGATGAGAAAATTTGTGCTGAAAGAAATGAACAGGTTATATTCTCTAAACATTATATTTAAATTTTAAAAGGAAATTAGGCCATTTGTATTTTGCGTGAAACTATTTTCTCACAAGTGTCCATACAAGTTCTAATTACTTTACAAATGTTAAATGTTATATCATTGTCTCATAAGTGTTAAAAACCATTATTAAATAAATTTCTTATGTTTTAATATTAATATATTATGTATTAAGGTTTTAAACCATGAATATATACAATTACTTTTATGCATGTATGTTTTAAAAATCTTATATATTTACAAAATATATATATATATATATAAATTGTACTTAGTTCATGAGATATTTAAAAGAAAGGATATTTTAAACCTATATTTTTTTATAAACTATTTTAGTTTAATTTTTTTTTAAAGAAATCAAAATCAAACTTTTATTAAATCCTATTTTAAACTTAAGCAAAAATTTAAATAAATAAGAAATTATCTTTCTTGTTAAGAAATATAAAGTTTTAAATTTTCAAATAACCTTTGAACAGTATTATATTAAATTTAATCCTAATTTCCAAATTATAATATATACTAAATTTGAAAACATGTTTTTACTAATTAAATTTAAATCAAAGCCTTTCTATTTACAATATATACAAAAACGTATATATTATAATTAGAATAAATTTCAATATTAACTTTGAAAATTATTATATTGAATAACCTCAAATCACAATATATACATTCATTATATTATAATTTGAAATCATATCTTTTATTAAAAACAAAGACTTCCTATTTATAACATATATACATATATACATTATAAACAGAAAATATTTTTATTTAGCTTTGAAAGAATAAATTTTACCAATTAAATATTTATAAAAGAAGATTATTAAACTAATTTATTAGCTTTTAAAAGAATAAACTTGCCAATTTATAAAATAAAATTTTCAAGTCAATTTAATTATTAATAAAGATTATTAGATTGCTATTGCCCAAAATTCTGGGTCATCACGTTCCTTCCCCCGTAAAAGAATTTCGTCCCCGAAATTTAAAAGCAAAGAAAATTTAAAAATCCAGCAAATATTTTTATTTCAAACAGCAAGCATACATATCATTCATACACTAACAACCATAGGAACCAATTCAATCAACCCAACAAATCTAACTAACTAGTTAACTAACTATCCTGACACAATTCAGGACAGAACTTTCAAATACTATCTAGAGTTTCCCAGGTACAATCGCTGGCATACTCGCTCTACAGAACCTTAATTAGCTACAGCACTATGATCCAGAACTCCTTCTCATCTGACCCACAAATCTGAATAGAATATCAGACTATAATCAAGTCCTGCTCAACTTCCAAATCTTTCTGAACTACAAATTCCATAACCAGTGATGGATCTTACACGTACTTCCTTAGAGATACGTGAAATACATTGAAGCCCTGCCATCCGAACTGGCAATTCGATCCTATAGACAAAAGAACTTATCTTATCAAGAACACAGATAAGTCCAATATATCTTGGAGCCAACTTCCCAGTCTTACCCCCATCTTATAGTTCCTTTGATCGGAGAAAGCCCAACAAAACCATATTTCCAACTCCGAATTCCAAATTCTACTGTTTCTTATCCACAAAACTCATTTGATGAACCTGGGCTACTTATATCCTTATCTGATCAGCTCAACCTTCACAAATGCCTCACGAAACAAAATTGGACCAAGAACCAATTTTTGGATCCTACTCAATAAGATGGTCTTACCAAGATCCGCCGACATCTAGAACACAAATTCTACTCAACAAGATGGTCATCTCAAGACCCTCGAAATCAACCTCGACCCACGATATCGCGTCAATCATCGACAATCGACGAGTTACCCATTCCGTTCAACACAGATTATCCCAACGATTACCAAACTAAAAATCACGATATTCATATTAAAATTCATGATTTTATACTACAAATTTAATCATACAATCTAACCTGAAATTGAATGTATTAATTTTTGACCCAAATATATATATATATATATATATATATATGTGTGTGTGTGTGTGTGTGTATATATATGTATTACTGCTATTTAGAATTTTTTGAGGTAAATATTTAATATAAATTCCTGGAATTATTTTTAGTAGTGATATTGCATAATTTCAATCATTTTTCTTTTGCAAATCAAAAGCTAATAATGATTTTGTAACGAGATATTGGATTTATTTAGGAATCAAAACCTGTAAACACACAACAGAGCCTATCTATGTATATACATATGCAAACAACACACAGGCATTAAATACTTATATACATACATGCATTCATCTTCTCAAACATTTGCAAACTATATCATTACATAAATCATCACATATATCCAGGTCTAATCACAGGTTTAAATTTGTATTAATAAAAAAAGATTTACTCATAGGAATTTTTAAACAGAGGAATAGGTTTCCATTTTCTTATAACTTGAAACCTTGCATTTTAACTGAAGTCGATCTTTGAATTTGCTGAGATGATCTTTACGGTTTGATGTTGAGTTGAATACTAGCTTGTTCGCAGATTGAAGCTTGAAACTAATGTTGTTTGTTGTAGTTATAATTTGCTTCTTCTTTGATTTTTTTTCATTTTCAGTTTTTAGAAGAATAAAACATAGAGAAAGAAAAAATTTAACTGAAAAATGAAAAACCAGTTTATTTCTCTAAACGTATATTTGTTTATAAATTAAAATTAAAAAAAATAGTGCCATTTGTTATTTGCATGATACAAATAAGATACAAATGTCAAGTTATCTTACAAATGTTAAAACATGAATTATTATGTCTGAACTCTTATCTTTTAATTAATTATGTTTATCTTTTTATTAATAAGCTTTTTAAATCTTTATATATATATATATATTTATAAACTATTTTTTTAGTTTAAGTCATTTAAAAGTAAAACTTTTATTAAATCTTATTTTAAACTTAAGCAAAATATATATTAAAAAAATAAACATCATCAAGGAGCGATAAGATTTGAGATAGTTTACAGGTTGAGTTTCTTGCTTTGAAAATGAGAATAAGAAAAAGAAAAAGTGAATGTTTATATAGTGTTAAATTTAAGATTTATTAATATTTAATGGAAAAAAAACAATTTATGACACTTTTTCAATTCAACAACATTTGTAGTTTACCATTATTAATCACATTACACATGTTATCACAAGCCTTTGTAATTAAACACTTGTAATTATGTATGTTTTATAAATTTTAAAATGATTTAAAACCTTTTATATTTGTTTTCCTATTATAAGTTCATTTCTTAATTTATAAATGCTTTTCTAAATTTTAGATAAATAAAATCCTTTAAAGAAAATAGAATAAAACCCAATTATATTCTAAATAAAATCATATAAAATATATTTAATCCATTTTTAAATGTTAATATAAAACTTTTATATTTATTTACAAATTAATTAAACACTTTCTAAATTTATATAAGTAACTTCTTTAAGGAAAATAATATAAAACAAATCGTATTCTAAATAAAAACCTTATTCTTATATTTTTATATCCAAAATATTTCTAAGATATATATCCTTTAAATTCCAAATTTAGATCCAAATTTCAAATTCAAATTCAATTTAAAATCCAATTCAAAATCAATTCAAATATATATATATATATATATATATATATATATATATATATATATATATTAAACAAACACAAATTAATTTGAAAATAATAATTCTATTTAAAAATCTATTTATAAAACAATCCATTATTAAATTTGTAAATAATTATTCTATTTATATCTATATTTAAAATATGGACAAGTATTTTAGGTTTGAAAATATGCTAGAATCTGGAAAACACAGTAGCAATCTAAATAACATGATAAAATCAACTGTTGTAATTTGCTGTTCCAGGAACATAACTTGAATCGACTTCGTAAAATATGATTTTTAAAAAGGAATCAGGATTTTTAATGGGATATCGAGTGTGCAATTTGTGGATGACCAAAAAATGTGTTTTGGTCTTTTTCTACCGACTGGAGAGTGGTGAGGCCTCCAGGTTTCGTTTGGAGGAAGTTTGGTAATCAGGGATATTGGCAAAAATGGTGGAAGTGATGACTGTTCGTCGTGGCAGTGGCGGTAGGTCGAACTAGGTTTTAACCCTAGTTTATGTTGAGGTCAGATTTGTGGTCACTGCATCGCCTCTGGGTGATCGAGTGGCTCGAGACTTTGAGAAATGGTAGCATGGAAGGTCGACAAGGCGTGGCCAGGGTTGCAGCGATTCTGGTGGTCGGAGACGCGGATTCGAGGTAGTTTCTGGTGATGGTTTAGTTTCCAGGTTTGACTGCATTGCTCAATTTTGGATCATGGCTTGAGCTTGTGGTTTGAGGGTCAGGATCAAAGATTTGGACGATGGGTGATGTGTCGGAGGGTTCATCGGAGATCAGAGGTGGCTCTGACGTCGATGCACGTGCACGGTGAAGTTTTTGTGTCTGTGGGTTTTGTTGTGGGATTGACTCGAAGGAAGGGTCGAGTGTTTGGGTTTGTGACCCGAGTAGGAACTCTAGTTGATTCGTGAGTGATAGCAAGCTTTAGATTTTAAACTTTTTTTTGTTTAAATAAATTTTTTTTTGAAGTAGAAGAAACTCAGGGCTTGAGTCGAGTGATCTTTGGGTTTGACCCGAAGCAAGGTTCAACAGATTTGAAAAGTTTTTAAAAACATGGTTTTAAAATTTAAAAATAAATTTTGTTTAAACTTTTCTTATATAAATTACTTTATATATAATAATTGTTTTCTTTAACATTTGATTAGGAAGTTTTAAAATTTGTTTAATTTAAATTTTGTTAAGTAAAATATAAAGTTATTTTAAGACTTAAGTTAGAAATGAAATTTTAAAGGTTTTTATAAAAGAAAGTTTTTAAATTTAAATTAAAATTAGTTTTAAAACTATTACTTGATAATGTTTTAAGTATTTAAAGGAAGTTATGATTTGGTAACTTTAATTTATCAATTTAAATGTTTATTTTATTTCAAAACTTAATTAAATGTTTAATTAAGGAAGTTAATTATAAAGGTAAAATGTTGTAAATATGTAAATGATAATTAAATCATTAATCATTAATGAAGATAATGTTTATCTTAAGGTTAACCAAAGTTTTAACGAGTTGGGATTAATTAAGTTAATTAAGAAATTTAGGATATAATTAATTAATTTAATTAATTAATGTTAAAGGGTTAATTAAGAAATTAATTTAAGTATAATTAATTAATGCGATTAATTAATGATTTATGATTTATAATTAATAATTAAGGGTTAGAAGTTAATTAATTAGAGGTTAATTAATTTGTAATTAAGGATTATTAATTAAGTAACTAGAGATTGATAAATTGGTAATTAAGAATTGATAAATTGGTAATTTGTGACGACCCGGAATTTTTAAGTAATTAAAATCGGAATATTTAATTGATTTTAAGTATTCAATAGAGCAATTTTAACTTGAATTACGAATATCACAGTTTATTTGATAATTAATTTTTGAAGTAAATAATTTAAAATCGGGTAAAATATGAAATCTGGGATTTTAAGCCTGTTAAAAATAATTTGAAGGCTTGTAAAATTTATATTGATAACACTGAAAATAATAGAAGTACTAAAATTGAAATTAACAGTGGTTTGTTCAGTTTTAAAATTTTATAGTTTAAATTGAATTTAAAATAGCCTTCCGAAGCACAGTCTCGAAATTCGACGAAACCAATTCCATTGGGTCTGTAATATTGAATTATTACCGGATTTCAAATTTCGTATTGATCGGAGCTGTTGTGTGAGCATACGAGATATGAACGTGCTGAAAATTTAATTGTTATTAATCTGATTTAATTTAATTTAAATAGTTGAGCCTTCTAGTATACGCCTCCTCCCTTAACTTAAAATCGAATCAATATCGTCTTCTTGCAGAAGCCATTTTCTTCCCCACTTTATCTTTAAAAAATTTACTTTCCTATCCCCTATTTCTTCAATTCAAACCGCAGAAAAAAATTTAATAATAATGGCCGAAATCATGTTAAAGTCGCGACTTCCTCCCCCTCAATCTAACCGCATTGCCCAAAATTCATCCCAATTTGAAAATCAACGCAGGTCAGAATGAAAAAAAATGGAGTCGCGACTACTCGGGGTTTCGCGCCAGAGAAGCGGCTGCAAGGGAGGGTTTCGCTCGAGTTGATCGAACTGTTTCGCGAGGGCGTGTTGCGCGTGATGATCGGTCTGGAGGCGCTCGCGACCCTAAGTTTGCGCACGAAGATGGGACAGAGCTCGAGATTTAGGCGAGGTATGGTGTCGTCGAGTTGGAGGCGCGATAAGAGCACGACAGCAGCATGATTTTTGGAGGAGGCGACGGCATCGACGTCGCGATGAATTGGGCAGGAGTGGGCCGTTCGCGATTTTTGGGGGAGGTATATTTGATTTGTTCTTTACATTTTTAGTTTATTTTTATTTTCTAATCTAAACTGAATTTAAATTTTATGCATTTAATGAACTTATTTAATTTATCCTAGTTACTAGGAATAATTTATTATTGTTATTCAAAAAAAATATAGTAGTGTAATATAAAAACCCTCTCTGTTTCTATTTTGATATATCAGCTAAAATAAGTAAATAAACAGATACATATTGGAAGTTTATATATATAGGCAAAGGAAAGGGTTTCAAAGTCAGATTTCGGTATGTATATATATATATATATATAGGTTGAAATGGAATTTTTATTTTCTTAGAATTTAATAAAATATGTATATAGGTAAATAACAAATAAATATATGTTTTCAAAAAGAAGATAACTTTGTAATTTACTTGTTTAATTAATTTAGAAATGGTTAAAGAGAAATTATTTTAAACCCAAAGTATTAGTTAATTATTTATGATAAGTGATTATTCGATTAGTTTAAATAAAACTTATTTGTAAATTAAGTTAAATTTAGCAAATGGAAATTATTTGTTCGATTTATTCGAATATAAACAAAATAATTAGTTAATTAAATTTATTGAATGGTAGTTGATTATTCAAGTGGTTCAAATGTTAATAAACTGCAAATATTTATACAAGGTCTAATGTCGTGGGGAAAACCAGGCGAGTTTGAAATGGATGGCAAAACAAAAGTCAAAGGTGAGTTAATCTCACTCAGTTTAAATTTAAATGATTAAATTTAAATAATTTTTTGGATGGTTGAATTGATTGATGTGATATAGTATGATATTTTGGAATTGGTGTATTATATTGTGCCAACGTCTGTGGATGCAGGAAAAACAGGTTGGAGGGATCCAACTGGATCCCTCAACATTTATTTAAATTATTTAATCCCCTCTGTTGTGATTAATTGATATTCTATGATGAACCTTACTGGAATATTGAATGTTATGGTTCGATTGGATATAATTGGGTATAATGAATTATCGAAAATATTTAATTGAATGTTGGAAAGGGAATAAAAGAAAATTTGTAAATAAAAGAAGTGAATTTGTAAATAAAAGGAGTGAATTTGTAAGAAAATAATTATATAAAATTTGAATAAGTTTAAGAATGAATTGGAAAGAAATAAAGTGACTTTTAAATTTTAGTAAATAAGACTAGAGTATAGGAAGGAAATTAATGAATTTTAAACTGTAGTGTTATTATTTAAGAGATCAAACATTTATTTAAAATTTAAAGATTTAAATTATTGGAAGGAATAAATAAGAATTGGGAAAGACATGAATTTGTATATTTCAGGTAAGAGATTTAAAATCAACGGAAAATAATAACAATAATATTAAGTCCATAATTAATGAATTTCGAAATGAATTGAGAAAGTAATGACATTCATTTCAAATGGAGTAAATTGAAAATCAATTTGGGAAATTGATTTAAGTGGTTGAGATTGGAAATTCTCCCTGAATAACCAAGTACGTTTTTCAAAGTAAAATTTTAAAATATAAGTAAAAGTTTTAAAGTTATTTAAAAAAAAGGGCAAGATTTGGAAAATTTATTATTTCTAATATTTAATCTCTAAAGTAAGTTTTCCCTTTAATCTATTACGATAGTAACTATTTATAAAGGTAACTTAGTGTTTTATTTAAAGAGCGAGAACCTAGTTTTATATTTTATAAAGTAACCTTATTTTCAAATATTCATATAGTATATATTTTTAATCAATTATTGAAGTAGTTTTAATTTAATTATTTTAAAGTAAATTCTAAAGTAAGTACTTTGTTAATCTATTATCGTAATAATTATTTTAAAAATAATTTAGTATTTTGTTTAAAGAAGAAAATCTAGTTGTATTTATAAAGTAAACTTATTTTAATTTGTTTCTAAAGTATTATATTAAGTACTAAAGTAAAGTTTTCTAAATTAAATATTAAACATACTTTACAATTTAAGTGTTTTGAAATTATTTTAAAAATCTAAAATCTTGTGCTTGGTGATTCCAATGGAATTAGAAATATTTGAAATTTATTATGAGAATGGAAGATAGTTTGAAAACTATTTTCAAAGGGGTTTGAAAGTGAAAATATATCTTGTAAAGTTATTTGAAAATTATTTATTGGTTGATGGTTGTTTCTAAATATTAATTGATAGTTAAATCACCGACTATCAATATTGGCCAAATACGTTGGTCGTTTCGAAGAGACTGAGATCAAGATTTATTTCTCGAAAACCACTTCGATCCGGTTTGTACGTTTCGTGAAAAACGTGTTCGGAGTCGAAGATGGAGCAGTGAAGTGCAAGGGCTAGTCGACTAATCCTGAGGATATTTCCAAAATGGATGTAGTAGGAATAGTGCCTTCGGTTCCGTTCGAACCCGAGGCGGACTTGTATGGATGAATGCTTGCGAAACATCGTCAGGTGGACGATGGGCATTCTAAGGGATATGTTCTAAAAAGGTAACGCTTAGCCTCAAGCCTCACCAAATGGGAATGACTGAAAATCAGGGGTTATGCAGCAAGGCTAGGTGGGTAGCACCCAAGCAGGGTGAGGTCATCCCTGTCTAAATGTCCCTTTTAATTCGGCTTAGTGGGCGGTTGTTGATCCCAATCGCGGGGTGATCTCACTCGGGATTATCCAGTAAGGGATAGTCTCGGTCTTGTGTTGCAGTGGAGCAGACGTACTCCTCAGTACTATGATCTAGGCCACGTACTGTGGCAGGTGGTACCCCAGTGCCTAGTCATTAGATGGAAATCCATTCTCCCTACGAGCCTTGTACGATTTTTGTTTGTATTACCCACTATGCGGCTAGTAGCTGGAATTTAATCATGTAACAATTTCGGCTATTTTATAAGTATTTGCATATAAGCCCTATGATAATATTAGAGGATTTCTATAAAAATTGTTTTAGCTATCGTAAGGTAAAAACCCGACATGTTTATTTGTGGCGTGGTCTTATGAGATGCTTTTACTGTTGTACTTGTTTATATATATTCCGCTGTATTGAGTTGCTGTGTATCGAGTTGCATGTTATTGATGTTTAGCTGTGATTGATGTACTCTGATGATGTAATATATAAACTGATACATTTGATCTTTGAGTAAATATTATTTATTATATATTATATTTTATTCTGCTGCGATGGTTAGATTCTGTTGTTGTTTTCTATTTTCTTCTTCTACCTCTTCTTCTTCAACCCAAATGGTTCGTATTTCTTTACAACTTGAGTTGATTTAGGTAGAATAGTGTTAACTCAAGAGGTACGGATTTGCGGGATGTTACATAATTAATTATTAATTGATTTGTAATTAATAACTTAATTTGTAATTAAGTTTTATTAATTAATAATTAGGTTTTATTGATTTATAATTAAAGGATAATTAATCTGTAATTGAAGACTAATTAAGGATTGGTTAACTATTATGATTAACTAGTAATTAAGATCTATTAATTAATAATTAAGGTTATTAATTAATAGTTAAAGGATAATTAATTAATTAAAGATTAATTAATTAATTAAAGATTAATTAAGAAGTGATTAGTTAATTAAATGATTGTAATTAATTAATGATTGCTTAAGAAATGTTAAGTGATTAATTCTTAAGTAATTAATTTAATTTAAATTAAATTAATTAATTAAAAAGAGGTTAATAATTCTTGCTTGTGGTTGATTGTTTAAGTAGAAAGTTTGGATTATTTGATATCTATTGATGATAATCTATGGTATTCTGTGATGTGATATTGGTTATATCAGTGATAAATGTATGTTATTCATCTGTGATAAATGCTGTGTGAATTCAAAAGTATTGGATTGAGTTGTTTAACCTTAAACAACTTGACCTTTAAAATGGCGTTCGGATTTCGATGAGACCGGGATCGAATATCAAGTTTGATTATCCAAAACCACATCGATCCAAGTTAAACGTTAGGTCGTGAAATCTCAAGTAAAGATCGAGATGGAGTTTCAGAGTGCAATGGTTATTGTTGTTAACTTTGAGGGTGAGTCCAAAATGAATGTAATGAGATAATGCCTTTGGTTTCATTCGAACACGAAACAAACTTGTATGGATGAATGTTATCAGACCATCGTCAATGGAGGACGATGAGCATTCCAAGATGTGTTCTTTGAAGGTAGTCGTAGCCTCGAGCCTTATCAACCAGGAATGGCTAAAACAAGGGAGGTGCAGCAAGGTTAATTGGGTAGCACCCAAGTAGGACGAGATTTACCCCTGTCTAGAGGTCCTTTTTATTTCGGCTTAGTGGGAAGTTGTTGGCCAAATTGCAGGGTTGTCTTATTCGGGACTGTCCAGTAAGGGATGGTTACGGCCTTGTGTTGCAGGGGATTTAGGGTGGATCCTCAGTACGGTGATCTAGACCACGTATTGTGACGGGCGGTACCCCAGTAGCCCTGCCATTGTATGAAAACCAATCTCCAATAAGTGCATGTACGACTTTGATTATGTCCAACTATGTTGGACGTGAGATGTAAGCATTTCGGCTATTTCTGTACTTTATATTGAAAACCCTAGACATTATTATAATTCACTGGATTTCCTATCAAATGTTTTGGTTAGCGTAAGGTAAATGTAACGTCCCGCCTTTTCGCACGCTTCAAATTGACAAACATGCCGATTCAAACCATACGGAAGGCGGATTGTTATGGGTAAATAAGAAAAACAGAGAAGAAATAAACAAAATAGAATCTCACAGCGGAAGGATAAAATATAATAATAAAATATACAGTTTATAAAATTGTTTACAAACATTTATATAATACATATCAGAGTTACACCTACCAATAACAATGCAGCGGAAAAATATGAGTACAGTGGAATAATAGTAGATAATAGTAATACAAATCTTCGTCTTTGTCCTCCAGAGCTAAAACTTCAAATCCTGAAACGCTCGGACTGACCCGAGCGAATTGAAAAGACAAAACACTCGAGTCAGAACTAAAAGATCTTATGTGAGTTCAATTAACAGAAATGAATATGAGTGAAGTAACTCAAGAGATGTTCGGGATTTACATCTCCTAAGGATCCGTTAAACTATTTACTATGTAGTATATTGCGCTATTATAATAGTGTCTATTTTTAAAATAAACTTACTTTTAAATAGCGTTAAGGGGTTACCCATATAGCCCTTAACACAAAATATATTCCCATAGTCTACACAGTACCGTAATCTCCCTCGTACTGGGCGTCATCAGAGGGCACTCCATAGGTATGGTACAAAACCAAAATCGTATAAGGCGCGATAGGGTAAGTGACACGGCACAACTAGGTAATGCCAGGGTAGATATACCAATTGCTATCCGGGCTGATGGAAACGCATAGCCGCAGCTACCACCCACCTCGAACAAACTCCCCCAAAATCAAAGTAAAAGTGGCCACTGAAACAATCCAAAGTCAAAGTATAATATCGAAGAGGAGTGTCCGATCAGAGGAATGACCTCATTAACCCGTCGATTGCTCCTGTTTTAGCCACCTTATGCCAACTCACGGGAGTTGGGTCCACGTATTTACCTTACAGGAAACGTCGCCACATCCTACTTTATTCTGGAATCTCCACCGCGTACACGGTTAGTCAAAGTGGTTTTCGGTATCGACAGAGAGTATGTCCATATCCGATCTCGGTCTCTTTGCCAACCAATCGTTATTATAACACCGCGGTCATATTTAAAATAGTTTATACTTTAAAACCAGGATAAAATTTCCCATTTCAAAACTAGGAATTTACGATATCATTTTAAAAACCCAAAACAATATGATATCATTTTATCCAAATATAATTCTTTTCCAAAAATCATACTGCTTTAAAATTTATAATATCTGAAAACCAAATATTTGAATTATACTTTCAAAACATAATATTTCGAAATTCATAATTTTAAAACCATAACTTCTAAACTTGAATGGTTTGGATATTCAACGGTATATACAATAAATGGTTTAACTTTGAGGTAACTTTGTAAAGAAAAATAATTTCCATGGCTTTACAAATATGTTTCTTTATTTAAATTCTAAACCAAAATTTAAATATCACTTTCAAGTTCCAAAACCAATTCAATTTCTATATATATATATATCCATTTGGAGTAATAATATTTCAAACTAAAGTTGGAATTTATTCTTTCAACAAATTAAATGCTCTATTATTTTGTCTTGAATATTCACATAAATCCATAAACAAAACTCCAATTTTTTTAGCAATTAAATATTTTCTTCAATTTAATTATACTAGGATATTCATTTTAAATTTCTCTTGGAAAAAATCTAGTTATAAATATCATACCTTAAAATTTCCAACTTAAACATTTAACATATAATATAAATCATCAAACTCCATTTCCTCAATTTTTCCATTTTTATTTAAGAGATTTATACACAGCTTAAATTCAAAATTTCTAACTTCATATGTATATATATATATAGAAGAAAATATCAAAATTAACTTATTATAAACCGTATCATCCAAACCATAGAAATCATTTTAAAATATTTTATATATAGACCACGGTGCCTGTATAATTTTTTTTATCCTATGGTCAAGTGATACGGATATTTATCATTTCAATCCGCAATTTAAAAGATATAAAATTTTGCGGTTGTATATCATTTCAAACCACAATCCCGAATGAAATGAAAAATACATGATAACTTGCAGTTTAATGATATGAAACAAAACATCCATTCATCCATCATCAATCATCAACCAAATTATCTCAAACATCATCAGTTTAAACAAACATCAATATATGGCATATACAATATAACAAGAAATAATTGGCAGTTATTAATTAACATTTCATATTCAATTAAATTTATAACTGTTTAACTAGCAGTTTATATGCACATAAATAAATTCTAACTGCCAATTTATATGCAATACATAAAAGAAATTAACAGTTAATTTAATAAATGCGATTTAACAGATATGCTGAATAAAACATGCCAACAGTCATAAATAAATTTCTACTCATATCTAAAATAAATTTAACAAACATAAAAACTTTTTAGAAGTTGTGAGTGGGTTAAAACACTCACCTTTTGAATTTAAATCGAATTTAAATTCAATTTAAACTCAAAAATTTGATGGTCTCCAAATCTGTCCAAACCTGCGTCATCAGATCCGGAATTTAAATACGATCCTAACAAAAGAAATTTCAGGCGAAACGGATAACGTATGAGCAAGTTATTTGAGTTAAACGATTAAAAAAATCAAAATAAAAATTGAATTATAAACAAGCAAACCTAATTATAATAAAGCCATGTCAACATAACTGGAGACTCACGTGAAACGATTTTGCAAATAGTCGCTCCACATCAAAACGCCCAAATTGACTTAGGTTTCGAATTTCCTGATTTTGACCGCGATTTACCGCTGACTCGAGTATCGATTTCGAAAACAGAGACTGCGCGTAGATTCGTATGGATGAAATCTACAACATATTTTTTTTTTTTTTGGAATTTTTCTGAGATGTTTGAATTTTCATTTGAAATTTGAATAGAAATAGATCTAGGCTTGCATCCATTTGAGGAGGAGAAGGAGTTGAAGAAAAGAACGTACAGACAAATGATAGAAGATGGAGGCTAGGGTTTTCTTGATCGTCTATTTATAGATAGATCGCAAAAGAATAGGTGTGCACGAATTTTAACGTGCAAACGGAAGTGGTCCCAAAAGATAAATAATATTAATTACACACGTTACAGATTTAGGAAATAAATAAATTCCTTATCATTTACATTTTATTTTAACGTATATACAAATGTAAATCTAGACGTTTCGTTGACGTTTCAAAATATATCCACAATTTTATTAATTTCCAAATTGATCTAAACAAATTTAGATGTAAATTAAAAGCTGATAAGTCTATCCATTGCAGTGTTAATTTCTCCACTTCCTTATATTTAGAAATTATAAATTAAGTTTTCAAAAACCTATTTTTGATTTTCAAACTTTTATATACTCATCCTTTACCAGTAATAAGGATGCATTAACATTTGTTCATGGTTTCACCTTATTATCCTCAACTTCCATTTTAATTTTCAATGATTACAATTGTTGAATGTTGATACTTTAATTAAATTTATACATCTTGCTTTCTATAACCTATATCAATAAATGGTCCAATTATAAATAGAATTAGCATTAACTTCATCTTATAGGATTAACTACTCCAATTACAAAACAAATCTATGCTAACTGCCCGATTTAAGTCAATTAATTGTAATTGAGTCTACATTAAATGTTATAAATTATAAATTGGAACCTCAATAAATTCGCTTATTGATTTAAAATCTTTCTATTTAGTAAATAGACATTTTATGGGTATAAATAACATTTGAATTATAACACATGTCATTAGTGCATGCTTCATTTCTTATAACTCCCCTTTACTAACTAGAACACATTAACCAAAACAAAATAATTAATTTAGATTTATTTCAATTGATTGCCATTCTTAACTTAACATATTCAAAATGGTTAACCTAAATAATTGTTACCCTTTTACATTCAAATTCACTTACAACCATCATTACAACAATGTTGCCATAGATTTATATTTAATTAAATAAATTGGATAATGGGTAAAGTTTTGTAATTATCACTAATGCCAAATATGTATGCATTAATTACTACTTATTATCATGACTTCATTTATTAATTTACTAGTTGCCTTTGTCTTCTTATATCCTATTTACTATCAAACTTTCTATTCTTAAATCTATACTCCCATTGATTTATTAAATTTGCACTTATTATGCATACTTTTAGCAACTCATATATACTTTGCATCTATTCCCCAAATTTCACATTCTATTGTTACATAAATTTGCATTGATTACTATTTTTTATTATTACTTTACTGATAAATTAGATATTTGCATTGGTTTTGCTTATGCTAAATTAATTTCCCATAATAAATAAGGTTTCAAAACAATCAATAACATTTCCTTAGCCCAAACCCCGTTTACCAATTATTTTCCTTCAATAATTCATGTTGCTATAAATACGTACATTTACACTTTATAGTTATTCTAGTATACCTATTCCAACACTCTTAACCCTTATCTTTACGTTCACCCGCTTGTAATATTAATTATATTTATTACAATTCAATGTTGGCATTTATTACTATTAATTTATACAATGTTTATTGCCCTTATTTCAATTTCTTCCTTTTCGGTAGCTACTCTACTATTCACAGTTTCTTTTGTATACTACTTTGCTATATAATCCAACATACACAAATTCCAATTAAATCCAATTATTACCTTTAAATAAAACATAACATTCGAATACCTCTTATTAAATTGGAATGTTTCATTTAAGTTTATAATTGATCCACTTGTATTAACATAAATTTTTATTTTCAAATTTATTCCCATTTACGGTTAACCAATGCTATTTTACATTAACCAATTTTAATATTCACCTTTAATTTCACATCTTCAAAGTATATCTAGGAAAAATCTTTCCACCGCTTAATTTACTGAATCTTATGCAGTCTTACTATAAATAAGTTTTAAATTACCATTACTGTACATTCAATTACTATCCAAAGTATTTATTCATAAATCAATTCGATATATACGTTTGTTTCCTTCTATTTGATTCATACCTAGTATACATTTCCTAAATCCTGTTTCATTACCTTCATTAAATGGTTATCGCATTGAGATCAAATTTATTAGCTTATATCGCGTTATTACCATTAATTAAAATTGGCTTACAAATTTTTTTATTCAATACTCTAAATAAATAACATATTATTCCATAATTTCTCTTGTTTTCACATATTCCATTCAAAAATTAAACCGCAATATTTACATTATTTTATTGAATTGGAAATCTCATTTTAAATTGTTAACTTTTAATAAGAACAAATGGCAACACCAAATTCCTAACATTCATTTTATTAAAATTTATGGAAAATATGACAAATTTAGTTAACGAAATTTTCGGGTCGTTACACTCTCCCCCACTCAAAACTTTTCGTCCCCGAAAAGGAAAAGAAGGGAGAAGAACGAATTAAATAACAATACATCTTATTCAAAATATTTAACTTACAAACAGTAATTTACTAAATTTATTACCTTAAATAAAATATACCCGTTTTATAATCATTATATCCTTTATACTTAAATAATTAAAGTTTGAAAAACATTTTCAACATAGTTCTAAGTCCAAAATTTACGGAAATTTTTGGCAGAGTCTCCTTTGTACGGAGAGGCTCGGGAAAATATAATACCAAAATATAACAAAGTATCATATAGAATATTCAAAATAGTATATCCCAACACGGGAAATATATAAAAATATCGCTACAAAACGTAATCCGGAAACGTACCTATTTGTCGGGCAAATTACGCTTAATTTATGGAACCAAAATCAGTAGCAATTGCTTCCATACCTGCATTTCCCTTATATAATCTAAAAGGTTAACTATTTATATTAAAGTGAAATATTTTCATAGTTTCAACTACTAACAATAATCAATACACAATCATCGATTTTAACAAACAGCATACACACAAACAAAACAACCATTCAGTCAAACAAGCAAATAGTTGTTCGGGTTCAAAACTTGAAATGGTATGGAATGAAAAATAACCATCCAGTGCATCTTTACTCAACAGTCTTAGATGAGACAGAATTAGATTATTTATTCATCCAACAACTTCAAATTTCCTTACAGCCAACCATAAAGCAAACAATATCGATTTAAACCAACAAATCAATTTAACTTATTATAAATTTATATTTCATACATTAACAGTTTGATCTTTTCATTCATATAACAGTTTATCTTTTATTTTCATTTATTTCTTTAAATTATCCTTTTATAATTTACATTTATTTCCAACAACCTTTAATTTTATTCACTCCTCCAATTATCCGTTTTCATTTATTTAGGTCATGTAAGTTTCTTCTATTTTATTACATTTAATGCACTTCTCACTTTCAATCATTTATTTAATGCTTCCATTTCTATTACATTTAATTATAGTAACCCTTTTTAATTTCACTTAAATTCTTAATCTTATAACATCCATTTTTATAAATAAAGGATTTTATTAACTCATTAACAAGGGTTTGCAGTCATCTATTTATATTACCTACTTTTATTATATTAAACTAGTAGCATTTATCATACTTAGGTTTATAACCCTACACATCAATCCTTATTATTAAAGAATTTCATTTTATTTACTTAAGTTTAAAATCACCTATTTATAATACTTACCTTTAATTTTGGTAAAATTTCAATTTATAACTTAAGTTTATAACATTAAATTCTCATTTATAACAGAATTCATTTAATACTTTATTATTTCCAAAATTTCTACTTGTATAATATTCTATTCCAATCTCTTATTTAACATTTCAACTTTTCATATTTGGTAAGTTATTTATGTTAAAGAAAATGCAAATGAATTTATACAAGTTTTATCTCTTCTTTTAATTAATTTAATGTTCAATAAATCTTAAATTTTCCCTTATAAGTTAAAAATTTAACTTCCTTTATAGCTTAGTATTTTAGTCTCTTATTTTATTTAGGGTTTCAATTATTAATTTTTTTTCTGTTTCACTACCATAATTGAAACAATTAATTAATGGAAATTAAGAATTAAATACCGAGTTAAATTTCAATAGATAAGTATATTCTTATAACTTATATACCTCTAATTATATTTAAAGAATTAAAATTTAGATATTTCAAAATAAATCTGCAGTAGAATTTACTACAGTGGCCTTTCCCTTCGAAACTCGAAAATGAAAGTCGATGATGCGGCCGTTATTACCGAAATTATTTTCCAGCGACAGAGAGGAAAGTACGAAACTTATTTTCTCCAAAATCTTCTTTAAAACAATTCTTCCAAATTATACTAAATATTTATATAAGAAAATACTTATAAACAAAATTATTATAATTCATAAATCCTTTGAAAGCAAATTTCCAAAATCCCGGACTTAAGTTCTAAAATTTCCAAATTTCATTGATTTTAATTTCAATCTCATTTTACCTATTATTTAAAATTTTATTCCTAACAACCAATCTATTGCAACCAACAATATATATATATATATATATATATATATATAATACCTTAATAAAATATTTTATATATAGAAAATATAATAGGCGAAGTTATTTCGTTCACCTATATTAAAAACAAATATTATGTCGGTCTGTCCTATCAAGTGTTTAGAAATCCCTATTGATGTCATAGCGTCCCATGCACCAACCAGAATTTATAAATACAAAACGGAACAGACTAAAACAATATCAAAATCTTTTTATAACACTAACAAATACGTTCTCTCGTATATACACTCAGTGACTCCCATAGGGTATTACTACCCTATTAATAAAGAGTCAAACCCCACAAAGCCAAAGTTTATCGCTAAACCAAAGCTCTGATACCAACTGTAACGTCCCGCCTTTTCGCACGCTTCAAATCGACACACATGCCGATTCAAACCACACGGAAGGCGGATTGTTATGGGGTAAATAAGAAAAACAGAGAAGAAATAAACAAAATAGAATCTCACAGCAGAAGGATAAAATATAATAATAAAATACACAGTTTATAAAACTGTTTACAAACATTTATATAATACATATCAGAGTTACACATACCAATAACAATGCAGCGGAAAAATATGAGTGCAGTGGAATAATAGTAGATAATGTAATACAAATCTTCGTCTTCGTCCTCCAGAGCTAAAACTTCAAATCCTGAAACGCTCGGACTGACCCGAGCGAATTGAAAAGACAAAACACTCGAGTAAGAACTAAAAGATCTTATGTGAGTTAAATTAACAGAAATAAATATGAGTGCAGTAACTCAAAAGATGTTCGGGATTTACATCTCCTAAGGATCCGTTAAACTATTTACTATGTAGTATATTGCGCTATTATAATAGTGTCTATTTTTAAAATAAACTTACTTTTAAATAGCGTTAAGGGGTTACCCATATAGCCCTTAACACAAAATATATTCCCATAGTGTATATAGTACCGTAATCTCCCCCGTACTGGGCGTCGTCAGAGGGCACTCCATACGCATGGTACAAAACCAAAATCGTATAAGGCACGATAGGGTAAGTGACACGGCACAACTAGGCAATGCCAGGGTAGATATACCAATTGCTATCCGGGCTGATGGAAACGCATAGCCGCAGCTACCGCCCACCTCGAACAAACTACCCCAAAATCAAAGTAAAAGTGGCCACTGAAACAATCCAAAGTCAAAGTATAATATCGAAGAGGAGTGTCCGATCAGAGGAATGACCTTATTAACCCGTCGATCGCTCCTGTTTTAGCCACCTTATGCCAACTCACGGGAGTTGGGTCCACGTATTTACCTTACAGGAAATGTCGCCACCATCCTACTTCATTCTGGAATCTCCACCGCGTACACGGTTAGTCAAAGTGGTTTTCGGTATCGACAGAGAGTATGTCCATATCCGATCCCGGTCTCTTTGCCAACCAATCGTTATTATAACACCGCGGTCATTTTTAAAATAGTTTATACTTTAAAACCAGGATAAAATTTCCCATTTCAAAACTAGGAATTTACGATATCATTTTAAAAACCCAAAACAATATGATATCATTTTATCCAAATATAATTCTTTTCCAAAAATCATACTGCTTTAAAATTTATAATATCTGGAAACCAAATATTTGAATTATACTTTCAAAACAAAATATTTCGAAATTCATAATTTTAAAACCATAACTTCTAAACTTGAATGGTTCGGATATTCAACGGTATATACAATAAATGGTTTAACTTTGAGGTAACTTTGTAAAGAAAAATAATTTCCATGGCTTTACAAATATGTTTCTTTATTTAAATTCTAAACCAAAATTTAAATATCACTTTCAAGTTCCAAAACCACTTCAATTTCTATATATATATATATATATATATATATATATCCATTTGGAGTAATAATATTTCAAACTAAAGTTGGAATTTATTCTTTCAACAAATTAAATGCTCTATTATTTAGTCTTGAATATTCACATAAATCCATAAATAAAACTCCAACTTTTTTAGCAATTAAATATTTTCTTCAATTTAATTATACTAGAATATTCGTTTTAAATTTCTCTTTGAAAAAATATAGTTATAAATATCATATCTTAAAATTTCCAACTTAAACATTTAACATATAATATAAATCATCAAACTCCATTTCCTCAATTTTTCCATTTTTATTTAAGAGATTTATACACAGCTTAAATTCAAAATTTCTAACTTCATATGTATATATATAGAAGAAAATATCAAAATTAACTTATTATAAACCGTATCATCCAAACCAAAGAAATCAATTTAAAATATTTTATATATAGACCACGGTGCCTGTATAAAATTTTCTATCCTATGGTCAAGTGATACGGATATTTATCATTTCAATCCGCAATTTAAAAGATATAAAATTTTGCGGTTGTATATCATTTCAAACCACAATCCCGAATGAAATGAAAAATACATGATAACTTGCAGTTTAATGATATGAAACAAAACATCCATTCATCCATCATCAACCAAATTATCTCAAACATCATCAGTTTAAAAAAACATCAATATATGACATATACAATATAACAAGAAATAATTGGCAGTTATTAATTAACATTTCATATTCAATTAAATTTATAACTGTTTAACTAGCAGTTTATATGCACATAAATAAATTCTAACTGCCAATTTATATGCAATACATAAAAGAAATTAACAGTTGATTTAATAAATGCGATTTAACAGATATGCTGAATAAAACATGCCAACAGTCATAAATAAATTTCTACTCATATCTAAAATAAATTTAACAAACATAAAAACTTTTTAGAAGTTGTGAGTGGGTTAAAACACTCACCTTTTGAATTTAAATTGAATTTAAATTCAATTTAAACTCAAAAATTTGATGGTCTCCAAATCTGTCCAAACCTGCATCATCAGATCTGGAATTTAAATATGATCCTAACAAAAGAAATTTCACGCGAAACGGATAACGTATGAGCAAGTTATTCGAGTTAAACGAATAAAAAAAATCAAAATAAAAATTGAATTATAAACAAACAAACCTAATTATAATAAAGCCATGTCAACATAACTGGAGACTCACGTGAAACCATTTTGCAAATAGTCGCTCCACATCAAAACGCCCAAATTGACTTAGGTTTCGAATTTCCTGATTTTGACCGCGATTTACCGCTGACTCGAGTATCGATTTCGAAAACAGAGACTGCGCGTAGATTCGTATGGATGAAATCTACAACATATATTTTTTTTTTAGAATTTTTCTGAGATGTTTGAATTTTCATTTGAAATTTGAATAGAAATAGATCTAGGCTTGCATCCATTTGAGGAGGAGAAGGAGTTGAAGAAAAGAACGTACAGACAAATGATAGAAGATGGAGGCTAGGGTTTTCTTGATCGTCTATTTATAGATAGATCGCAAAAGAATAGGTGTGCACGAATTTTAACGTGCAAACGGAAGTGGTCCCAAAAGATAAATAATATTAATTACACACGTTACGGATTTAGGAAATAAATAAATTCCTTATCATTTACATTTTATTTTAACGTATATACAAATGTAAATCTAGACATTTCGTTGACGTTTCAAAATATATCCACAATTTTATTAATTTCCAAATTGATCTAAACAAATTTAGATGTAAATTAAAAGCTGATAAGTCTATCCATTGCAGTGTTAATTTCTCCACTTCCTTATATTTAGAAATTACAAATTAAGTTTTCAAAAACCTATTTTTGATTTTCAAACTTTTATATACTCATCCTTTACCAGTAATAAGGATGCATTAACATTTGTTCATGGTTTCACCTTATTATCCTCAACTTCCATTTTAATTTTCAATAATTACAATTGTTGAATGTTGATACTTTAATTAAATTTATACATCTTGCTTTCTATAACCTATATCAACAAATGGTCCAATTATAAATAGAATTAGCATTAACTTCATCTTATAGGATTAACTACTCCAATTACAAAACAAATCTATGCTAACTGCCCGATTTAAGTCAATTAATTGTAATTGAGTCTACATTAAATGTTATAAATTATAAATTGGAACCTCAATAAATTCGCTTATTGATTTAAAATCTTTCTATTCGGTAAATAGACATTTTATGGGTATAAATAACATTTGAATTATAACACATGTCATTAGTGCATGCTTCATTTCTTATAACTCCCCTTTACTAACTAGAACACATTAACCAAAACAAAATAATTAATTTAGATTTATTTCAATCGATTGCCATTCTTAACTTAACATACTCAAAATGGTTAACCTAAATAATTGTTACCCTTTTACATTCAAATTCACTTACATCCATCATTACAACAATGTTGCCATAGATTTAGATTTAATTAAATAAATTGGATAAATGGGTAAAGTTTTGTAATTATCACTGATGCCAAATATATATGCATTAATTACTACTTATTATCATGAATTCATTTATTAATTTACTAGTTGCCTTTGTCTTCTTATATCCTATTTACTACCAAACTTTCTATTCTTAAATCTATACTCCCATTGATTTATTAAATTTGCACTTATTATGCATACTTTTAGCAACTCATATATACTTTGCATCTATTCCCCAAATTTCACATTCTATTGTTACATAAATTTGCATTGATTTCTATTTTTTATTATTACTTTACTGATAAATTAGATATTTGTCACAAAGGTTATTTTACTGGCAGTAATGGATTGAGACAAGGAGACCCATTATCCCCTTATCTCTTTACTTTATGCATGGAATATTTCACTTTGTTGATGGATGCAAAAGCTGCTAAGGGTAAAATAGAATCTGTAGTAAAAAACAATCCCACAATTACTCATTTAATCTATGCAGATGATCTACTAATTTTCACTAATGCAAGTGCTACTGGAGCAAAAGCTATCAAAAGCTGTTTCAAGAAGCTACAGAAAGTAACTGGTTTGGAAATGAACAATCTTAAAACTCAAGTTTTTTTCAACAAATTTTGCAATAACAAGGAACAAGTGCTCAACATTCTAAACATACAGGAAAGCCAATTACCAGTCAGATATCTTGGGTTACCTCTATCAGTGACATATATCAGACAGTCAAACTGCAATCATCTGATTGACAGAGTAATAAAGAAAATGCAAGGTTGGGAATGCAAATTTCTAACAATTACAGGAAGAATTGAATTAATTAAGGTTGTTATCTATCCCATGGTTAGTTTTTGGATGCAGTGCTTCATGCTCCCTAGCATAACCATCAAGAAAATCAATCAATTATGCAAACTTTTCATATGGAAAGGTAAAAAAAGCAAGGTTCCATGGGAAACTGTTACAACTGAGAAATCAGAAGGTGGAATGGGTTTGAAAAAACTATCAGATTTAAATATCACTTTCTGCATAAAAAGAATTTGGGAAACACTTAACAATTCCACTTTCAGTGCAAGGTGGTTAAATGAGAGATATGCAAATAAAGAAACACTGTGGGAATCTAACTACAATAACAGTTTCTCATGCACTTGGAAAAAAATGCTATACCACAGAAGAGAAGCACAAAAATCATTAGACAGAAGAATTGTTGATGGAAAGTCAACAAGTTTATGGTTCACTCCTTGGATAAATGGCTCAACATTATTAGAAAAATTGGGACAAGAGACTTTAACATACTCCAGAGGCAAAAATCACAAAGTAAATCAAATCATTTCTAACAATGCATGGAGAACAGAATCTATCTCATTCCTTGGCAACATAAGTGAAGACATAAAACAAGTGCCCATTTATCATGATAAAGCAGAGGACTACTGGTTCTGCAACAATAGTAAAAATGGAAACTTCTCCTTCCGCATTGTATGGAACAATCAAAGAAATAAACTGCAGGAAATCAATTATCACAGAATCATATGGAATAACATATCTCTACCTAAAATGAATGCGTGCTTCTACAGAGCTCATTTCAACTTTCTACCAACCAAAGACAAATTAAAAAGGCAAGGAGTGATTGAAGAATCCATCTGTGTTTTATGCAACACAGAAGAGGAAACATGCAAGCACTTATTTTTCAACTGCTCCTTTTCCAAACATGTATGGTACTGGATCAGGACTATGATGGGTAAACCTATTACGCATAACAATATTGATTTTTCCATCTCTGACATTATGGCATATATTAGTCAGAATTTTGCAACTAAAAACATCGAAAGAGATATCATTATTGCTGCGGTTAGCACAGCCATATGGTTCATTTGGAAGAGCAGAAACTCAAAAATATTCAAGTTTGACAATCCAGATAAAATTGCTGTTTGCAAATCCATAAAGCTCATGGTTCGAGACATTATCATCAACAAATCCAAGTTTTTTCCACTCAGCATGATTAATCCCAATGAAACCCTAGCCAGATGGGAAATTATACCTTTGCGTGCAGATCTTACCTTACCCGCGCCACCCAATCCCTCAACCACAGTAACATCCTCAAGGTACATGATTGATAGAGAAGATGATGAAGCTGAGAGCTCTATTAAGTCCAGATGCACCGAAAGTGGAAGATCTATAGTTGGAAGAGAAGAAGATTTACCAGGCAGAGAAAACGAGCCGCCATGAGAAAAGCAACGCAAAAGTTACGCAGTATGTTTAGGGTTTGGTCGTGGTGTAAATGGGCCGTATACTTGGTGTAAGCAATATAATGTAAAGTGTGAGTATGTATTGATTTCTCCTCAATATCAATAAAGTATTTTGACCTCTTTTTCAAAAAAAAAAAAAATTAGATATTTGCATTGGTTTTTCTTATGCTAAATTAATTTCCCATAATAAATAAGGTTTCAAAACAATCAATAACATTTCCTTAGCCCAAACCCCGTTTACCAATTATTTTCCTTCAATAATTCATGTTGCTATAAATACGTACATTTACACTTTATAGTTATTCTAGTATACCTATTCCAACACTCTTAACCCTTATCTTTACGTTCACCCACTTGTAATATTAATTATATTTATTACAATTCAATGTTGGCATTTATTACTATTAATTTGTACAATGTTTATTGCCCTTATTTCAATTTCTTCCTTTTTAGTTGCTACTCTACTATTCACAGTTTCTTTTGTATACTCCTTTCCTATATAATCCAACATACACAAATTCCAATTAAATCCAATTATTACCTTTAAATAAAACATAACATTCGAATACCTCTTATTAAATTGGAATGTTTCATTTAAGTTTATAATTGATCCACTTGTATTAACATAAATTTTTATTTTCAAATTTATTCCCATATACGGTTAATCAATGTTATTTTACATTAACCAATTTTAATATTCACCTTTAATTTCACATCTTCAAAGTATATCTAGGAAAAATCTTTCCACCGCTTAATTTACTGAATTTTATGCAGTCTTACTATAAATAAGTTTTAAATTACCATTACTGTACATTCAATTACTATCCAAAGTATTTATTCATAAATCAATTCGATATATACGTTTGTTTCCTTCTATTTGATTCATACCTAGTATACATTTCCTAAATCCTGTTTCATTACCTTCATTAAATGGTTATCGCATTGAGATCAAATTTATTAGCTTATATCACGTTATTACCATTAATTAAAATTGGCTTACAATTTTTTTTATTCAATACTCTAAATAAATAACATATTATTCCATAATTTCTCTTGTTTTCACATATTCCATTCAAAAATTAAACCATGATATTTACATTATTTTATTGAATTGGAAATCTCATTTTAAATTGTTAACTTTTAATAAGAACAAATGGCAACACCAAATTCCTAACATTCATTTTATTAAAATTTATGGAAAATATGACAAATTTAGTTAACGAAATTTTCGGGTCGTTACAGTAAAAAGTTACCCATGTTTATGTGTGGGAAGCCTTACGTGATACCTTTGTTTTCAAATGGTTTTTCAAAGTTAAACAACTTTAACCCGTTTACTCACACCAGACCCATGTCTGACTCGGAGTTTATTCTGTTTTTCTTAAACTCTTGGGTACTCAAATTTTATGAGTAGCCAAGTGATAGGTTTGGCTTGACGAATTTTTGAAAGCTTGGAGAAGGAGTCGAGACGTAGCTATATCTATCTGTTTCTGCTTTGTGGTGTCTTTGTCTATTGTAGTTTGGTTGTAATGTATTAGACAGGCCTTTATAACTGTCTAACGTGTAGATGTTGTGTAATCTGTGTAACTATGATGTAATGACTATGTAATAGTTATGTGATATATTATATTTTGTTCCGTTTCCGCTGTGATATTCTGATATTGTATATTTCCTTCTTCTGTCTATTCTATTTCTACCTCTTTCTTTCTTATTGATGATGCGTCTTTCTGTGGAATGAAATGCAGGTCGTCACACTTGGTATCAGTGCATATGAAATTTAACATTTTTTAAATTTATTTTAAACTTTCTTATGTAAATTTCCTTTATATATATAATAATTTTTTTCTTTAACATTTGATTAAGAAGTTTTGAAATTTGTTTAATTTAAATTTTGTTAAGTAAAATTTTAAGTTATTTTAAATCTTAAGTTAGAAATGAATTTAAAAGTAGTTTATATGTATAATGTTCAAAAACAGTTTTCAAAAGTTTTTAAAGGTTTTATAAAAACAAGTTTTTGAATTTAAATTGAAATTAGTTTTAAGCTATTACTTGATAATGTTTAAAGTTATTTAAAGGAAGTTATGATTTGGTAACTTTAATTTGTTAAGTTAAATGATTATTTTTGTACTTAGATTTTGGTTTAAGTTTTAAAACCCGAAACACTCTCATTTCCACTCGAGTATATACTCGAGTCACACGTCCATATGCCCGGACCTTCCTTCGAGATAAACCCACAACCAAAACAACTTACACGACCAACCCCTCCGTGCACATGCACCGATCAACGCCGGTGCTTTGACCATCCATGACACCTTCGACACATCGACCATTGGCCAAACCATCGATCCTGACCCCCAATTCACTAGCACAAGCCATCAATCAAAATCGAGGAATACATATGAACTGAACAAAAAAACCCAAACCTGAAAAAACCCTCATCCAAGCTATTTCGACCACCAGAGGTCGAGCAACTCCGGCCACACCTTGCCGAGCTTCCACACCACCATTTCCCAAAGTCCGACGCCACTCAATCAACTAGAGACCCCTCGACGACCACAATTCCGACCTCAAACTAAACTAGGGTTAAAAACCTATTTCAGTCCACCACCGACGCCATGACAAACAATCGTCACTTCCACCATTTTTGCCAACATCCCTGGTCACCAACCTTCCTCCAAACGAAACCCCGAGGCCTCACCACTCTCCGGTCGCTAAAAACAGACCAAAACAAATTTTCTGGTCATTACCGAATAACCCACTCGATTAAATTCTAAATTTTTTGAATTTCCTCTTAAAAATCATGATTTAAGATCATGATTCAGGTTATATAAGTAGATCATAAAATCATGATGCTTGAATTTCAACATGTTTTAAATTTCTACTGTATTTCCTATTTTCTAGATAAAATTTCAACTAATTTTACTTAATTTATGCTTTTAAACTTAATCCTTTGTTTAAACAAACATAAATTGTTTGAGAATAATAACCTAACAGTGATTAAATGAGGAAATAGGAATTTTGATCTAAACTTTAAGCTTTGTAACTATAAAACAGAGATGAACAGATATATCAGACATGCACAGTTTCCCACACATTCATATATATATATATATACAGAAATACCACTTATATATACACAAGCAAGCATCAATCAACTCAAAACTTTTACAAGCAAAAAAATTTAATTTACTCAAGCTTTAACATAAATTGTTCACTCACAAGTTTTAAAAAGGCAGAGAGCTTTGATTTTGAAAACAGGAAGGCTTGAAAACGGGAAACTTTGAATTTGCAGAAGAAAACACTTTGAAACTGAAATTCTTTTGAAATAGATTCTCATTTGAAAACTGAAGCTTTTATTGTTGTTGAGAAGATTGCTTTGATATTCCAGGTTTGAGAAATGGTTATAGGGTTTTTGATCTTGAATTTGTAAAAATGTTTTACAGGTTTGATTTATTTTGAGGAATGTTTTGAGGTTTTGATTCTTGTGGAATTTTGGTTTGAAAGATAGTTTACAGGTTGAGTTTTCTTGCTTAGAAATGAGAAGATAAGAAAAGGAAATGAAGAAAGAAGTTGAATGTTTATATAGTGTTAAATTTAGGATTTATTAAAATTTAAAGAACGTAAAACCAAATTATGACACTTGTTCAATTCAACAACATTTATCATTTACCATTATTAATCACATTACACATGTTATCACAAGCTTTAAAAATTAAACACTTGTAATAATACATTTTATAAATTTTTAAAATGATTTAAAAGCTTCTATATTTATTTCCTAATTAATAAGTATATTTCTAAATTAATAAATGCTTTTCTTAGTTTATATAAATAAAACCTTTAAAAGAAAATAAAATAAAAACCAATTATATTCTAAATAAAATCATAAAAATATATTTAATCCATTTTTAAATGTTAATATAAAAACTTTTGTATTATTTTACTATTAAATAAATACTTTCATAATTTATATAAATAAAATTCTCTAAGGAAAATAATATAAACAAATTATATTCTAATAAAAACTTTATTCATATATTTCTATATCCAAAATATTTTTAATATATATATCTTTTGAAATTTCAAATTTGAATCCAAATTTCAAATTCAAATTCAAATTTAAAAATCTAATTTAAAATCAACTCAAATAAATATATATATTTTAAAAAACATAAATTAAGTTTGAAAATAATAATTCTATTTTAAAATCTATTTATATATATTTAAAAAACATCACATTATTAACTATTGTTTGAAAAATAACAATTTTACCAATTTAAAATAATTTAATAAGGAGATTATCACATTTTAAATTTCTTGAAATTCTGGGATATCACATCATTACCTGTTTGTGCAGATTGTTCCCAAATATTATATGCCTGACTATATAATCCTGTGAAATTTTTATCACATAGTAGCACCATTTGAATAATTTCCAATACCTCTTTCCTAAGTTCTTTTATTTCTATCCCGCCGAAATTTTAACGCAGTGTCAGGATCGTAGATGTACAACTATGAGTAAATAGGTGTATCGCCATTGTCAGGTAGTAGGGAACCTGACCCATGTCGTATTACCCGGCTACTTGGCCTGGCTACAAATGACAGTTGCAGAAGTTATAGTTAGCGCTAAGCATGATTCTGACCAAGAAGAGACTGAAGATATAAGGGTTTGATGCAATCAATATGGTTCGACATGTATGTACGGCTTGGTAGGTATGGATTGGTATGTATGGCTCAGTCAAAGGAGGGAAGACCATGTCATTCGGTCATGGTGTAAAGGATAAGGTGGGTCGGAATACATGGCTCGGCCAAAGACAAAGGTCACATATGGCTCGGTCTAGGTGGATCAGCAGACGCCGCTCGATCAAAGACGAAGGTCACACATGGCTCGGTCTAGGTGGATCAGCAGATGACGCTCGGTCAAGGAAGAAAGGTCATGCATGGGTCGGCCATGATATGTCGGTCGGGACTAGTTCGAGCTTGTGGTTCGGAGATATTGATTTGGCACGTACGGTTCGGTATACCTGGGACTGCATCCTAAAGTGAGTCGACAAGTTACCTGGTGTTTCCTTACTTCGATTTCCAACGCCATTTTCTTCGAGTCATATGCCAGCCTGCTTCAAGTCGTCCACATGGGACCCCTGGTTCGGCTAGAGTGGCTCGGTGGCATATGGTTCGGCCATTAAGGGTAGATATCCATGGGTCGGAGAACATGGGTTTTGCTGTGGACCGAAGTGTCTTGGTCATGGGCCTATGTAGGGAAAGCAGTCTGCCTTCGTCTATAAATAGAAGGGCAGTGGCGCAGTTAAAGGAATCTTTTTTTGGAAACTCCAGGAATACTCTGCCATTTTTTGTACTCACTTCTCTTATGTTCAAAACCTGTATTCAAGTTATTTTTTATGGATTGTATCTCTAATCAAGTAATTGAAAAAGTAATAAAGATCATATTCAAAGTGGACGTATGCAATTACACCGAACCACTATAAATCTGGTACTTCCTTTTTTGATGTTCTTTTTATATTAAATTGTGTTATTCCTCTATTTTAATTTACTTTCTTCATTAATCTTTCTTCACAACTCTATTCAAGGATATTAGTGGCCAATTTTGGTGCTAACATGTCGTAATTCTCCATGTATAGTAAATGAATTAATCCCACATCGACCAAAATTTCTGTTGTCTAGTTAACATCGAGACTTGTAAATGGATTTGCAGCATTATATTGGTGAATATGTAGTAGAAATGATGTTGATTTCCTGTCATTTCCATCAAATAAATGACGAAGTTCTGAAGGTGGCAGTGTTAATGCCAGTAGATTCACCTTTCCAGATTCACAACATGTTCCAAAAAGTGGGTTACTTTTGGAACTGCTTTTAAACGCTTAAAGATCCAATGGAGTGCTCTGCAAAATGGACATGGTATATTCCTTAGACCCAATAAATGACGTTTGGTGGATTGCAATTGTTGTCGAATAATATTCTCTACAATTTGTGTTGATTCAGCTTCATCATGGTCTTCTTCATCTGGGCTTCTGCATTTTCATTTAAAAGAAAAAAAATTGTTATTCCATATTATATACATAAGTATCAAGGGTACATTATGTAATAAGGGAGTACATGAAAAGATAGAGCTTACAATGTGCTATTAGTTTGTTATAAGAGGGAAGGTAATGCATTTCTGATTTTCGATGTTGTGCATTACTCCTCTCTCTAATTGTTATCATGCTTTCTCGTTGACGTTGCAACCTTTGAGAAGCAGATCGATTTGATATTGTATTAACGTAAGCATCAGTTTTATCTTGATGATAGTGAGTATAATAAAGTGTCATGGAATAAAATCTGATACATACATTTATATATTATTTTTTCAAGCAGGAAGGTGTGATAATCTCTTACATGGAGTTCGTACATTGACCCATTGAGCATGTGATATGTTATTTGGGCCACGATGTTGTAGCTGTGTAGTATTATCTTGTAAATATTGATTCATTGTCGGTATGCAACTACATGATGATGCATGATCGACCATATGGTTGACAACGTTGATGTTCGAGCTAGTTGCAAAACTGGTCAATCATTCCCTCTACCTTCGCAATGTTTGTGATACCGAACGGATTGATGGCGTATTGATCATATCACCATTGGAATGTGAGAATTTTTTTGAAGGGAGTTAGGAAAAAATGTTATAAAGTGAAAATTAAGAACTATGTGTCATAATTATAGAAGAAAATATAGAAGACCATGCACTTACAGATTAGTATCGTGGCTTGCTGTTTTTTCCATAGATATATGTTGGGTGTTCGTTGTGTCAAATCTTTATGCTAGTGGTTTGGAGCATTACTAGTCAACGTTGTTAGGTGAGGACACCTTAATTATAGGTTCAGTATGCATCATATGCAACTGAATTTGTGGATTTTCTAGTATCCCATATCGTTGACAAATACTGTTAGTTAAGGATGATGGTTGAGACGTTGTCATGGTTTCCAATTGGGATACTCTCTCTCGTCTTCAACGGTTCTATTGAGTTAAGGAATGATATGATGGTGGGACAACCATATAAGTGTTTAGGGTCCTAAGATGAATGAGGTAGCATAGATAAAGTAGTTAAAAAAATAAAAATTTTGGTATCAATAAATATTAGAGGGAAAGACATTACGTGGTGGTTGCTTGATTGAATAAATATGTTGGTTGTTGGCAATTCTAAAGAGATGAATGAAATATGCTTTAGTCCCACATTGGCAAAATGAAAGATTAAATCGTGTATATATGTAGGATCCTCATTCCCTATATTGGCCCTTAGGGTCAGGTAATTTTGTGCGAGGGGGAGGACCCAAATCTGATGAACACACGCGCGCGCGCGCCGCCCGCCCGTCCAGTACCGAACCTGGCCGGGCTCGGGCTTGGGCTTGGGTTTGGGTCTACTATGAAATCTTATTTTTGCTACAAAAAACACTGCAATTTTCAGTGGGTTTTTTATTTGGCAACAAGGGCGCGGCCTATTTGAATTTGAATTGAATACGGGTGCGACCCGTTGGAGGAATGAAGGGATGCCGTTTTTTCAGAACGAATATATTATGAACGGACGCAACCATGACCGTTCGGCAACTATAAATTGGTGATGAATCCTGATCAAAACGTTCATGAAAAATTTACAGTTATTCTTCTTCCCCACCAGTTCATTTCTGTTGCCATCGTCATCTCAGCCTGACGTGCTCCTTACGGTCTCGCGCAGTTTCGTCGGTTGTACCCTGGGAGACTTCTCATAAAGTCTTAAGGCGATTGTCACGACAAGCCTCCGACGAACTTTGAGATGGTAGCAGAACAAATGTCGATCAAGACAGTGAATTTAAACAAACCAGACCCATTCAAAGGGGACGGAGACGATTTTCTGACATGGCAGAGTCAGATGCCCTTTTATCTCACAACCCTTGGTCTGCAGAAGTATCTTGATGAAGATGAATCAGTGCCGCCTACTCCAGACAATGCCAATTCAGCAAATGACATTTCTGCAATTGATGCATGGAGGCACTCGGATTTCTTGTGCAGGAATTACATCCTAAACTGCTTGGATAAGGTTTTGTACAAGGTGTATCAGCCACTGAAAACTGCAAAAGCTCTCTGGAATTCGCTTAATGCAAAGTACAAAACGCAAAACGTGAGCCTGAAGAAGTTCATAGTTGAAAAGTTCATGGATTACAAGATGGTGGATTCAAAATCTGTAATTACGCAATTGCATGAACTTCAGATTATTATCCATGAATTGCAAGCAGAAGGCCACGAAGTTGGTGAATCTTTCCTGGTTGAAGCAATCACTGGAAAGCTACCACCATCTTGGAAGGACTTATGTGACGCCCCACCTCAATACCCACGCTAGCCAAGAACACTACGGAGTAATGCTGTCAACTAGCATGGAGAAAAAGGCTGTTGAGGAGCGACCATCCATGTAACTTCTTTATGCGAGCACCGATATGTCAGATAGTATAGCATGCATTTCATTTAAGGAGGAAGTCCGACATACCGACACAAACTCAAAGCTATCACACGGTGGCTATAAATAAATCTTTGAAAACAAATATAGAAATAAACATAACACAATCAGTCACAGACATCCATATCACAAAGGCGGAAAAAGATATGAATATATAACTAACACATGAAAGTGTACATCAGAGTACTGGTCATGAAAGGACAACATACGCAAAAGAATAGCAACACGTGCTATACAAAAGAATACATCTATGAGTCTATATCTCAAGTGTAAACGACAAAAACTGCTAATCTAAATGGTCAGCCAAAAGTCAGAGTAGTAAATCCCTGGGGGAGAAGTCAAGCAGAAGCATCTGTAACATCTCGGTCTGACCCGAGTATTATTTATAAGAAAATAATAAACGGATCAGTCTAGCTATAAATATCAGATAACATGATATAAAACAATAGATATGGCAAGAACATATAGTAACCATAAAGACATACTATGATAAGCATGTAAATAACGATCATCAAGAGATCAAACAATATCAAAAGAATCTTCTAAAAGATCCAAATTCACCTAAAAAAAGGTGATGACACACAAATTCACAAAAACATAAAAGCTGAAAAATCATAACAATGAAAGTCATGAAAATAGGTGAAGCATAAATTCTAGAAGTCTACACAAGAAATCTAGAAATCACAATATAGGAGCATGAAAACTCACAAAATGGGAGTATAAAACTCACCTACACGTGTAACACAAAGCGAGACGCTATCTCATGGTTGCAAGCCATTAATTTTGATACACGAATGGCCCGAAGACCGTGGGGCGCTACCCCACATATGTGATGGAGAAACATCACACAAATGTGATGGCGAAACATCACAAGAGCGGGGTCTAGTCTCCCTCGCAGACAAAGAGACATCGCACAGTTGCTAGTCTAAATCACAAAAATGATCGTCATGATCATCAAGAAGTGTCAATTACACTAAGTTAGTAAATATAAAAGTTTAGCTTCATGTCCCATAACCACTTGCTTAACTTAAACATTTACGAACAAACTGTAAATCTTCACTAGAAAATTGTCACAAAAGATTCAATTGAACAAGTCCGAGAATTAACTAACGAAGCAAACACAAGCGTTTCATACCACTTGTTTTACTAAGCCGTTTAATTCAATTTCTCATCTGAGTGAAGTAAAGGTTTGTATATACTAATAGATTGGAAAACGGTTCAAGGAAAGAGCTTTGTAGTAAAATAGAGTTAAAATCGTTTTGATGAAAGAGTTTTGATATTTACTACTAGTATTGAAACCCTCATATTTCTAAAGTTGTTATCCCGCCTTTTTAGCAAGGCCGTGATACCATAAAATCGACCGAGAAGCCAAAGATAGTTTGTCTCGAAGAATGGTCAACTCAGCATCTCAATAAAGCAAGTTCTGTTGAATGTTTTTCAGATAAGATCCCCAATGGAGGGGGGTCCAGGAGGGGTGGCAACCCCCCAAGGTGGGGGTGCGGGGGCAACGCCCCCGCTATGGGGTTCGACCTGCCCGGTCAAGTCGCGGGGGTCCAGAGGGCAGCGCCCCCGACGGGGTGCGGGGTAGCGCCCCGTCCAAAACGGTACGACTTAGTGAAGAACTAAGTGAGGATAGGATCGAGCGACCTACGAGTATAAGGGGTCGAGCGACCTAGGGGTGTTCGCGACCTAATGACCTAAACAAAGTCGAGCGAGTTAAGGTGATGCGCGACCTAATGTGTCACGCGACTTAACGAAAGCAAGGCCGAGCGAGTTAGGGTGATGCGTGACCTAACGGAGGCGAGCGACTTAAAGGGTCATACGACCTAACGGGTTAAAGATCATGCGACCTAACGGGCTAAAGGTCATGCGACCTAACGACTCAAGCGACTCAATGGTCGAATGACCTAATGAAGCAGGCAAGGCCGAATGAGTTAGGGGTTAACGACCTAACACATGGTCGTGATAAGCAGTAGGGGGAACGACCTAACGACGTTGCGACCTAGAGGCCAGCGACCTAAAGCCAAAGACGACACAAATTGGTTGCGAGTTAAAATGGTCAAGCGACCTAAGGATTTAAAGGCCATGCGACCTAAAGGAGTGGGCGTAAGGCCAAAGGTGAACGACCTAGTATCTCGCGACCTAACGATGTAGTGGCGAGCGACCTAAGACCTACGACCTAGTGCCGAGCGACTAAGGCTGTAGAACGATTTAAGGCTAGAAACGAGCTATTTGAAGGTCGAGACTTTTCCACGCTAACGACCTAGCATAGGCAGAACGACCTAAGTGCGGAATTTCACCAAAAACGCTAAATATTGGAGTTTTTCGCCAATTCAATGCAAACCAAATGCAAATATACATGAAAACGTGATAGGGATTCATTCCCAACAGTCCAAGATAGTTATAGACAAGAATGTGAGATAAAAGTCTCACCTTTTCACCAATTTATGAAGGTAAAGCTTGAAGATGAATGGAGAAGCAACTACAAGCTTGAATCCAATGTTTTTCCTTGAATTTGGAGTTGAATGATGGAGTTGGGGTTGAAACCTAGGCTTGAAATTTCTAATTTCCATTTCCACTTACCATTAATGTTAAAGTTTGTGTTTGGTAGGAATTTATGAAGAGTGAGGAGAAAGAGAGAAGCGGGTTTGAGTTATAATGGCTAATCTAACCCAAAGTCCAAAGCGGGAAAAGTAAGTGAAATTCCACTAACTCCAAACCCATCAATGTTTATACTTAAAAAAGTTGTAAACGACATTTCGAACTCAATGGAAGTGGTCTCGAGTCCTAGTTTGAGCGTTTGCAAAAAGTAGCTTTTCGGACCAATATCCGATTAACGACAAAATATTTAAATATAAAATCGAAAAATATGCAGGTTGTTACAACTACCGCTATTATTTGAAGCACAAGAAGAAGGAGATATCCTTACAAGACCTCATCATCAGATTGAAGATTGAGGTAGATAATCGCGGAGTCACTAAACCAAAAAACGAAGAGGCTTTTGTTGCAGAAGGGGCAAAGAAAAAATGAAACCCCAACAAAAACAAAAAGAAAAGGAAGGCATCAGAAACCAAACAAAATGATCAGAAGCCGTCCAAGAAGTTCAATGGGCAGTGTTGGGTTTGTGGTAAGAGTGGACATCAAGCAAAAGATTGCAGGCACAAGAAACAGAATAATTCTGAAGCAAATGTGGTGGAAAACATGGACATCGATGGGTCTAACTTTTTTGGAGTTGTGTCGGAATGCAATCTAGTTCAAAATCCTTCTCAGTGGTGGTTTGACACAGGTGCCACATGACACGTATGTTCTGAAAAGTCCATGTTCTCCACTTACAACAAACTCGATCATGAAGAAAAGTTGTACATGGGCAACTCTGCAGTGTCAATGATTGAGGGAAGCGGGAAAGTGATTCTCAAGTTCACATCGGGTAAGACTATTACGCTGAATGGTGTGCTTCATGTTCCAGACATTCGCAAGAACTTGATCTCTGGACCTGTACTCTCGAAGAAAGGCTTCCGAATGGTCTTCGAATCAGATAAAGTTGTTCTGTCTAAGGCTGGAATCTATATAGGGAGAGGATACTTGTGTGATGGCCTATTTAAGGCTAATGTAGTCGTAATTGGAAATAATGATGTATATTGTAATTCTGAAATAAATAAAAAAGAAGTTTCTTATGTTGTCGAGTATGATGCTCTATTATGGCATGAAATATTAGGACATATAAACTTTCGAAAGATGAAAAAACTTGCAAATCTGGATTTAATTCCAAAATTTCAAGTAGATAAAAAATACAAATGTGAGACATGTGTAGAAGCAAAAATGGTTAAGAAACCATTTCATACCGTTGATAGAAGTACTGAACCATTACAAATGATTCATACTGACTTATGTGATTTCAAAAACTTACCTACAAGAGGTGGGAAAAAGTATTTTATCACATTTATTGATGATTATACACGATATTGTTACGTATATCTTTTAAAAAGTAAAGATGAAGCAATTACATCGTTTATAAAATATAAGGCTGAAGTAGAAAATCATCTAAATAGAAAGATAAAGATATTGAGATCTAATCGAGGTGGAGAATATGAGTCGTCATTTGAACAATTCTGTGCAGAAAATGGAATAATTCATCAAACAACGGCACCATATTCGCCACAACAAAATGGCATAACCGAGAGAAAGAATATAACATTAAAAGATATGATTAATGTCATGCTCTTAACCTCTGGCCTACCAACAAACTTGTGGGGGGAAGCTTTAAATATTTCTAATCACATATTAAATAAGGTTCCTCATAGTAAAACAGGAACAATTCCATATGAGTTATGGAAATGACATCTATCAAGCTTCAAATACCTCAAAGTGTGGGAGTGCTTAGCAAAAGTTCATATCCCGCCTCCAAAGAAGGTCAAACTTGGACCAAAAACTGTAGATTGTTACTATTTAGGACCAGCCCAAAATAGCAGTGCATATAGATTTTTGGTATTCAAGTCTGCTATACCAGATATTCATGTAAATACAATCATGGAATCAAGAGATGCCTCATTTTTTGAAGAAGTGTTTCCACACAAAAAGAATGAAGGAAATAATGTCCCTAAAAGGACACGAGAAGAATCAAATAGCCCACATGAAGATGAATCATCGTGAAAGAGATGAAGTAGAACTAAGAAGAAGTGTAAGGGATAGAACTTCTAAATCATTTGGTTCGGATTTTTTCACATATGTGTTAGAACACGAACCTCAAACGTACAAGGAAGCCATGTCATCTTCTGAATCTTCATGTTGGAAAGAAGCAATACAAAGTGAGATCGATTCAATCCTAAGTAATAAAATTTAGAAAATTGTTGATATTCCACCTGGAATAAAACCTATTGGCTGCAAATGGATTTTCAAGAAGAAAATGAAACCAGATGGCTCTATTGATAAATACAAAGCCAGATTAGTAGCCAAAGGATATCGTCAAAAAGAAGGTATAGACTTTTTTGACACATATTCACCAGTAACACGAATAACCTCAATAAGAATGCTAATAGCAATTGCATCCATCTACAATCTAGAAATTCATCAAATGGATGTAAAGACAGCATTCTTAAATGAAGATCTCGATGAGGAAATCTACATGGAGCAACAAGAAGGATTTGTATCCAAGGGAAATGAAAACAAAGTCAGTAAATTGGTAAAATCACTATACGGACTCAAACAAGCTCCAAAACAATGGCACGCAAAATTTGACAGTGTCATGATGAGAAATGGTTTTCGTATAAATGAGTGTGACAAATGTGTTTATTGTAAACAAGTTGGACAATCATACGTGTTTGTTTGTTTATACGTGGACGATATGCTAATTTTTGGTCCTAACATTAAAGTTATAGAGACCATAAAGAAATTGCTTATCAACAATTTTGATATGAAAGATTTAGGAGTTGCTGACATTATTTTGGAAATCAAAATAATAAGAACGCCTAATGGAATACAATTATCTCGGTCACATTATGTAGACAAAATAATTGAGAAATTCCAACATTATGGAATTAAAGGAGTAAGAACAGCTTTTAATCCATCGGAAGTACTGCATAAAAACTCTAGTGAAAGTGTAATGCAACTGGAATATTCCCGTGCAATAGGATGTCTAATGCATCTCATGAATTGCACGAGACCAGATATAGCTTATGCAGTAAGTCGACTAAGCAGGTATACAAGTAATCCAGGGAAGGAACACTGGAAAGCACTAATGAGAGTGCTGGGATACTTGAAGAATACCACAAATTATTCCTTGCATTACGGAAAATATCCAGCTGTTCTAGAAGGATACAATGATGCAAACTGGATTGCAGATTCAGAGGAATCAAAATCCACAAGTGGTTATGTCTTCACTCTTGCAGGAGCAGCAGTGTCATGGAAATCAACGAAGCAAACATGCATAGCTCGATCCACTATGGAATCAGAGTTCATTGCATTAGACAAAGCAGGAGAAAAAGCAGAATGGCTTCGTCATTTCTTAGAAGATATTCCTTTATGGCCTAAACCTTTAACGACCATATGTATTCACTGCGACAATCAAGCTGTGCTAAGTAGAGCGAAAAACTTTGTGTATAATGGCAAATCACGACACATTCGTCGACGCCATAACACAGTTAGGCAGTTACTCTCTAATGGAACTATCTCCAGTGATTATGTAAGAACAAATGATAACCTAGCGGATCCATTTACAAAAGGGTTATCAAGAGAGAAAATAGACTGCGCATCGAGAGGAATGAGTTTAAAAGCCTAAACCAACAAGAGTTATCTTATACGGAAACCTATCCTAACGACTGGAGATCCCACGGACTAGGATCAATAGGCAAACCAGTTCTGAATAACTCAAGACGTAATGCATTTTTCTGGACATAGTCCATTCCATTCCTATGGTGCAAAACATAAATGCATGCCTACAGAATTATTAAAAGGTTAAAGCTATGCTTTTTAATGATGACCATATCTTGTAAAATAACAAGTGGGGTATATGTAGGATACTTCTTATGATTGCGATCACCTATATTAGTGTGAGCTGGGTCGGCTCTATGAGAATATTAAAGGCTTAAATTCTCTATATACACTCGCAGAACCAAATTTGTTCAGGATCGAAATGAACACAACCAAGAGATTGGATGAGAAGGGAAACAATGCTTTGTTAATCTTATTGTCTGGTTATACAATAACGGCAAACGGTTCAAGATGAAATAATTCACCGATTAGCCAAGTATATCTGATAAGTGTTAACAAAGGAAAGTTCAAAGTGAAACATCTACTTATCCTTCAAAAAGCATTATTCCATACGTAGTCTGAGATATTCCACTTTGTCTGGGGGAAAAGTATATTGTCATTTATGTGGAAGATTGTTGACAATTCTAAAGAGATGAATGAAATATGCTTAGTCCCACATTGGCAAAATGAAAGATTAAATCGTGTATATATGTAGGATCCTCATTCCCTATATTTAGAGTCAGGTAAATTTGTGCGAGGGGGAGGACCCAAATCTGATGAACACGCGCGCGCGCACGCCGCCCGCCGTCCCGTACCGAACCGGGCCGGGCCGGGCTTGGATTTGGGTTTGCTATGAAATCTTAATTTTGCTACAGAAAACACTACAATTTTCATTGGGTTTTTTATTTGGCTACACGGGCTTGAATTTGAATTGAATACGGGTGCGACCCGTTGGAAGAATGAAGGGATGCCCTTTTTTCAGAACGGATATATTATGAACGGACGCAACCATGACCGTTCGGCAACTATAAATTGATGACGAATCCTGATCAAAACGTTCACGAAAAATTTACAGTTATTCTTCTTTCCCACCAGTTCATTTCTGTTGCCATCGTCATCTCAGCCTAACGTGCTCCTTACGGTCTCGCGTAGTTTCGTCGATTGTACCCTGTGAGACTTCTGATAAAGTCTTAAGGCGATTGTCACGACAAGCCTCCGACGAACTTTGGTACTCTCATTGCTTTCTGTTACAAAATACCATTGTTGCATTGCAGCAGTTTCTAATTTTGTAACACTTTATTGTGTTGCTGATTGTTGTTGTAACATATTGCGTTCTGTAGCAACGCAGACAGACTGTTGCGTTCTGTTTTGAACCACATAAATCTACATTGGCATCATGCACTTATTTGATACATTGTTGTACCTTAATCCATCTTGCTTACAGTCTAATTGTTGATCCGGGTTATTAAATAGCACATTTTTATGTGAATTTTGTTCCTCAACAGTGTTTCTACTTAACTTTTGGCTCACCTAACAAATAGCGTTGTATAGAATTTATGCTCGTTTACAAATGGCATAAAACAGAACTTAGTATGTAGGTATGTAGGTTTGGAACAAACCCTCATGTGCTTTCCATCATAACCCACTGACTAGAGATGTAAGTCATTCTCGAGGATGAAGGTTGTCATCTTGTTCCATTCTACGTTCAAAACTAACGAACAATATTTAAGTACGATGTTGTAGAAAATAGGTGAAATAGTCAAATTGGAAAAGGTTGACATGGAATTTGCAGTTGAATATTTCTACAATATTGTTGTACAACGGTTAAGTGCGTTTACTTTTTTATTTGGTTGTCCGCTGTACATATCATAACAATGGATGGTTTTCTAAAAGCTGAAATAAGTGGGTGAACCATTATCGATATGTGAGATGTGAGAGGAGAAGATGATACTTAAGTTGGTTTCACCAGAGGAGATATAGTTTGAATAATGATAATAAAGTATAAACTTTTTATATATTGATGTATTGGATGAATGAATATTTGATGTTAGAGTGTACCTTGTGCCTGTATGGTTGGTTGTAGTAGATAAGAATGGGAAATGGAAGAAGCAAATGACAGAAAATGCATGGAGGAAGGAGAATTAAAAAGAGATGGATGTAAGACGTGGAGTAACATAGATGGGAAGTGTAACTAAATGGGTAGTGGGTTAATTGCAAGTTCGTTTTGTAGTTCAATAACCTGAGTATTATATGATTAACTTTGTATCTAGATTGAAGAATGAATTAATGCAGGATAATTTCAGCAACTTAAAGGACTGTATTGTTGCTGTAACACTGAAGACATCTCAGTCATGGATAACACTATGGATCGTATACCAACAGGAAAAGTTTTTTTAATTTTTGTTCGGCTAGAGGATGATTTAGCAATTTTTTTTGGATTAGTTTTCAGCTATTAACTGTTCATGGATCCATGAACTAACAGATGCTAAATTATGAAATGCTCTGTACTTGAATATCACGGTTCATCACAGTACTCTGTACATGTATATTGTCTGTACTTGGATAGCACGGTTCATGCATGGATCTGTGAGATACTGAATTATGAAGTACGAAAATTAGATGAGCAAGAAAATATACAAATTATTTGGCTTCGTTTCGTACATCCATCCGTAACACAAATACGTGGAATTATGGCTCTTAGCGGTGAGGAATAGCTTATAGTTTTTGCTGCTGCTCTTCTGAATATACACATTGAGCAGGTGTGCTAGCTGTTTGATTCTTCGTAAGTTTCATTCGGCCTTCCATTTATTTAAAATTTTCAACCATGAATAATCTGTAGCAATAGCATAAATCCATGTTTTGTCCTCATTATTGATCCATATGTTAGAGGGATATTCTATTAATTTGTGTGAAGATTCAGCTATGTGAACGTGGAACAGAAGTAGATAATTAAAAGATACATGCCAATTTGGTTGGAGCGCAGCATGAATGGTACAAACTGGATAGTACGTTGAGTTATTCTGTAGGACCGATGGTGAGCATGCATGCGTGCATGTGTACATGCATGTGAGTGCATGTTGGTGAGCTTTTGTGAATGTGCATACGTGGGTGCGTGCGTCTAATGATAGAAAAGTTGCTGCTTGATTAAAACTTTGGAAGAAACAAAAGTAAGTTGCACTTGTTAAACGTAAGTTGCATTCTAGTGCAGATGCATAAGCATGAATTTTGTAAAGCAAGTGGTAAGGTAGGTGGTAGATGAATAGATTTAAGCCGATGTTTGCAATTGTGATAAATGCATCTTGGGTTGCATAAATAATGAGTTGTGATGTGTGTTCAAAATTGCTGTACAAAAGGTATTATCAGGTGGGTGCTGATATTGATCAGGTATGTCTCTGTCTGCCTTACTTTTTTTCCAATATTGTCACGGTCTTCATGTAAAATTTTCTTTTTACTTTTAGTACAGGTTTGGAACGCTGCATACATGGTTGTATATTTATGCTGCATACAGTAACTGCATCGACAGTGGAATATAAAATGCGTACCGAGTAGCGGGTAGGTAGACTGAGAAATAAAAGTAACAGAGCATCAAATATTGCGTAAATCAACTCAAATTACTATGTGTCTTCTCAGTCAAAGTATGTAATATTTTTCACTATTGTCCATTTTATATCATGGCAGAGATCAAATTGTATAGTATTGATTCAAAATTTTAATTTGTGGACCACAGGGGAAGAGATAAGTGTGGAATAGGAGATGAAACTGGACTTCCAAATGTTGTTCGTACGCATTTAGAAGAATTTTGATGGATACTTTGCTCATAATGGGGGTTAAAAATACAGTGAAATAGTTTTGTATTTCGAAATACAGCTGTAGCGAATGGTTATAATCATATTGGTAAAAGCATCAACATATTTTTGAACCTGTCATCATACGGATTTCAACTGCTTAAACTTGATTAATTTGAAAGTTGAGTTTATTTTCAGATTAAAATACAGAGCAATCAAAATAGTGTGTATAGATAAAGAAACATCAGCTCATACATGCACGTTAATTGAAACGTGCTTGCAATCGTGACATACACGATAATTGAGTTTGTACAGAACAATCAAAATAAGCTCTAGAAAGCTTTAAAAAATTTGCTCAATTTACCATTACGTTTACAAATGAGTCGTCAGTGCCCAAAAATAGTTTTCAGTTCAAACATGTACAAATTTATTTTTATTTTGCTTTGAACTAAAACTTAGACTAAAACCATGCAATCAAGCAATAACCAAACTAATCTTGATTACAAAATCTGTCTAGTTCAGTGATGCACAGTAATAATTGAAAAATAAATTCTGCTTTATTTTATTAGCTTTTGTTTGACAATTAAAAGTTGAATAAGTCTTCCTGTTTTGTAGGAGTTAGAACACGTCTTTTGAGTCTGTTTCAGTTTTTAATTGGTTTTGATTCGGTCTTTCTGTTGTAAAGTCTAAAGGCCTATTTAAGGGTCATTTTGTTTCAAGTTTAATAAGAGAAGTTTTCAGATTTTCTCAGTTTCTTAAGTTCTTCCAGTTTGAACAACAAGTGGTATCAGAGTTTGTCACGAGCCTATTACAAGAGAGAACAAAATGAGTGAAAATGTTACGTTGATCATTCCAAGGTTTGATGAAGATTATGAGCATTGGGCAATGCTCATGGAGAATCTGCTGAGATCAAAGGAGTGGTGGATCTCATTGAAACAGGGATCATGCGGCCAGAACGGAATGAGATTCTGACCGAAGCACAAAGGACGGAACTTGCAAAGCCGACCGTCAAAAATCACAAGGTGAAGAATTACTTGTTTGCTTCCATAGACAAGACAATTCTCAAGACGATTCTGAAGAAGGATACATCAAAGGATTTGTGGGAATCCATGAAGAGGAAGTACCAAGGAAATGATAGGGTGCAGAGCACACAACTGCAGAGACTACGGAGAAGCTTTGAAGTGCTTGAGATGAGAGTAGGAGAAACAATCACAGATTTTTTCTCAAGGGTAATGGAGGTTGCCAACAATATGCGAAACCTAGGAGAAAACATACCGGATTCCAAGGTAGTTGAGAAAATCCTAAGAACTCTGGTTGAGAAGTTCACATACGTTGTATGTGCCATTGAAGAGTCGAATAACATCAAAGAGCTAACAGTGGATGGGCTGCAGAGCTCTCTGATGGTTCATGAGCAGGATTTGTGCAAGCATACGGGAGAAGAGCATGCTTTGAAGGTGGAAGGTCAATGGAAACCAGATGGTGGAAGAGGCCGAGGAGGATAACCAACTAGAGGAAGGGGACGAGGAGGATATCAAGGACGAGGACGTGCAAGTACGAGGTTCAACAAAGAAATGGTGGAGTGTTACAAATGCCATAAGTTGGGACATTACAAGTCGGAATGTCCAAGCTGGGAAAGGGAAGCCAACTACACAGAAATGGAAGAAGATATGCTTCTCATGGCACATGTTGACATGATCAAAGGTGAAGACAAACAAGTCTGGTTTCTCGATTCTGGTTGCAGTGACCACATGTGCGGCACAAAGGAATGGTTTATCGAATTGGACAACAGCTTCCGCCAAAACGTTAAACTTGGAGATGATCGAAGGATGATGGTGGAAGGAAGAGGAAATCTGCGTCTGGAGATTAGTGGAATCATCCAGGTGATCTCATCCGTTTACTTTGTGCCTGGACTGAAGAACAATCTTTTTAGTATGGGGCAACAGCAACAAAAGGGGCAGAGAGTCATCATTGAGGATGATGTGTGTAAGATTTAGCACAAACAACAAAGGAGAACGATCATGCATTCAACAATGTCAAAGAACAGAACGTTTGTCATTCTCGCCACTTTGAGAGAAGGAAAAGCGACGGAGGAGACCAGATGCTTACATGTGATGGAGAAAACGGATCAATTGTGGCATAAGAGATTTGGACATCTCAACCACAGGGGATTAAGATCGCTGGCAGAAAAGAAGATGGTGAATGGGTTGCCAAATATCAACCAAGATGAAGCAGATACTGTGTGCGAGATTTGTATGAAAGGAAAGCATAATCATGAAAGTATTCCAAAGAAGAGCTCAACTCGCGGGCTTCAGCTGATTCACACAGACATATATGGACTGATTTCTCCAATATCAGAGAATGGAAAGAGGTATATAATCAATTTCATTGATGATTATAGTCGAAAATGTTGGACCTATTTCCTGTCAGAGAAATTAGACGCTCTCAAGATCTTCAAGGAGTTTAAGGCTGCAACAGAAAGGGAGTTGGGGCAAGCTTTGGTGTGTCTGCGATCAGACAGGGGAGGAGAGTACAACTCCAAGGCGTTTGAAGATTACTGTAAGGAGAATGGAATAAAGAGACAACTCACTGTTGCTTACACGCCACAGCAAAACGGGATAGCTAAAAGGAAGAACAGAAGTGTCATGAATATGACAAGGTGTATGTTGCTGGAAATGTCAGTACCAAGGAGACTCTGGACAGAAGCGGTTCAGTATGCAGTTCATATACTAAACAGAAGTCCATCAGGAGCGTTAGGAGATGTAACACCTAAAGAAAAATGGAGCAAACACAAGCCGTCGGTAGATCATCTCAGAATATTCGGTTGTGTTGCTTTTGCCTTGGTACCGTATGAAAAGAGAATAAAACTTGATGAGAAGAGTACTAAGTGTGTGATGTTCGGTTTGAGTAAGGAGTCAAAGGCATATTGTCTCTACAACCCTGAGACGAAGAAGATTGTAGTAAGCAGAGATGTCCACTTTGATGAAAGTAAAGGATGGAAATGCGAGGAAAATCCGCAAGACAAAGAGCTAGCATGCAACGACTTTGTGACAGAATCAGAGAGGGAAGAGAGTACTGGTACTATGCATGAAGAACCACAAGATGGTGATGTAGCTGAAGAGCCTACTGCAGAAGAAGGAGATGTGGCAGAAGCAGAAGTTCAACAAGCCAGCCCTCGTCAAGTTTCTGTAAGAGAAGGAACTGTTAGATAGAAACAAACACCGATGTGGATGAAAGATTATGTCTCAGGAGACGTAGTTTTTCTTATCTAAGAAGATGGCGAGGTCATTATTGCAATGTTTATTGCATTTGAAGATCCAGATTGTTTTGAAGATGCAATGCAACAAGATGTGTGGAGAAAGGCAATGGAGGCTGAAATCACATCAATAGAGAAGAACAATATGTGGGAGTTAATGGATTTACTTTTTACTAGAAGGAGTTAAAGTGATTGGAGTAAAATGGGTGTTTAAGATTAAGTTCAACGAGAAAGGTGAAATCGATAAATTCAAAGCAAGACTGGTCGCAAAAAGGAATCATCAGAAGCATGGAGTGGATTTTCATGAAGTGTTTGCACCAGTGGCAAGATGGGATACAATCAGATCAATTCTTGCTGTAGCCGCAGAAAGAGGTTGGAAAGTGTTTCAACTAGACACTAGAAGCGCTTTCCTGCACGGAGAACTGAATGAAGATGTTTACGTCGAGCAACCTAAGGGATTTGAGGTTAGAGACGAATTCGGCAAAGTATACAAGTTGAAAAAAGCATTGTACGGGTTGAAGCAAGCTCTGAGAGCCTGGTACAGTCGGATTGAAGGGTATTTTAAGGGTTCGAAAAATGCTACTGCGAGCACACTTTGTTCGTGAAAAAGGAAGAAGACAACATCTTGATAATAAGCCTCTATGTCGATGATCCTATTTATACCGGAAACTCGGCTTCTATGCTCGAAGGGTTTAAGAAATCGACGATGAAGGAGTTCTTTATAACTGACCTTGGAAAGATGAAGTTTTTTTTAGGAGTAAAAGTTGTTCAAGATGAACAAGGGATCTTCATAAATCAACAAATGTATGCTGAAGAAACTCTAAAGAAGTATGGAATGGAGGGCTGTAACTCGATGAAGAATCCTATCGTGCCTGGCCACAAATTGACTAAGGCAGGAGCCAGAGATGCAGTCGACTCAACCATGTGCAAACAGCTTGTTGGAAGTTTAAGGTACCTTACTGCTACTAGACCTGATTTGATTTACTCTGTAAATTTGGTCAGTAGGTACATAGAGAATCCAAATAAGCAACATGTGTTGGCTGCAAAAAGAATTCTGAGATATTTGCAAGGAACACCTAGATATGGTATACGTTACAAGCAAGGAGGAGAGCAGAAACTAATTGGGTATGTGGACAATGATTATGCAGGAAACGTTGATGATTGGAAGAGCACTTCCGGATATGTTTTCATGCTAGGAGGAGGAGCCATTTCCTTGGCATCAAAGAAGCAACCAATAGTAACTTTGTCCACAACAGAAGCTGAATTTGTCGCAGTAGCATATGGAGCTTGCCAAGCAGTTTGGTTGAGGAATGTCTTAGAAGAAATTGGGTCTGACCAAAGAGGAGGCACGATTTTGTTATATGGTAACAGTTCTACTATCAAATTGTCCAAGAATCCGATGCTACATGGGAGAAGCAAGCATATTCATGTAAGGTATCACTTTCTGCATGAATTGGTGAATGAGGGAGTAATCCATCTTGACTATTGCGCTACACAAGACCAATTGTCAGACATCATGACTAAGGAAGTCAAGCTTGAAACGTTTGAGAAGCTTAGAGGAAGGATGGGAGTATGTTTCAAGGAAGAATAAACTGGAAGTAGCTGTTCCAGTTTAGGGGAGGAATTGAAGAATAAATTCTGCTTTATTTTATTAGCTTTTGTTTGACTAATTCCAAGTTGAATAAGTCTTCCTATTTTGTAGGAGTTAAAACACGTCTTTTGAGTTTGTTTCAGTTCTTAGTTGCTTTTTATTCAGTCTTTCTGTTGTAGATTCTAAAGGCCTATTTAAGGACCACTTTGTTTCAAGTTTAATAAGAGAAGTTTTTAGATTTTCCCAGTTTCTTAAGTTCTTCTTGCAGTTTGAACAACAATTATTGTCACCTTTCGTAACTCTGCAGTGAATCCTGTAAGAAATATACTAAACTAACTAACATCAGCACAGTTAAAAGCAATGCAGTTATAAGCAATGCATTTATTTTTTATTAGCAGTGTGATTCAGAGCGGAATAAATGTACCGATATTAGAAATAAAAATGTTGGTTAATTATTCTAACTCAACGCTTCTACCTTATGTAGTCTTTGTTTGGAAGACTCAAAAGTTAACAATGAGGTTTGAGTTTAAACTGTAATTTTTTTTTACTATACTAACAATGCATTACAAAATAAATGAAAAGTTAACAAATGACGTTAGTGCTAACATTTAGCCTTCTCTTTGGTACTAACATGTAAACATACAAGTTTAATTAATTTACTCCATCATAGTCTGAATCACAGTGGTGATGTGTAATATACCATTTCATTATATAATAGTACTAGCATTCAGGCTTCTCTTGGTACTAACATGTAGACATAAAAGTCAATACATTTACTGCATCTCATGCACTAACATTTTTTTTTTGGCAAGGCCAGCCGGTTTTTAAAGTGGACCGTCCACTTATTATTACAACAAACGTAATAAAAAAATACAAGGAACAGGAGATAGGCAGGGCACCTATGCTACAATGAGAAGCGACCACTAAAACCAACAAGCTTAGAGAATAGGTGCTAGACAACATATCTAGACAGCTAGTAGCATATGCACCACGCAGGGAGCAATCATAACTACAGATAACCAAAAGGCAAATACAATTACAAAGACCTTAACATTTCCATAGCAAACAATAACATAAGACACTGACAAAGCACATAACAAGCCAGCAACTGCAAGCAGATGACATTGAACAATTGCACATGAACACGATCACAAGAGGCAAAGCCAAACAACAGCCTCGAGGCAAACAAAGATTACCATCACAACCAGAAGAACACAAATAGGAGCAAAATAGAGCTGGCAGTAGCAAAAGAAGATGACATCGAGCAAAGCAAACTAGCAGACTCCAAGAACAGCAGAACCACACAACCACCGAACACACAATCTCGGTCGTAGCAATGCTATCGCCACCGAGCGAGGCAGCGGAAGTGGAGCAGAGCTGAGGAGAAGCTCCCACGAAGAGAAGCCAAAATCCACTCAGAACCCCAAAATCGGATCCAACAAAATTCACAACAAACGACGCGGATTCAAAACCAGACGCAGAAAACACACAACCAGAACCGAGATAGCTCACCAGTGAATCAAGATGACAACCACGGCAGTAGACCTGCCAAACGCTGAAATCAGTCACTAAGGCAGCAGACCACGTTGTCATTCGAGCGGGTGCAAGAGATCCGGAGGTTCCAGACATGGGCGAATCATCAGCGAATAGAATCAGAGGCCGAAGGGTAAGGGTCAGATCTGGAAAATAAGGAAGGGGTTTGAGAGTGGCGCCATCAACAAATAGACAGTAGTGAGGAAAGCTAGAAGCAGATGAGCAGCAATAGATGTAGCGCAGAGGGATTGAAAGGATTAGAAACGAAGAAGGAAATGAAAGGGGCTGCTCCTCTGCCCTAGTCCCCATTAGTGAGAATTTGTCGAGGATTTGAAAACTTTGGGGATAGGGAGACTATGTCGCCCTGACCTTTGGTTAAGCCGGTTTTACAAGTGGTCGTGCACTATGTCTCATTATTGTGGCCGCTGGGAATCGATCCGGTGCCACTACAACACAATGTAGCAACATCCACTATGTCGAAACCACTGGACTACTAAAACTTGATAAAACTTTGGAGACAGGGAGACTATGTCGCCCTGACGTTTGGTTAAGCCGGTTTTAAAGTGGCCGTGCACTATGTCTCATTATTGTGGCCGCTGGGAATCGATCCGGTGCCACTACAACACAATGTAGCAACATCCACAATGTCGAAACCACTGGACCACTAGAACTTGACAAAACTTTGGGGACAGGGAGACTATGTCGCCCTGACCTTTGGTTAAGCCGGTTTTAAAGTGGCCGTGCACTATGTTTCATTATTGTGGCCGTTGGGAATCGATCCGGTGCCACTACAACACAATGTAGCAACATCCACTATGTCTTATGCACTAACATTTACAGTCAAATTAAAGAAATAACATGGAGAAATAAAAAATTAAAGATAACATGGAGATGTAAGTATTGAAAAAGCATAGGCATCTGCAATATGCATGTGAAAAAGTACAAACAATGCAGCAAATGAAAAGATTATAAGGAACATTGAAAACTGATATTCACCTAAACGGTACAAAAAAAAATAAACTAACAGAACAAAATATGATTGAACAATGAAGAACTAAATTAATAGCAAACTGGAGACAAAATTATTTAGCATGGAGACTATCAATATCCATTCTTCTCTGCCCACTCAACATGCATATAAAAAATCCATAAATAATTGAATTTGGTCAAACAAATGTGATAGATAGTGTAATAAAACAGCGTGTATTACCATAGCAGCCTCTAATTCTTCATCCCAATCAGCAGGGATGCATACTGGAACAGGCTATTCCTGGTTGGCAAAGTCCTCATTGTCTATAACGGTATTTATGCTCAATCCGAGGGGAGGTTCAACCACTCCCATCGACAGATCTACACTGACCACCTCCAAAGTAGGAACGGCTTTTTCAGCATCCATCTTACGTCGTTTTGGTTTCTTATTTGGTGTTTCATCTGCCTCAATATTAACTGTTATGCCATCAACTTTAGAATTTTCTATTTCATCTAATTCAAACTTCATAGCATTAGAAGAACCAGTGTTTTTTGTCTTCAACGCTTCTCTCTTCTGAGCTATTGTTCTACATTGCAATAGTACAAATGACCAAAGTAAGAAAAGGTGAGGATAATGTAAATGTGGTTGTTATAGGTGCATGAAGAAATAGAACATTGCCTGCTTTATGTTGGAAATTTTTAAAATAGTTTTGGGTTTGGGTTTGTTTTTGAAGAGGGAAGAAGTGGAAGACGAAGGAAGAAGAGGGGATGAATAATCCAACATCTAGGAAATTAAGAGATGTATTGATTTATATATGGATTTCTCTAAGGAAGGTTGGGCCCTTCGGGCACCTAAAGCTTTACTTTGATGCAAGGAGGGAAGTTATGCACCGCCGTCGTCCGACCGATCGGACCGGGTTCGGGTCTAAAATGAAAAATTAATTTTTGTTAACAGGCCAGATCCAGAATTTGAGTTTGAACGGATATTTTTGGCAGATCATTTGAATGAAGGGATGCGACCGTTTAGTAACAGTTTTAAACCATTGTGAAAAGGCACAACCGTTTGTAACGGTTTCGGACTGTTGGAATAGATGCGACGCTTGACGAATGGACACTTCCTCACTACTATAAATAGTGACGTCCAGGAACCATCAGACAAAAAAACAATCTCTTTTCTTTATATCTCATTCTTCTTCATCCAAATCTGCGATGCTTAGAAAGTGTTGTAGAACACTGACTTTCACCACAATTTGCGACTCTTGAAAGGTATTACAAACACAGAAACGTTGCAGATCAGTTTTCTTCTTCTTCTTCATTCTATTCTCTACTAAATTGCATCATCAGAAATCAAATTTGGGTGTTCTTGGTCGGATCAAAATCGTACAAGTTTTGAATCCGATTAAGCTGTTTCAAGGCTTCATTGAATCCTAAAGTCGATAGTTCAATAACCCGTTTGTACCTGTTGGGTTGAATTATTGTCTAAAAGAATCTACGCAGTAGATCCTTGAAGTCAGAAGTATAGCAGTTATAATTTTCATCTTTCCTGAATCATCGATATAATTATCCAACAATTTTTATGCAATAGTTTCAACCATGGATGGTTTGAGTTCAATCAATCTCAATGCTCTTCAAGTTATGAATCAGCATTTAACGTGATTGGAGCGGTTTGATGGTGAAAACTTCACTCGTTGGCAAGAGACGATGAAATTCTTTTTGATCACGGTCAAATTGTTCTATATTCTTGAAGATAACTTGGAGGAAATACCAAATGAAACTGATAAAGATACAGACGAATTGAAAGCAAAACGTTCAAAGCGCAAAGAGGATGATTTTCTATGTAGAGGGTATATTCTGAATGCATTTTCTACTCCTGTCTACAATGCACATAGGACTTTGGGAAACTAGAAAGGCACTTTGGGCTCCACTAGAAAGTAAATATCGCATATCCGAGGCAAGTAACAATAAAAATTCTTTATTTGTAGTTTTATGGATTTCAAAATGGTTAAGTCGAATCAAATAAAGAAATCTTCTATTTATATTGTTAATTCTGTTAGTTTATGACATGGTAGACTAGAACATGTTAATTATAATTTTCTTAAAAATATGCATAAACTAGGATTAATTTCTGATTGTGATTTCGATACTATATCTGAATGTGAAATATGTGTTCAAGCAAAAATACACCAAAAGTCCTTTAAATCTATAGAAAGGAAAACTGGTTTGGTTGATTTAGTATATAGTGATGTGGGTGACTTAAAAAATAATATCACCTATGGTGGTAACCATATAACATTTATTGATGATTATACTAGATATGCATATGTGTATTTATTGAAAACTAAAGATGAGGCCTTTGATAAATTTAAAATTTACAAAGAAGAGGTTGAAACACAATTAGGAGTTAAAATAAAAGTATTACATTCAGATCGAGGTGGTGAATATTTCTCAAATGAATTCACCTTATTTTGTAAACAACACGGTTTAGTTCACCAATGCATTGCCCCATATACACCACAACAAAATGGTGTTGCTAAAAAGAAAAATAGAACTTTAGTAGAAATAGTTAATGCCATGCTCATAAGTTCAGACTTACCTTATAACCTATGGGGTGATGCTATGTTATCTGCATGTTATATCTTAAATAGAGTACCACTTAAAAAGAATAATGTTTCCCCTTATGAATTATGGTTTAATAGGAAACTTAATCTTACAAGACTTAAAGTTTGGAGTTGTTTAGCATATGTTAGAAAACCAGACCCTAAACGACCAAATTTAGGAAATAGGGCATTTAAATGTGTTTTCATAGGATATTCACTTATAATAGTATAACTTATAGATTCCTAATTCTTGACACATTGGAAGTTATAGAATCCATAGATGTAGAATTAATTCTTTGAAAATCAAACTGTTGAGATTCCGCTGAGATCATATAGTCCAGAACCTAATACGATTGATAATATCAATGACGATGACTATGCTACTGCTCAAAAAAGCAAGGAAGTAATTGTACCAGATAATAGTACTAAACAAAGGAGAAGTAAAAGAGCAAGAATAGAGAAGGACTATGGTCCTGACTTCATTACATATCTTATAGAAGACAGTAAGGACGAAGTCCTTAATGTAACTAGATATGTCATGAACATCGTTAATGACCCTAAATCTTATTCTGAGGCTATGAGTTCCAGAGATTCAATATTATGGAAAGGAGTTATTAATGATGAAATGAATTCCATATTGTTAAACCAAACTAGGGTTTTAACTGATTTACCTCCTGGTGCTAAACCTATAGGATGTAAATGGATATTTAGGGACAAAAAATTGAATACATTTGTAGCTAAGGGATATAAGCAAAGACATGGAGTAGATTATTTTGATACATATGCTCCAGTTGCTCTTATATCTTCTATACGCTGTTTAATAGCACTTGCATCAATCCATAAATTGGTCATACATCAAATGGATATAAAGACTGCATTTCTAAATGGAGATTTAAAAGAAGAGATATATATGGAACAACTTGAAGGTTTCAAAATCCCAGGCTAAGAAAAGAAAGTTTGCAAATTAGTATTGTCTCTTTATGGCTAAAGCAAGCTCCCATGCAATGGCATGAGAAATTTGATAAAATAACATTATCATATGGATATAGTGTTAGTGATGCTGATAAATGTATTTATAGCAAATCAGACAACAATGATTATGTTATAATATGTTTATACGTTGATGACATGCTAATATTGGTTCCAATATATCCTATGTGAATGAAACTAAGAAGTTTCTATCTTCTAAATTTGATATGAAAGATCTAGGAGAAGCTGACGTAATTCTAGGAATTAAAATTATTAGGAAAGAGAGGGAGTTGTTGCCAACTCAATCTCATTACAATGAGAAGTTCCTCCGAAAGTATGGTCATTATAATGTCAAACCAGCACCTACTCCTTTAGATCCTAGTATTAAATTAGGAAAGAATACTGGACGTACCATTTCTCAACTTGAGTATCCTAGTATTATTGGGAGTCTTATGTATGCTATGTATTGCACTAGACCAGACATAGCACATGCTATAAACATGTTATGTCGATTTACGAGTAATCCAGGTTTCGAACATTGGAAAGCTATTTTCAAAGTTTTAGCTTATTTGAAAGGAACCGTTACCTATGGTTTGTCTTATAAAAGATATCTTGCTGTAATAGAAGGATATAGTGATGCAACCTGGAACAATGTATAATCAAAATCCAAGTCTATGACTGGATCGATCTTTACATTAGGAGGTGCTACTGTGTCTTGGGTTTCCAAGAAACAGACCTGTATGTCTGACTCAACGATGTTGTCAGAGTTGATTGCATTAGCAGATGCTTGTAAGGAAGAGGAATGGCTTAGGAATTTATTAATAGAAATCCCATTATGGAAGAAGCTATCTTCAACAGTCTTGATTAACTATGATAATCAGGCTACAATATACAAATAAGACATATAGTGGGAAGTTTAGATATGTGAGTCTAAAAGATCAAATGATACACAGAAATAAAGAAAAACCTAGCCGACCCACTCACAAAGAGTCTTCCAACGGCAATGGTTTCTACAAAATCAAAGGAAATGGGACTAAGGTCTATGAATAAAGGTTGATCGTCCTTAACAGAAACCCAACTTACGTTTTGAAAAGGATAGACAAAGTTCAATGGGTACCAACAAGTTAAGAGAATGATTATGGAACACTAAATCAATAATCCCATAATACTTGGTGTTGGATTCTTCAAGAACAAAGGATGGATAATATATCCTTAATAAGTCTAGCTACCTTTAAAAAAAGTTGTATCGCAGAGACATCTTAAGAGAGTTACCTATATGAATATGGAAATCAGGTCATTTTCTAAGAAAGTAAGACCTCTTTCTAAAGTAGACTCGTGAACTCACGATTTAAGCATATGGCCATTAATGTGCTGAGCATACAGAACACTCTATATATGGAAATCGGTATGTGTGACTGTTCCGGTATTATCACTAGGGGTACTTGGTTCAAGATACGTTCACTATAGACCTCGATAAAACTTTGAATGGTTTACACTAAGTGAAGGTTCAAATCCAAAAGATACCTATCATTTATGTGTTGGTTTTCACGATGATGCAAAGCTTGATCTTGGAACTACATTGGCTTGATCCCACTTGGGTATGTAGGTAGTCACTCTAGTGATGCAGCCGTCTATTTTATTTATTTTACTTATTTTGAAAATGAGGGGAAATTGTTGGAAATTTTCAAAATGGTTTTGGGTTTGGGTTTGTTTTTGAAGAGGGAAGAAGTGGAAGGAGAAGGAAGAAGAGGGGATGAATAGTCTCACATCTAGGAAATTAAGAGAATGTATTGATTTATATATGGATTTCTCTAAGGAAGGTTGGACGCTTTGGGCACCCAAAGCTTTGCTTTGATGCGAGGAGGGAAGTTATGCATCACCACCACGCGCGCGCCGCCGCCGCCTTCCGTCTGACCGACCGGACCTTTCGGGTTCGGGTCTAAAATAACGAATTAATTTTTGTTAACAGGCCGGATCCAGAATTTGAGTTTGAACGGATATTTTTAGCGAGTCATTTGAATGAAGGGACGCGACCGTTTAGTAACAGTTTTAAACCATTGCCAAAAGGCACAACCGTTTGTAACGGTCTCAGACTGTTGGAAAGGATGAACGTTTGACGAATGGACACTTTCTCACTACTATAAATATTGATGCCCAGGTACCATTAGAAAACAAACAATCTCTTTTCTTTCTATCTCATTCTTCTCCCTCCAGATCTGCGACGCTCAGAAAGTGTTGTAGAACACTGCCTTTCACCACAGTTTGATACGCTTGAAAGGCGTTTCAAACGCAGAAATGTTGCAGATCGATTTTCTTCTTCTTCTTCTTCATTCTGTTCTCTACTAAATTGCATCATCAGAAATCAATTGAGTGTTCTTGGTCGGATCAAAATCGTACAAGTTTTGAATCCAATATCGTTGTTTCAAGGCTTCATTGAATCTTGAAGTCGATAGTTCAATAACCCGTTTGTACCTGTTGGATTGAACTATTGTCTAAAAGAATCTACGCAGTAGATACTTGAAGTCAGAAGTACAGCAGCTATAATCTTCATCTTTCTCGAATCATCGATATAATTATCCAACACTTTATGATGATCCCCTGCTAGAACCCTGCATCAAATGGAGGAAAGAAGGAAAATATAGTTAGTATAATTGAATCACGGTTGGTATGGTGCATTCAACCAAATAGTTTATACACAAACATGTCACTGTAAATAAAACAAAATGAATCAAAGAAATAGCAAATAAACGTAGAAAGGGAATGTTGTGGATCATAAACGCCAATATTAAATTAAGGAATGGAAGAGAAAAGATGTGGGGAAGATAGCAGCATCTAAAAACGGAAGAAGTTTGTAACGACCGTAATTTTTAAATTACCATCGAAATAAATATTTTAAAAATCTGTAACGACCGTGATTTTTGAATTACTGTCGTAATAAATATTTAAATAGAAATTTTAAATCGAGTTTTGAAAAATAATTTTGCAATGAAAAAATGAAATCATTTTCAAAGTCAGTGTATAGTGCACGTTGTATATGACTTACTTATAGCCTTCACGTGAATATGTAGTGTGGTCCATTAAATAGCAAAGTTGGGCTATATTTCATTTGCCTTCACATGCATTTGAATATAGGCTAATGTAAATCTAATGGAACATATTATGCTGGGTTGTCACATTAAGTTTTGAAAGCACAAATAGGAAAGTAGGCCAACTTAGTAACAATTGTGAACACTCCTTGCTGTCACATACTTTTCAAAAGCAAGTGTGAACACAAATTGCTTTTACTGTAACTTATTTATAAAACCAATGCTTGAAAACTTTGCTTTGCTCTTTTCTATCAATATTTTGTACAGGCCGTATATTTCTTTCCAGTCTGCTTTAAATGCTATTGTACAATGTTTGCCAGCACCCATATATTCTTTGACTTGTGCAAATTGAGAAAAGAAAAAAGGAAAAGCTGCATTCTAGAAAAAACATTTCATCTTTCATTTTTCGTTTCAAAGTTCTTGTTGCTCTGCAAAGCTTTAATGGTGTTTTAAGTATTCTTGCTTTCTGTTGGATCTAGGTGCTAACTGGTTTTTGAAGCGAATAAAAGGTGAGTGAAAAACTCACATTTCTAATTTAAAAACAACGCTGCTTTTTTTTGTTGTGTTGTTTTATTTTTGGGTTGAAACTTTTCGTTGTTAAATTGTTCACATTGTATGCAACAATTTCGTATGAGATATCTTTTGAATTCTGGAAAATTATCCAGGTTAAAAACTAACGATACTGATTGTCGTTGCTTATCTAAAGTACATATTTCGCAAGTTAGAAACAATCCAGTCAGTGATGTTTCGAAACACTCTATGCGAGTAAACATTTTAAGCATATTATTTCCCAGGTTATATTTTCCATGCGTGCTAGTATGCAAGGCTAGACCATCATTTGCAATTCACAGTTGCAAGCATGTGTGAGTAATACTTGTTGCAATTCACTAAAAAATATATCCAGACCACCCTCTGTTTTCAAAATATACACGTGAATGCATACGCATGAAAATGTGTAAAGATGAATTGCAAATGAAAATGTGTATGCGTGTAGACAAAACTTCAATGCGCGTGCATTCATAACCATGCCTAGATCAATAATTCAATGCAAGTGTACACACACATTTTGTACGTGTGTGATACGTGCATTCCCAGGTCACATTTTTATTCCATCATTTTTGTTTTGTTCGTTTGTAGAAATTGCGTTGTCCATATATTAATTATTTAGTGCGTGCTTATATAGTTTGTAAAAATTTGTAGAACAAGATAGGTTTCAAGTCACATTTATAAAACACGAAAACTGGGGTTCTTGCGTGCATGCTTGATATTGTTTCATACTTGCCTTGTTTCTATGCCTAGGTCATTAAAAATGGTAACCATAATTCATAGAACAAGTGTAATATCCCGGAATTTTTAACAATATCAATTTAATAATCTGTATTAAAAATTAAATTGATATTGATATTTTGTTAATAATAAATCAAATTGGTTTAATAATCTCCTTTAATAAATATTCAATTGGTTATTTTATCTTTTAAAAATAGGGATTCAGGTTAGGATTCAGGTTAGCTTTGACGAAATTGCGGAGGAGCAATGGAGCAGGAGGCTTCCGCGTGTATATATATATATAGTATTCCGCTGTGTAGTTTTCTCTGAGTTGTTTCTTGTACTGATTTGAGTTGTATAACTAGACATGTGTTTATAACTGTCTAGTATGTGTTGTATATCTGTGAACTATGATAATGGTTGTAAACTATGTAATATTTATGTTATTAATATAATTTACTCGTTCCGCTGTTTAGATTCTGATGTTTTTTTTCTTCTCTTCTTTGTATTCTCTTTTCTATCCCTTTCTTTCTTAAAAATGATGCGATTTTCTGTGGTAAGATCGGGTCGTTTCACTTGGTATCAGAGCATTAGGTTGAGTGAATACCTAGGCTCTGGAGTGGTGTCTATCTTGAGAGAGAGCGTATTTGTAATTTTAAATATATTTATATATATTTATTTATTTCTACCTATTCGTTGGGTTACCTGTTCGGGTTTTTCCAATATAAGTTATAAAGGTAGATGGGGTAGTAGTGTGTGTAACACGATTACTACCATTGGTTGGAGTTTGATGTTTGAGGTTGGAAGTGTATCTGTCGAGACTGTAGACCTAATACCGTCTCGAGTGAGCTTTGCAGCTGGATATAAGTATTTCATTAATCTCTGAAGGAAACCTATTAAGGTTCGGAGTCATCTTTGAAGTGCAGAGTTTGGTGAGTAGAGTTTGGATCTGTCGATTGGGCAGAAGTAAGTGATGGTATCTTGATACCTCAGGAAGTAGTAGCTGCGTGATGAGATGCAGTGACTATGGATGTTCCCGAAGATGTTTTCTTTGGAACAAGTTTGAAGAAGTAGGTCTGCTTCAGTGTTGTGGCTGTGTTCAGTTGGTGTTTCTGTTTGCTTTGAAGACCGATTTTCTCGAAGAACTTTGGATTTGGAAATCTTTGGCATCTGTGGCAGCGGTGCAGCTTGGAGCGTTCTCGGTGTTGGCAAGAGATCTTCTGTCTTAGCAGTTTTTCTGGAGTGGAGTTCAGAAGCAGTCAAGTGGACCCATTTATTCGATGGATTGATGGGTTAAGTGTAAGCTGTTCTGTTTGGTAAAGGAAGAACATTTTTCCTTGGATTTGGTTTGGGTTGTTCGCAAAAGTGACTTGCGATTGTGTGAGTATTCTCTTGGGTTATCCGAGTCTTTCTGGATGTCTTTAAAGAAGCCGGAGTTTTGTTCACATCTGAAGATTGAGTTTTCTTATCGTCTGGGATTCCAGGAGTGGTACCGGTAGTTCAGCCTTATAGAAGAATGGTTCCAAGAGATTGAGATGGTGTAGCAGCTCAGAGTTTTGGAGGAACTTCTGAATGATTCTTATCGATTTGTTGAACATATTTATGGGATGTGTTGTTGAGTTGTGCTCGTGTTCTTCTTCAGCATTATCTTCTACTTCGGATCAGAGTTGAGCAGCGGAAGCAGTGGGAAGTGTATCTGCTTTTTCTTTTCCCGGATAGGAGAAGCGAGTTATTGTTTTCTGATGTTTGAAGAGCAGGGTTGATCTTGAGAAGATCATTTTGTTGAGATGATTGGTTTTGTATGTTTCTAGAAGCATCAACGAAGGTTGAGCTGATCAGTAAGGTTGTGGACAGCCCAGGATCATCTTAAGAGTTTTGTGGATAAGAGTCGGAGGGATTTGGACTCTATAGTCGGAGATTTAATTTTGGATAAGTTTTCTCTGATCAAAAGTGAGCTATAAGTTTGGTTAAGTCTGAGAAGCTAGCTCTGAAGTGTTTTGGATCTTTCCTGTATCTAGGAGATTAAGTGATTGATCTACAGGATTGAATTACCAGTTTGGATAACTGGGATTCGATGAGTTTCACGTGTCTCTGAGGGAGTACGTGTATGATCTATCTCTGGTTGTGGAACCAGCAGTTCTGGAGTTTTGGTTGTTGAGTCAGACTCGTTTGTAGTCTGATATCTTGTCTAGCGTTATAGATATAGTTGTATAGGAGCTTTGTAGCTTCATAGTATTGATTGTTTGGATTCTCTAGAGCGAGTATCTCGGTATATATATATATATACCTGGGGAAACTCGATAAAATTCTATCCAGAATTTGTCTGGATAATTAGATTTGTTTGATTGGATTGTTTTTGGTTGTTAGCATATGTTTGATATATGCTTGTGTTTAAAATTTAAAATTTAATAAGATTATTCAATTACCTTCGCTTTAAATTTCGAGGACGAAATTCTTTTAAGGGGGAAGGATTGTAATATCCCGTAATTTTTAACAATATCAATTTAATAATCTGTATTAAAAATTAAATTGATATTGATATTTTGTTAATAATAATTCAAATTGGTTTAATAATCTCCTTTAATAAATATTCAGTTGGTTATTTTATCTTTTAAAAATAGGGATTCAGGTTAGCTTTGACGAAATTGCGGAGGAGCAATGGAGCAGGAGGCTTCCGCGTGTAGATATATATAGTATTCCGCTATGTAGTTTTCTCTGAGTTGTTTCTTGTACTGATTTGAGTTGTATAACTAGGAAGGTGTTTATAACTGTCTAGTATGTGTTGTATATCTGTGAACTATGATAATGGTTGTAAACTATGTAATATTTATGTTATTAATATAATTTATTCGTTCCGCTGTTTAGATTCTGATGTTGTTTTTTTGTTCTCTTCTTTCTATTCTCTTTTCTATCCCTTTCTTTCTTAAAAATGATGCGATTTTCTGTGGTAAGAAAGTCGGGTCGTTTCAACAAGAGCATAGGTTATAAAATCAAACATAAGGTGTGTAAATATGTTACCATAGGTTATAAAATCAAACACATAAGGTGTGTAAATATGTTACCAGGGGTAGCCACTTTTTGTACTAACAAAATTTACGTTTATTGTTATGTAAACTCCTGGTGTCACTGCACAGACAAAACAATGTTCCAGTAAGATGATATTGGTTATTACGTTGTTAATTTTTTTTTTGAAAACTGTCTCCCTTAACTCACAAAGTTGAGAATTATCTCATTCTTTTATCATTTTGCTTTAATCCTTTCCGTCTTTAGAAAGAAACGTTGCCATAATTGCATGCATACCGAAGTGTGATGCCTTGTTGCATTTTTTAAAGTCCATTTGTATTTGTTTCAATTATACACGAAAGTGTGCAGAATCACTTTATTTTTACTCTAGATTGGTGCATAGACCGTGCCCAGATTGATGTAAAAGTTACTTATTTCATTTCGAGCAAATATGTTTTGAAGTTTGTTGTGACAGTGAAATATTTGTTGATTATAGTGGTGTAGTCCACTATTTAAATTTTGTTGAACCGGTGTTACGTTTAAAACGTATTTTACGCCGTTATTTTTATAACGGAAATTTTTACACCGGTATTATATTTTTGAAGCGCGTTGTTTTAATGACATTTTTGACGAATAAAAATTTCTGTTGTTTTGACTTCAGTAACCATCAATTTTAAAGTGAATTTTCAAGCGGCTATCCCGCAACGTGGATTTGATATCCGTTTTTACGGTGTTTTGCGAAGCGCAATTTCCTCGTCGAAATTGCTATAGTTGTTGTTATTTTAGTCATGTGTTTTAAAAATCGTTTTCAAATTTTTTACAGTTTGCGCTTTCAAAAGAATGAGGAAGCGATTTAAACGCTTCAGCAAAATTGAGGACTATGAACCCTCACTTTTACTGATTCGCTTAATTCCGGACTTGTCCGTTTGAGAACGTAAGATGTTATTATTTAAAATACACAATTTTGCACTTTCAAGGAAACGATGAAGATATTTAAGCGATTTAGCAAAAGTGCGGAGTATGGAACCACACTTTTACTCGGTTAACTCTGGACTCATTAATTGAAATATTTGCTGTTTGATGATTTTGATGGGCTTCCGAGCCACTTTATTGGACCTTCGGGTCATATGATGGACCTTCGGGTCAATTACCAGTACGAGACCTTCGGGTCATTTGTTGGACCTTCGGGTCATTTGTTGGGCGCCAAAAATATAGTACTTGGTAGGCTTCGACCATATGAGATGCACGTGCGACGTAGCTAAAACTCGCCATCTGCTGGGATCGATCCATCTTTTATGTTGATTTTCTAGTTATCTTATTTTGATTTCTAGATTCTGCGTATTGTTGTTTTGAATTCAATTGTGAATTTGGAAGTTGATTTTGATGATGTTTAATGGGATTTCTTCCTTTAAACTATGTTGATTACTATGTTGTATTGTCTCACCCGAGACTATAATTTTGTGTATAGTCTCATCCCAGAGTATAAATTTGCGTAATGCTGTTTTGAATTCAATTGGGAATTTAAAAGCTAATTTTGATGGAGTTTAAATTGAGATTTCTGCATTTAAACTATGGTGATTATTTATGTTGAATAATCTCATTTGAGATTATTGATTTTGGTGGAGTTTAAATTGAGATTTCTTTATTTGAACTATGTTGATTACCTATGTTGTATAATCTCATTCGAGATTATGATTATTTGCTTAAGTGTTGTTTATCATACACTTATTTTTGAAGTTTAAATTAGACTGATCCGTTTATTATTTTCTTTTAAATAATACTCAGGTCAGACCGAGTTATTTCAGGATAGTCGCTATCTCTGATTCTGTTGCCGCTTCAGCTTTTGGGACTTCACTCCATCTTTTTTCTAGTCTTCGAGGTGTACTTTTGGTGTATAGACTATCATCTCATGTATGTTGATGTCTTTGTATTTATACATTTTGTTCATGTGAACTATCGATCGTTGTAGCATGTATCCAGACTTATCTTCCGCTATATATCTGATATTTCTGTTCTGATGTGACCTTACATATCTATGTTGTTGTTGTTATGAGTGGTTCTGGATTTTTCTTTAGCCACCGTAGTTTCGTTTTAGACTTGGATTGAATTTATATCTTTGAGGGTTACACAACTCCTATCGATGTAATCAATACTCGTCTAAGGCATAACATACGGATGGTCGCTTCTAACAAGCCTTATTCTTCGCAATAGAAGATGTTATTCCTTATAATAACCTTCGTTATTGTGAGCATAGAGGTGGGGCGTCACAAAGTTGGTGGTGCAAGCAGATGGATGAAGAGGGTGATGAGCCTATCGTATATAGGGAAGTCGGTTTGTGAGGAAGTGGGTAATGAGTAGTTTAAGGAGGCAGTGGAGTATGTGTGCTTATGTTTGATGAGATGTTGGAAGGAGTTTAAAATGGGATGACGTTATCTGTTTGTGGTAGAGTAAATGCCGTTATAAGTAAACGATGGATTCTATTAGCTGTTAATTATGCTTAGCTATCAATTTCCGTCCGATATCCTTTTTTGGTTAAATCTCATCCATTCTTTGTCTTTGGTTTATCTTTCCGTTAAACCAAAGGAAATTTGTTATATATATATATATATATATATATATATATATATATAAATTTGTTGCTTTAGTTTAATTTTGGAATTTTCGGCTTATATGTCGACATACCAGTAAGATAATTTGAGAATCTTTTCAAATCAAAATTTTGAATATTTCTCTCTTTTGCAGTAATTTCAAAAACCTGAAAACGTGTCATTTCAACTAAAAATGTCGGTTCACTCTCTATTAATTAACTCATTCCCATCCTTTCAATCACTTACACTTTATTTCAAAAATCAATATCACTCTTTGTCCTCTCTTTCTCTCTCCAAAACAATTCAACAATCTTTTTCTTAAACCAACCCTCCTTGTCCAAAGCCATAAGGATTACCAAAAGGATCAAAAGTCAACTTCATAATGAACACAAGAGTCCGTTGAAACTTATATTGAGTGTGCTACTTATGGAAAAGTATTTTTTGGAAAGGTTTGCAAATTTTAATGAATTTTCATTTTATAGTTTGCAACATGTTGCTATAGAAAATGGTATTTTTGTTTTAACTGATTTATCTAAAAATGAATTTGATCGATATCCCGATTTGCTCAAAATATCTTATGCAAATTTAAAAGAATTTTTTTTCAAGAAGACGAAGGTCAAATTTGAAATAGTGTCGTAGATAATACTATAGTTTTGGTTTGCAAAACTCTTGGTCAAATTCTTGGTTGTAAATGTAGTGGAAATGACCTTTCCTCTTTTGAAATTGATAATAGTAATAAAGAAGTTATGCACAATTTATCTTCTAATAATAAAGAGTGTGGTCTTAAAGGTAAAAATCTTAGGTCTAAAGCTAGAGTAATTAGTCTTATTTTACAAGAAAGTATTACACCGAAGACGAAGAATTACAATAACCACAGTCAAAATGTTTTCAGAGCTCTTTTTGCTATTTTGGAAAATAATATATAAATTGGGATCAAGTGAATTTTAGATTACTTTGTTTAAAAGAAAATCTCTAGGTATTAAAACACACTTTATCATTGTTAGCATGAAAACTTGTTAACATTCTCGATTCTATGGGGTTAGTAACAAACATATTTTTACTATAAAAGAAAATGGTTTGAAACAATCACTCCATTTAAAATCCCCCTTTCGATTATGTTGATTTGGACAAACATCTCTTTATGGATGGTTTCTTGGGATTACTAATAGTAGTTAGTAGGTCCAATCAACCTTCTTGAAATAAAGATTAAGAAGAAAGCACCTCTTTTGGAACCCCATTACTGAATGAGTCGAAAATGTTACATTAGACATTTGACCCTTTCAACCATGTCGAAAGGTCCATTTGGCCTTTAGAGAGAAGCATTTTCTTTTGACGTCATGGTTTATGCTCTTTGTGAATAACCCCCTTCGAAAGGATTGTATGCGAGTATACCTTTTGAAGGAATAACATTGCTAGCCATTTATGAATCAAATCTTATTCGAAACACCCATTTTGACCAAGTCGAAAGGGACAAAGTTGTTTCAAAGTAGATCTAATATATGTAATGCACAAGCTCTATTGTATGCAATGGAAAAGCATCTTAGATATCAATGAACTTATTGAGGGTGAAACATCATCATCATCCTTATTTGTCATTATGTTTCGACAAGCATGATGATAATGTGATTCATATGCATATTATCTAAGTTCATTCCATTGCATTGCATAAAATAAAAGAAATTTAGAAGATAAGCTAGCATCATGTGCAATTGATCATTAGTCTGGCTAATGATCGAAATAATCTCCCTCATAATCGAAATCTTTATTGAATCTACCGCTTCCTGTTTTTACTATTAATCTAAAATGAGTTACAAGTAAGAGAGCCTTTTCCCTAAATCAATTCAGGGTTGCAAGGAGTTGGTGGTGATAAGAAGTAGAAGAATGAGTTTAGGATTCCAAAACTCGGTCCCTAAAATCGGACCCCTTGGGTCTATTTATAGATGCAGGTCCGTCCCCTTCCACCTTCATCCTTTCGACAAGGTCGAAAGTTCTTCATCCATCCTTTCACGCTCATCCTTTCAAAGAGGTTGAGAGGTCTTTCTTCAATCTCATGTATATACCCTTTTGACGTAGTCGAAAGGCGTTCTTTCAACTTTTGGCGTGCTTACTTTCAATGCTATCGAAAGCTTATCCTTTCAAGCTTTCTCATCCATTCTTCAGCTTCCTATCTTCTCTTTCCAGGCCTTCTGCCTTTATCGTAAGAATCTCCTCGACACCCATTTTCTAACCTTTTGCTGCCTGTAAAGCTTGAGTGCCTCATTTTTCTTTGTTTTCTACTGAGCTGCTTTGAACTTTGTCAAAAGGGTGGTAGACATGCTTTTTGCTTTGGGTTGCAGTAGTATTGCGAGTGAGAAGCGGGTTGAGCTTTCGCATTGCTTCGAAAGGTATGAGAGTGACATCTGAGTCAAAAGGACTATTCGTTTTCCTATAAGATTTTCATCATGCTTTCGAAAGACTCTAAGCATTTCGCAGGGCTTATCCTTGCTTTCGAAAGATGTTTCGGAATCAATTCTTCATGTTGTAAATTGACAATGACGACACCTTCCAGGTTGAAGGTATTGGTCTATTGCACAAACCTTTCGTTCACCACCTTCAAAAGGGGTTCCAAATCCATTCTTGTTTCTCTTAAATATGCGAATTCATCTACATCGAAAGGTTTTCAATGAGGCGGAAGAGCAGCCTTGCCTTCTTTTTCTATCTTCTTGAAAGCTTTTGTACTGTTTATCATTTGTGTCGACACCTGGTGTTTGCGACTCCTTCGAAAGCCATCTCAATGCCTTCAAAACACCCTTCCTTTGAACTTTGATGAAATCCATATCTTTAATTTTAGTAAAGCATAGCACTTTTATTAGCCTTCTTTCATAACTTTGTGCTTGAGTGGATTTTATGGTTTACATTTTCACCCCTTGTATGAAAGAAGCTTTTCTTGTTTATGACAAAAATTTAGTATCTACCTTATTCCTAATAACCTTGTTTCCTAGCAAAACTCAAAGCAAGTTACATTTTCTATCGTTAGTTCATTACTTATCTAGATATATGCTCCATGATTTGGAAATAAAGTCAATATAACAGTGCTTCTAAAACCAAATGATTAACTGGTCATAACCTTGAGTTAATAAAGGATGCGAAATTCTTAATTGTAAACGATCGAAAACCAGGAAATTTTATCTGGCAATGTTGTAAGTCCTGCCATTCAAATTTTATAGTTAAAAATGAAATTCATAGCTAAACTCCCATGTGATTAATAATAATCCAGGCATATAATTGAAGTCCAAGAACTTTCCGTTGAAGACATCAAATGTTTGGAAATAGAACGTCATAAGTTACCATTAGGAATAATATTATTGTGATCAAATTTAGAAACTCCTTTTGGAGATAAGAATGATCCATGAGCCTAAATTCAGATATTGGTGAATGTTGTAACATCCTCTATCTTGAGGCTCGAAGCTAAGTGCTACAGATGCTGCAGCCATCTATAGTATTCTTCCAGCAATAAAATATGGTAATGCTAATGGTATCCATTATATCATAAGCGCATGAATATGGAACAAAATCATAGATTCAGAAACAACTTTTCTGGTTACATTTCACAAAATATGTTTCATATCCAATTACATAATCCCAATCGTTTCCCAGGTTCAGATCGAATATAATTATTACAAAATATGCCAAGAGCGACATATGAAGATGCCATCTTGGATGATCAGAGCGCTAAATAGATATATAAGTCTTAATACATCACAGTGGAAATAGAACTAAATAACAACTCCTAAATAGCTAACTTTTTCTCCTGCATGTCTTTAGAATCTTTATTTGTCCACCTACTAAAACTGTAAAACTTTAACTCTCAATCTACTCAAATTAATTTTGAGCACCCAAGAGTTTAAAGAGGAAAACATAAACTTCGAGTCAGACTTAAATCTTAGTGTGAATAATACTATTACATCTCGGTTTACTAATATTAAGTGAGACCATGCCACTTAGTGGAATGGATTTCCCCTCACTAATATCCCTTTAAAACATATCTTTTGGCAATTAAGAATCCTATAATCGAACTGATTGCAACAATAATAGCAATATCATATATACTTATAAAAAGGTAACAAATGGACCATCTGTCTGAAAAATATAGTTTTGTTTGGCTTACTACTAACCATTGGCTGACTTGGGCCTACCAAACAAAATAAACAAATAATCTAACAACTGTTAGACAAACTTCTGGACGGTCTGTCCTTAACTTACTTCTTCAAGTGTCACCTAATCCTAATGGTTTTTCGAACTTTCCAATAACCTATCCTTCTCCATTGTATATTCCTTTCTATGTGTATCCATCATTTAAGCCTTACCTTTTACTAAGCCCTACACACTGAAATTTTAGACTAAATTAGCTTGGGGCCAAATCTAATGTATAGGGCACGACCCTATACCAGTCCTATTTGGTATTCTAATATCCGAGTCATTTACTTACGGTGAACTACCCTTTAAATTTTCCTTGAAAACCTTTTCAAAATGATTTAACCCTTTAAATCATACTTATATAAGGAAAATATACTATTTTCTTTACTCAAATCTCTTTTCCATGTTATATATACTTTACAAAAAACATTGTTGATGAACACACACGATACCCTTGTTTAAAAGCTTTAAATAACCCCTTCCAAAAACATTGAAAGTTCCCCTTTCGATACAAGTAAACTTCTTTACTTTATAACCTTAGTTCAAAGGGCCAAAACATAACTTTCAAAACCATTTACATTAAACCTTTCAAAAACATTGTAATAATCTCTTTCGAAAGCCTTATAAGGCCATGGACATCCTCTTTCAAAACACCTTAAATATGCCTTTCGAAATCTTTGAAAACCTTCCATTTAAAACCTTTCGAAATCATTGGGAACCATCCCATCAAGACCTTTATCTTAAACATTTCAAAATTATTTAGGTTTAAGTAAAACATATGGAATAATCTTTCGAAACCTTTTAAACTATTCATTTTGAAACCTTTGGGTTTAAATTTCAATAGAACAATGGGTCCTAAAACAACTAAGTCGAAAGCACTCTTTCAAAAGCAATTTCCGAAGTAAAAGAAGTGTCGAAACCAATCCCTTCGAAAGCATTGGCGAACAACTTAGGTTTTAAAACAAAGAAACCCTTTTGAAGGCATTGTCTTGAAAGGTAAGATGCAGCAGTAAATGGTTTCGACCTCTTCGAAAGCTTCTTTATAAAACAAATGCGCAACATCTTTTGAAACCATTTTTTTAAAACCATTTTACCAAGTTGAAATCCATCTAAGTCGAAAGCATTCTTTTTGAAAGAAAAGCAGGTGCATTTCCTTTAAAAAGCAAAACAAGGCTTCGACCCATTCAGAACCCCTGTTTCGACTATATACCTTTCGCCTATGTCCAAATCACTAAGTATCAGATCTTGGATACCATGCACATTGGTTTCGATGGAAGCAGAAGTACCTAGTTGAAAGGTTGGTACCGAAAGTCGTGAAATAAGAAAAACATAGTAAAACTGATTTTTATCTTTAAAAGGTAATTTTTTTTTCAACTAACCTGCTTTGTTTGTTAATATATGACTGGTTACTTATTTCTTTTCTAAATTCTTTTCTAAAAGTGATGCCGAAATTTCAGAAGTTAATAATTTAAAATGTTTACGAAATGCCCTTTCTCCTTATATATATATATATATATATATATATATAACATTTAAGTCCCATGCCTTAAATAATTTTATATACTTTTTAAAGCATTTAGGAAAATTATACAAAATTTCCCATAAATTGTTTTTAATATGTTTTCTAACATATTTAAATTTATGACACAAAACATATATGAAACAGCCGTAATTAATTTTAAACCCAATTAGCTATTTTCTTTACTAGAAAATTAACAATAGATCCACATTAATTCAGAAAATAATGAAATTTGAAACCATCTGTAAAATATTATTTCTGACCTTATCTCAAAATCGCAAGGCATTAGATTGCCATCTAATAGGGTTTTCACATTAAAACTTATCATATAATCCATATGAAATAGCATAAATCATCAGCAAGCATTTGTATCCAGTTTAACAATAAAAAAAAATGGCAATACACTTTGCAAAAATATTTGGATCTAGTCTAAAAACCAAAAACATCAAAAATATGAGATGTAACCTATTATTCATCTTTTTCTTTGTTGTTAAGGAGTTGAGATTTGAAAATGGATTTGATTAATCTTCCTATTGATCATTAGGTATTCTTCTTCTAGCTTTGTCTAATGGTGGTTAGCCTCTAATATTTATTTATTTTTGAACGTTAAAATGAACGTGAATGAGGGTTTAGGGTATAAGGGTATGATTTATTCCTACTTTACCCGTTATTTATTTCATTTTAGTTTCTCTTTAGTTCACTTGTTTCCTTAGGCACAACTACGCCTTAGATATACAAATCTCAATCCCTTAATCATTTCATTACTTCATTTAATTTAACTAATTAATTTCCCAAATAATGTTAATCAAAATTAGGGTCGTTATAGACTCCTCTCCTTAAAGAATTTCGTCCTTGAAATTACGATAAAACACTCATCAAAATCAATCATAAAGGTAAAACATACATGCAACAAGTCAAGATAAGCATCTCTAATCCTGCTTTCAGTTTCCCAAGTACAGTCCCTCTCATTATCACTCCACTGGACTTTAACTAATTGTACTATCTTGTTCCTTAACCTCTTCTCATCTCTTGTGACTATACGAACTGGCTTTCTAACTACAGTCAAGTTCGGTTTCACTACTAAGTCCTCTAACATAGTTGGTGCTATAGTATTCATCGGATCTCAAATACACTTCCTTAGATGAGAAATATGAAAAGCATCGTGGACTCCTGCTAAACTGTTCGCTAAATCTACTCTATATGTAAGTTTCCTGATCCTCTCTACAATAGGAAATGGTCCAACGAATCTTGGTGCAACCTTTCTCGATTTTCCGAAACTGATCACACCCTTCATTGGTCATACTTTGACAAAAACATGATCTCCAATTGAGAATTCTAAGTCTTTCCATCTCTTATCAATATATCTCTTTTGCCTAGACTGAACTTCTTTCATCCTAGCTCTAATCAATTCAATCTTTCTGCAGCTTCTCTAACTAAATCCGGACCAAGAAATAACATATCCTCGGTCTCTAACCAACATACTGGAGATTTGCATGGCCTTCCATAAAAAGCTTCAAACAGTGCCATCCTTATACTAGCCTGATAACAGTTGTTTTAAGAAAATTCACCTAAGTGTAGATGGTCTTCCATGATCTTCCAAAATCTAACACATAAGCTCGTAACAAATCTTTTAAGCCTTTGTTAATTTTTTCTGCTTTCCTATCAGTCTGTGGATGGTAAGCAGTACTCATCTGGAACTTGGTACCTAAAATATCCTGTAGACTCTTCCAGAACTCAATAGTGAATAAGGAATCTCTATTACTTGCTATACTACTAGGAATTCCATGCTGTCTAACTACATTCTTCATAAACAACTTGGCTAAAGCAGGTGCCATCCCGGTTGACTTAACTGGAATGAAATGGGCACTCTTGGTTTACTTGTCCACTATGACCCATATACTTTCATTTCCTCTATTATATCTTGGCAATCCGTCTATAAAATCAATTAAGATAGAATACCATTTCCATACTAGAATATCTAAAGGCTGAAGTAACCCACTTGGTTTCTGATGTTCAACTTTCACCTGTTGATAGTTCAGAGACTGCTTCACCCATATGCCTACTTCCCTCTTCATACCTTCCCAGAAGAAACTCCTCTCCATGTCCAGATACATCTTAGTTCCTATGGATGAATAATGAACTTCGAATGATGGCATTCTTCAAGAACTTTCTTCCTCATGTTTCCCACATTCGGAATGCATAACCTTCCTTTTTTCCTCAACCACCTATTCTTGTCAAGTTTGAAATCTTTCAAGTCATCGCTCTCTATTCCATCTCTCAACTTTTTAATCCGTTCAACTAATAATGTGTAACAGCCCGCAAATTCATACCCCTTGAGTTCACACTATTCTACCTAAATCAACTCAAGTTGTACAGAAATACGAACCATTTGGGTTAAAGAAGAAGAGGTAGAAGAAGAGAATAGAAAACAACAACAGAATCTAACCATCGCAGCGGAGTAAAATATAATAGACTATTATAATAAATAATCTTTACTCAAAATCAAATATATCTGTTTATATATATTACATCATCAGAGTACATCAATCACAGCTCACATAAATAACATACAACTGGATACACAACTACACAACACAGCGGAAAAGGTATATATACACACAAGTATGAGAGTACGTATCGTCATTCTGCTAGTCTCCTGAGTTCCACAGCATCATATCCTGTATCCTATAATACTCGGTCTGACCCGAGCATTACAGTTAAATAACACCCGAGTCAGTCTGGAATACCAGCGTGAGAAAATCCCACCCAATTGATTATTAAAGTTTCAAAAATCCTTTGAAAACAAAAGCATCTCGTAAGACCACGCCACAAATAAACATGTCGGGTTTTTACCTTACGATAGCTAAAATAATTTTTATAGAAATCCTCTGATATTATAATAGGGTCTATATACAAATACTTATAAAATAGCCGAAATTGTTACATCTATTAAATTCCGGCTACTAGCCACAGAGTGGGTAATACAAACAAAACTCGTACAAGGCACGTAGGGAGAATGAATTTCTAACTAATGACTAGGCACTGGGGTACCACCTGTCACAGTACGGGGCCTAGATCACCGTACTTAGGAGTACGCCCGCTCCCCTGCAACAAAAGGCCGGGACTACCCCTTACTGGATAATCCCGAGTGAGATCACCCCGCGGTTGGGATCAGCAACCGCCCACTAAGCCGAAATAAAAAGGGACATCTAGACTGGAATGACGTCACCCTGCTTGGGTGCTACCCACCTAGCCTTGCTGCATAACCCCTGATTTTCAGTCATTCCCATTTGATGAGGCTTGAGGCTAAGCGTTACCTTTTTAGAATATATCCCTTAGAATGCTATCGTCCACCTGACGATGTTTTCGCAAGCATTCATCCATACAAGTCCGTCCCGGGTTCGAACGGAACCGAAGGCACTATTCCTACTACATCCATTTTGGAAATATCCTCAGGATTAGTAGTGACTAGCCCTTGCACTTCACAGCTCCATCTTCGAATCCAAAATCGTTTACACGAAACGTACAAACCGGATCGAAGTGGTTTTCGAGAAATAAATCTCGATCCCGGTCTCTTCGAAACAATCAACGTATTTGTCCAATATTGATAGTCGGTTATTTAACTATCAATTAATATTCACAAAAAACCATCCAACAATAAATAATTTTCCAGTTATTTATTACCTTCAAAATATCTTTACAAGGTAAATTTCTATTTTCAACCCTTTGAAAACAGCTTTCAAACCATTCTTTCTTTCCAGAATATACTTTCCCAAGTATTTTCTATCTCCACTGAAATTGCCAAGCACAAACTAGATTTTTAAAATAATTTAAAACACTTTACTTTAAAATATACTTTTAAAACATTTAAGTTAAACTACTTCAATAATTTGTTAAAAATACATACTATATAAATATTTGAAAATAAGGTTACTTTATAAAATATAACTAAATTTTTAATCTTAAAACAAACTACTAAGTCACTCTTTAAATAATTACTACTATAATAGATTAAAAAGGAAAGACTTACTTTATAATTTAAATATCTAGAAAAATAAATTTTCCAAACTTGCTTTTTAAATCAACTTAAAAACTTTTAACTTGTATTTAAAAACTTACTTTGAAAACGTACTTGGTTATCCAGGGAGAAGATCCAACTTCAATCACTTAAATCAATTTTCCCCTGATTGATTTCAAATTTATCCCATTTGAAATAATTCTCTTTAATTACTTAATTCATTTCCAAATTCATTAAGTATGGACTTAATTATTATTGTTATTATTTTCCATTTGATTTTTAAATCTTTTAACTGAAATATACAAATTTCAGCTTTTCCCAGTTTCTTCTTTATTATTTTCAATAAATTAAATCTTAGATATTAAATAAATGTTTTGTTCTTTTAAATGTTAATATTGAAGTTTAAATTTCATTAACTTCCTGTTTATTCAAAAATTTCCTTTCCAATTCATTCTTAAATATATTCAACTTTGTTATAATTATTTTACTTTCAAATTCACTCCTTTTATTTCCTTTCCAAAATCCCATTTATATATATATTTTTTTAATTCATTATACCCAATAATATCCAATCGAACCATAGCATTCAGTATTTCAATATAATCCATCATGGAATATCAAATAATCACAACAACAGAAGGTATTAAATAATTTAAATAAATATTGAGGGATCTAGTTGGATCCCCCTAACCTGTTTTCCCCTGCATCCGCAGATGTTAGCACAATATAATATGCCATACCACAACACATCAATCAATTCAACCATTCAAACAATTATTTAAATTTAATCATTTAAATTTAAATATAACTGAGTGAGATTAACTCACCTTTGAATTTAATGCATTCCAATCCAAACCGGCTTGTTTTCTCCATGATTTCAGACCTTGAATAAACATTATATGATTTATTGTCATTTGATCTGATCGAACAATTTATTACCACTTATTAATTTAACTAACTAAGAATTTTACTTGCACTAATTCTCCTTTAATAAATCATTTTTAATGCCTAAAATAATTGAATAAGCTAATTAAATAAGTTAACCAACTTAATACTTATTTAAAATTAAACAGTTAGATAAAAATGTGTATGTGTATTCTTATTAAATTAAAATAGAATTGTTTTATTGTAAAATATCCTTTTGTGTTTCCGTAAATATCACAATAATTTGTTTTACTGTGAATTTATATACATATACATTTTCAAAAAGTACATTATACCTTACTGCAATTTATTATTTTATTTTTCCTGTACATATATAAATAAATTGGAAAAACTACATATATATATCTCACTGTACATATTTTGTTTCTGTTCCTGTATATCTTCATATATATTCCAAATTTAAATCAAATTAGATTAGCTTAAAATTTAAAAACTGCTTAATTAAACTTTTCCTAAAATTGTAAATAGAATTATACCTCACTGACAACAGCCACATCGTCGAAACCCACTGGCCAATGACCCGGTCCAGGCTGCAAAGAAATTTTTTTGCCTCTCCCAAAACTCACGTCGTTGAACCCTACATTGCCGTTCGCTGATTTGACATCGCTATTCCATCATCAGAACTCCGACTGCCTTCCCCGAGATCCAAGCCTCCCCACGATGCCGTGAACACCACAAACGGCACGCTACATTAACAAACAAACATCGTCGACAAAATCTCCTCATTGAACTCAACTCGCCAGTCACCTTTATGCCTCGCCCAAGCCTTTCCATAAAAATGTGACATCACATTGGCGTTCGACCACCCTATCAGGTTGCAATCACCAATACAGCACTGCACGCCTCCAAAGTCCAACCACCAATGTGTCACTTCTCGCCAAACCTGGATCCAAACTCGCCTTCTCCCAATTCGCCCTAAATTAAAGGCTAGGTCTAACCCTAGTTTTCAAACCATGCTCTGCCGAAAAGTTGAGCACCCCAAACAAACATCAAACACTTCAAAACCCATATCAAAATGAAGATATCACCGATACAAATTAAAAGGACCAAGTTTTGGAATTTTTCATCGAGTGGATTCGGTGCGAATAATTTTTGAAGTTGGCCCTCTTTTTTTTCTTTTTTTTTTCAATTGATCATCTGCGTTTTTTTTTCATGTTCCATTCGTTTTTTTTTAAACTGTGGACTGATCGTCCTATTTTATTTCAAATGAAGGGAGGAGATGATTGAAGTGAGAGTGGCGTGCAAGGAAAGGAACAGTAGGTGGCTGATAGGAAGGAAAGTAGGCAGATGTGAAAGGTATAGTCACATCAGATTGATATATAAATATAAAATTTCAAACCGTCTCGATGAAATTTCCAACGCTTTATTATAACGTACACTCACACAACAATTCCAAATGCTACGAAATTTGAAACCCGATAATAATACAATATTATGAATCCAATGGAACTGGTTTCGTCGAATTCCGAGACTGTGCCTCGGAAGGCTATTTTTAAATTCAATTTAAATTATAAAATTTCAAAACTGAACAAATCACTGAAAAATTCAATTTTAACACTTCTATTCTTTTCAGTATTATCAATATAACTTTTATAAGCCTTCAAATTATTTTTAATCGGCTTAAATTCCCGATTCAATATTTTACTCAACTACAAATTGTTTAATTCAATAATTTAATTATCAAATAAATAGTGATATTTGAATTCAAGTTAAAATTAACTTTTAAATATCTAAAATCAATTAAATATTCAAATTTTAAACGCTCAAAAATTCTGGGTCGTCACATTCCTTCCCCCTTAAAACAATTTCGTCCCCGAAATTACTAATTAGGAAGAATGGTCCAATACCCGTTTATTATTTCCCTAAACCAAACAGTTTCTAACAATTTCCAACTATCTTTTTATAAAAGACCATTATCATTCTTATTAACTTACCAAACCTTTTTCCTAGTTTGTAAACAATCCTATCTTCCCAACCATCCAAGTTTTAATCTTAAAACCAATTTTGGATTATAAAAATTTTCTCAAAATTTTTCTAACTCCTTAAATTTCCGAAAAATTTCGCCAGCGTCTCCTTTGTGCGGCTAGCTCGGTACAACTACAAAATGGCTCTACGGCCTCCCAAATCCAAAAAGAAAACAAAAAGCCAAGTGGCTCAATCCAAATCCAAATCCCCAATCAAATTTCACACCAAATTTAAATACATACCTTTGTCGGCCAATTCAAATTTATCTTCTTGAATCAAAAACTAATTCTCTTTTCCCTTTTATAATACCTGCATATCCTGCTTAGCACTAATATCCAATCATAACATTCCAAAAACATTTTATCGACTTCCTTACCAAATGTCAATATTCATCCAAATATCAACTTAGAATACATTTGCAATATTCAATTCCCAATTAAGAATTGACCATTCTTTACTTAAGTTAACATAAGCATTTTATATGTTTCTTTATTTATTTCCGTCTTACCACATCAGTTTATATCTATTTCTATTCAAATTGATTCTTTCATTACCATATGAATTCAATTTATCTTTAACTCTGAATATTTAAATTTTATTTGTCATTTAAAACTAATTTATGCCATTATTTTAATTATTTTCATTTACAACTTATTTCAATTTCCAATTTGAAATCGTTTGGTCGTTAACAAAATTTCCAAAATTTCGAAAAATTTTCTAGCTCCCAAAATTTCCGAAATTTTTCGGCAGAGTCCCCTTTGTACGGAGGAGCTTTTGCAATTTGACAAAAGAGATAAATATATATACATCGACCCACACGGTCGGAAAAACCAAAAACAGTTCATATTTCCTATTTTTATTGCATAGGCGTACCTTATTTAGCATTTTAAGCAAGCGGCTTATTATTTTTAGCAAATAGCACAACCAAATCCAGCCACACGGCTTCCAGGTACCTGTACTTACTCAATTTAAACATGTAAGTGCCAAATGTATGCAATTTAAACATATATTCACTTAGTTGCAATGGTTAAAACATATAAATTCTAAAGAAATGCACATCCAACATTTTCCGTAAGAAATTTTTATAGTTTCCATGCTAATTCAACTGTTTCAATTTATTTATAACCATTTTCATTCAATTCGAATGGTTTTCAACCCATTCGTATACAACTTCATCAATTTGAATGGTTTAAAACTCAATCACTTACATTTCATTTATTTTTAAGCGAACTGAACTCATATTTAATTCAATTGCCCTCAAAATCAATTTGTTTTCCCCCTACCAATTCATAGAATTTTAATTACTTCCATTTACATCAAATGACAATTAATTCTATGCAACTTGACGAGATTTATGTGAATAAATAAGTATTTATGTTTATAACCAATTTAAATTGATTTCAACTCAATTTATACTTAATTCTATTCCATTTTCAATTTATTCACAACCCATATATTCTCATTTTCATTGCATCTCAGATTTGAATCCATTCACTTGCCTTTCATTTTATTAACCAAACTAGTTTATTCAAAACTATTAACAACTTAGGTTCATCTTCATTACCTATTAAATTTTATTCACAGTCCACTCATTTATACTTCATTTCTTATCCACATTCATTTAAATCCATTTTATTAAACTTGAAACATTCTATTTTCTTATTGTCTCAAGTTATTTCAATTCCTTAATAATTTTAAATGATTTACAATTATTTATTCTAGAATTTCATTCCATTAAATATTATCGGCAACTCACCGAATTTTATGTCAATTAAAATTTATTTTTACTTGATTTAAATCCAACCCACCATTATTAAACTTAATTTTTAGTTGAATTCAATTCAACTCTTTTCCATCTTTTAGCTTAAGTTTATTCACTCCAATTTTATGCTTAAGCTCATTTCGTTACAAGTAAATCTTTCTCTTCCATTAAATTTAATCCTATTTCAGTTAAATCTCGTTTTAAAATTCACAATTTCATTTGATTTGTTATTATCAAATTTAACCTTTCAGATTCAGTTCATCCAATTTATTGCATGGTCATTTCCAATTTATTTCCACTTACTTGGATTTTATTTTCAATCCAAACCATTACTATTTAAATCCATTTCCTTTTTTTTATTCGATACATTTCAATTATATCTAATTTGTTAACACTTCAAGTTAAATTTTAATTAATAACTCAAGTTCTGATTCCACCATTCACTTTTTAATTTACCATCCAATTTCATGAACTCACAATTCAATCCCATTTACTTTATTGACAATTCAAGTTGAATTCAATTTATAACTTGAGTTTTATTTCCAAACTTCATTATTATCTCACAATTCAGCTTTTATTTAACTGCATTGGGTTCTCATTACATATTTCATTATCTAATTATTATTTAAATAGTCTTTCCCCAACTTATAATCCGAAACTTGATTTTTAATTCCAAATATCACTTCATTTAATCTTTCTTAGTTCAATTTATTTTAATATATATATATATATTTCAAGTTTGGATTTTCCTTCTTTTATTATCCAAAACATCAAACAATATTTATTTTGGATTTTCTATCCCGCCTTTCAAATTTAATAAGTCACAACTTATTATTTTCACAATTCCATTTATTATAGGCTTGAATATATTCTTCCTTTATTTTTAACTCAAGCCTTATGCTTATTTATAACCCAAGCATATTTTACTTCATGCATTATAATTCTAATTTATTTACTTCAATTCCAATCCTTATTCAATTTATTTTCCATTTATTCAGGTAAGGATTTAATTCCATTCATTAATTCAATTGAATTTTTATTCCAATTCAATTTTATTTTAACTCGGTTTTATTTAACTCAATTCGATTCCAACTTAATTTGTATACAACTGGATATTATTTTCAGCCTATTTAATTAATTTCAACCCAGTTAAATCTTATTTCCTAATCCAAGTCACTTTCATTTTCAACTCTTCTCTTTAAATTTAAATTCCAACATTAAAAGCTTATATTCCTTCCTGATTTAAAAATCATCTCAATTTATAAGCTTACAACTTGTCTCATCAGGATTTTCAAACACCTGGTTATTGGTTTCAAAACATTTTGAAATCTTCAACATATCAAATCACATTTCTCAAAATTTAATCCAATCCTGGCTTTTATTTTCAACAAATTCCCTTTTGAAATTTTCAAAAACAACTAGCTTTCTGAACAAATCAATTTTTGGCAGCAATCCATCACTTAGAAATTCGAAAATGAATACTGATGATGCGGCCGTCATCATCAGAATTATTTTCGAATAATCCAAGTGATTTCAATGCTATATCACTTTCAAAATCCATTTAAAACAGATTTCTATTCGGAAATATCGCCAAAACAACAATGTTATTATTTATCTCCAAAACACCTCGATAAACATTTCCAAACCTCCGGGATTTTAAATTTCTAAAGCCTACTTAACTAAATTTTTAACTATAATTCATTTGTACAGTTTATGTTTATAAAAATTGCCATTTAATGTTATTCCAATTCATAAATTACCTTTATAATTCATATTTATAAATTTTATTTTAAAATGAATTTATTCCCCTAAATTTTAGTTATACTTCAATTTCTAGTTAAATTTTCACTTAACAATGATAATACTTTAGTATTATCATTTCTAACATCCAAGCAACCATATATTAGATAAAATAGTTTACAAAAACTATTCTTTATATCGAAAATATATTTTTGGGTAAAATTATTTCATTTACCCACATTTAAAACAATATCGTGTCGAACTGTTTTATTCAAGTGTTTAGAAACCCCTTCGATACAGTTGCACAGACTGTGTCGACGAAGGTTCATATGCCATTCAATAAACCAATTAACACAATATTCAAACAATTTATATTCATTAACAAATACGCGCTCATATCTATTGATACGCTCAAACTCATTATAGAGTACTACGGACTCTATTTTAAATGAGTAATTCCCACCAGAGCCAAGGTTATCACCAACCTATGCTCTGATACCAACTGTAACAGCCCGCAAATCCGTACCCCTTGAGTTCACACTATTCTACCTAAATCAACTCAAGTTGTACAGAAATACTAACCATTTGGGTTAAAGAAGAAGAGGTAGAAGAAGAGAATAGAAAACAACCATAGAATCTAACCATCACAGCGGAGTAAAATATAATAGATAATAAATAATCTTTACTCAAAATCAAATATATCTATTTACATATATTACATCATCAGAGTACATCAATCACAGCTCACATAAATAACATACAACTGGATACACAGCTACACAACACAGCGGAAAATGTATATACACACACAAGTACGAGAGTACGTATCGTCATTCTGCTCGTCTTCTGAGTTCCACAGCATCATATCCTGTATCCTATAATACTCGGTCTGACCCGAGCATTACAGTTAAATAACACCCGATTCAGTCTGGAACACCAGCGTGAGAAAATCCCACCCAATTGATTATTAAAGTTTCAAAAATCCTTTGAAAACAAAAGCATCTCGTAAGACCGCGCCACAAATAAACATGTCGGGTTTTACCTTACGATAGCTAAAACAATTTTTATAGAAATCCCCTGATATTATAATAGGGTCTATATACAAATACTTATAAAATAGCCGAAATTGTTACATCTATTAAATTCCGGCTACTAGCCACAGAGTGGGTAATACAAACAAAACTCGTACAAGGCACGTAGGGAGAATGGATTTTCAACTAATGACTAGGCACTGGGGTACCACCTGTCACAGTACGGGGCCTAGATCACCGTACCGAGGAGTACACCCGCTCCCCTGCAACACAAGGCCGGGACTACCCCTTACTGGATAATCCCGAGTGAGATCACCCCGCGGTTGGGATCAGCAACCGCCCACTAAGCCAAAATAAAAAGGGACATCTAGACTGGAATGACCTCAACCTGCTTGGGTGCTTTCCACCTAGCCTTGCTGCATAACCCCTGATTTTCAGTCATTCCCATTTGATGAGGCTTGAGGCTAAGCGTTACCTTTTTAGAATATATCCCTTAGAATGCCCATCGTCCACCTGACGATGTTTTCGCAATCATTCATCCATACAAGTCCGTCCCGGGTTCGAACGGAACCGAAGGCACTATTCCTACTACATCCATTTTGGAAATATCCTCAGGATTAGTAGCGACTAATCCTTGCACTTCACAGCTCCATCCTCGAATCCAAAATAGTTTACACGAAACGTACAAACCGGATCGAAGTGGTTTTCGAGAAATAAATCTCGATCCCGGTCTCTTCGAAACGATCAACGTATTTGTCCAATATTGATAGTCGGCTATTTAACTATCAATTAATATTCACAAACAACCATCCAACAATAAATAATTTTCCAATTATTTATTACCTTCAAAATATCTTTACAAGGTAAATTTCTATTTTCAACCCTTCGAAAACAGTTTTCAAACCATTCTTTCTTTCCAGAATATACTTTCCCAAGTATTTTCTATCTCCACTGAAATTGCCAAGCACAAACTAGATTTTTAAAATAATTTAAAACACTTTACCTTAAAATATACTTTTAAAACATTTAAGTTAAACTACTTCAATAATTTTTTAAAAATACATACTATATAAATATTTGAAAATAAGGTTACTTTATAAAATATAACTAAATTTTTAATCTTAAAACAAACTACTAAGTCACTCTTCAAATAATTACTACTATAATAGATTAAAAAGGAAAGACTTACTTTATAATTTAAATATTTAGAAAAATAAAATTTCCAAACTTGCTTTTTAAATCAACTTAAAAACTTTTATTTAAAAACTTACTTTGAAAACGTACTTGGTTATCCAGGGAGAAGATCCAACTTCAATCACTTAAATCAATTTTCCTCAGATTGATTTCAAATTTATCCCATTTGAAATAATTCTCTTTAATTACTTAATTCATTTCAAAATTCATTAAGTATGGACTTAATTATTATTGTTATTATTTTCCATTTGATTTTTAAATCTTTTAAATGAAATATACAAATTTCAGCTTTTCCCAGTTTCTTCTTTATTCTTCTCAATAAATTAAATCTTAAATATTAAATAAATGTTTTGTTCTTTTAAATGTTAATATTGAAGTTTAAATTTCATTAACTTCCTGTTTATTCAAAAATTTCCTTTCCAATTCATTCTTAAATATGTTCAACTTTTCTATAATTATTTTACTTTCAAATTCACTCCTTTTATTTCCTTTCCAAAATCCCATTTATATTTTTTTTAATTCATTATACCCAATAATATCCAATCGAACCATAGCATTGAGTATTTCAATATAATCCATCATGGAATATCAAATAATCACAACAACAGAAGGTATTAAATAATTTAAATAAGTATTGAGGGATCCAGTTGGATCCCCCTAACCTGTTTTCCCCTGCATCCGCAGATGTTAGCACAATATAATATGCCATACCACAACACATCAATCAATTCAACCATTCAAACAATTATTTAAATTTAATCATTTAAATTTAAATATAACTGAGTGAGATTAACTCACCTTTGAATTTAATTGCATTCCAATCCAAACCGGCTTGTTTTCTCCATGATTTCAGACCTTGAATAAACATTATATGATTTATTGTCATTTGATCTGATCGAACAATTTATTACCACTTATTAATTTAACTAACTAAGAATTTTACTTGCACTAATTCTCCTTTAATAAATTATTTTTAATGCCTAAAATAATTGAATAAGCTAATTAAATAAGTTAACCAACTTAATACTTATTCAAAATTAAACAGTAAGATAAAAATGTGTATGTGTATTCTTATTAAATTAAAATTGAATTGTTTTATTGTAAAATATCCTTTTATGTTTCCGTAAATATCACAATAATCTGTTTTACTGTGAATTTATATACATATACATTTTCAAAAAGTACACTATGCCTTACTGCAATTTATTATTTTATTTTTCCTGTACATATATAAATAAATTGGAAAAACTACATATATATCTCACTGTACATATTTTGTTTCTGTTTATGTATATCTTCATATATATTCCAAATTTAAATCAAATTAAGATTAGCTTAAAATTTAAAAACTGCTTAATTAAACTTTACCTTACTGAATTTTTTCTTCCCTAATCTATATGTATATATACACACATATATGTATCCTAAAATTGTAAATAGAATTATACCTCACTGACAACAGCCACATCGTCGAAATCCACTGGCCAACGACCCGGTCCAGGCTGCAAAGACAAAATTTTGCCTCGCCCAAAACTCACGTTGTTGAGCCTTACGTTGTCATTCGCTGATTTGACATCGCTATTCCATCATCAGAACTCCGGCCGCCTTCCCCGAGATCCAAGCCTCCCCACGCCGTGAACACCACAAACGACATGCTGCAATAACAAACAAACATCGTCGACAAAATCTCCTCATTGAACTCAACTCGCCAGTCACCTTTATGCCTCGCCAAAGCCTCTCCATCAAAATGTGACATCACATTGGCGTTCGACCACCCTGTCAGGTTGCAATCACCAATACAGCACCGCACGCCTCCAAAGTCCAACCACCAATGCGCCACTTCTCGCCCAACCCGGATCCAAACTTGCCTTCTCCCAATTCGCCCTAAATTAAAGGCTAGGTCTAACCCTAGTTTTCAAACCATGCTCTGCCGAAAAGTTGAGCACCCCAAACAAACATCGAACACTTCAAAACCCATATCAAAATGAAGATATCACTGATACAAATTAAAAGGACCAAGTTTTGGAATTTTTCATCGAGTGGATTCGGTGTGAATAATTTTTGAAGTTGGCCCTCTTTTTTTTCTTTTTTTTTTCAATTGATCATCTGCGTTTTTTTTTCATGTTCCATTCGTTTTTTTTAAACTGTGGACTGATCGTCCTATTTTATTTCAAATGAAGGGAGGAGATGATTGAAGTGAGAGTGGCGTGCAAGGAAAGGAATCAGATTGATATATAAATATAAAATTTCAAACCGTCTCGATGAAATTTCCAACGCTTTATTATAACGTACACTCACACAACAACTCCAAATGCTACGAAATTTGAAACTCGATAATAATACAATATTACGGATCCAATGGAACTGGTTTCGTTGAATTCCGAGACTGTGCCTCGGAAGGCTATTTTTGAATTCAATTTATACTATAAAATTTCAAAACTGAACAAATCACTGAAAAATTCAATTTTAACACTTCTATTCTTTTCGGTATTATCAATATAACTTTTATAAGCCTTCAAATTATTTTTAATCGGCTTAAATTCCCGATTCAATATTTTACTCAACTACAAATTGTTTAATTCAATAATTTAATTATCAAATAAATAGTGATATTTGAATTCAAGTTAAAATTAACTTTTATATATTTAAAATCAATTAAGTATTCAAATTTTAAACGCTCAAAAATTCTGGGTCGTCACATAATGGATTCTCCTTCTGCTTAGAAGCGATCCTTTCTATCATCTCTAGTCGAACTTCTAAACATGACAACATAACCGCTTTCTCACTTGTCCTAGCTTCAGATCTCCACTGTATTCTGCATGTCGTCAACGCTTCCAATTCTTTCCACTCGGCTATCATTGCCAACACTGCATTTTGATGTTTCCTACTAAGTGCATCAGCAATCCTATTGCCTTTTCCTGATGTGTACTCAATATCAAAATCATAAGTGGCTAAAAACTCTCACCACCTCTGTTGTCTCATATTCAACTCCTTCTGAGAGAATAAATACTTTAGTGACTTATGATATGTATACAGCTTGAATCTTTCTGCCAAAAGGTAATGTCTCCACACCTTCAATGCAAAAATTACTGCAGCTAATTCCAATTCATGAGTCAGGTACCTAGCCTCATGTGGTCTAAGCGTTGAGATGAATAGGCAATCACTTTACCTCTTTGCATTAATACAGCTCCTAATCCTGTTCCACATGCGTCCGTTTACACCACTAAGTTCTGATTCCCCTCTAGAACAATCAACACAAATGCCTTCGTCAACAGGTGTTTCAGCTTCTAGAATGCCTCCTTACAGTTATCGGTCAAGATAAACTTCACATCCTTTAACGTTAGCTTGGCCTTCGGTTCCACTATCCGTGAGAAATCCTTAATAAATCTCCGATAATACCCAACTAATCCAAAAAAAACTCTTTATCTTGGTCACCATCTCGGGTCTCTTTTAATTATTCACCACTTCAATCTTAGTTGGATCTACAGAAAACCCTTTCTCTGAGACTACATGACTAAGGAACTCCACTTCCTTATTCCAATAATGACAATTCAAAAATTTTGCTTTAAGCTGATGCTGCCTCAGCATCTCAAGCACCACTCTAAGATGAACTTCATGCTCTCTTTCATCCTTAGAGTATATCAAAATATCATCTATGAAAACCAACATGAACCTATCCAAGTGCTCTCGAAAAATACGATTCATCAAATCTACAAAGAATGCTGGCACATTAGTTAGTTCGAATGTCATTACTAACCATTCGTACGATCCATATCTGGTTCTAAATACCGTCAAAGGAATACTATCATCTGCCATTCTAAGCTGATGGAAACCTGTTGCTAAATCCAACTGGGAAAATACTTTGGTTCCACTCAAATGGTGGAACAAATCGTCAATTCTATGTAACGGATATCGATTCCTTATCGTCTTCTAATTCAACTTATGATAATCGATACACAACCTTAGCGATCCGTACGGCTTCTTTGCGAACACTGTGGTTGCTCCCTAAGGCGAACTGCTTAGTCTGATAAAATTCTTACTTTCCAAATCCACCAACTGCACCTTTAACTCCCTTATCACAGTAGGTGTCATTCTGCTTGGCGGTCTACTCAACGATTCTACTCCTGGAACCAAATATATCTGAAACTCAATGGCTTGTTTCGACGGTAATCCTACAACAGGTTCAAAGATATCCGTGAATTCTCTAGCAACGAAAACTCAACTCAACTTGTTTTCTGCCTCTACAACACCCAATAAAGCATTGACCTCAAAACTAGGTTTCTCTACATGATTTATAAGTGATAATCAGGAATGATCTACATAATGGAACTCTCAAACCCAAATTCGGGATTTGTGGTGGATAATCTGAAATCCATAATAATTATCTTCATAATAAAAAACTCAAGCTCGGATTAGGGCAGAAGTCCATACTAATCATCTTTATAATAGAAATCTCAAGCCCAGATTAGGGCATTAATAAGCAGAGTCTAATTATAGTTTCGAAACCTAGATTCGGGTATGATGAAGACCATGATTTGAAAGACCCAAAATCTAGATTTGGGTATTAATAAGTGAAGTCTCGAATCTCAATAATGAATGACCCGAAACCTATATTCGAGTATTAATAAGTGAAGTTTGAAAATTCTTCTTTAACGATTAATTAAAGGCTTCAAATTCTTATTTAAGGCTTGTTTGTAGTTGCTAATTGATCAGCCGCTTCTTGTTTAACGACAAGTTTTCTATCGGATTAGACAATTGTCAATAAATTTCAAATTAAAATTTAACCGCAAGCACATGGTGTACAAAAGTTAGCACGTGGCAGGTTCGGGTCGACCCACAGGAATTGTTCGTTTTTAAAATTTTTCTAATCAATCAAATTAAACCAAAAGTGGAGATTTTTTTGCAAACTAGAAAGCTAACCAAATGTTGAGATTAAAAACTATGCGATTTAAATTCAATTTAGAGGCAAATCCACTTTCTTATATTTTTCAAATAAATCAACATAAAATGAAATGATGATCTCTTTTTAATCTAAGTAGGATTGGTGATGTATTTATCATAAGCATGGCCTATTTGAGTTATTAATTAAAACAAATCAAACCATCAAACTATAATACAACTCTAGTCCTACTTTCTCAAATCTCATGAAACATGGGTAGAAAATGAAACCAAAATCTAGTTTAAGCATGATCTATTTACTATTAATTAGTAACATGGATCATCAAATTTTGATTAAAACTTCACTTCATTGCCATGATAATATTTAGATGAAGAGGAAATTTTTGATTAATGAGATAAGCGTAGTGTAACATCCCGCCTTTTTGTACGCTTTAAATCGACGATAAACCACACACGTCAGGATTAAACCATACAGAATGGCGGATTGTTTTGGGGTAACTAAGAAAAAGCAGAGAAAGAAAAAAACAAAATAGAATCTTGCAGTGGAACGATAAAATATAATAATCAAATAAACAGTTCATGAAGCTGTTTTACAAAACCTTCGATTATACTTATACAATACATATCAGAGTTACACATACCAGAAAACAATCAAATAATGCAGCGGAACAATGTGATGCAGTGAAATAATAATAAATAGTAATAACACAATCTTCGTCTTCGTCCTCCAGAAGTAAAGTCTTTAAATCCTGAAATGCTCAGACTGACCCGAGCGAATTGAAAAGAAAAAACACTCGAGTCAGAAATAAAAGATCTTATGTAAGTTAAATCAACGGTAAGATATGAGTGGAACGGCGTCAGAGACGTTTACGAGATTTTGACATCTCCTATTCAGTGTCAAACGTGAGTGCAGTAACTTAAGAGATGTTCGGGATTCACATCTACTAAGGATCCATTGAACTATTTACCATGTAGTAATATTTCGCTATTATAATATTGTCTATTAGTAAAATATACTTACTTTTAAATAGTGTTAAGGGGTTACCCATATAGCCCTTAACACATAATATATTCCCATAGTCTATACAATACCGTAATCTCCCCCGTACTGGGCGTCGTCAGAGGGCACTCCATAGGTATGGTGCAAAACAAAATCGTATAAGACGCGCTAGGGTAGGTGACACGGCATAACAAGGCAATGCCAGGGTAGATATACGGATTATGCATTCGGACCGGTGGTAGCGCGTAGCAGCTACTACCGTCCACCTCGAACCACACTCCCAAAGTCAAAGGTGCGTACCAAACAATCACAAGGTAATAGAATGGCATACAAAGAAGTGCATTCGATAAGAGGTGCTACCTCCTTAGCCCGAAAATCGCTCCTGTTTTAGCCACCTTATGCCAACTCACGGGAGTCAGATCCATGTATATACCTCAGTAGAACGTCGCCACCATCATACTTCATTCTGAAATCTCCACCGCGTACACGGTTGTTAAAGTGGTTTTCGAAGTTGGCAGAGAGTATGACAACTTCCGATCCCGGTCTCTTTAACAACCAAACATTATTATAACACCGCGGTCATTTCAAATAATTTATACTTTAAAACCAGAATATAATATCCCTTTCAAAATCATATAAATACGATATCATTTCCGCTTTAAAAACCAAATCGATATGATATCATTTTTTTAAAACCCAACTCAATAAAATATCATTTTTATTTCAAATATATCCATTTTCCAAAATCATAGCACTTTCACATCATAATACCTTGAAACTCATAACTTTGAAAAATAACTTCCAGTACTTAAATGGTTTAAAAATTAAGTTACTTTATATAATAAAATAGCTTCTTTAATTTCACAAATCAATTCCAAATACAGATTTGAACCCCCAAATAAACCATTTCAATTTACATATATTTCAAAGCTTTAAATATTCCACCATTTCAAAACTAATTCTTTGATAATTCCATATATATCAAATTCAATTACTATTATTTAGATTTGAAATGTTTACTTAATAAAACTAATATAATTTAAGTAAAACCGTTAAACTTCAAATAACTGGATATTCTTCCAATTTATTTAACTTGATATATTCATTTAAATCAACTTGATATTCATTTAAATCACTCTAAACCAAAATCAAGTTATAAAATCATACCCTTTAAAATCTCAATTTTATTTAAATTTCAAATCAAATTTATTCGAGTATAATTCTTAAATAATTTGTTTCAAATCAATTTCATATTTATCTTCCAACCTTAATTTTATTTAAGTCACTATAAACTCTATATACAATATAATTTAAACAGATATTTAACCATATTATATAAAACAATCAAAATTTATTATTTAACTTATTCTACATTTCAAAACAAGTTTATACATAGCTAAAAATCAATAATAAAATAGCATTTACATAACATCTAAAATCAATATTTATATAACCCATATATTTCTTTACAAAACCATAGAAATCATTTCAAATATTTTATATATAGACCGCGGTGTATGTATATAATTTTCTTTCCTATGGTCAAGTGATACGGATATTTACCATTTCAATCCATAATTGAAAATAAAAATACAGTTATATATCATTTCAAACCACAATCCCGAATAAAATAAAAATGCATAACAACTTGTAGTTTATAACAATACAAATTCAGCATCCATTCGTCCAATATCAACCATCAATCATTTATCACAATCATCATCCAATTCGAACAATAACATCAATATAGAACAGATAATAAATAACAGGTATTTACTGGAAGTCTATATTTAATAATAAATTAAATAACAATTTAACTGGCAGTTTATATGCAATAATAAATTAAGTAACCATTCAATTTAACTTGAACGATGGTAAAATATGCCAAACAGTCATAAATAAATTTCTAATCACATCAGAAATTAATTTAACCCACATAAGAAATTTTAGAAGTTGTGAGTGGGTTAAAACACTGACGTCTTGAATTTAAATTGAATTTAAATCCAATTTAAATTGAATTTAAATCCAATTTAAATCCAAAATTTGAATAGTCTCAGAATCCGTCCAAACCAGCGTCAAAATCTCTAGAATTCCAATATGAACCTAGCGGAGAAAACCGCACATAAATCGGAGTCTGTTTGCAAGAGTTATGTTAGTTAGAGCGACTCAAAATTAAATTTATATATAAAAAATGAAAATAAAACTCACCCCCACACACAGAGACATGTCGCCTGATTACAACGCGCCTTCATCTTCCAGACTTTCGAACGGAACCCTAGCAGTTTCGCTCATGCACGGCATTGAACGCCGCCCATCAATGTTGAACCCCCCATCCTAATGACGTCGTGCCATCCCCCGAACCACCGCCGCCCACGTGCGACCTCTTGACCCCCATAGATTACCGCGATGACCAAAAAAAATACGCAGCCGCCACCACCTCTAGAAAACCCTAGGTGAATTAAAGCCGCTGATCCAACCATCAAAACGCCAAACAATCACCTCAGATCGACTCCGCACGGTCCCCTATACACAACAACATCGTTGATTTGATGATCCATCGCAGTTGATCATAATGCAATGGACGGTCGAGAATAAACAAGCCAATTCTGACTATACAGAAACCCGGATCGAAAAAAAAATCACAGAATTAAGATGCGCTCTTCGAGAGCTTTCCGATGATATAAAATATGATATAGTTTGAAGAGTTTGAAATTTTGATTTGGTTTTGAATTGCAATTGGATCTGGAAGTGGGAATTTGTTTGTCTGCCATTGAGGAGGAGAGAATAGGCTAGGGTTTATAACAGGGTATTTATAGACAAGATGAAAATAGAATAGACGGACACGATTTATGTACACGCTAAGCAATAAAATGGCCCAAAAAGCCCGTTTCGACTCCGGAATGAAATTGGGTCAACTCATATATCAAAATAGATGTTTTAAAATATTTTAAACGCAATGGAACTGGTTTCATGTCCGAATTCCACCGTATGAAGAAGTTATGCTAAAATCAAGTTATTTCAAATTGATTTCAATTTAATTTATTTCAAGGCGCTTCAAGCCCGTACGATCAAACGACAAGTCCGTTCGTTATGAAACTTGAAATCCTATAATATTTCACCGTTATAGATCCGATGAAACTAGTTTCGTCAAAATCCGAGTCAGTGACCAAAATGGCTATTTTCCAGTTAATTAAATAAATTAATATTAAATTAATTAAATCACTATTTCAATCCAAATTCTATAATTTATAAATTTGATCACTTTGATTTCTTAAACAATTATAATAACTTAAAACAAATTATATGTTAAATCAACATTAATTATTCCGTTAATTACCAAATTTAGTTTCAATTTCAAAAATTGTAGAAATTATAAATTTAATTTTTCCATAATTCCATTTAATTGACCTTTCACTCCATTGTTCAATCCATTATTATCAAAAGGATGAAGTTAATATTGGTTCATGATTATTTACATTAATATTCTTAGATTTCATCTAAATTTTCATTTGTAATATTTAATTTCATTTAATTGCAATTAATCCTATTATCATAAATTAAATTCCAATATATTGACAAAACTTTATTTTCATTCCTTTTATTCAACCAATTGTCATGTTATAAATAAAATTGACATTATTTCCAATTATTTCCTTAATTTATACTAACATAACTTTTAATTTAGATTTATTGCAATTGTTTGCCAGTTTTAATTTAATATACTAAATAAATGGTTAACTTATAATAATTGTTACCATTAACTTTCAATTTCACTCATAAGCTATTATTAACAAACAAATGTTGCAATTGATTTAGATCTAATTCAATAAATTAAATGAATGGGTAAATAGTTAATAATTATCACTATTGCCAAATTTACTCACATTCATACTTAATTATCAATTAACAATTATTATAATTACTTATCTAGCATTGATTCTATCAAATTGCAATTTATTACGTATTATTTCATCAATTAATATAACTTTTTAATTTATTTCCCAATTCAATAATTTCAATCAATTATAACCTTACAATTGTTTCAATTAATAGGCATTCACTAAATTGGTTATTCATCAACTTGCATAAACCTTATTACATTAATTTACATTCAGTTACTATTAATCAATATATTATTCCATTGGTTGATTCAATACTTACTCTTATTTACTTATTTTCTACTTTATAACCAAGTGCAACACTTTACACTATTTCATTTTTATTGTGATTTCACTTCAATTGTCAATAAATAGTTTTTAATAACCATTGCAACAATTCATTCTTAACATTTACTTCAATATAAATGATAATTTTTTTATTTCTTTCTAAATTTAATTACAAAAATCTTATTAATTTAACCAATTTAATTAGTGAAATTTACGGGTCGTTACACTCTCCCCCACTCAAAACATTTCGTCCCCGAAAAGGAAGAAGAAGGGAAAAGAAGAATTAAGTAAACAATACATCTTATTCAAAATATTAACTTTATAAACAAATAATTTTACAAAATTAATTAATTTAAATAAAATATACCAAATTATAACCATCAAATCTTTTATATTTAAATAAATAAAGTTTGGAAAACATTTTCAAAAAATTTCTAAGTCCAAAATTTATGGAAAATTTCGGCAGAGTCTCATTTGTACGTAGAGGCTCGAAAGAAAATATAATATCAAATATAACAATATATAATATATAATTTCCAAAATTATATATATCCCAACCCGGGAAAACAATATAATAACGCTATAAACCGTAATCCGAAACCGTACTTATTTGTCGGGCAATTTACGCTTAATTTATGAAATCAAAAGCAGCAGCAATTGCTTCCATAACCTGTATTTCACTTATATAATCCAAAATGGTTGACAATTATATAAAATGAAATATTTAAAGTTGTTTCAAACACTGACAAAAAATCAATTTAGCAACAATCATTCGCAACTAACAGCATACACATCATATACAAATCAACCATTCAAGCAAAACAAAACAATTGGTTGGTTCGGTTTAAGGCACTTTAAATCACATATAATGACAAATAACTATGAAGTATTCCATTTACTCAACAGTCTTAGGTAAAACTCAATATATTATTCACACATCTAAGCAATTAAAAGTATCTTTTACCCAAACAACTCATAAACCAAACCAAACAAACAACAATTTCAAACAATAGATCAAGTTCATTCTTATTAATTCCATTTCATAGCATTTATTGTTTAAACTCCTTTTCATTCATATAACGATTCATCCTTTAATTTACATTTATTTCTTACAAACTTTTATTTCCGTTCACTCATTCAGTGTTTATTTCATTTACTTTCATTTATTACTTGCAATTATTTATTTTCATTTATTCAGGTCATGCCAGTTTCTTTTTATTGCATTATATTTATTCATTCATTCATTATTGCACAACTTCATTTATTTACATTCTTTTGTTTATAGTATTTATGTTCAATTCAATTTCTTAGCATATCAATTCGTCTACTTAAGTTTTTAATTACGTCCTTATAATACTTACTTTCTATCACAATTTATTATAGTAATATTTCAATTATAACATAAGTTTATAGCAACTACAAAATCAAATTCTTATTTATAAAAGCAATTTCATTAAATACTTTCATTACCTCAAGTTCATTACTTGTATAATATCCATTACATTTTCTTATTAAACATTAGAACTTTTAATATTTGGTAAGTTATATATATGCTTTTAAGGGTGTAATTGAAAGTTACACAAGTTTATTTTATTTCTTTTAAATTAACTTGATGTTCCATAATAATATCCTTTGTTTTATATGTTACAAATTTCAATTTTCTTTTAATTCCATTTACAACTTAGCATTAAATCTCTTATTTTAATTAGAGGTTCCAATTATTAATTAGTTACGACCCATTTCACTACAATAATTGAAACTATTAATTAACGGAAACTTAAGAACTAAATACCGGGTTAAATTTCAAATTATTTTAAAATAATATATAAATGTATATACTTACAACTTATATATCCAATTATATTTAAAATATTTTAAAATTTATTTTTGCTTATCAAAATAAATCTACAGTAAAAATACTACAGTGGTCTTCCTACTTTGAAACTCGAAAATGAATGTCGATGATGCGTGCACTCATCATCGAAATTATTTTCCAACGACAGAGAGCGGAGTACAGAACTTATTTCTTTTCAAAGTTTCTTTAAAATAATTCTTTCAATTTATATTGCAATATTTATAATAGAAAATACTTCTAATAATATTTTTACTATATTCAAAAATCATTCGAAAGAAATATTCAAAACCCCCGGACTTAGATTCTAAATTTCCAATTTTATTCATTTTCTTTGTAAATTTTATTTCCCAATCAATATTTATAAAATTCACTACCTAACAACCAATATATTGCAACCAAATATAATCTTTATAAAATTCTTATTTTTATATATGGAAAATATAGTAGGCAAATTTATTTCATTCACCTATATTCAAAACATATTGTGTCGGTCTGTCCTATTAAGTGTTTAGAAATCCCTATTGATGTCATAGCGTCCCATGCACCAACCAGAATTTATAAATACAAAACGGAACAAATTAACACAATATTAAAACCTTTTTATAACACTAACAAATACGCTCCCTCATATATATACACTCAGCGACTCATCATAGGGTGTCGAAGAGTCAGACCCCACAAAGCTAAGGTTTATCGCTAAACCAAAGCTCTGATACCAGATATAACATCTCGCCTTTTTGTACGCTTTAAATCGACGATAAACCACACGCGTCAGACTTAAACCATACAGAAGGACGGATTGTTATGGGGTAAATAAGAAAAAGCAGAGAAAGAAAAAATAAAATAGAATCTTGTAGTGGAACGAAAAAATATAATAATCAAATAAACAGTTCATGAAGCTGTTTTACAAAACCTTCGATTATACTTATGCAATACATATTAGAGTTACATATACCAGAAAACAATCAAATAATGCAGCGGAACAATGTGATGCAGTGAAATAATAATAAATAGTAATAATACAACCTTCGTCTTCGTCCTCCAGAAGTAAAGTCTTCAAATCCTGAAATGCTCAGACTGACCCGAGTGAATTGAAAAGACAAAACACTCGAGTTAGAACTAAAAGATCTTATGTAAGTTAAATCAACGGTAAAATATGAGGGGAAGGGCGTCAGAGATGTTTACGGGATTTGACATATCATATCTAGTGTCAAACGTGAGTGCAGTAACTTAAGAGATGCTCGGGATTCACATCTCCTAAGGATCCGTTGAACTATTTATATATAGTAATATTTCGCTATTATAATAGTGTCTATTAGTAAAATAAACTTACATTTAAATAGCGTTAAGGGGTTACCCATATAGCCCTTAACACATAATATATTACCATAGTCCATACAGTACCGTAATCTCCCCCGTACTGGGCGTTGTCAGAGGGCACTCCATAGGTATGGTACAAAACAAAATCGTATAAGACGCACTAGGGTAGGTGACACGGCAAAACTAGGCAATGCCAGGGTAGATATACCAATTACGCATCCGAATGGTGGAAGCGCACAGCAGCTACTACCGCCCACCTGGAACCGCTCTTCCAAAATCAAAGGTGTGCACCAAAAAATCACAAGGTAATAGAATGGCATACGAAGAAGTGCGTCCCATAAGAGGTGCTACCTCCTTAGCCCGAGAATCGCTCCTGTTTTAGCCACCTTATGCCAACTCACGGGAGTCGGATCCACGTATATATCTCAACAGAACGTCGCCGCCATCCTATTTCATTCTAGAATCTCCACCACGTACATGGTTGTTAAAGTGGTTTTCGAAGTTGGCAGAGAGTACGACAACTTCCGATCCTGGTCTCTTTAACAACCAAACGTTATTATAACACTGCGGTCATTTCAAATAATTTATACTTTAAAACCAGAATATAATATCCCTTTCAAAATCATATAAATACGATATCATTTTCGCTTTAAAAACCAAATCAATATGAAATCATTTTTTTAAAACCCAAATAAATATAATATCGTTTTTATTTCAAATATATCCTTTTTCTAAAATCATAGCACTTTCAAATCATAATACCTTGAAACCCATAACTTTGAAACATAACTTCCAATACTTAAATGGTTTAAATATTAAATTACTTTATATAATAAAATAACTTCTTTAGTTTCACAAATCAATTCCAAATACAGATTTGAACCCCCAAATAAACCAATTTCCATATATTTCAAAGCTTTAAATATTCCACCATTTCAAAACTAATTCTTTGATAATTCCATATATATCAAATTCAATTACTATTATTTAGATTTGAAATGTTTACTTAATAAATCCAATATAATTTAAGTAAAACCTTTAAACTTCAAATAACTGGATATTCTTCCAATTTATTTAACTTGATATATTCATTTAAATAAACTTGATATTCATTTAAATCACTCTAAACCAAAATCAAGTTATAAAATCATACCCTTTAAAGTCTCAATTTTATTTAAATTTCAAATCAAATTTATTCGAGTATAATTCTTAAATAATTTGATTCAAATCAATTTCATATTTATCTTCCAACCTTAATTTTATTTAAGTCATTATAGACTCTATATACAATATAATTTAAACATATACTTAACCATATTATGTAAAACAATCAAAATTTATTACTTAACTTATTTTATATTTCAAAACAAGTTTATACATAGCTAAAAATCAATAATAAAATAACATTTATATAACAGCTAAAATCAATATTTATATAACCCATATATTTCTTTATAAAACCATGGAAATCATTTCAAATATTTTATATATAGACCGCGGTGTCTGTGTATAATTTTCTATCCTATGGTTAAGTGATATGGATATTTTTCATTTCAATCCGTAATTTAAAATAAAAATACGGTTATATATAATTTCAAACCGCAATCCCGGATAAAACAAAAATGCATAACAACTTGCAGTTTATAACAATAAAAATACAATATCCATTCATCCAATATCAACCATCAATCATTTATCACAATCATCATCCAATTCGAACAATAACATCAATATAGAACAGATAATAAATAATAGGTATTTATTGGCAGTCAATATTTAATAATAAATTAAATAACAATTTAACTGGCAATTTATATGCAATGATAAATTAAATAACCATTTAATTCAATAAATTCAATTTAACTGGAATGATGATAAAAGATGCCAAACAGTCATAAATAAATTTCTAATCACATCAGAAATTAATTTAATCCACATAAGAAATTTTAGAAATTGTGAGTGGGTTAAAACACTCACCTCTTGAATTTAAATTGAATTTAAATCCAATTTAAATCCAAAATTTGAACAGTCTCAGAATCCATCCAAACTAGCGTTATAATCTTTGGAATTCCAAAACGAACCTAGCGGAGAAAACCGCGCATAAATCGGAGTCCGTTTGTAAGAGTTATGTTAGTTAGAGCGACTCGAAATTAAACTTATATAATAAAAAATGAAACTAAAACTCACCCCCCACACATAGAGACACGTCACTGATTACAACGCGCCTTCATCTTCCAGACTTTCGAATGGAACCCTAGCAGTTTTGCTCGTGCATGGCATTGAACGCCGCCCATCAACGTTGAATCCACCATCCAAACGACGCCGCGCCATCCCCCGAAGCACCGCCGCCCACGCGCGACCTCCTGACCCCCGTAGATCACCGCGACGACCAAAAAAAACATGCAGCTGCCGCCACCTCTAGAAAACCCTAGGTGAATTAAAGCCGTCGATCCAACCATCGAAACGCCAAACAATCACCTCAGATCGATTCCCCACGGTCCCCTCTACACAACATCATCATTGATTTGATGATCCATCGCATTTGATCACGATGCAATGGACGGCCGAGAATAAACAAGCCACTTCTGACTAGACAGAAAGCCAGATTGAAAAATGAATCACAGAATTGAGATGCGCTCTTCGAGAGCTTTTCGATGATATAAAATATGATATAGTTTGAAGAGTTTGAAATTTTGATTTGGTTTTGAATTGCAATTGGATCTGGAAGTGGGAATTTATTTGTCTGCCATTGAGGAGGAGAGAATAGGCTAGGGTTTATAACATGGTATTTATAGACAAGATGAAAATGGAATAGATGGACACGATTTATTTACACGCCAAATGATAAAATGGCCCGAAAAGCCCGTTTCGACTCCGGAACGAAATTGGGTCAACCCATATACCAAAATAGATGTTTTAATATATTTTAAACGCAATGGAATAGGTTTCACTTCCAAATTCCATCGTATGAAGAAGTTATGCTAAAGTCAAGTTATTTCAAATTGATTTCAATTTAATTTATTTCAAGACGCTTCAAGCCCATACGATCAAACGACAAGTTCGTTCGTTGTGAAACTTGAAATCCTACAATAATTCACCATTACGGATCCGATGAAATTGGTTTCGTCGAAATCCGAGTCAGTAGCCAAAATGGCTATTTTCCAGTTAATTAAATAAATTAATATTAAATTAATTAAATCACTATTTCAATCCAAATTCCATAATTTATAAATTTTATCACTTTTGATTTCTTAAACAATTATAATAAATTAAAACAAATTCTATGTTAATTCAACGTTAATCATTCCGTTAATTACCATATTTAATTTCAATTTCAAAATTTGTAGAAATTACAAATTTAATTTTTCCATAATTCCATTTAATTGACCTTTCACTCCATTGTTCAATCCATTATTATCAAAAGGATGAAGTTAATATTGGTTCATGATTGTTTACATTAATATTCTCAGATTTCATCTAAATTTCCATTTGTAATATTTAAATATTTAATTTCATTTAATTACAATTAATCCTATTATCATAAATTAAATTCCAATATATTGATAAAACTTTATTTCCATTCCTTTTATTCAACCAATTGTCATATTATAAATAAAATTGACATTATTTCCAATTATTTCCTTAATTTATACTAACATAACTTTTAATTTAGATTTATTGCAATTGATTTCTAGTTTTAATTTAATATAATAAATAAATGGTTAACTTATAATAATTGTTACCATTAACGTTCAATTTCACTCATAAGCTATTATTAACAAACAAATGTTGCAATTGATTTAGATCTAATTCAATAAATTAAATGAATGGGTAAACAATTAATAATTATCACTATTTCCAAATTTACTCACATTCATACTTAATTATCAACTAACAATTATTATAATTACTTATATAGCATTGATTCTATCAAATTGCAATTTATTACGTATTATTTCATCAATTAATATAACTTTTGAATTTATTTTCCAATTCACTAATTTCAATCAATTATAACCTTACAATTGTTTCAATTAATAGGTATTGCACTAAATTGGTTATTTATCAACTTGCATAAACCTTATTACATTAATTTACATTCAGTTACTATTAATCAATATATTATTCCATTGGTTGATTCAATACTTACTCTTATTTACTTATTTTCTATTTTATAACCAAGTGCAACACTTTACACTATTTTATTTTTATTGTGATTTCACTTCAATTGTCCATAATTAGTTTTTAATAATCATTGCTATAATTCATTCTTAACATTTACTTCAATATAAATGATAAAAGTTTATTTCTTTCTAAATTTAATTGCAAAAATCTTATTAATTTAACCAATTTAATTAGCGAAATTAACGGGTCGTTACACATAGCCTATTTTTTATGAACAAAGTAGGCTATCAAATTTGACATAAAACACAAATAATCATAAACATCCATTTTCTCATGAAGCACAAAAGAGACCATACATAAAAAATTTATGTTGAATCTACATGATAAAAGTAAGCTTCATTACCCCTAAATTATAGGGATTTAGTCTCTCATTTGTGTTATCATTTCAATACATAGAGATTTCAACATCGAAAATAAAATAAAGTAGAGAATAAACAAAGAAAAAGAAGATTAACTACTAGAAGGAAATGAACTAAACTAGTGCATAAATGTAAATCTAAATTATGAACATGAAATGAAAGAGAGCATAAGAATAAAAATGAGCATAAAAGTAAATAAAAGCATATAGAAAAGAAAAAAGAAAGAGGCTAAGAAGCTTATTTCATGTAACATTGAGCCTACAATTTGCTTGCTTAATTTCCTAAGTGAAATGAAAGGTAGAAAGATCATTTACATGTACATAAGAGAGCTATTTATACATGCATAAAACCCTAATTCAATTTTTAGGGTACTTCCCAAAATGCCCTTAAGGAAATGTGGCCACCTAGTAATCATTGGCCACTAAGTAATCCATCGTTAAATATGCATGAAGCTTTAACCTCCACTTAGTTGTCCATTAGCTTTTAATTGTAGAATTAGGTAAGTGGGTAGGGTCCTCCATGATCATGAGCTTGAATTATTTCCTCTTCATTCCTTTGTATTCCCTTGTGCATGCATATATCTTCGTGAAACCCTCTTCCATATGCATCAAAATTTCCTATGAAAATCATAAAAAAATGTCCAAGTAAAAATTCTCAAATTGACACATGCACAAAAATGACCATTTTGTCCCTGAATGAAGATGAATATATGATGATTTGAAAATAATTGAATTTTGGTTTTAAACATGTTAAAATGCCCAAATATGACATTTATTTAAATAAAAATGGATAAAATATGGATGTAAATATGTGCACATTTACGTGCACATCACTTCTTGAGCTTGGACGTCCTAGGCCATCATTTGACATGCCGCTTCCCGGGCTCGGACATCTTAGTCCGTTGTCTGATACGCCGCTTCTCGGGCTTGGACATCTTAGTCTATAGTTTGATATGCCGCTTCTTGGGCTTGGACGTCTTAGTCTGTTGTTGTTTAGTGCGCTTGGTTAGCTTATTCTCAAGCTGGAACCAAGGACTTATCCAACCTCCCTCCAGGATGTGTCTTGACCTAGCCATAGCATGGTGCGATCAAGGGCTTATTCGGCGCCTTGTCCAGGCCATAGCGTGGTGAGATCAATGGCTTACTCCGTCCTCCCTCCAAAAGGCGCCTTGACCTTGCCATAACATGGCGCAGTCAAGGGTTTGTTCGATGCCTTGGCTAGGCCATAGCGTGGCGGGACCAAGGGCTTACTCCATCCTCCCTCCAGGAGGCGCCTTGACCTGACCATAGCGTGGCACAGTCAAGGGCTTGTCGATGCTTTATCCTGGCAATAGCGTAGCACAGATAAAGGCTTACACTCCTCCCTCTAAGAGGTGCTCTGCCCTGGTCAACTCTGCGTGGACAGAGGCTTTAACCATTGAAGATAGTTTCCGAATACAAGGAGAATTCTACTCCCAACCATGTAGAGTTTTCTTTTGGAGAAAGAGATTCTTTATTCACTCATTGTAAGAAAATATGGTCTTAAATGTTCTACGTTCCATGTTCTAGGAACTATATTGTCGTCTAGTCGGTATAACTTGTAAGCTCCTTAGAATCCTTCATGCGCTTCCATCAACAATATCATCCCATCTTCCATACTTACACATCCTAAGTAAGGTAGCGCATGTCCTTTCTTGTGAAGGATTCCATCCACTATTGTAAAAGTTGGAGCTTGTCGCTTGATTTTCTTAGCTTTCTTCTTGTCTGATGGCAAGACCTCTTTTGAAAGATATTCGACAATTGGAGACATTCAAGTGTTATTATAATAGTCATCTGTCCTTGGCTGGTTGATTCTCTCATTTAAGGTTTCCCTATTAAATTCCTTTTCTTTCCTTTCTCATGACATGGCTTGAGATCTAATTAGGACAACAATTCCTTTCCTAGCTCGGATATCCCCTCTTCTATACTCGGATTTGCTTGATATTCCACTGGAAAAATCCAAGTTTCTAGAGTTTTCCTTGAACTAGCCAACTTTGCTAATGAATCTACCTATGAGCTTTGTCCTCGTGGAACTCGATGTACAGAAAAGTCTTCAAATAAAGCTAGCATCTTTAATATCTTCTTTACATATATAGATAGCTTAGCGTCTTTAGTCTGATACACTAGCTTTATTTGATTTACCATTAGTTTTGAACCACTAACGAGTTGAATCCATTGGATTTTGAGCTCCAATGCCAAAGTCAATCCTGCCACCACTGATTCATTTTCGGCTACATTGTTTGTTGCGAGAAGTCCTAACTTCATAGCATAGTGTAGATTGTGTCCGTCTGGTGTTATTATGACATATCTTGCACCTGCTCCTTGTTCGTTTGAGCACCGTGGATGAATAACTACCACGTAGATTTCTGATCCTTTTCTTTTTCTGATTGTTCTTTAATGAAGTTGGTACATTCATGAATAAAATCCACCAATGCTTGCCCTTTGATAGCTTCTCGTGACTGAAACTCAATATCATACTGACTAAGCTCAATTCCCCATTTTACCAGCCTACTCAAAATTTCCGGCTTACTGAAAACTTGTTTGAGGGGAAAATTGTTCAATACCTTAATTGGATGTGCTCAAAAGTATGCTCTAAGTTTTTATGCTATGAGTATCAAGCAATAAGCTAGTTTTTCTGTTACTGGGTACCGAACCTCTGCATCCTTTAATTACATGCTTACATAATAAACAGGAAGTTGAGTTCCACTTCTTTCTCTGATTAAGACTGAACTCACCGCATGTTCTGAGACCGCCATGTATAGATACAAGATTTTAGCATTCTTAGGACTACATAGTATCAGCGGTTTTTCCAAATGATTTTCCAACTCTTGAATACTTTCCTACAATTTTCTCCCCATTTGAAGTTTTTCTTTTTCCTGATTACATCGAAAAAGGGAATACACTTATCGGTCACCTTAGAAATGAATCTACTTAGAGCGGTTATCCTTCCATTTAAACTCATTACCTCTTTTCTTGTTTTGGGCTCAACCATGTCCTTGATAGCTTGAATCTGGTTTGGGTTTTCCTCAATCCCTTGAGCACTTACAAGATAGACTAAAACCTTCCCTGAATATACTACAAAATAGCATTTTTGGGGATTCAGTTTCATCTGATATATATACGTAATATTTTGAACATTTCTTCTAGATCTTCAAGGTGACTTTTAGCCTCATAAGACTTTGCTAGCATGTCATCAACATAAACTTCCACATTTTGTCCAATTTGTTCTTTAAACGTCTATCCTTTAATATGTATCCCACACATTCTGTAATCCAAAAGGCATCGCTTTGTAGCAATAGATTCCCCAATCAGTAATAAAACTTGTATGTTCCTCATCTGCCTTGAACATGGGTATTTGATTTTATCCTAAGCATGCGTCCATGATAGATAACAATCTGCGCACACTAGTTGCATCAACCAATTGATCAATCCGTGGCAGTGGAAAACAGTCTTTTGGACAGGCCTTATTCAAGTCAGTATAGTCGACGTAAGTCCTCTACTTACCATTTGGCTTCATTACTAGTACTGGGTTTGCTAGCCATTTTGGGTAGTAAATTTCTCGAATAAATCCATTTTTAAGGAGCCTATTAACTTCTTCTATTAAGGCATTAGACCGCACTTTATCAAGTTGTCTCTTTTTCTATCTATTAGGGGTTGCTTCTGGATCGATGTTCAATGCATGACACATGACCAATGGATCAATCCCCACCATATCCGAATGAGACCAAGCAAATATATCTTTATTGGCTTTTAGAACTCGATTAAGTCCTTCTTCAAGTTGCTATCCAATTCCTTTCCCACTTTGACAAATTTAGTGGAATCATCTAGGTCTATGCATGCCTCTTCAATGTCTACCAAGGGCTTTATTCTTTCTACTTCCCCACGACAATCAAGTTCGGTGATGATTTGTCCTTCTTCTATAGAATTTACATCAACTCTCTTCCTCTTTCTTCTAGGGGAATGCACCTTTCATACATATGTTGTTAGTCTTATTAGATCTATGGTTTGTTTTGAACATTAGATGTAAAAATCCATCATCCGAAGGCTAAAAAAAAGTAGAAGAATTAGAGTAAGCAGAAGACACCCTTTTGTATCAATCAATTGTAGCAAAATACATTTTGTGAGAGCTGAATTGCTTCCTATGGACAGTTCCCTAGCCTCTCTTAGTCAAGAATTTCACCATCAAATATTTCGGTGAGACAAAAGCATCTATCTCATCAGGCACAGGTCTGTTGAAGAAAGTGTTGTAATAGCATGGCTGGTTGATAATCACGAAGAGAGTTTCTAAATTTCGGCAACATGGTGGCACTCCCATCTACACCAGCAATTTTACTTATCCCACTAGGTTCGATCCTTTGTTGTTGAACCCGAAGATTGGTTCCATGCTAGGCTCTAATTTGTACCCATAATTTCCCATATGATCAAAGGCATACATAAAAATGATGTTGACCAGGTACCAGTATCCACAAGAATTTTGGATATTACAGACAGTCCAATCTGAGCTGTGATCATTAGAGGATCACTGTGTGGGTGATGGACTCTCCTCTTCAACTCTGAAGGGGAAATGACGAGGTTTGGAATTGGGATTTTGAATCCCAATTTTTTAGAGTGGGCTCTTCTTGGATGGAGAATACACCTTCTCTAGCCTCCCTGATGTATCTATTCCTCGCTCCTTTGCTTGTCCCTGCTGAATGTGGCCCTCCATGAATTAGATCGATCCTATTCAGCGAAGGACTTAAGTTCAAAGGATCTTCTTCCTCCAGGATATTATGAGCATTACTAGAAAGCTTTGTGGGCCATTCCCAGTTTGTGGAGCTTTTGTTTATCCTGGATGAACTCTTTTAAATGACCCTCACGAGTCAGCTTCTGAATGATTCTCGCCAAGACTCCGCATTCATCAGTTGTGACCATTTGCTTTGTGGTACACACAATAACACCTCTTTCCTCTGTTATGGATAATCCTTGGCCTTAAAGGAAGTTGGGAAGTTGACTTTTTTTTTCCACAGCATAAATGTAAGAAACTGGCTTGTTCAAAGAGATTGAATTAGCAATAGGCTCTTCCCATCTCGTTCTTTTATGCCTTCGATCCAATCCAAACCTTCCTCCTTCCTTTTTAGGAATTGCTTTCCCTTTAGCGTGATATAGCTCATCCATTTGAATGAATTTGTCACCTGAAAATGAAAGTCCTGAAGATCCTTTCATCAATAATAAAGATTTGTTTCCAGAATGGAGTATTCTCTATTACTCCAGAACGTACCGCAATGAGCTTGTCACAGTCATTCATGTCTATAGTCTTTAACATTTTGTGTTGAACCTTTTAAGGTAATCTCCTAAAGACTTTCCCTATCTCTATTTAATGTTAGCTAGAACTGTATAATCGATGGTTGGGTCCTTGCATATACAAAACTGAGCAGAGAACTCATAAGAAAATTGCTTCCACGAGTAGATAGTCCTTTCGCAGTATTGTCTATACCATTTAGCTGCGGTTCCTTGGAGAGTCATTAGAAACAATCTGCATCGAACAGCTCCAGATGCATTATACAGATTCATTTAGCTATCAAAAGCCATCAAGTGGTCGTTTGGATCTGTAGTTCCATGATACTTCATTGTTGGGATTTTTACATAGGATAGGATAGTTATTTCCATGATTTCATCCGTAAAAGGTGCAACTCGTTCATTATCATTCACATTCTCATCCAAAGTTTTCTTTCCCTTAACATTCATTATATCTTTGATTACTTTTTCTACCACATCTTTTAGATAAGCTTCGGCGTCAGGGTAATTTTTCTGATCTAGATTGTATTCCTTCGATGTTGAGCTACTGTAATGTTCAAGAGATTTGTCTAACACTCTTCCTTGGTGATCAAATTTAATTGGAGGACGACCCTTCTTTTTGGAAGATGTCAAATCAATTTTACTCTTGTCTTCTTTTGTGTATGCCTTGAATTTCCTTCTCGGAGAGATCACCTCATCTCCATTCGTTGGCTCTGTTGTCTTAGAAGATTTTTAAGACAACGCTACCTTAAGAAGTTCCTGCATCTCCAGCAATTGTTGTTCTAAGTGCTTTATTTTGGTGGTGTTATCATCTTTTTGAGCTAGTGTTGATGGTTGCCCTGATACAAACCCCTCCAAGTTAAAAGTTGGAGTTATATTTTCTTCTAAGGTTGTATTATGAACAACCTCCTTGTCCATTCTGCTAAGTCTTTTGGATTTAATTTTCCTACATCAAGTTAAACAACCCATAATTAGTCTATAAGATAGATACAAGATCGGAGGTTCAAGCCTTTCTTCTAGCGCCAAAAATGTTAGCAAGAAAACTTGTTAACATCCTCATTTCTATGGGGTTAGTAACAAATATAGTTTATACTATAAAAGAAGATTGTTTGAAACAATCACTCCTTTCGAAACCCCCTTCCGATTAGGTTGACATGGACAAACAGATTTTTTGTGGATGGTTTCTTAGGATTACTAATAGTAGTTAGTAGGTCCAATCAACCTTCTTGAAATGAAGATTAAGAAGAAAGCACCTCTTTCGAAACCGCATTGCCGATTGAGTCGAAAGTGGTACATTAGATATTTGACCCTTTCAACCATGTCGAAAGGTCCATTTGGCCTTTAAAGAGAAGCATTTGCTTTTGAAGCCATGGTTTATACTCTTTTTGAATTATCCCCTTCGAAAGGATTGTATGTGAGTATACCTTTCGAAGGAATAGCATTGCTTGCCATTTATAAATCAAATCTCATTTGAAACACCCTTTTTGACCAAGTCAAAAAGGACCAAGTTGTTTCGAAGTGGATCTAAATATATGCAATGCACAAGCTCTATTGTATGTGATGGAAAAGCATCTCAGATAATCATAAGTTCAATGAACTTATTGATGACGAAACATCATCATCATCCTTATTTATCATTATGTTTCGACAAGCATGATGATAATGTGATTCATATGCATTATCTAAGTTGATCCCATTGCATTGTACAAAACAAAAGAAATTTAGAAGATAAGCTAGCATCATGTGCAATTGATCATTAGTCTAGGTAATGGTCGAAATGATCTCCCTCATAATCGAAATCTTTATTGAATCTAGTGCTTCCTCTTTTTATTATTAATCCAAAATGAGTTACAAGTAAGAGAGCCTTTTCCCCAAATCAATTTAGGGTTATAAAGAGTTGGTTGTGATAAGAAGTAGAAGAATGAGTTTAGGATTCCAAAACTCGATCCCCAAAATCGGACCCCTTGGGTCGTATTTATAGATGCAGATCATCCCCCTTCCGCCTCCATCCTTTCGGCAAGGTCAAAAGGTCTTCATCCATCTTTCCACACTCATCCTTTCGAAGTGGTTGAGAGGACTTTCAATCTCACGCATGAATCCTTTCGACGTAGTCGAAAGGCGCTCTTTCAACTTTCAACGTGCTTGCTTTCAATGCTGTCGAAAGGCTATCTTTTCGAGCTTTCTCATCCATTCTTGAACTTCTTATCTTCTCATTCCAGGCCTTCCAACTTAGTCATAAGGATCTCCTTGATGCCCTTTTGCTAACCTTTCACTTCCTTTAAAGCATGAGTGCCTCTTTTTTCTTTGTTTTCTACTAATATGCTTTCGACTTCATCGAAAGGGTAGTAGACGTGGTTTTCGCTTCGAGTTGTTGTACTGTTGCGAGTGAGAAGCGGTTGAGCTTTCGCATTGCTTCAAAAGGTATGAGAGTGACATCTGAGTCGAAAGGACTTTTGGTTTTTGTATAAGATTTTCATCATGCTTTCAAAACACTCCAAACATTTCGAAAGGCTTATCCTTGCTTTCGAATGGTGTTTCGGAATCAATTATTCATATTGTAAATTGACAATGATGAAACCTTCCAGTTCGAAGGCATTGGTTTATTGCACAAACCTTTTATTCACCACCTTCAAAAGGGGTTTCGAATCCATTCTTGATTCTCTTAAGTATGCGAAGTCATCTACATCGAAAGGTTTTCAATGAGGCGGAAGAGCAGCCTTGTCTTCTTTTTCTATCTTCTTGAAAGCTTTTGTACTGTTTATCATTTGTGTCAACACTTGGTGTTTTCGACTCCTTCGAAAGTCATCTCAATGCCTTCGAAACACCTTTCCTTTGAACTTTGATGAAATCCCTATCTTCAATTTTAGTAAAGCCTAGCACTTTTATTAGACTTCTTGCATATCTTTGTCCTTGAGTGGATTTTATGGTTTACAACCATGATGTGTATCTCACTAGAATTTTCAATTATTATGGTATCGATTAAGAGATGAAATTTTTTTGCCTCATAAAGTTTTCGAAAAAACAAACCTCTCTCTTATGCACATACCTCTTGAACTCGAACCCTATGAATCACTAGTTAAAAAGGAAGAAAGATTGGTGTGAGCAGAAGAGTAAGAGATTCCATAAGAAGAAGAAGATAATGGTATGGAAATTGAAAAGGAGGAAGAACAAAAGAAGAGAAGAAAACGGAAAATTTATCATGAACCATTGACAAACTATCACGCTATTCCAGCAAAGATCAAAAACCAAAAGAAGCTTAAATGTTCCTTTAGTAAGAAGTTCACTTCTCTCTCGAACAAAGTGGCAAATACTTTGGGAAGATTATTCGCAAGCTTGGTAGAAATTCTTCCTCCATCATCATCATCTTTTTTGATCTTTTATCTACCTTTGTATGTTTCTCTATTTTTATTTCATGTTATTTCATGTATTTTTTCTTTGTATCTCCCTATTTTAATTAATGAAGTTCACTTCTTGCTATTCAATAATACTATCTTAGTCTCTATAGATCATTAAAACAGAATATTAAGTATAAACAAAAACCAAAAAAAAACATAAAAGCCGCAAATTAAGGCACATATGTTGACATATCCCACATAGATATGTCAACGTCGTTTATTTGAAAAAATTTAAATTTCAAAAATTGGCAACCAAACTTTAAATTGGTTGTTTAACTTGTTTTTTGATCTCTATTTAAACCCTTCTCTTATGGAAAAACTCATAGATTAAATTATCTTTCATCACTTTTTATTTTAAATAGTTCCTTTCATAAAAATGAGTTCTTCACATCAAAATCTCTATGAAAATTTAAATGAAACACTTCAGTCCTTTAAAATTGCTCTTTGTTTGATTCTCTAAAATTAAAGGAATTTGGAATTAAGTCAAATGCAAACGATAAAGGAACATGAGAAACACTTTGATGATCTTTGATTGCTAATTTCCTCTATTATCAACGATGATAAAAACAATACCCCGGAATGATCAAACTCCAAAGCAAACATGGAATAAGAAGATTGAGATGTCAACAAAATAAATCTAACCTTTGGATCCAAAGGATGGGTTAAAGTTCCAAGAAAAATCTAGTATTCCAGTTTCTTTAGAATTTGTAAGTGTATATTTTAAACTTACATATTTGAATTTAATTGGTTTGCAAATACTTAATATAGTTGGGATTTTTAGTATATATGTTTTACTTGGTGTTTTTAGGATTTTTTGTAATTATAGTTTGATTTATTAATAAAATTTATCTACTCCTATTTAATATCTTCAATATTTAGTATATGGTTTAGAATTTAATCATTACTCAATATATGTCCTATACTACATTTGAAATGACTAGTATTTCCATAAATATATACCTTATATATAATAATTGCAATTGTGTACATGGTTTAAATCTTTAAAAATTGCTTAGAATTTAAATATTGATTTTGATTCCATAGTTAATAAGTATATCACATTAAGGGAAGTTTTGTTTTTCACATATTTTTGTTGATGATAAAGGGGAAGAAAAATACGAAATATAAGACATGCTTATACTAAGATGGGTTATTTAATTAAGGGGGTATTTTAACTCAGGAGCAGCTATATTATATTTTATAAACAAATATCTACATGGTTTTCATCATCAAAGAGGAAGAGATTGTTAATACCTTTGATTTTTTATGCCAATAACCATATAAATATAGATATTAATGTTTTGCTAAGTTGTATAATATATATTACATAATATTATAGAGATGCAGAATGATTAAACTTGAAGACTGATCGGTATAAAGACTAATGTTCAAGATTCATAGATGTTCGAGACTCATGAGTTTAAAGACAAAGATTTGAAGAGCTCAAGATTTTAGTATGAGTCATTAGAATAAACTATTAAAGTCTCTGATAGCAAATGTTGATCTTTATCACAATTTCTGATATTTGATATTTTACCAAAATAAATTATTAAAAATTCAAAAATTATTTTTATAAATATTTTTTAAAAGTTTTTATGTGTTCAAAGTAGTTAAAAACTATGTTTGAATTATTTAACAAAAATATGTAGAAGTTTGAAAACAATTTAAAAGAAAACGCTTTTCAAAACTTTTAAGGGTATGTCGATATACCCTAGTAACACTTCACAATTTATAACGATCGAATATTTAAATAGTTAATTTAAATATTTAATCGTTAAGCGATAGAAAACCTCTTATACTTGACTTTTGTAAACAGACGAATTAAGACTTGAGACCATTTCCATTGAGTCTGGATCGATGTTGCGAATCAAAATAAGTACAAACATCAATATATTTCTACTGATGAATTTTTAGCTAGTAGCCTGCGTTCGAATCGTAAACCGATCCAAAAGGCTAACTATTGTATACGATGGAATTAAATCTCGAAACATTTTCCATTGGGTCCAGAATGGCATCCAAGATTTGGTTGAGTATAAGGTTCGTTATATTTGGAGTTAGGAATTTTCGAGAATGAATAGCGTCGAACGGAGAGGATTTGGACTAAGCCCATTCATCAGCCTATAAGTGACTAATTTTTCTCATTTTCTCTCATTCACTTCTCATTTACATTAGTTCCTTCTCCACTTTCTCTAATAGCCTCCTAAGTACTCCCTAATCCACTTCTAATTCCTAAGCCCAAAACCCATCAAATAAATTTTTTGAAATTAATTAAAAATCACCATAAATCATCTCTTTCTATTCTCTACAAAACCCACAAAGGGATTGGCATGAATTGGAGCTCTGATGACGATTTCAAAAATTAAAGAGATCAAATTTGGATTTTAGTTGAGTTGGAGCTTGATTTGGGAAATATGAGGTGAGTGAGATGATTCGCCTTACTAATTTATATGATATACTTCATATTTTCATTCTTTGCCTAATGTTGAATTATATGAAGTGATTTGGAGAATGTTTGGGTTAGTTTGGACCTGTGTTTATGTTATAAACATGATTACATTAACCCATTAATTATTTAAGAACCTAATTACTATATTTTGAAAAGTTAATTAGCCCTAGAATTGATTTGGTTGATTTGGGGTTAAATTGTTTGATTTTTTGTGATTACTTTAGCGGTATAATGATGTGTATGTCATTAAAAAATATTAATGAACCCATTTGAATTGATTCGCAAGATGGTAGTAAGTTAATTTAAGCGATTTATGAACTCTACGCTTATTATTAAAGTGATTAAAGGCTAATGAAGCTTAATTATCGTTTATAAATGGTTTTATGATTATATAAATGAAGTACATATTTTATAAAATAGAAATGAGATTTTATATAAAAAAGTAAGGTGATGAATACTTGATTTTCAATGAAGTAATTAAGCATTTAAAAAGGCTAAAAGTGATTAGTAAGCTAGTATGATGTTATAGAATAGTAAGAGATTTTATAAAATGGTTTAAAGTGATATCTTACTTATATTGAAAAGATAGCAAGTGACATTATACTCTTGCTAAAGACAATTGTAGATAGAAGTAATATTTAAACTAGAAATAGTTTAATTGCCTATTGGATATAAGCATGTATATATGTGCAAGAGTGGGTATACGTATATGTGTAATCGAAGTTAAGCAATAATCAGAACAACCCTAGTGTTGTAGTTAGAGTTATGATGGGAGTTGTGTTTGTAAGAGGTGAGTAGTCGTGTAATAGATTGTAAATGCATATGGGAATGTCCATCTGTGTATATGGTAATGTTAAGAGCGATCCCATGTAGCCATAGAGACTACCGGGTGTGCTAAGTCACGTGGGAGAATACCAAGTCGAGTAATTGCCCTGGTGAAGCTCAATGTATTTGTGTTGTGATGTGTTTGATTAAGTATACATGTGTGCTTAGGCATGCACAAATGAGAGCATTGACATATGAGCTACACACAAGGTAAAAAGAAAATTCAAATTATGTAAATTTGTGTTTTGCAGTCTCTAGATTGAAGAGGGGTTTGCCATGATCACAACGGAAGAAACAACAAGTCATTTGGATCTACGAATCAAAAGTTGTGGACGTTTGAAGGTAACTTTTTTCCAAGATAGGCATCCAGATGTCTGAATTTAGTATCCAGACGTTTGGATTAGTCCTAGGGGCAAACAGACAAGAATTAGTGCATTTTTAGGTGTAACTAGACTTCTAAAACTATATTTATATGTCAAAAACTAAATTTAAACGTTTGAATTTCGATTTAGACATCTGAATACCTGTTGTTCGAATTTTATCGATCGATCAATCAAAATTTAAAAATGTGATATCTTTCGCATACGAACTCGGATTGATGCACTATTTGGACCAGTGTTCACCATTTTTCAAGAGCCTAAAATGTTTTGGTAGATTTTGAAGTACTTTGATTTTAGGACCCACGTGAGACCCACTCCGGCATGTATTGCAAAACTGTAGATTTTGTAGTAGACCAGGAGGGTATATCGGAGAAGTATAATGATATTGAGGTTATGCATTCCATTTGGAATGCCATTTGGAATGGGGTATTATTAGAGTTTTCTGGTGGGTTTTTATGCCATGTCGACTAGAGCCGTAATTGGTGATTCCATTTGTTATATCCGAAGTGATTCCATACTCTATGATTTCGACCTTAGATTAATATATGATTTGTTTGGTGTTGACTTGTTGTGACACACCAATTAAGGGCATATGCGACCTACCCAGGGTATAGACTTATGTGATCTGCCTAGGTATCGACCTTGTTATGGTGTACCTAGAGCATTGTTGATGGACATGACACAGTCAGCATGGTATTTTGAGATCGTGAATAGCTTTATATTATTATGATCGCGTGGACGTTTTGGGTCCTACATTATGTTCGTATTCTTACGAATGTTTGGTCTTAATAGTAGTGACTATATGCATTATAGCGTATCTTATCGATCTATGCAACAGTGATCGTTGTTTCAGGATCACGGTTTGATCATGGTAAATTTGTACTATATTATTACAAATTTTTGGGCTAGTGTAATGCAATGGAAGATATTGTGCTAACTTGTTATTATAGGTGAAGGGCAGGTTATGTTATGTTCCTCTACTTTTGAGAGGGATTTACAATACCTATTTATAGGCAGTCTGGATTACCCATGAGCCACATTTATGAAAAGGGTCGGCTGTGATTTTGTAGTTTATATTTATTTGCATATAGTTTTAATATATTGTATTTTGAAATAATTCCCCCACACCAGAATTTATGTATAACTCGAGTTTTTCTCTTTGTCTGGTTATGTCATGAAAACTCTTAGGTACTCATTTGAGTAGTTTGGGAGTCAGTGCTTTTGGGGATACTCTAGCAGGGTGCGCAGCTGGAGCATTTTGGAGGTACGACATCAATGTTTTAAGATACATCTACTTTTTATTTTATTATACGTGACAGACTTATTATTTATATACGAGACTGTTGTGTCATATATTTATTCAGATCTTCGTGCTTTTGGAGTTGATGTATTTTGACTATTCTGCACTAATATTTATTTGTCAATTGCTTCTGCTAGCGCTGTCTCTCGCATATTGTGATTCTATTTCTGTTCATGTATATTCATTATATTATATGTTGTCATTCCATTATGAGATCTTGTCGATGTGTTAGTTTAGTGTTTTTTTTTCTAATTTTACCCCAACAATCTGTCTTTTGTGGTATCTGAAAGTAAAGTGATGTTCTAAGGCACTGACTTTTAGGTACATAAAGGGCGGTTTTTTATTGTTAGTATCAGAGCTTAAGCTCAACACTTAGACCAAGTACACCAGTTTGAGCTAATCAATCTGGTCAAAGGAGATATGTTGAGAGAGCGTACTTGTATTTTTCTAATATATGATACTGTATACTCTACTTGTCTTTCGGATTTGATTTGTTTCTACCACTAGTTGTTATAGTATTTGCGTCAGGCTATCCGTATGAGCAGAAGAAATACTGGAGCGACTATGGGTAGACAGTTTGAAATGTATGAATAGTCCAGAGACTATTTAGCTACCACAAAAGATGTTCCACCACCCGTCAACATTTCCTACTGATTGCGGTTAGTGCCTGAAGTAGTGTAGCCCCTTAGGCATCAGTATTTCTTGCTTCACTAGCTTTAGACTCTTCGGAGCAATGCCAAAATTTCCTCAGCTTTGGAGGGGAGCCATATCTGAGTCCTAAGACTGTTGCTAAGGCACGGTCTTGGACACATGCATAAGAAGGCTTCCATCATTATAAGTCTAGGGAATGTTCTCATAAGTGAGATTGTTTCTCAATAATTGCAAAATGGATATTTTGGCAGGGTAGGATGTAATGTTTTTGTAGCTGATAAGAAGGCCTGCAATTCAGAATTTATTCAGGCATTGCTTTTTGTTCTTAGTTCATTTCTGTGAATGAGAAGGGCGGGTAGCTTGAGTATTCCATCCATCTTGAGCAGGACAGTTTATCAATGAAGGAGTGTTGACTGATTCAACCTTTTGTTTTGGGGTTGAGGTGACCAGTGCTCCATTATTATGGGTAAAAAGATTTGCCTTGTGTCTTAAACATTGGTTGGGGTATCATTGCTTGGCCTTATCCATGTTAGGGTTCACTTTTGAATATCTCATTAGGATGGCTCTCCTTCATGAGAATGCCTATGAGATACAGTTGAGGTAATGAAAGTGAAAGCAACTGAAACTCCAACCGAAGTATAAAGACCATGTTCCAAGGAAGATAGAGCTTGTTTGGAAAGGAAAAGATGTCATCGTATGTCACTCCTATGGCATATGAGAGGAATTTCTCTATGAAATGTCGCCCAGCTAAAGAGAAGTGTAAGTGTTTTGACTTCAATTAGCTTGATCACCTGAAGAAGGACTGTCCTACATGTTCGAAGGGTGTGTAAGTGATGACAACTTGTGCCTTTCGGGCATTACCAAGTCCTAGCAAGCTTATTGCTCAGGAAAATCGAAAGGAGCTTACGTAGTGAGATATGCTCTATTTTTGGAAATTCACTCCTATTCCTTCTAACACTTGAGCGATATATTTAATATATTGCTAGTTATTCAATAAATAGTCTAAACTTGACACCTTTCATAGTAGGTAAATTTTTCGGTAGAGATAAATCTTATATGAGTTACCTTAGTTGCAAAACTGAAGTGAAGCGACCGAAGTGTTACCATTCGAACTTGATGCATGATCTTTCAAGTTGAGTGGGTTTGGTCGATGAAGTGTGATTGGATTTATATCCAGGTAGAGTTGGATGGATGCCTGGTAATGAGAAGAAATCGGATGGATGCCTTGAAGTCGTTTATTTAGAGTCATTCGAGTTATAATTTTTTTCCTTATGTCGGTTAATATCAGGTGATACGAGTAATCCCATGTGCCGAAAGTGATATTTCTAAAGATTGGTCCAGTAATGTGCTAGTTCTTAACCTATAGTTCGAGTGCAGATTTTCTAGGTGATTTGCACCAATTAGGATAAATTTTTTCACTTGATTCTAGTAGATGAGCACTAGAGTCAGATCAAGGAACCGGATTGGAGTTTTCACTGATGGAGTCAAGTGGTCAACCTTAATTTAACAAAGAAATCATTCGAGCAAATGAAGGGTTGGAACAGGTACCGTGTCATTTGGAATGATCTTCAAAAATTATAAACTTTTAGGATAATATAATTATTGTGTGGGAAAGTTTGAGGAAGGATTCCTCGACTAGTTTTGTGGCGATTCGAATAATCTCCTAAGTGACGAGATGATACTCGCCTAGGCGGGCGTCATAGCACACTTAGTATATTATCCTTATTAACATTGTGAGGTGAGTTTGAACTCGAGCAAGCCCAAGTAATTGTAAATCTTCATTTAATAATGATTTAATCAGTATAATTTTCTCTTCTAGAGAATGAGTTTTGTTTGGAAGGAATGGAAAGTTGAGGCATTGATTGCTGGATTTGTTCAAGAGTTTTGAGACTCGATGATTCTGCATATCATATAGGTTTTCCTTTTCATAGCATGAGGTGTAATAGTTTTTCGTGTATTGTATTCACAAAAGGGGTTCATCACTTAGGTGTTTATTCCTTTTGAATGACGGACAGACTCATTGGATTTTTTGTGGTTCAGTATGTGCGTTTGACTCTAGATGGTTACAGGGCATGTTGGTATAGACACTTTTAAATATTTCATTGTTTTGTTGCTTGCTATCGCTTGTTGTCTGTTATTGCTTATTGCTTATGCAACTGCTTATGTTTGCTTGTTTGATGTTGTTTGTTGTTATTTGATTTTTCTATTGACTAGTTTCTATTGTTGGTTGATTCTTGTCAATTGCTTGTTTGCATGTTTAATAATTTGTATGCCAGTTATTGTTGCTTATTCTTGCTTGCTATGATTTGATCGTTGCCTGATTATTGTTTGTTGTTGATTGTTATTGATTGATTAGATGTAAATTATATGTATAATTAAGTGCATATCATTGATTTTCAATAATGAATTCCTACCTTTGGGGGTTTACTAAGGGTATGTATAGTTACATAAATCATATTGGTCTTATATTAGTGACCACACACATCATTGATCTTATATTAGTAATCATATGGTTTATTAACCTTATATTAATCGTCATGCCTATTACTGGATCCTTATAGATGTCCAAGTACGTTAGTCTACCGGCCTTGTTTATCTGGAATCATTGGATTACGCTAAGTGTCCATTGTTGATTCCACCCGTCAGTAATGACGGGTATCGGTTTTTATTCCTTATCTATCTGGAATAGAGCGCCTATCATCCATGCCCGCTGTGGGGTGAGATATGATCTATACGAGTCTATAGACTTTTGATGTGACATCTAGTAAGTGGTATATTTTGATACTAACTCGCTTGAGCATACTCTCTAATTGATTGCCATGTATGATTGTGGTAGTATCGGTTACTACAATAAGGTTATACATGTTTGAAATCTGTGTTTGTGCGATCCTCTTAGTATAGTACATTTAGGTACTTGAGAGCAGATATATAGCTATTTAAATGGTTATTTTCTTAGATTGGCACTTAAATAGTAAGCTTTCCTAAGGGAGGTATGAATTTTTGAAAAATGCGGGATGACGTAGGTCATTACATATTTCATATTGTGTGATAAATTCTAATTCAGGAGTACCGCTGTGCCAATAACATAGGGGAAAGTACTATTGTATTTTTTCGAAATCGAGATTTGGGAAATTTGGTCAGTCTGGTTACTTTCTCATACTTATATGAATTTCGGAGATGAAATTCTTTTAAGAAGGGGAGAATGTAACACCCTATAATTTTTAACGATCAAATATTTAAATGATTAATTTAAATATTTAATCGTTAAGGACGGAACGTCTCTTATAGTCAATTTTTACAAACGGTGGAATTAGAACTTGAGATCACTTTCATTGAGTCCGGATCGATGTTGCGAACCTAAATGTAAATAAGTTTCGATATATTTCGATCGATGAATTTTTAGCTAGCAGCCTGTGTTCGATTCGTAAATCCATCCAAAAGGATAGGTTTTGTATACGATGGAATTAGTTCCCTAAACCTTTTCCATTGGGTCCGAATTACATCTAGCATTTGAATAAGTATAAGGTTTGTTATGTATGGAGTTAGGAACTTTCGGGAATGAATAGTGTCAAATAGAGAGGATTAGAGTTATGCCCATTCACTGGCCTATAAATGACTAATTCCTCTCATTCACTTCTCATTCACGTTCATTCCTTCTCCACTTTCTCTAATGGCTTCCTAATTACTCCTTAATCCACTTTTAATCCCTAAGCCTTAAATACATCAAATAAATTTTCTGAAATCAAATAAAATTCACCATAATTCTTCATATTCTCTAAAAAATCCATGAAGGGATTGGCGAGAATTGGAGATTTGGTGTTTATTTCGAAAATTATAAAAAGAAAATTTGGGTTTTTTTTGAGTTGGAGCTTGATTTGGGAAATAAGAGGTCAGTAGGATGGTTCTCCTTACTAATTTGTATGCTATACCTCATATTTTCATAGAATGTCTAATATTGAATTATATGAAGTGGTTTGGAGAATGACTGAGTTAGTTTATACTTTTATTTATGTTGTAAACATGATTACATTAATCCATTAATTTTTTAAGACTCTAATTACTATATTTTGAGTAGTTAATGAGCCTAGAATTAAGGGTTAAGCTAGTTGATAGTTTGTGATGGTTTGATTTATGGTTACTTAAGTAGTATAACGATGTGCATGTCATTAGAAAATATTAATTAACCCATTTTAATTGATTTGCAAAATATTAGTAAGCTCATTTAAGTGATCAGAGAACTCTATACTTATTATTAAGTTATTAGAGGCTAATGAACCTTAATTTAATATTTATAAATTGGTTTTATGATTTTATAAATGAAGTTTATATTTTATCAAATAGAACTAAGATTTTATATAAAATAGTAAGATGATGAATACATGATTTTCACTGAAGTAATTAAGTGTTTAAAAAGGATAAAGGTGATTAGTAAGTTAGTATGATGTTACAAAATAGTAAGAGATTTTATAAAATGGTTTAAAGTGATATTTTACGTATATTGAAAAGATAGTAAGTGACATTTTACTCTTACTAAAGATAATTGTAGATAGAAGTAATATTTGAACTCGAAATAGTCGAACTGCCTACTGGATATAAAAGTGTGTATACGTGCACGAGCGGGTATATGTATATGTGCATTCGGAGTTAAGTAACGATCGGAACAATCCTAGTATTTACCTAGAGTTGTGATGAGAGTTGTGTTTGTAGAAGTGAGTAGCCGTGTAATAGATTGTATATGCATATGAGAAATTCTGTATTTGCATCATGCTAAGAGCGGTCTCATGTACCCATAGCGACCACCGGGTGCGCTAAGTTGCATGGGAGAGAACTGAATCGAGTAATCACACCAGTGAAGCTCAAATATATTTATGTTGTGATGTGTGTGCTTAAGTAACATGTGTGCTTAGGCATGCACAAATGAGTGCATGGACACACGTATAAGCTATGCACAAGGAAAGAAGAAAAATTAAATTATCTAAATTCATGTTTTGCAGTCTTTAGATTGAAAACGAGTTCGCCATGGTCAAAACGGAAGAAACGACGAGTCATTTGGAGCTACGGATCAAAAGTTATGGATGTTTGAAGATAACTTTTGCCCATGACAGGCATCCAGATGTCTGAATTTAGTTTCCAGACATCTGGACAAGTCCTAGATCAAAATGACTAGAATTAGTGCAATTTCAGGGGATTTTAGACGTCTAAAACTATATTTAGACATCTAAATTCCGGTCTAGACGTCTGAATACATGATGTTCGACTTTTATCGCTCGATCAATCAAAATTTCAAAATGTTATATCTTTCGCATACGAACTCGGATTGAGACGCGGTTTAGACCAACGTTCATCATTTTTCAGGGTCTATAATCTATGAAGTTTTAGAGTACTTTGATTATGGGGCCCACATGGGACCCATTTTGGCACGTATTCCAAACCGTAGATTTTGAGGCAGAGCGGGAGTGTATACCAAAAGAGTATGATGATATTGAGGTCTTGCGTTCCATTTGGAATGCGATTCGAGTTAATATGGGGTTTGCTAGAGTTGTCCGGTGAGTTTTTAGGTTATAGTAACTGGAGCCTTACGTGGCGATTCAATACGTTATATACAGAGTGAGTCTGTACTCTAAGATACGGACCTTAGAGTAATATACGATTTTTTTGGTGTTGAATTGTTGTGACATACCAAGGATGTGGGCTTATATGACCTTCCTAGGTGTTATTTCGCCTTTTAGCAAGGCCGTGATACCAAGGACTTGGCTGGAAACCAAAGATAACTCGACTCGAAGATCAATTATACACAGGTTCACTATGGATACTGGCAAATTTGGCCCGAGTTCGGATCGAGCTACAATTAACACGGTATAACAAATAAAGCTATGAAAAACAACATTCCAAATTTTAGGTCATTCGGAGTTCGTACGCTCAAGTTAAGGATCGATCAAGTTTCAAGTGACATGCTTAATTTGTAACCATCATGTTCGTATCCAACAAGTTAACCACCTCCATCCTATTCGTATCGATCACACCACATTGTCAATCCATATGTTCAGTTCGTATCGATCAAATACTTCCATCCATTTCATATCGATCAGCCAATAGATCGATACGAAATTAGTAGCAAGCATCGATACGAAGCGGCCTCCAACAATCGATACGAAGAGCATATACAAGCATCGATACGAAAGTGGCATGCAAGGAGCGATACAAAAGGAGTAGCACTGGATCGATACGGAAAAGGCACGGTCAAACAAAGGGAGCGGTCCATTGGCATGAAAAGTGGATCTTCACGTGACTGCTGCTCCACATCAATAGAGCATGACCGATCGATATGAATAATCATCGATATGAAGTTGATCGATACGAAGTTATCAATACATACGGTTCAGCCAACCTACAATCTCAATCCTAGATCAATCATAACTCAAAATCTACAAGTCCAAACGCTACCAAATTTTCACAGGAGCTTGCTTACCACCCAAAGAATGTCTCGGATCAATCTCAGCCCAAAAGGACACCGTCTTGATCGATACGAATGGAATGGGGATCGATCCCAATCGATCTCAAATGACCCCTGATCGATCTGGTGGGCCCATCCACATGTGAGAGGGAGTATTTCGAGTTCAAAGACGGATATTTCAGACCTATGGCTAGAAATAGCACTCTAATGCCAACAGAAAGTGGACTTTCGACTCCATTACGTCGTTACTCTGTCGAAGATCCATTGTAACTTTAGTTATTGGGTTATTCTTTGTTGTAACAGTTAGTAATCATCAATAAAATAGAAAATCATTCAAAGTGGACGTAGGCTACAACACCGAATCACTATAAATCTCTGTCCTTTTCTATTTCTGTTTGCTTGAATTGTCTTGTTTGTTAGATTATCCTCTTTTTACATTTAAACTCTTCATTTTAATCTCTTCAAATGCGTTCGAAGAGTGTTGTGTCGAATTTTGGTACAAACACTTTGGTTCTTTCACTAGGAAAACCCAGTTTTTCTCCTGCTTTGTGGATCTACTGTCATCGTTGGATTGCTTAAATCTAAGGAGGAGATCCAGATTTGTCATCCATTAGTTCCTTCCATTCAATTCAGACTCCACCAGATCTAGGAAAGAGCTATGTCACTCAACATGGTTACTACCAAAACTGCTTCAACTGCTGCAGATCCAGAAGGAATGGATAGGCAGAATCCCACGCAGCTGAATATAGCGAGTCAAGCATCTGCCAGAGCTCCAGATTCACAAGGCCCTGTGACTAGGGAGGAGTTCCAGATTTTAATGTAAGAGCTAAGTCGGAGCCATTAGCATCTCACCCAGCAGACCCGTGCCAACACGGAGCTTGCATACTAGCTTAACGAGGAAAGGCGAAGGAGATCCAGAAGGAATTATGCTTCCTATTCATCAACCGAAAGCTTGGCTTCTTTTGATTTCAATCATAGGTCAACATGCCAATGGCTGGACGAAAACTATGTGCAAGCCTTCGGGAATCAGCGTGCTATGAACCTCGGACAAGCCGGGGCTGGTCCTTCTACAAGACACCAAGCTGGACCCTCTCCCAAGGTGGTGCGCTTCCTTATCACGCTATGAATGACCATGCAGCGGCTGCTGCTATAGATCTGGAAGCTGAGATCCATAACCAGCCAAATCCATCCCTTCCTCAACACGTCCATGCTCACGAACCCTACGTTCCCGAAGACCGGGAGCCTAGGAGGCGAGGAATGGACCGTAGACAGTGCCCAAACCGTCCTCGCAGCATGGCAGTCGAGCATGCTTTGTCCCCGAATGTCCAGATGCTTAACATTCCAATCATGATTCACAAAATGATCTGAGAAAGTCAAGGTCTTACGAATGACGATTGGGGAATCTCCCGAAGTCATACTCCATTCACCAACGACATTCTTTATGCTGAGCCACATCATCGATTCAGGATGTCTGCCCTGCCTATGTATGAAGCAATTTTGGATCCTAACCAGCATATATTGAAGTATGAATGGCTCGTGAACGCCGCTCAAGCTGATGATGTGGTTGATTGCAAAAGTTTTCCCATTTCCTTAGTAGGTATCGTAACTATGTGGTTCGCTCAATTACCAACTAGAACTATTTTGAGTTTCGATCAATTGGCTACAAAGTTTGTCGAACAATTATGTATGCATGTTACAAGGCCAAAGGATGTCAACACCTTGTCCAGCATTACCCAAGTTCCAGGAGAGACACTTAGACGTTTTTGGAGAGGTTTCATACTACCTGTGCTGAGGTCAGCAACCCAAATGACAATTCTATCTTAATGGCATTAACTAAAGGAATCGATCCTGATTTCGAGTTTGCAATTGGTTGGCTGGGAAAACCCCTGCGTCTTTGGATCGTTTCTATGCTAAGGCGGCCCAGTTTTTGAGAAGAGAAGACGCTAGACATTCTAGGAAGCAGGACGATGTGAGGCCCAGTGTTGAAGGCATTTAAAGTAATGCTGCTATGAAACAGACGGGTGAGGGTTCCGGTAAAGTGCAGTTGAATATACAGAACAAGCAAGGCCAACAGAAAGGTAACAGAGGTCGGGGGAAGAAGAGAGATCAAAATCATGGATCGAGACCCAGAGCTCCCATGTTCGACCGATATACCCCTTTAAATACATCCTTGAAGAATGTTTATTTGCAAACCTGTAATACTGGATAGTATAAGAAGCCTGCTTCGAAACAGTCATCTGAGAAGTAAATTCAAATTAGAAAGTTCTGTAGATTCCACAATTGCTACGACCTCAACACCAATGAGTGCCGCCACTTGCAAGACATCATTGAGAAGTTGATCAGAGATAGGAAGTTGGAACAGTTTGTTCAGGCACCGTAGAATGGAGGTGTGGGCCCATCTAACTCGAATCAAGGACAAGGCCAGGCTAGGTCCGAGGAACCCGTGCGTATTGGCGGGAAGTTGGTTATAAATATAGTTAGTGGTGATCCTCATCCAGTTGGTCGGAGCTGGATGGAAATGGAGTCGTATGCTAGTTCCATTAGGCATGCGGACTTCGAATGTTGCAGTAATGTTGATGACCGGGCTCCGTCAAAACAACAGAAAATGATGACAGATGACATCATTTTCCGAAACAGAGTTGCTGACAGAATCAAAGCCCCGACTATCGATTCGTTAGTTATTTCAGACCAGATAGGTCCTACTTGGATGAAGAGGATCTTGGTCGATAGTGGAAGATCTACGAATATTATTTTTAAACAAGCTTATGACCAAATGGGAATGGAGGCGACAGACCTAAAGCCATGTCAGTCTCGCATACATGGCTTAATGGAAGTACAACTATAACCGCTGAGAAGGTGGATATGCCAGTTGAGTTGGGAATTGGAGAGCGTTGGAGAGTCCGGATGCTACAGTTTGTTGTGTTAGAATTAATTCCCCATATAATGCTTTCTTGGGCCGACCGACCCTCTCTGAATTCAGGGCAGTGATTTCCCTATGACGTTTGACTCTAAAGTTCCCCACTGATAACGAGGCTGGAGTAGTTCATGGAGATCAAGCGGCTGGAAGCGCCTGTTATGTTGATGAGATGTGAGATGCGCAGTGTAAAGAGAAGGGCAAGGACGTAGAGGAATCTCTCTGCGTCCGTTTTTCTGAGAATTGACAGCTAACGCCCGGGCCTAGGCTTGGGCGCCACAACCAGTTTCTAGAAAATCTTGACCCACGAGATAACGATAATGAAGAGAAAATCAAAGATAGTCAGGCTTCACCGGCAGAGTTGACTATCGATGATAACGATGACTCTAGAATGATAAAGGTCGGATCTCAACTTAGCCGCCAGATGAGAGAGGAATTGGTTGAATTTCTCTAGGAAAACCTATTCGTGTTTTCCTGGACTCACTCAGATATGTGTGGGATCTTGCTGGACATCGCGAGCCATGCATTGAATATTGACCCGCGACATGTCCCTGTCAAACAAAAGAGGTACGGTATGGATCTAGAGAGATCTGCCGCCCTTAAGGAAGAAGTAAACAAGCTCAAGTCGAATGGGTTCATTTGTGATGCATTATACCCGAAGTAGGTATCTAATCCAGTGCTTGTTAGAAAATTGAACAGGGAACGGCGAACATGTGTGGATTATTCTGATTTGAATAAAGCATGCCCCAAGGACAGTTTCCCACTTTCCAGAATTGATCAGCTTGTAAATTCAACGGCCAGACACGAGCTCTTATCTTTCATGGACGCATATTTCGGCGATAATGAAATACCAATGTACCTACCTGATCTAGAACATACTATCTTTGTCACCAATCTGGGACTCTATTGCTATAAAGTGACGCCATTCGGAATCAAGAACGTTGGGGCAACTTATCAAAGGCTCGTGAACCGAATGTTCGCTAACCAGATTGGGAAAACCATAGAGGTGTACATGGAAGATATGCTTATAAAGTCGCGGCTGTCCATCAATCATGTCAAAGATTTGAAAATAATGTTCAACATCCTCCGGTAGTAGCGAATGAAGCTCAACCCGCTGAAGTGTCACTTCGGAGTTGTATCCGGAAAGTTCCTTGGATTCATTGTCAATGCTTAAGGAATTAAGGCCAATCCTGAAAAAATCTAGACGATTCAGAATCTCGAGACTCCTAGAACCATAAAGCAAGTGCAGAGCCTCAACGGGAAGGTAGCAGCCTTGAGTAGATTCATCTCAAAATCCACAGACAAGTACATTCCTTTCTTCGATCTAATCAGAAAGGGAAAGTAGAATTTCGAATGGATAGAGGAGTGTGAAGGCGCATTCCAAGCGTTGATTCAACATATGGCGACACCACCTATTTTATCGAAGCTGGTTGATCTTGAGAGATTGTATATCTATCTGGCGATTTCAGCAAATACGATCAGTGTTGCACTGATTCAGGAAGAAGACCGGATCTAACGACCGGTCTATTATATCAGCAAGCAACTGACAAGGGCGAAGAGAAACTAGCCGAAGTTAGAAAAGTTGGCTTACTGCTTATCAGTGCCTTGGTAAAGCACCGTCCATATTTCCAGGCTCATCCGATCACAGTCTACATTGATCAACCGTTACGAAAAGTCTTTACACGACCTGAGACGTTTGGTAGATAGCTCAAGTGGAACATCAAGTTGAGTTTATTTGATATTGCTTATACCGAGGCGAACCATTCAAGGACAAGTTCTATCGGACTACGTAGCTGTATTCACTATACCGGAGGACTTACCTGATACAAGTGAATCTCCCAAGTACATATGGAAGCTATACACTGATGGCGCATCAAATGACTGCCGCTCAGGCGCTGGAGTGGTACTTGAAACCCCAGAAGGTCGATCCATATGCTATGCTCTGAAGTTTGACTTCCACGCAACTAACAACGAGACCGAGTACGAAGCTTTACTCGCTAGACTTAGACTAGCCAGAGACTTAGTAATTATCGTTGTGGAGATTCATTGTGACCCGCAATTGGTCGTATGCCAAGTTCGGGGAGAATATCAAGCTAGAGATCGAGGGTTGGCTGCTTGTATTGCTTAGGTTCAGGAAGTATTGAATCAGTTTGACTACTATGCCATCCACTGTATACCTCGGAAGCACAATCAGAAAGTCGATTCTTCGACAAAGCTGGCCAGCACTAGTGAAGCGCAGCAAATGGGAATCATCCCCATTGAGACACTTACCACTCCGAGTATCGATCAAATGGAGATAGACTGGGTACACGAGGCAATGCCTAAGAAAGTGTCATGGATGACCCCGTTCCGAAATTATCCTGAACAAGGAGCTTTACCTCAGCGCAGAAGTGAGAAAAGAAAGGTTCAACGAAAGGCTTCACGATTCGTTATCCAGAATGGAGTCATGTACAGGAGTGGATACTATATTCCTTTACTTCGGTGTATCGCCCACGACGATATCAAATGAGTGTTACATGATGTGCATGGGGGAGAATGTAGTGATCACATTGGGAGGCAAGCTCTTGCTAAGAAGATACTCCAACACGGATATTACTGGCCGACAGTGAATCAAGATGCATCAGACTATGCCAAGAAATTTGACAAATGCCAGAAGCATGCAAGAATTCCGAGAGCCCACCTACTGAATCATCCGGATGGTCAGTCCATGGCCGTTCGCCACATGGGGAATTGATATAATCGGGTCCTTACCTCTGGCTAAAGGTGGCGCAAAGTACGTCGTTGTTACAGTTGACTACTTTACCAAATGGGCAGAAGCTGAGCTCCTTTCTAATATCTAGATGAAGAATTAATCAACTTTGTTATACGCAACATTATCTATCATTTTGGCCTCCTACAAACGATTACCACTAACAATGGAGCCATATTCGATAGTGTCGAATTCAAGGATTTCTGCCAGCATTATCACACCCAAAAAAGTTCTTGGCGGTTGTTCACCCTCAAGAAAATGGACAGTTTGAAGCTGTTAATAAAGTTATTAAGTCCATTCTGAAGAAATGATTGGAGAAGCTGGGGGCATATGAGTCGATGATCTTCCCACGGCCCTATGTGCATATCGAACTACCCACAAGTCCACGACCAACCACACTCCATTTTCACTTTCCTACGACTCTGAAGCCATCATGCCAGTTGAATTAGAAGTACCTTCTCACCGTGCGACATATTATGATCCAAAGACAAATGCCATATTACTTGCCAAATCTTTGGATTTATTGGATGAGAAGCGTGAAGGGGAAAATTTGAGGGCGGCTGCACACCGCAGTCGAGTTGCCGGATTGTACAATGCTAAGGTCCCATCCAGAACCTATGAACTTGGCGATCTCGTACTCAAGAGAATCTATCTAGTCCCTGCACATATGAAATCGACATGGGAAGGACTGTACGTTATCGAGCGGAGACTTGGAGATGGCACTTCCAAACATGCAACTGTTGGTGGTCTCACTTTACCAAGAGCATGGAACAGCGAAAGTTTTCATTGCTATTACATACAGTAGGCTTTATTTATTCATTTAGTCTGCTTTTCCTTTGAAATTTGTTTATGCATTTCGAAATTTGAACTCATAATAAGGCAACTGATTTATCCATACTTTCTTTTTTCAACAATAAAATGCAGACTCATCAAGCTAGATAGGCAATATGTGAAATGCATCGTGCAACCGCCACGATGTACGAAGAGCTATGTTCCATCTTATAGTGGGACTTATTCAAATAGGGAGTGACTGTGATATGACTGGTCACTCGCTACGTGAAACCCCGAGCTCAGAGGCAGGCAATGATAAAAGTTAAGAGGATTGAAACACGACAATCTTCTAACAAACTCCGGCTCCCAGAGTGCGAGCTGGAGTACAGACTCTCACACATGGGCTCGAAGAGGGTGGATCCGTCCGCCCACGACTTTGCCCATATTCAATCAATACTCGAGGAGGATGGATCCTTCCATCCATGACCTTGCCTTTATTTTTTACAAGCTCAAGGAGGATGGACCCGTTCATCTATGACTTCGCTTGCCTACTCAGGGTGGATGTGATCTGACCATCCACAACCCTGATCAACTCCTCGTTCTTAGGGTGCGAACGAAATCCTAATACTTAGACAGATGTGATCGACCATCTGTCAACTAAGTCCAGGTTCCCGCGGTGCGAACTAGAGTATAAGCATTAAAAAAGGTGTGAACGACCAACCATCAACTAACTCTAGTCTCGAGAGCGTGGACCGGAGTATAAACAACAAATAGGTGTGAGTGACCACCCATCAACCAACTCTGGTCCCCAGAGCGTGGACTAGAGTGTAAATATAAAATGAGTGTGACTGACCACACGCAAATTAACTCAAGTCCCCAGAATGCGGATATAATTCCAAGTATTGAACGGGTGTGACTGACCATTCGTAAATTAACTTAAGTCCCCGGAGCATGGATATGACTTCAGACATTAGGAAGACGTGACCGACCACCGGCATACAAGTTTAATCCCCAGAGTGTGAATGCAAATACCAACAAATGAGCGAGTGTGATCCGACCACTCGAACTCATTTCACTTTAACTATGCTCCGATTGAGTTGAGTTAAAATTATTGAGGGCGGAAAGCGACTGCCGACCAACTACTTCAATTCTCCCCAGAGCCGGGGGAATAACTCAAGTATGATCTGCTAATCAAAATAGCGCAACGTTGGGATTCAACTCGATGTTCGGTTATGACCCGAAGCCATGACTTCAGGACTTAATAACCGAACTCAAGTCCGATTCAGAGACTAATGCATCACAAGTACATTGAATGGAAATACGAGCGCTAAAACACTTAAGCAAATAAACGCAGAGTTATGCTAAAAACAAAAGGAGATTTTATTTCTACTATTATTGGAAAAAAGACAAGTACAAAATCTATCCAATGAATTCCTATAAGCAGGGGTCAACCCGCATCTATACATGGTCTGCAAAAGAAAAAAAATCTTATTCTAAGATATCTGCAAAAAGAAGAAGCAAAAGTGCAAGTCTATGCCTTTGTGTTTTATCTTTTTTGCTTTTCTTCATTGTGGACCCACTTGAACTACCACTCGGATGTCTCTTTGAGCCTTTACTTCCCCAGCCTCCCTTAATTGATTTTTCTTCAACCGGAGGAATGAAGACTATCTCCTCCTCAGAACTCATGAAGATCGAAATATTCTCCCTAAGAGAAAATGGAGGAACGGGGGCACCCTCAATGCCGGAAAAATAAGGCGCGTTGGTATCGATGATGGTGCCACCCGGAGAAATCATAAGCATAGGGACCGGACCGGGACCCGCCATGCCACCGCCAACACTGCTAGCCTGTCTGGCTTGCTCCATCTCGGATCTAATCTATACTATCATCTACTCAGCCCTCTCTGCATGTATGCCTATTGGAATGCTAGTGGTCGGACCTAAGGAGCTGGTAATGTCTGCATCTTCATCTATGATGAAAGGTATTTCAGTGAACGTGTCGCTTTGATGACCGAGGAGTGCTTCCAGCATTTAATCATCATGCACACAACTGCTTTCGTGCATCTCCCAGGTTGATGTGGCCACCAATGTCGTCGTCGCTTCCATCATAACAACCTCCTTCTCATAATGTAGTTCTTGGGTTGCAAGAGGATCGGCTGGTGCCGAATCTATAACTGAATAAAGATAAGAGAAAATATTAGTGACATCTTCCGACAATGCTCCTGCACTTGGGTGAATGGAAGAAGTGTTCAGAGTACCTTCCTTAGATTGGCTCACATGTTGAGTCGATGCGCCTTCAGAGACATGCTCGTGTACTGGAGATTGGCAAGGCTTGTCAGGGTCGTATGCCGGGATAGCTGGAGGATCAATGGATAAAGTAGGCTCGGACTGAAACATTGCGGGCACCACAGAACCTATCTCATGATGCTAAACTCCGGACCCTTCTCCAACGTCCGAGTACTTGGCAGCTAGTTTTTCCTTTTTGAAGGCGACGATGGCGTCGTGAAGAACTTTTCCCTCATCTCCAACTAATATCTTATTTTCAAGTTCAAAATTGTTAATAGTTGAAGTGTCGCGCTCCGCCTTCTCGTCCTCTACCAGGCGTCGCCAGGCAGTATATAGATGTGATGGGTAATCTTCGAGCCAACTCAGATTGCGGTGTCTTAAGATGTTGACTTTATAAGTAAGAAGGAGATCTTCAATCTCATTTTCGATCCTGGTCTCCGTCGCTTTAACTTCAGTTTCAATTTTGGCTTTGGCTTCTTGGGCCTTTAAAACTACCACGTCCCTTTCATTCTTTAGCGATACAGTCTTCTCATATGCTTCTTGGGCAGCTTTGTTGGCGTCATCCTTTTCCTTGACGACCTCAGCAAACTTCGCCTTTAATTCCTCAAGCTCCTTAAGTGCAACAGCTCTTTTTGCCACAACAATGGTGGTCCTGTGGCCCATCTCCTCAACCAAGCCCAAATGCTCCTGTCGCATTATTTCCATAGATTTAATTTCCTCATAGGCTTTCTTTTGGGCCTCCATCTCCGACTTCCTGGAAGATTCATTCTCATTGGTGAGCACTTTTATTATATGGTCCTTCTAAGCGAAATCCTTCTCCAATTTCTCGATTGTTTTTGCCCGCTCAAAGGCCACTGCTGAAGCTTTCTCTGCAGTCTTCATCCATTCTGGATACTAATTATAGACATCATACACATCATGTGTCGTCTGTTTTACCTCATTGGGGATTCGCTTCAAGTTTAGGGGGAAATGGAAGCTATCGAAGCAGATATTTGGGAAGTCAGTTTTTAGCTTAGCAATTCTGATGGCTCCCTCCCCCATGGGCTCCATAGCTGTTGGTGTAGTCATAATGGGAGTTTCTTCCTCTGTTCTATAGTGTTGATCATCGGATGTTGAAGTATGTCAAGGCGTTTTTTAATGTGAAGTTTTAGCAGATTGTTTTTCGAAACCGGAGGCTTTCAAGGGACCTCTAGGTGGTGGAGAATGTGACCGGGAATAGGTCCTACTTTGATACTGCCTCTCCCTCTCCCGTTCTCCTTCATAACACTCCCATTCTTGGCTGGAGCGGCCGCGATCATGGTCTCTTTCAGACTCCCGTCTATGGGATTCAAAATATGAGCTAGAAGAATGGAGCGCAGAGCGAAGACTGCCGAGCATAGATCCCTTTCTCACCATCGTATCTATAAAATGAAAAGAGAAATGGAGTCAGTTATCTTCGAAAATTATGAAACATGTGATAGAAGTTGTGTGGTGCCGTGAAGTATGTGCATGCATGTGCAAAACCCCCAACCAACAGGTTGTGGCAGCCGTGCTCGAAGGAGTTGGCTCCCCTATATCTAAAGCACTTTGAACCCCCTCTAGTCCAAGGTCTTGATATGAAGTTAAGTCATCTGGGATGCGGATATCTACCAATCCTTTTAGCAAACTCTCCATTTGTGGAAGAGAAGTCTCCGCACTTATACCAGTTGTAACGAGCGGAGATATCATGACATTTTTGCATCTTCTGGCTTTGTGGGCAATAGCCTTGCCTTTTCTTTTCAACTCTGAAGATCAAAGACTCTACGAAGGCACAGTTGCAGGCTCATCTCCAGCGAGCACATTCTCATCATCGCCATGTTCAGCGATTATGATTCCAACGGCTCTTCTTCCTCCATGCCTCGCCGGATCCATTCCGAGGACACCTGTTGATCTAATGCTTTGGCCTCTTTCTATAAGCCCAAAAGCGATTAAGTTTTCGTCGGTGAGAACTTTATCAATCTCTATAAGCTCAACCGACACTGATTGGAGAGTTCATACAGTCTCTTTGAATCGCTCTCCTTCAGGCCATATGATCAAAGCTGTAAAAGAAGCAAAGTATTAGGCTCAACATCAAGTTGAATTACTCAATTAATCGACATAGAAGTTAGAATGCTTACGTTTAACAAGCCATCGTCCGGTGAATCCCGATGGACACCGAACGAAGAACCGTTCAGTTTTGAAGAAGCTTAGCTTGCTCCAGGATCCTGCCACTACTTGAAAATTTCTAACCGCTTTCAAGAAGGTGAAAGAAGGATTATCCCCATGAATTTTGATGTTGAAAAGAAACCCGATCTCCTCGACAGTAGGCGGTCGATAAAGGCGCTTCATGAAGATGATGTATAAACTATTGGGAAGAGCGTATCCATTTGGATGCAATTGAGATGGAGCAATCCTCAGGAAGTGCAGCACTTCTCGAATGAACTAATTGAAAGGAAGCAGTGTTGCAACAACATACATGAATCTATTGCAAGCTGTATACCCTTCTAGAGGATTGTGGGATCTATCTTCCATGCCCGATACCAAAACGTCTTCTAAAGATAGTCTGTGCCTAAAGAAGATTGTACTAAGCATATCTTCGAAGACTTTGGAGCGGACAGAATCCTATAGATTCATAATAAAAGCTGCACCCGGCATCTCGTCCGAAGTGGTACTTATTACTTCAGCTGCAATCTTTGGCATTTCTATAGCTGGAAGTGGAGGACTTTGGATATCCTACGACTCAAAGCTTCCGAGATCCATAGCTATTGAGCTCAGTAAAAACCATTGTTAGATGGCAAGAAACCCATATTCCCCCATGATTGAGAAGTGAGTGTTCATGCTGTGTAGTGCTACATAATGCTTTAAAAAATTTCAAGATAGGAAGGTGTTAAAACGACAAGACTTCAAGATTCAACTGGAGTGACCGTCATCGCTGACCGTTACAACCGTGCCAACCTGACTCCGAAGAAAGATCCATGCTAATGTTCATTGAGTTAGTCAAATTACAGTTTCATCGACGAGCTTCAAAGGGCAGTCAAATATGCAGTTTAACAGTTAAGTCCAGATATGCAAGGATGAAGCTCGTCGGAGTCAAATGTTTGAATGTGCAAAGCTTTCATATCCATCAAAGTTCAAATTTGGATCGCTCCCTAAAAGCCCGATTCGTATCGATCAGAGAAATTACATTTCATATCGATCGCAAGATACACAGTTCGTATCGATAAGGAAATCGGTCTTCGTATCGATCACCGACTATGGTTTCATATCGATCACCACCCAGGTCTTCGTATCAATCATTCCGGATCGATACGAACTTCCACCATCCTCAATCAATGCGAAACTACCCCTTCCATCCATCATTTCCAGATCGTTGCGTACTTCCGTTGTGTCTACATCGATACGAGCTTTCAAATTCCGGATCAATATGAGCTACTTCCCCATACTCAAGTGTTTCCTTCGTATCCATCGACCCTTCTTCTTCCCCAAGCTGTTAGCGTGCTACTGCTCCTTCCTTGACCTCGCTCTGTCCCAACACTGGCACCAACAACGCCGGAATCGACAACGACCATTGATGAAACGACGTTAAAACTTGAGTCTTATCATTTTGGGATGGTTTTGATTTGTCAGTTACCTGGTTAAAACAATTGGTTCAAAAGATTGATGGATCGCTCGGTTTGAAGACGAAGATGGTTTTCTTTCTTCTTGAGTTTTCTATCGATACAAAGGCAAGAGTAAAATGGGAGCAAGTGAAATTTTCCTAAGTACAAATTGTATTTATATATTTTCAAAACTAGGAGGAAAAGTTTCATCCCACAGTGGTAAAAAATCGATTGAAGCGATCACAAGTTCCATCGATATGAAGAACCATCTTTGTATCCATCTGCCCTGAACGATCCAGAATGTAGCAGTTCATATCCATCGGTGATCCCTCGATACGAAAGATATGATAGAGGCTCGTTTGAGCTACTCAACTCCATCGATACGAAATGTCTACTTCGTATCCATCGGTTGAAGACCATGAGGGCTCGTATCCATCAATACAAATCAACTCCAAAGACCATCTATTTCATATCGTTAACCATCGATACGAAGCATGCATTCCAACTTATTAGATCGATCCAAGAGAGGATCGATATGAAGGGATGCCTTAAAACAACCATCAAACGTTGTAACAACTCGAATTTAACATCGACCCAGGTGAGGATCAATACGAAACTCGATCCAAACAAAAAATAAAGGACTTGACAACGACCCATGAGCATGCAAACGTGAACAGGAGTCAAGTTAACATACGTGCATGTATAACGAACTAACATTCAATTTTCAAAATTTATAGGAATTGAATGCTCACCTAATGACAATCAAATCAGTGAATAACAAATTGTTAGCACTCGACACTCAATTACAATGAAACATTACATGATTATTGGCAGTCAACAATTCACCATTTATATTACTGGAAATCGATCAAAGGTTATATCTCTTGATGAAAAGGCAACGACTATTCAATGAATCAGATAGAGCTTTTTCAGAATAAAGAATGCACCTTTTCAAAGCACATCATGTTCAACAAGACGTACTTTGGGGGAAAAATGTTATCCCACCTTTTGGCAAGGTCATGATACCAAGGACTTGGCAGGAAACCAAAGACAACTTGACTCGAAGATCAGTTACATACAGGTTCACTATGGATACTGGCAAATTTGGTCTGAGTCCGGATCGAGCTACAATTAACATGGTATGACAATACACCTATGAAAGGAAACGTTTCAAATTTCAAGTCATTCGGAGTTCGTACACTCAAGTTATGGATCGATCAAGTTTCAAGTGAAACATGCTTAATTTGTGACCATCATTTTCGTATCCATCAAGTTAACTACCTCCATCCTGATTGTATCGATCACACCACATTTCAATCAATATGTTCAATTCGTATCGGTCAAGTACTTCCATCCATTTCGTATCGATCAGCCAACAGATTGATACGAAATTAGTAGCAAGCATCGATACAAAGCGACCTCCAACAATTGATACAAAGAGCATATACAAGCATCGATACGAAAGCTTCATGCAAGGAGTGATATGAAAGTAGTTGCATTAGATCAATACGGAAAAGGAACGGTCAAACAAAGGGAGCGGTCCATTAGCATGAAAAGTGGATCTTCACGTGACTGCCGCACCACGTCATCAGAGCACGGTCGATCGATACGAATAATCATCGATTCGAAGTTGATCGATACGAAGTTATCGATACATACGGTTCAGCCAACCTACAATCTCAATCCTGGATCGATCATAACTCAAAATCTATAAGTCCAAATGCTACCAAATTTTCATAGGAGCTTGCTTACCACTCCAAGAATGTCTCTGATCGATCTCAACCCAAAAGGACACCGTCTTGATCGATACGAATGGAATGGGGATCGATCCCAATCGATCTCAAATGACCCCTGATCGATCTGGTGGGCCCATCCACATGTGAGAGGGAGCATTCCGAGTTCAAAGACAGATATTTCAGATCTACGCCTATAAATAGCACTCTAATGCCAACAGAAAAGGGACTTTCGACTCCATTACACAGTTACTCTACCGGAGATCCATTGTAACTTGAGTTTTTGAGTTATTCTCTGTTGTAACCAGTCAGTAATCATTAATAAAACAACAAATCATTCAAAGTGGACATAGGCTACAACGTCGAACCACCATATGTCTCTGTTTTTTTCTATTTTTGTTTGCTTGAATTGGCGTGTGTGTTAGATTATCCTCTTTTTACATTTAAATTCTTCATTTTAATCTCTTCAAATACATTCGAAGAGTTTTGTGCCGAATTTTGGTACAAACACCAGGGTATGGACTTATGTTACCTGTCCAAGTATCGACATTGTTGTGGTGTACGTAGAGTGTTGTTGATAGCCATGACACACTCGACACGGTCTTTTGAGACCGTGGATAGTTATATCTTATTGTGATATGTAACAACCCTTATTTTAATTAACGTTATTTAGGAGATTTAATTGGGTAAATTAAATAAAATAATGTAAAAGATTAAGAAGATTGAGATTTGATAATTGGGTCGAGCCTTAATTAATGAACTAAAGGAATTAATTTGAACATTAATAAGATGGAGTATATATGAGAAGGGTAAAATAGGAAAAAGTGTTACATTTCCTAATACAAACCTCAGCGCCTTTCTATTCATTCATCTTACACTTATAGAAACAAAACTAAAGTCTAAGTCGGCCATTGCTAGAGGGTTCATGAGGAAGAAAAGCTAGAAAAACAAGTAGAAAGCTTAGGGGAATCAAATTAAATTCAAATCTCAACCTTCTTAAACCACTCAAGGTGAATAATGGTAATGCATCTCATGTTCTAATTGTTATTTTCCGTTTTAAGTATAAATCCAATTCTTTTGACCATATTATGCCATGTTATGGTAGTTTGAATGATGATATGCTTATTGGTGAATTTATAGAATTTATTTATGAAATTAAGTGATATGTTTGAGTTAGAAAACCAATCATATGACACCTAAATGACTTGATATCTTCATATGATTTTTAAATTAATTTAGAAGTGGGTTTTTAATTTCAAAATTTTCTGATATAATGAGAAATTTGGTGAATTCCTAAAGTTGGAAAATGGTTTATTTTTGGTTTTAATTACTAGTAAATTATGTTTTTAGCCCCAAATTTTTTATATTTTAAAGAATACTGAAAATCAGATTTATTATGACTTTTGAGGATTTTCCCATGTGTATATTTATATATTAATTTATTGGGCTAGGAAAGCTTAATATTTATATTAAAATATTAATATAAGTTGATGGTTTGCAAATTATTTAGGAATGATAAATTTCGGCAATGGGCAGATTTTTGAAAAGAATTATGGTAAAATATTTGTTAACCAATAAGATTTTGACAAACAACAGGGGTTGGTGGAAAAAACTTTCTTTTATTTGCAAATAAATAGTTTTAATATTAATTACGGAAATGCCACGTCAGCAACGACAACTTCGTCATTCCTCTTGATCGCAACTATGACTTTGACGTTAACTAATAGCGATGTGCATGATACCAGCCTGTGTTGGTATGTAGTGAATCGGCTAGGGTTGAAGAGGTTTGAAGTCGGCATCCTCATCGTCGACGTCGACCTTGCCATATGCGTTGCTATAGCGCCGCATTTGATATATAAAAGGTTATAGGGCCGCATACCCATAACATTGCCGACCTTACTTCTTATGAAGTATTTATAGTGGAAATAATGACGCTCATGTTTTAATCATATCGACTTCGACTCTACAAGAAACTATGCTGATATTAACGACTTCAGTAATATAGTGTTGTGTGTTGTACCTTCGATTTAATAGTTGCCACATTTAACCCTTAACGCCTGTTTTCAAAGAAGGCTATGTTGCCGCTTATATTTTTAAGGCATTGACGTCGAGACCCATCAATGTTGCCAAGTTTCTTTTAAGGTTTTTTAATATGGTATACGAAGTGGTTGACTTCGACTATATACCTTTGTGTTTTATAAATAAAAGACTTTAACATATTTTGAGGGGCGAAGACCCTCGTAGGTTCTATCCTTGCAGCATTTATCAATATAAAGTTTTTATATTATTTTGGCATTATGGCCTATGTTTTGAGGGGTGAAGTCGCTTGTCGACTAAGTCGTTGCCATGTCTTATAAATATAGAGATTTTATATTATTTTGGCTTCATAGTCTATGGTTTTGTAAGGCAATGACCTTAAATGACTTCAAACTTCGTCAATATTATTTTATAAAAGCATATGTCATGGCATAATTATTTTGGATGAAGTAAAGGGCTTTATTTTCCTTATTTTGATAGTATGATTTCAAGGGTTAAATCATTTATAAAGAAAGTGTTTTCAAGGAAATAGAAAAGGGTATTTAGCCTAGAATTTTACTAAAGAAATTATTTTTCTTATCACTTTTGGATAGGTTGTGACAGGGTGAATTGAATCAAAGATTAGAAAACCAGATGAGACTGGTGTAGTATAGCGCCTTATACTTCAGCTGTTTTCCCCTAGCAGATATTAGTCCAAAATTCCAGTGTGTAGGACATTATCAAAGGTAAGACAAAAGTAAGTTTACACACATAAAGGAATACATAAAGACAATATAGGTTATAGGTTAGCCTGCAAAATCTTTAGATTCATAGTAAGCCTAGCAAAACCATGAGATTGACAGATAGTCGGGTAAACACTAGGATAAGCGTATTTGAGCAGACCGTCCAGTTTTCTTCTAACAGTCAGTTATGAAATTTGGTATATATAGTAGGCCCGAGTCAGCCATGTTGAGTGGTAGTTAACTTATGAAAACTAAGCATTGGGATGGATAGTCTACTGATTTGATGGATAGTCATGATTACCTATGTAGCATGCATGCACATTATGGTTATATTGTTTATTTTAACCAGTTTGGTTGCAGGAATTGATTTGCAAAAGATATATTTTAAAAAGGATATTAGTGAGGGGAAAACCCGTTCCTTCCAGTGGCATGGTCTTAGTTAATATCTATAAACCGAGATGGCATATTATTATTCACACCAGCTTTTTGTCTGGCTCGAAATTTATATTTTCCCATTAAACTCTCGGGTCCTCAAAATTTGATTTGAGTAGGTCAGGAGTATCTACTTTACAAGTTAAGTTGGTTTTGGCGAATAAAGCCAACGGAGATGCGTAGGAGGCAAAACCAGCTATGTAGGAGTCTATTTATTACTATTATCCGTTGTGTTATGTCAGTTGTTGCATAAATGTATTAACAGTAGATGTATCTGTTTATTTATTAACTTTGATCAACCATGAGGGCATCTTCATATGTCGCTCTTGAAGTATTTTGTAATAACCATATTTTATCTGAACCTGGGCAACATTTGGAATTATGTACTGAATAAGGAATATGACTTTGAAATGAAATATGGAAGGTTTCTATGAAATTTTGTTTAAAACTATTTCATATTCTCGAGCTTCTGATATTATGGATACCATTAACATGACTGCATTTTATCACCGCAAATATATACTATAGATAACTGCAACATCTATAACCCTTAGTTTCGAGCCTCAAATAAGGAATGTTACAAGATCGCTTGGACGTTTTAGGTCCTACGTTTTTAATCTTATGAACGTTTGGTCTTAGCAAAAGTGGCCATACACTTGGAACGTATCTTATCGATCTTAGCAGTAGTGATCGTTGTGTTGGGATCACGGTTTGATCATAGTATATTTGTACTATATTATTAGTAGTCGTTGGGCTAGTGTAAAGCAATGGAAGATATTGTGGTAACATGTTACAAGATAAGAGCATGTTATGGTATGATCCTCTACTTTTGAGGTGGATTTACTATACTTGTTTATAGACTGTCTGAATTATCCCTGAGCCATGTTTTTGGAGAGGACCGGTAGTGATTTTGTAGTTCTTGTATATTTATATATAATTTTAATATATAATATTTTGAGATATTTCCCCTCACACCAGATTTTGTGTTTGACCCGATTTTTGTCTTTGTTTTCTTATGTCATGACAACTCTTGGGTACTAGTTTGAGTAGTTCGGGAGTCAAGTGCTTTGGGGGATACAATAGCAGAGTGCGCGGCTGGAGCATTTTGGAGGAGTGACATCGATGTTTTGAGATGCATATACTTGTTATTTTATTGTACATGATAGACTTGTTATTTATATACGAGATTATTGCATTAGATATTTATTCAAAACTCTATGCTTTTTGAGTTGATGTATTCTGACTATTCTATACTAATGTTTATTTGTCTTAGTGTGGTCTTTTATATATTGTTATTCTATTTTTGTTCATTTATATTCAGTATATAATATGTTGTCATTTCATTGTAAGATCTTATCGATATCTTGGTTTAGTGTTTTGTTCTAATTTTACTCCGACAATCTGTCTTTTATGGCATCTGAAAGTAAAGCGATGTTGTAAGGCGTCAACTTTTAGGTATTACAAAGGGCGGGTTGTTACACCTCTCCTAGATATGTTGACATATTGACAGTTCGTTTGTTTTTTAAATTTTGAAAAGAAGTGTCTTTTGGATGCACCTCTTCACGAATGGGTACATCCATTAATTCACTATATAAAGTGAAGCGTAAACAAATTTTCTAACAAATTCTTCTTACTTTCTTCTTAATCTTTACTACCTTGAAATATTACTTGAAAACTACTCACTATATTCTTCAAAAATACATTGAATCAACCCATACTCTACCAGATTGATTATCTACAAACTATCGACTGTTTTGGAAGCATTCTCTCTACAAACTCAAAGATCAAACTACTACCAAAATGGGTATAGGATATCTTGTATCCCAAGTACAACTATTTGTTTTTTGAAATCAACAACTCTACTCTTATTTTTTTTGGTTTGCTTGTTGCCCTTTTCAAATCTAGTGGGTGTGCTTAGTAGCCTGTCTAAATCTTGCGGGTGATCTTGTAGCCCGGTAAATCAAGAGAATTTGGCTTGGACTCGTGAGACAGGAGAGTGTATCTCGTTGCCTTGAAATCAAGACTGTATTCTGGTTTGCTTGCTACCATTAAAGTAAGGGTAGGAAAAGAAATCTGTACATACACCGTGCAGGACTGGATGTAGGATTAGTTAATTCGAACCAGTATAAAAACTCATCGTGTCATATTTCTTACTTTACTTTCTGTTATTGCTTATATATTTATCTGTGATTGTATCTATGACTGCTTGATTAGTATAGATCTATGTTGATAATATGTGGTTTGATTTAAATCTTGAAATAGGGTTAAAAAGATTCAAAAAAGTTATAAAACATTATTCACCTCCTTTTCTAGTGTTAAAGTAGCCTTAAGTTCTGTTACACCGTAACCTACATATATGCTGTTTTCAATTTAAAAACCGTGGATTTAAAATAAAGTTGGTGTGTGTGCACACTCTCACACATACATGTACATTACTTCAACTCAAAGTTTATATAATAAACTTTCGTATAAAATCGTAAACATGATTTTGAATCCTTCCTAAGTTAAAACTAGATTTTAAATTATTAATTTTAGATTTCAAAACATACAAAATTTGTCAAAATTAATTTTTATGCATAATAATTCGAATGTTCAAATGAGATTTGTAATGACAAGTAAAAGAATGAGCGAAGGAATAAAAAGAGATCTCCACCGTTCCTCTTCTTAAATTCCATATAAACTCATTAATTATCATACTATAAATACAAGTAAACAATCTTTATATTAGTTAAAGTAAGCCTACAAACGTACAAAGGCATATAAAGGGACACACGTGTCTGTTGCGGTGTATCCAACATATATGAATGTACACACTAACCATGTAAACTATTTATATGTTGCACTTGTATTATACACATATGACTGTATTCGATATGCTTATTATAATATATCTAATTTAAATTAAATGGAACTCCTTTTAAACAAATTAAGTAAAATAACATTTTATTTAAGACAATATTAGATTGAATCAAATAAATCCTTTAGACTTCTTAGGCTCAATAGATTCAAAATAGGAAACAAGATTGATATGTCTATTTCATTCGCTTTCGACTGACATGGTTCCTTCATTAAGTTCAGTCATTTCAACCCAATATTTATTCAATCCACTCGACACACTTTCAATGAACCAACCCAATACTCAACATTCAATAAAAAGAAAAACATCCATGGCTAAGCCCTAGACCAACATGGCAATTAATAGGCATAAACGTAGAAAAAATAAATTATATCACATAGAGTGTCATTTTCACTCACTCAAGCTAGTATAAATCCCCTGAATTTGCTTGAAATCAACTCATGATATCCCTATTTCAAAAATTCCAAAATCACCTTTTCACTTCTAGCGAATTCCGGCTTATGAGGTATTGTAGATGACGCCCTCATTTGAATCTATATTATTTTTATGTTATTTTCCATGAAGGAATGGTGGGAAGGAAAAGAGGTGGGCTTGAGGAAGATGGAGGAGGAGGAAGACTTAGAAATTGAAAGAAATAAGAAAGGGTGGATCTCATTTCAAACTTTAGATATATATATAGGCATTTCCTCCTTTTAATTACAAGTTTGTCACTCTCCATTTTGATTTCTTCTGTTCTTTGACTTTTATGTTTCTAAAACTATAACGACATTCCGAATAAAATGAAACTAGTTTTCGATACTAATTTCACTATCTTCAAAAATTCGTCTTTCACGCTCAAAATTTATTTATCTCGGTTAAATGCGTTTTAACTCATTAAAATGATTTAATTAATTTATTACCCTTCTTTAAAAATACAGATCTCAAATCTTCTCATTTATGGTATTCCTACATATAATTTGAAAATGATAATTCTTTACCTTCGAATCCTCCAACTTAACATCCACCAGTAATAGGCCCTAAATATTTATTTAAACAAAGAAGCTTTCCATTAGCGTTGACTAATGGTCATAGTGACCATCAAATTTGGGAATTGAAACATGCACAAAATTACTCTTTCAGACATCTCCTTAAACTTTACTTTCAAGAAACTATTGATCTTTCTTCCCCTTCTTTCAGTCTTACAAATCTAGCCCATTTGATGTGATATAAAATTTTGAAAAATACGAAGTAGATGACGAAATGTAGGCTTACATAGCATGTTACAAATGATTTTATTTCAATTGGGCAACTTTTGCAAACTTATTACGTAAATAGGCCAGTTGCAAAACTAATTACAAATATAAACCACTTTTGGACAGCTCAGCGTTACGTTGGTCAAAAGTGTAGATGCGAGATTTCAAATGCCACACGTGTTTTTTTAAACCAAACATGGTTATGCATTTTGAGATAGCGCCAATTACATTTTAAAATGTGCCCATTGGCTCCATCTAAAATTGCATCCATATATATTTGTATTAATATGTAGTTGCACTATCTCAAAATGCACCAACTATATTTAGTTAAAGAAAACACAAGTGGCATTTAAAATGCCGCGTGTACACTTTTGGCCATCGTGACATTTAGCTGGCCAAAAGTAGCACATATTTTTAATTAGTTTTGTAACTGATCTATTTGTGTAATAAATTTGCAAAAATGATCCAAATTAAAAAGAAAAAAAATCATTTCATAAAAGATAAATAAATAACCAACCATGATCGCAATACCTGGCAACCAGGATAATTCGGTTTTTGACTGTAACTGATATAAAATAATAATTAGTGCCATAAATATTTAACACGGATCATTTGGAGCATTTCCAACAAACATATATTAACTATAAATATTCGTCATCCCTTGCAAATTTCGTTTCAATGGATAAGTTTCAGCGAAATATTTAGTGGTCAATTCAGCAGTCTGAATTGACCATGGACGCATATCTAATAAGCGTCTCACTTAAGACGCCTACTAACTAAGCGTCTAAGGTTCAGAAATAGACGTCTATAAACCTTTTATTAAATAAAATATTGATTGTTATACGTTTATTTAATAAGTTTCTGAGCTCAGACGTCTATTAAATAGATGTCTAAGTATTCACCTGACCGTTGTAGGATTTCATTTGCGTTCAGCCTTTAATAGCCAGTAGCTGAATATTAAAGCCTCCAGCAGTTGGAGATGCTCCCACGGTATCACGAAAACTGAGCATGTTGTTTGACAACTTGCAGCCAGAGTTCAAGTTCGCTATTCTCAGAAGTCAGCCTACCGGTATCCCTCTACAAAAAAGCAAGCTGCATTGACAAAGTAGTAACTTCATTTTGTAAAGTCTGAGCTTTTCTTTTACAAGGTTATTAGATTATAATTCAATTGTAAACAGACCCCGAGTATAATCAAATACCAAACGTGCCTCACCATGAAGCAACAAAACCTGAATCCATTGCATTTTTGTTCACTTTATTATTTTTCAAGTTTAGCGTTTCATCTCTTTTCTCTCTTCATGCTCCAATACGATGGATCATTTCAATCCTGAAATACCAAACATTATGACATGATTGCACAAAATAACTCCAGAGTTGAAGAAATTTTCTTGACATAATACTTGTGATAACATTGCAGACATTAGATCATACGCGGAAACATGCAACTTCAAATTCATACATTCATATGCAAAAGCACTCACGTAATACAGTTCCCTAAGACAACATTCCACGATTATCAAGTAGCATATAAATATAAAAAAAATGCAGATATCACATGTATCATGTCCGATTGTAGGGAGTCGGCTAAACATAGCAGCACAAAACTTGAATCAGACTTTTTAATAGATAATGGGCTCAGTAGTACCTTCCAACATTTGCACAACCTTCTTCATGGTAGGCCTTAACCAAGGCTCATCTTCAACGCAAGAAATGCCAACCTTCACAAACCTTTCTAGTCTATTCATATCACTCTTTGCCTCTTCATCATCCTCGACTAACAAATCCAACTTTTCATTCGTAAGACATTTCTTTGCCCAGTCTATAATTGTTGTTCTTTCATGACTCTGCAATCCACCCTCAAAATTCTTTTTACAGCAGATTGTTTGCAATAACATCACTCCAAAGCTGTATACATCAACCTTTGCACTAATTGCAACGTTCTTGAACCATTCAGGTGCAAAATAACCTATAGTCCCCCTGATGCCTGTAGCTGTTCGTGTCTGATCGAACCTTAACAGCTTTGCCAACCCAAAGTCCGAGATTCTAGCTTCCATATTCTCATCCAAAAGTATATTCTGAGGCTTTATATCACAATGTATGATTTGGTTTCTACATTCCTCGTGTAAATACGAAAGTCCATTGGCAATACCAATAATAATTTTTACTCTTTGATTCCAGCTGGGTCGATTGCTTCCGAAAATATACTTATTAAGCGATCCTTTACCGAGGAACTCAAGCACTATAAGTCTATGCGACCCTTCTTTACAATATCCAATAAATTGTACTAAATTTTTATGATGTGTTTGGCCGATAGTTGCAATTTCATTTTCGAAATCCTGCTCGCCTTCTTCAAGCAGGCTTTCTTCTAATTTCTTGACTGCTACTATAAGTGTATTATTATTAGACTGTGAAGGCATGACTCCTTTATAGACTACACCAAAAGCTCCTTTACCAAGCTCTTCACTAAATCCTTTAGTAGCTTGTTCCAGCTGTTTGTACGTGAAAGAACACGCTGCGGAAACTGAAACAATACTGCTTATCTTTGCTGAATCCCTTTCACGTTTTCTTTCTCGATGCATGTATAAACAAGCACAAACTTGTAGAAGATTCGAACCCACAGAACAAACCAGAATTGATGATACTATAAGTATCAGCCTCCTCCACTTACCTGATCCATCACTACTTGTAGTGGTACTAGACCCATTAATACTTATATTCAATTTATTATACTTGATGTAGGCTACTCTATCCACAGTTTGTTCTAATATTCCATTAGAAAGTGGGAACTTCTTTTTCCAGCAAGTTCCAACATTGTCGTATATAGCAACCGTACAAAAGCAGTCATTCAAGCATGCATTTTGGCATTGGGTATCATTCAATGACGTAAGCTTTTCGGCATCAGCCAATGGCCAATCAAGATTCTTAACCGGTTCAAAAGCAAAAAATGATTCACTGCCTTGTTCACAGGGTTGTGGAACGTAATTAGTGTTTTCGATTCAGAAAAGTGAAAAACTGGAAATTTGCAGATTGATTCTTTATTACTTAAAACAGAAGAAATGTACATAGTATATATACAGAAAATAATGTGGCCCAATGGCATTCAGGCTCAAAGAGAAAGAAAACAAAAGATACATGGATAGCCAAATAGCACCGTTGGATGATAAAAGATCTAACGGCTGATATTATATCTGGAGCTGCACATGGATTGCTGATGTAACAAACGAATGAGGGTTGTCTATGATCAATATAGTTAACCCGCACCAATATCAGAGATATAGATCTAGGGTTAGATCCAAACCCTTATCTTATTATGCCGCCTCAATTTTATTCCCTCTTCTCACGTCTTCTTCGTCATTCTCAACTTTTCCAACTTTAATGGCTTCCCGAAGTCGAGTAAAATTGGCTGAGCTTAATGGCTTGGTCAAGATGTCAGCTTTTTGATAATACGAGGGTATGTGATTAATGTAAACCTTCCCACGAGTGATTTGATCTCTGATGAAGTGTAGGTCTACTTCAACATGCTTTGTCCGAGAATGATTAACTGGATTTTTAGATAGCGAAATAGCACTCAGATTATCGCACCATATCGTGGGCTTTAGCTTAGGTTGCAGTCCTATTTCCTGAAGGAGATTGCTAAGCCAAACTACTTCTGCAGTAACACTAGCGGCTGCCCTGGCTTCAGCTTCAGCACTGGATCTGGAAACCGTGCTTTGCTTTTTGGTAGACCAAGAGACGGGATTCATTCCGATAAAAACACAAAAGCCACTGGTAGACTTCCTATCATCAATGTCATTAGCCCAGTCGGAATCACAATAGGCGTTAATGGTAATATCTTTGCAATTTCTGAAAATAAGATGGTAATCAATAGTTCCCTTTAAGTATCTTAAGATACGTTTAACAGCTTTCCAATGCTCAGTTAAGGGATTTTGCATGAATTGACATACACGATTTACGCTAAAACTAATGTCTGGCCTTGTTATTGTAGCATACTGTAGCGCACCAACCACACTCCTATATTGTTTGATGTTGTCAATGGCTTCACCTTTATATTTTGATAATTTCAGTCCACTGGTCATAGGGGTTGGTAATGCGTTGGCTTTGTCCATATTTGTTTTTGTCAAAAGATCCAGTATATATTGCTTCTGGGATAGTGTCATACCATTCCTGGTTCTTTGAATATTGATACCTAAGAAATAACTTAATTCACCTAAATCTTTGACAGCAAATTGTTTGTCCAGAAGCTTCATGATGTTTTCGATTTCCATTTTGTTGTTGCCTGTAATGAGAATATCATCAACGTAAACTAACACATATATTTGATTAGTTCCTTTTGTTCTGGTATAGAGAGAATTGTCAGATTTAGTGGCTTTGAATCCAAACTGATTTAAAATGTCTTTCAACTTTTCATACCAAGCTCTTGACGCCTGCTTTAGCCCATAAATAGCCTTATGTAGTTTACAAACTTTTCCATGATTATCTTTGTCAAATCCTGCTGGTTGTTGCATATATACTTCTTCTTCTAATTCACCATTTAAGAAAGCATTTTGAACATCCAGTTGTCTTATAGTCCATTGCTTGTGTATAGCCAGAGTCAGTATTACTCTTATGGTGGTTGGTTTAATAACAGGAGAAAAAGTTTCGTTAAAATCGAATCCATATTGTTGTGAGTATCCCTTGGCTACAAGCCTGGCCTTATACTTAGTGATTTCTCCATTAGCATTTCTCTTAATTTTATATGTCCACCTGCTTCCAACAATATTTTTGTGCTTTGGTGGGTCCACGAGTATCCAAGTATTATTTTTGATCAAAGCATTGTATTCATCTTCCATTGCCTTTTGCCATTTTTGATTTTGAACTGCCTGATCATAAGATGTTGGTTCGATTTCGTTAACTTGTGCATTATAAATCTTGGGCTTGAAAATGCCACTTTTTGATCTTGTCACCATGGGATGTCCAACTATAGACCCACTGTTCCTTGAAACACCATTGTTTTGATTTTGACTATCTTCATGTGCTCTAATTTCATCATATCCAGTTTGATTGCTTTCTTGTATTTCAGATCCAAGGCCAAGTTGACTGTCTTCCTGTTCACAAGAATTTTTTAAGTCATTATCATTGTTTTCAACAGTAGAGTTATTTAAAATATTTTTGTTGCTGCCACTACTGTTTTTAATAGAATGAATCCAATTCCCTAAGTCCGGAATATTGTTAGAATCAGAATTATTTGATGACTTTTCATTAGTTTTAATGTGAGCAAGAGGAAAAATATTTTCATTGAACATGACATGTCTAGAAATGTAAATCCTTCCATTTTTATCTAAACACTTGTAACCTTTTTGATTATGAGCATATCCAATAAAAGTGCATGGACTAGATCTTAAACATAATTTATGCTTATTGTAAGGTCTAAGGTATGGATAACATAAACACCCAAAACTTTTTAATTGAAAATAATTAGGTTTAACACCATAAAACTTTTCATGAGGAGACTTATATTTTAAAGTTTTTGTTGGCATCTTGTTTATAAGATGAACAGCAGCTTCAAAAGCTTCATTCCAATACTTTAAAGGTAAACCAGATTGTGAAATGAGTGTCAGGCCAGTGTCAACAATATGCCTGTGTTTTCTTTCAATCAAACCATTTTGTTCTGATGTATGTGGACATGTTGTTCTATGTAGAATCCCCTTTTTATCAAAGAAAGATTTTAACAATTTGAACTCACTGCCACCATCAGTTTGAAAAATTTTTACATGGCTATTTGTCTGTTTTTCAATATATGTGATGAATTGCATGATAATATTGGGTGCATCAGACTTAAGCTTGAGAAAAAATATCCAAGTGAATCTAGTACAAGCATCTATAAGAGATAGATAATACCTGTGACCATGCATTGTGCTAACTGTGGATGGTCCCCACAAATCTGCAGCTATAAGATCTAAGGGTTTATCATAAACAGTTTCAGAAATATTAAAGGGTAACTTGTGAGATTTTCCCATTTGACAATGAGAACATATATGCAAATCTGTAACATTTGGAACAGAAATATTATTATCTTTCAACACACTTTTGACAGTGTCATAATTGGGGTGGCCAAGCCTGCAATGCCAATCATTATACATTTTTACAGCATTCTCATTACAACTAATGTTGTTAGTCCAAATCTCTCTATCCTGTTCACTAGTTTTAGTCCTATTGCTGAACTTGTATAGCCCCTTGTCAAGTCTACCCTGTAATAATATATTCTTGTTAATTAAATCTCTAACAAGACAATGATTTGGGTGAAACTCAAAATATACTCTATTTTCTTTTGCAAACTGAGACACACTAATTAAATTCTTCTTGATGCTAGGGACTCTTAATAGGTTATTAAGGTAGAGTATCCTAGCACCTTTTATTGTGCCAGTTCCAGTATGTGTTATATTTGTAGCTTCACCATTACCCATAAAAACAGAATTGTTACCTGAATAGCTTTTATTCCCTAGATTAAGATTCTGCAGATTGTTGGTGACATGGTGTGTTGCACCTGAGTCAGGGATCCATTCATCAGCATCAGCATCATCTGGTTTGATTATGTCATCATCTTCATTGCTTTGTTTAGAACTGCCACTTGCTTGTGCCATGTTGATATGCGCATTTTTATTTTGCTGCTTTGGCCCAGTGTTATAATCTTCCTTAAATCTCATGAAACATCTATTTGCCATATGGCCAGGTTTTTCACATATTTGGCATTTAATTTTGTTATAAGTAGACCTGCCTCTTCCTCTTCCTCTTTGTATATAGCCACCTCTCTGATTTGAGAATTGCTGTGTTTGGTTTTCTTGTCTGGGTTGAGAATAGTTTCCTTTCTGGTTCTTGTTCTTGCTAATGTAATTCACTGAAAACTCTCCATTTATTAATTTTCTTTGCTCCACCCTTCCTTCATGTGCCAACAAGGCAGTTTCAACATAATCAATGGTTGGTAAAGAGGGTTGAGTAGCAATACATGTAATTAGTGACTCGTATTCATGGTCTAGACCATTGGTCATGATTAATACCCTTTCACTTTCAGAAATGCTATGTCCCACTCCTTTTAGCTTATCACACAGATTCTTGATTCTTGTTAAATATTCTCTCATGCTTGTTTCACCTTTCTTGATATTTTGCAATTCATGCCTGTAATGCATTATTCTGGCTGATGACTGAGAACTGAAAATGCGTTCAATAGCTTTCCATATCTCGTGCGAAGTGTTGCAACCAACAATTTGTGTTAACATGCTTTGACTGATGGATGATAATAACCAGGATGAAATAAGATTGTCCTGTTTTTGGTAAAGATTGTATTCTGGGTTGGGAATTTCTTCTCCACTTGATGACTTGATCATTATAGATGGTATGCTCTTTGTACCTTTGACATAATCTTGAAGTTCATAGCCTTTAAGCGCAATTTCAGTCTGATATTTCCAGGTGATATAATTGTCTTCGTCTAACGGAGTTGTGATTGCATGATTTTTAGGTTTGATGAGAGGGTTATCCGGTTGAGCAGTATTTCTGGTTCCAGTGTTTGTGGAGGTTACTTCTTCCTCCTCACGAGCCATGGCAACCAAAACAGATCCAAGAAAGCAGCTATAGAAAAGCAAGAACTTGATAATGCGCAGATGTGATCAACAGTGATATTAGCCCAGTAAATAACTGGTCGAAAATCAAATAGCCGGATTCAAATCTTGGCGAGGTTTGATTTAAATCGATAAAAGGTAAGAAAGGTATGAAAAAAAAAAGGAATCAAATGATGAATGAAGCTCAGAAAACAGATCTGAGAGAAGCCGAGAATTCTTATTCTCCTGGCACGCTCGATGATGATACGAGCTTTGATTTCTGATGATCAATGTCTTTCGACAACAAGCTCTGATACCATGTTTTCGATTCAGAAAAGTGAAAAACTGGAAATTTGCAGATTGATTCTTTATTACTTAAAACAGAAGAAATGTACATAGTATATATACAGAAAATAATGTGGCCCAATGGCATTCAGGCTCAAAGAGAAAGAAAACAAAAGATACATGGATAGCCAAATAGCACCGTTGGATGATAAAAGATCTAACGGCTGATATTATATCTGGAGCTGCACATGGATTGCTGATGTAACAAACGAATGAGGGTTGTCTATGATCAATATAGTTAACCCGCACCAATATCAGAGATATAGATCTAGGGTTAGATCCAAACCCTTATCTTATTAATTAGGTTTGCAGCCTTTGTATTTTCTGGTTGGGTCAATGAAAGTGTAGTGAGGAGGGCACGTACAACTGGCTAATCCACTGTTATCTTGTGTGCAGTAACTATTGAAACCACACATCCCGCTTCCAATGTTGAATCTACGGTCGCATAGATCTGGAAAAAGACTTGCTACGATACGCCAGGTTACAGTGGTTGGCTGCATTTTGGGAAAGGTATATAGCCTGGAACATTTATGTAATTATTTGGTCAAAGGTGGTTAAGTGTAGCATACAAGGTGTATGTCATATTAAATTACACCCATTTGCATGTATTAAACAAATTACCTGAAGCCACCATCTGGATCCAAGGTTGCCCTTAAAAAGTTGCCTCCAGTTAGAACAGGTCCTTGTAGCACTTCTCTTCCAGTACCATTTGTAAACAAAAGGTACAATCCAGTCTGATTAAACGCAAAGCTAGTTTTTCCTGGATTATCTTGTGTGCCAGTAGCATAGAAGCTGTTTTCTGGGATAGCCGTCTGTGTTGGAAAGTCTAGTTTGTATAGAACCAAGTTTCCATCGGTCTGCATCACAAACATAAATATTCCTTTTGAATAATCATCGTCAGTAAGTTTTGAGAAAATAGTGGTGTTTTGGTTCAAAATTTGGCCAGGCAATATAGTATCAGTAGGAGAATCAAACGTCCGCCATATTACAGAAGAGGCACCAGAGTAGAGTACGAAATTTCCATCATCAAGCATGGAGCCAGAGCTTGCTCCACTGACATCCGAACTCCAAATTTGTTGATTTGAGGAGTCTTGTAAGGTCAGTTGTCCGTCTGATGTAAGCTGAGCTTTGGCTTGCTTTGATACAGGATTGCCTCCGTTTGCAGTCCAAATTACAGTTTTGGGCTTGATTTTGTGGTAGTAGACAGCAAGAAAATAGAGCGATGGATCGGTATCAAGTGCACGGAAGCCGAAAGCAAAATCTCCAGAGGGGGAGAGCAGAGATGAAGGGTTAGTGGATGGAGATAAAATTGTACCCAGAGTTATATTTTGACATGACAATTTGCGTGGGAAGAACGGAAGCAGCAACAAGATGAGCAAGATGTACGAATGGAAAGCCATTTGGATGACAAACTATGAATTATGATTATTTGTTTATTATTTTATTATTGACGATTTGTATTCATCGTGATAAAGAGGACGACTTTGAAGTCTTTGAGCATTAAATTCTGTGGAAGAGGACCTAGTCAATGTTTAGTTCAATTTTGCTAAGATCTCTTGGAGCTATTGCTTTTTATGAACCAACGCAGCCGCGGTAGAATCACGGCTAACCTTATACCCTGAGGAAGTGCGGTTCAAAGAACCAAATAACTTTGCATGGATTGTCTAACCCAAGCCGTAAAGAACCTTTTGAACCAACTTCTTTGAACCAGCTATTCAACTCTTAAACCATGAAAAAACCCTTCGAACAAGCATCATTAAGCATTCATCTTCAAATTCAAAAGCAAAATTATGTACTCTATCGTGCTTTTTTTATAACTGTTTTTCCGCTTTTCGAAATTTTCCTTTCTAAATTTTTCTAAATTTTCATTTTCTGCTGGTATCCTAAAAACTAGTTTCGAAATAAATTCCTTTCGACGAGTAACGCAAAAACCTTAAAGTTTTCACAATTTCCATAAAATTTCATTTTCTTTCAGTTATGTTGCTCCGTAAGGATGTAGTATGTTATTTACCAAGTATAATTGTTAGCCATCGTGAAGAATTACAACATACGTTTAAAGCATGAAGTTAAAAGTGTTCAACACTGTTTGTAACAGAGATGCAAGTTCATTGAACAAAGTCGAGGCCGATTCCGAGTTAGTATGAAGAAATTGCTGCAGTTTTGAACGAAAATAATAACGACTTCTGCCTAGTCAAGGTTTAGATACGAGGAGTAGCATGTTATTTGCAAAGTAAAACTTTTAGTCACCATGGAAACAACAACATGCATTCAAAATTTAAAGCATCTGAATATTCTTAATTGTCCGTAATGTAGATATGAGTCAACTGGTCAAAGTTTCATCTAATTCCGAGTCAATACAAAAAAGTAATAGCAATTTAAACGGAAAAAACGACTTTTGCCTAGTTGGAATTCAAATATGGGGTTGGAGCATGTTATTTGCTAAATACCATTGTTAGTCACCATGTGAATTATAGCATATGTTCAGAATATGAATTATCCAAATGTTCCATATTGTCCATATTGTAAATGTAAGTTCACTGATCAAAGTCTCTCCTGATTCCGAGTCTGAATGAAGAAGTTACTGTAGTTCAAAAAAAATAGAAACTTCTGCCTAATTGGAGTTTAGATACGAGATTGTAGCATGTTATTTGCTAAGGACAACTGTACTCATCATGTAGAATTAAGCGTAAGTTCAGATTATGAATTATCCAAGTGTGTCATATCCATAATGTAAATGTGTGTTCATTGGTCAAAGTCTCCCTTGATTCTGATTCAGATGAAGAAGATACCGTAGTTTGAACGAAAAAATAGCGGCTTCTGCCTAGTCGATGAAGTACATATTCTATGTTACCAAAATTTCTAATCGAAAAAAATTGAATTCCACTTTTCATTCTCATTCTGAATTTTTCAACTTCAATCTAAGGGGATTATGTTGTTGATGGAACGAAATGCGGAATATATTGCCTCATTCTATCAATGGTCAGAAGGCATCGAAGATGCATAAAACAGTAGTAACAAATATAAACTATTTCATCATTAGTGCTTGTATTTCTATTGCAACTAGAAAATTACATATATGATAAAAAATGTCAATATAAAGTGATATGAATTTAAAAATCAGACACATTTTGAATTAATGTGTGGTTGGAAATTAAAGATCATATAAAATGGCAAAGCTTTTAACTTTTAACTATTTTATTATATTTTCAAACTAAAATGACGGGTTCTATTGTTTTTTCCACTCACCATCTAAACTAATGCACTGTTTTTTTGTGCAGTTGGATGTGTTAAAAAAGATAACAGTTATATTGGTAGTTATAGAGAGAATAAAGGAGATGATCCCCATACTATCGCCTTATCCAGTGGAGTTTTTGCTTTTTTTCTATTTATTGGTTGTTCTAGTGAGTTGAATTCTATGAGTCATTTTAATTTTGTTTTGTTTATGGGCAAACAATGGTTATTTATATACTTAATTTGCAGCCCCTTCTGCTTGAAGATGATCAGGAATTATTAGTTATACTTTATTTCATAAGTATAATGAGTTATAGTAAAATTGTATGAAGTTACTGCCACATGAACATCATGGTGACTCTTTGGACCAAAAGTTGTTGCGTGAAGATGGTTTTGATTTATGATGAAAAAATTGCATATTGAATCATTTATTGTTAGATGTCTTTTGGTTTATGGAAGTTGTATCAATGACTATATTTTGCATTTTTTATGCCTTGAACCTTTAAGTGTTTGTTATGTTTTGTAGTATTGTTTGTGTGGATTCAAGTGTTTATGTTATATATTAGGTTAAACATAGTTCTTGCTGTTTTTCTTTAAAAATTATTCAGCATGGAAGTATTATACTCGACTATTCTTAAGTAACAATGTTGTAGAGTGTTGTTATATATATATATATATATATATATATATATATATATTTGATGTTGGTTATGTTATGTTTAAAAGCTTTTGGCCTTAGTTACATTTATAGAGCAACTATAAAATATACACATATTATTTTTCTAAATACAGTCACCGGATAAATAATAAGCTGGGAGTTAATTATTTTATTAATATATTTATTATCTATGAAGTCTCATCTCCTCGACTTTTGAAAATCGACACTAATACATCCACGGTATTCACATGTCATAAATAAAAGTGCTGGAGAGGCAGATTTTTAGGGGTAAAGTAAGGCTAAAGATAGAAACATAAATTTTCACATTACATTTAATAGACAAATAGTACATACAATCACCATCACTAGGGTACATCAGAGACTTTTTTTTTGTGCGCACTAACCCAACTAGGAACAATTATAACAGCCTGCTCTTACACTTGTTGGTATTAACTAACTTTGACACGGCAGAAAAATAAAAATAAATAAATAGTAGATAGATATCCCCATTGATTGCTCCAAATCCATGTTCCAAAAATCTCTTTTAGCATGCTCCTTCCCAAAATACTCTAAATAGAATCCTGACTACTTGGCTGCCTGAGAAAATAGGGCACCTAAAGTTTAAAGGGAAAATAAAATGTACTCTGGGTCAGTCATAGGACTGTATGAGAACCCAAAATACATGTTTTGAAAACAAAAAGGTATATCATAAGACCATGACACACATAAACACAGAACGAGTTTTTACTTTATGATAACCAAAATATTCTTAGGTAAAAATAAATGACATTATTTTTAACGACATATCTTTGAAAACATTTATAAGTAAACTTATTAATCTTATCCGAAATTGCTACCTTTATTAAATTTCAGATACTAGGCTCTACAAACAAAATGGTGAGCACTTATTGCAGAATAGGTTCCTTACAAATGACCAGGTGAAGGGACTACCTTTCGGTGGTACATCTCTAGAGATTGTACCGAGGTCAACAGAACATATGCATCTCTACCAACACAAAACCGACCTATCTTTCACACTATATAGCACTGAATATGTCATTGTTGATACGCTAAGATTTTGATCGATGACAGTGTGCTTCAACAAAAAGGAAGAGATATGTGCAAAGCTAAAGAAAGAACGATGAAGACCAAGAATAAACATAAGTATGATTTTTATATAGGTCTTAGTTTAGATTTATTGTTAAAATCTATCCTCAAGAGGCTTGCACAAATACTAGAACACATTTTATAAATTTCATTTCTTAATACACATTCACTGTGCACAGCTTAATAGTTCAGTCGACTGAACAGGGATGACCAGTCGGCCGAACATATTACACATATACAAACATGTACAGTTTCAGTCGACTGAAACACCCTGCTCAGTCGACTGAATTTGTTCCTAAAAATTTTACTTCATATTTTCAGTTGACTGAATTCTCTGTTCAGTCGACTGAATTTGAACCTGCGAATTTTCTATGAATGGAAACCTTCTTCCTACCAAGAGTTGCAACCATTCACCAATGGAAATGGAAGCATCTCTTATCTCTAACCTTAGCCAACAGATGCACCTCTTTTACAAGTATAAATACATAATTCTAACATCTTCAATTCACCGAATTCTCTTGCTTTAATCTTACTATCTTCTTGAACATATTATCTAGAAATTCTCAAAGCACTCACAAATCTATTGCTTGAATCACTGCTTTGTTTTTAACATTCTTTTGATTCATAGCAATTCACATTTCCTAAATCTTTACAAACACATTGCATACTCTCGAGGATAAGATTATAGGAATATTGTACTACATTAGACTCATTAGTGTAGATAAGAACACAACAAGTCAAATTTTTTTTTTTTTTTAGTAATTGAGTTGAAGTCCTCCTCGGTAGTTGAGGCAAGAAATCCCGTTCGGTTGTTCGGGTCAGTTGTAAACCTATTCCTCCGGGTTAAGTGAGGGTGTTAGTTAGTGAAATTCCTAAGTGAAGCTTAGGGACTGGACGTAGGACTAGAGGCCCGAACCAGTATAAAATCCTGGTGTCTCCTTTCTTTTACTTACTTTATCTACCTAGACTATTCCGTTATTCAATATTACACGATCCTACTACATAGCCTCTTTCAATTGGTATCAGAGCAAGACCGTCCTATAACCATAACACCGTTATTAGATATATTGATAATATGGAAAATAACGCAAGTACAAGCACAACATCTGCCTATAGTTCTACATTTGCGGAAGGACAGTCTACCCAAAGACCTCCTCTATTCAATGGACTAAACTATAACTATTGGGCTACAAGGATGATGATTTATATGCAAGCAACAAGTTTCGAAGCCTGGAATGCTACTCAAGCAGAGTTCGTTGTACCCACAACCGATTATTCTACATGGACACAAATTCAAAAAAATGAAGCTAGTGCAATGCCAAAGCTATGAATATGCTATTTTACGCCTTGGATAGAAATGAATTCAACCGTGTTAGCATATGTACTACTGCATATCAAATTTGGGAAACACTTAAAGTTATACATGAAGGCACAAACAAGGTTAAACAAACAAAGATATCCATGCTGAAGAATCAATTCCAAAATTTTAGAATGCGACAAAATGAATCCATCAATGACATGTACTCAAGATTTCAAGACATTCATCATGCTTTAATCGGACTAGGAGAAAAATACACGGATTTTGACATTGTGTCTAAAGTTCTAAATTCACTCACTGATGAATGGGAAAGAACAGTACTAGCAATCAAGGAAGCAAATGATCTATCTACAATGAAACCAGAGGAATTGATTGGAAATCTTATGTCGTATGAAGTAAATATGCAAGCTAAGAAAGATCAAGCTCAAGAAAGAAAGAATGTAGCTTTTCATGCAGAAAAGGAAGAATCAGAGTCTGAAGATGAGGATTTAGCATTTATAGCCAAAAATTTCAAGAAATTCTTAAGATATAGAAAAGGAAATAAAAACGGATTCAATAAAAATTTCTTGATCAAACCTACATCCTCGAATATAGAATGTTTCAACTGTCACAAGAAAGGTCACATGCACAAGGATTGCCCAGAGCAAAAGAAGGAGAATCAAAAAGCTCTCAACAACAAAAACAAGAGAGAGAAATTCAAAAAGAAGGCATTCTCTATAACATGGGATGATTAGGATTCATCTTCATCCGAAAGTGAAAATGATAGCGACAATGAACAGGCAAATGTATGCTTCATGGCTCAAGAATCTGATGTAAGTAATTTAACTTTCGATGATTTAATTGAAGTAAACACTAAACTTTTGAACACAATAAAAACTCTTAAAAAGAAACTCGTGAAAATCAAAACAAAGCTTAATTTGAAAGGGATATGTTAAAAGATGAAAAGAAAATTTTAGAAGAAGAACTTGAAAAAGGTCAAGAATCTCATTCAAATTCGAAAACTCAATTATCACTTTTAAGTCAAGAAATTGAAACTCAAAAGACAAAGAATGATATAATTGTTTCTGAAAATCATGAGTTAAAAACTAAGATTAGACAAGTTGAGTTAGAAAATAATAGTCTTCAAGCTAGATTAGATAGTATCACTAAAAATATTTCTAACTTTAACAAAGGAAGAGAAAATTTATCAAAGATTTTAGAAAATTCTCAATATTCTTCAAATAAACATGGATTAGGATATAAAAAGAAGTCAAAAATTTCTAAAAAGAAAAATACAAATTTTAAGAGGAATATTGAATCAAAACAACATATGTTATTAAGAGAACCTATTAAAACAAAAATAGAAACCAAGATAGTCAAAATTTGGGTTCCAAAGACTAACAATATTTTAATTAGGAATAAATATATTAAAACATTTATGAATAGTGTTCACTATAATAAAAAGAATATTTATAAAAAGAATACTAAACCAAATTGGGTTTGGCTTCCTAAGCTCTAACTTTTTAGGACCCTATTAAAAAGTGGGTACCAATAATTTTGTATTTATTTTCAGGTCCCACTTAAAAAGAAGAAATGGATAATAGACAGTGGTTGCTCAAAACACATGACCGAAGACAAAGATATGCTTACAAACATCACATACTTTGATGGTGGCTCGGTTACCTTCGAAGACAATTCAAAAGGCTATATCATTGGCAAAGGAGATGTGAGCAATTACGGTACATCAAATTTACCTTTTATAACAAATGTTTCATTAGTTGAAAATCTAAAACATAATCTACTTAGCATAAGTCAACTTTGTGACAAAGGCTTTAGAATAACTTTTTCGGAAAATAAATGTAATATTTTTGATCAAAACCAAAATCTTGTTTTGAAGGAAAAAGAGATAGGATTATTTACGTTCTAAATATGAATATTAATCATAATACAAGTATGTGTTTACTAGCCAAAGATAATGATCCTTGGTTATGGCACAAAAGATTTTGTCATATAAATTATAAAACTATTAGAAAACTTTCCAAAAAGAATTAGTAAGAGGTTTACCCAAAATAAACTTTAAAATAAAAAATCTTTGTGATGATTGTCAAAAAGGAAAATTAACAAAATCATCTTTCAAGTCTAAGAAAAATATTTCGACTTTACAACCATTAGAATTACTACATATGGATTTATTTGGACCAACACAAGTTCAATCCATTAATCATAATTGATACGTATTTGTAATAGTTGATGATTTCTCAAGATATACATGGACTATTTTTATGAAAAATAAAAGTGATACTTTTGAGCATTTTAAAACATTTGTCAAAAGAATTCAAAACACTAAAGATTTGAAGATTAAAAATATACGAAGTGATCATGGAGGCGAATTCGAAAATGAAGCTTTCGAAACGTTCTGTAAAAAGAAAGGAATAAATCATAATTTTTCATTTCCTAGAACTCCTCAACAAAATGGAGTTGTAGAAAGAAAGAATAGAACATTACAAGAATGCGCTAAGACATTATTAAATGGAAGTTTTCTACCAAAACATTTTTGGGCAGAAGCCATAGCTACTGCATGCTATGTATTGAATAGAATATCAATTAGACCATTAACTAAAAATACTTCATATGAACTGTTCAACAACAAAAAGCCAAATATATCTTATTTCAAAATATTTGGATCAAAATGTTTTATTTTAAATACAAAAGGTCAACTAAGTAAATTTGATCCAAAAGCCGAGGCAGGAATTTTTGTAGGATATTCAGAACGAAGTAAGGCATATCGAGTATTTAATAAACGAACAAACGTAATCGAAGAAACCTTACATGTATCTTTTGATGAGAATTTCAACAAAGAATTAAGTATAAAAGATGATGAAGAATTTATAAATATAGAAAATACAAATTTTGAAAATTGTAATAATGAACTAAGATCATCACCAAGAATATTACGAGATCACCCTACTCAAAACATAATAGGTGAAATCAATTCTCAAGTTAAGACAAGAAATCAACTAAATCAAATGGGACATGTAGCTTTCATTTCTATAATCGAACCTAAAAATCCTAAAGAAGCATCAACAGACGATTACTGGATTATTGCAATGCAAGAAGAATTAAATCAATTTGAACGTAACGATGTTTGGGAATTAGTTCCTCGTTCGAATAATTAATCTGTTATAGGAACAAATGGGTTTACAAAAATAAAATAGATGAACAAGGTAATATAACTAGGAATAAAGCTAGACTAGTAGCACAAGGATATAATCAAGAAGAAGGCATCGATTTTGAAGAAACTTTTGCTCCAATTGCAAGACTTGAAGCAATACGTATTCTATTAGCTTTTGCATGTTTTCACAATTTTAAACTTTATCAAATGGATGTTAAAAGTGCATTTTAAATGGTTTTATAAAAGAAAATGTATACGTAAAACAACCTCCTTTATTTATACATGAAAAATATCCAGATCATGTATATAAATTAAAGAAAGCACTATATGGTCTTAAACAAACACCTCGTGCTTGGTATGAAAGACTTAAAAGTTACTTACTAAATTCGAGATTTCAAATGGGAAAAGCTGATCAAACGCTTTTCATTAAAAATACTACTAAAGATATTTTAATAATTCAAGTGTACGTAGATTATATTATATTTGGTTCGACAAATGAAAATTTATGTAAAGAATTTTCAAATATAATGACTAAGGAGTTCGAAATGTCTCATATGGGAGAATTATCATATTTCATCGGATTTCAAATTAAACAATTAACAAATGGAATTTTTATAAACCAAAAAAAATATTGTGATAATCTAATTAAATGTTTTGAAATAGAGAACACTTCTGCTAAACCTACTCCTATGAGTACCACTACTCATCTCGATCGAGATGAAAATGGAAAAAGTATAGATCAAAAATTATTTAGAAGCATGATAGGTTCCTTACTTTACTTAACCGCTAGTAGACTAGACATAATGATGAGTGTATGTTTATGTGCACGTTTTCAATCTAATCCTAAAGAATCACATTTAAGAGCGGTAAAACGAATTATGCGATATCTTAATAATACTAAAGATTTTGGTCTTTTTTATCCAAAAGAGTGTCCATTTGAGTTAGTATCATTTAGTGATGCTGATTTTGGTGGATCTCGAACAGATAGAAAAACTACAAGTGGTACGTGCCATTTCATCGGAAAATCACTTGTATCTTGGTTTAGTAAGAAACAAAATTGTGTTTCACTTTCCACGTGTGAAGCGGAATATATATCAGCCGCCTTAGCATGTACTCAAGTTATCTACATGCAACAAACACTTAAGGATTTTAATATAAATTTAACAAACTCTACAATATATTGTGATAATACAAGTACAGTAAATTTATCTAAAAATCCAGTTAATCACTCTCGTATAAAACATATAGACATTCGTCACCATTTTCTACGAGACAATATCGAAAAAGGAATCATAAATTTAGAACATGTTTCTACCAAAAATCAAATTGTCGATATATTTACTAAACCTTTATTAGAAAACTCCTTTATAAAGTTACAACGAGAATTAGGAATAATCTCTTTTAAAGATATTTTATAAAGTTATCAATTTTTTTTTAAATTCAGTCGACTAAATCTATATGCTCAGTCGACTGAATAAAGAAAACTATGACTTTCAATTTATATTTTCAAAATAATGATACATTATAAATAATAATATAAGGGTTATCTCTTATCCATACATTTCTAACTGAATTATTTTAACCATTAAATTTTTGTTTGGTTAAAAAACTTTGATAAATTATCACCACGATATTTTAGAATGTTCATCCTATAAATATACGTTTAACTTATTTTCATTTTCACAACTCATCTTCACTTGCAAAAGATTGAAAAGATATAAAAATGTCCTCAAACAACTCATACTCCCCAATCAACATCACCTCTTCGATCGATAACTCACCAACATCACCAAAACTTCCTACTCCAACACCAAAGCATGAGCCAGTCTATAAATGGAACAACTATCAACTGGCTACACACCGGAATCGAAGAAGGCTAAACATGGTCTTTTTATCTCACCAGATACGAAAAGAAAGATTGATGAGATTCATCACTTTCAACAACAACAAATTGATCTTCAACGAGAATTATATTTCAAACAAAAAGTACGGCTAGACGATTAAGCTTCCTAGAGCAAATCGGTTTACGTTTTTGTAGCTCAAAGAAAAAGAAGTGAGTGAGCCTCTACCTCGACCGGTTAGTTCGTATGATCCGTCTTCGTCCTATCGTATACCAGCCGATCCCGTGAATCCTTGGATGTCTCCAAAAACTCCTCGGTATAGTCCAAATTCATGGGATACAAACTATATGGAGAATGAAGGATGCAAAAAGAAAAATAGTCCATCTCCAAAGAAATGATTATTTCGGTGGCCAAATCATGATTGTTATATTGTATTTTGTTGTAATCATTTATTGAAATTTTTTATAAATTTTAGAATTCCAAAAACTCAAGGTTCAGTCGACTAAACCTTCCTGCTCAGTCGATTGAACACTAGGCAGAAAACAACTAAACAATAGTTCAGTCGACTAAAACTTCTGTTCAATCGACTGAATTTTACACAGAAGATTTCGGCCAAAATTTCAGTTGACTGAACAGACTATTCAGTCGACTGAACGCCAATTCTCAGGCAACTTTTCCCCTTTTATCAACTAGTTTTTACCCTTTTACCTTCACTTTTTACCTTCCAAAAGTTTTCTCTTCCCCATTGTTTTCCAAAACCCTAGCCCCCAATTCACAAATTACTCTCAAATCTCACGACAAATGGCCCCAAAAAGATCAAGAGCTTATTCTTCTTCATCCTCCGAGCCAATTGATGCTCAAATTGCACAATGGCTCTATGATGGCGTAGCTGTAACAAGGTAGAATAAAATGAAGAATTCTCGCATTTTCGAGCACTCCTTCGTTGATTTTCAAAGCCTTCAGACATACAACATTCAAGCATTAACGGATCGGGCAGGTTTAACTTCTCTTTTGGATTTGAAAAGAAATGACCATGCAATAAAGCATATCATGGTCAAATTATTTTATGCAAATCTTAATCTTGGACACCAAACTTTAAGAAATCCAAATGACAGTATTTGGAGTATGGTGTGTGGGAAGAAAGTTTGGTTCTCCATAGATCGATGGCACACATCTTAGGATCACCTAACGTAGGGAGAAAGCTTGATGAGGTAGAATTCAATCCACAAATTCGTGATAACATAAATCATCAAATTCTGGATGATAATGTTAACATTCGATAAATTAAGTCCACTTCCCTACAACCTAGAGCTAGAATCCTTCACAAAGCTCTTCTAAGAACTATTACTCCACGAACGGGTTCATATGAACTTGTCTATCCAATCAATTATCGAGCTCTATATGCTATTTGGGGCAATATTCAAGTCAATTGGCTCCAACTAATCCTTGATGAGTTTCTCACATTTAATAATGGCAAGATGCGAACTATATATTTTGGAGAATATATCATGAGACTTCTCCTCAATGTTGATACGCCATTACCCGAGTCCGAAAATACAATGGTCCATCAAATTAACCAACGGACGATAAGCCTTATGCAACTCCCGGATTGACATCCTCAGATCATATCTCTTGCCGAATGGGAAGCTAGGCATCAAGAACAACAACAACCTCCACAAGCGCAACAACCTCCACAAGCTCCACATGAAGAACCCTTCAACCAAGAAGATGAAATTCGTATCATTGAGCCAAGTTTTACTACCAATCAATCATTAGGAATTTTATCAAGAAATCAACAAATTCTTGATAATTGCCTCAAAAAGGTAGATCACAAACTTGATAAAATTAAAGGATTCTTCAATAAATTATGGGATTCCATCTCATGCTCAACTTCCACTACTGCTTCAACATCACGCGGTAAGCGTCCTGCACCTACTTTCACATGGATATCTTCCGAAGAACATACAAGCAGCAGCACGAGTGGCACTAGTGGTGGTCAAGGAGGAAGTTATAGACCTCCCACAGGTGGACCCGTTATCCGCAAACCAAGGGAAGGAAGAGACCTCATATGATTGGGACAAAGATGAATAAACTATTTTGTGGCTTTTTATTCTTTTAAGTATCACAAGACTTGTATAAATAGCCTTTTAGGTTTCATTCATGCTACATTTTATGTTTTATTCATTCATGAAACATTCTATATTTTATTTCTCATGCTACATTTTTATGCTATATTCTATGCTACATTCTTAGACGATAGACATGCATATCAGTGATTGCTTTGACAATATACTTCTGTGATTATTACTTCCTTTTTGTCGATGACAAAGGGGGAGAAATCTATGTTACTAACCTTGTTTTTGTAGAAAAGATAGTGCATATATTCAGGGGGAGAAAATAATCTCTACACACATGAGTACTGTCATCAATCAAAAAAGGGGAGAATGTTGATAAGCTAAGATTTTGATCAATGACAATGTGCTTCAACAAAAAGGAAGAGATATGTGCAAAGCTAAAGAAAGAACGATGAAGACCAAGAATAAACATAAGTATGATTTTTATATAGGTCTTAGTTTAGATTTATTGTTAAAATCTATCCTCAAGAGGCTTGCACATACACTAGAATACATTTTATAAATTTCGTTTCTTAATACACATTCACTGTGCATAGCTTAATAGTTCAGTCGACTGAACAGGGATGACCATTCGACTGAACCTGTTACACATATACAAACATGTACAATTTCAGTCGACTGAAACACCCTGCTCAGTCGACTGAATTTGTTTCTGAAAATTTTACTTCATATTTTCAGTTGACTGAATTCTCTGTTCAGTCGACTGAATTTGAACCTGCGAATTTTCTATGAATGAGCACCTTCTTCCTCCCAAGAGTTGCAACCATTCACCAATAGAAATGGAAGCATCTCTTTTCTGCAACCTTAGCCAACAGATGCACCTCTTTTACAAGTATAAATACATAATTCTAACATCTTCAATTCACAGAATTCTCTTGCTTTAATATTACTATCTTCTTGAACATATTATCTAGAAATTCTCAAAGCACTCACAAATCTATTGCTTGAATCACTGCTTTGTTTTTAACATTCTTTTGATTCATAGCAATTCACATTTCCTAAATCTTCACAAACACATTGCATACTCTCGAGGATAAGATTATAGGAATATTGTACTACATTAGACTCATTAGTGTTGATAAGAACACAACAAGTCGAATATTGTTTTTTTAGTAATTGAGTTGAGGCAGGAAATCCCGTTCGGTTGTTCGGGTCAGTTGTAAACCTATTCCTCCAGTTTAAGTGAGGGTGTTAATTAGTGAAATTCCTAAGTGAAGCTTGGGGACTGGACGTAGGACTAGAGGTCCGAACCAGTATAATATCTTGGTCTCTCCTTGCTTTTACTTACTTTATCTACCTAGACTATTCCGTTATTCAATATTACACGATCCTACTACATAGCCTCTTTCAGTCATCACCCCAGTTGTTACCGACCTATCCAAGATGTATCTTTGCATACACCACAATAATTTAAACTCGAATGTCATAGCGGGTAGAAATATATCTAGAGTGTGATGATCATACCTTAATGGTTGCAAACCACATACCCTTGCTCTATCTACCCTGTTTTGGTCATTTTGGGGTGTGCGGCTCAAGGTAACGATTACCTTTCACATAGCACATCATCTTCCTTTGAATGCCACACTACCAATCCTTTGATCCCTTGTTGACTTCCACAAACATACATCCTTCGAGCTCATACGTCTCAGATAAGGGTGTTAAGCTATGAGAAGTTGCCTTCTCCACCACCAAACAGATGTATATTTATAAAAGTTAATGAAGAAATCTCAAGAATGAATTGTCAGACATCCGTCCATACAAGTTCATTATAGGACTGAATGAAGGCACTCTCCCACCACATCCTGCCGGGAAATAACCCTAGGATTAGGAGCAAAATGTCCTTGCATCAAAGGTCTTAAATAAAGAACTATTTTCACATAATATGATATAGGAAATTCCCCCGAGGGTCAGTGCCAAGTAGCCTTACATTCCATCTTCCATAGATATCTTCATATCTTCACTTCGAATACATAAATTGGTTCGAAGTGGTCTTCGAACAAGAGTTATCCAACTCCGACCCCAGTTTTTCCGAACCAATCATCGAAAAAAGAGGTCAAGTGAATAGGGGTCATTATTTAATTATTTAAGTTCTTTTATTGAAATCTCTTTTGGAGATATACATTTATAAATATTCTTTTCAGAATATACGGAAATATTAAACCTCTCTTATAAAATCCTCTGATAACTTTCAAACTTCTTTTTACTAGGAATCGATTCAAAATCATTTCATTTTTTTAGGAATATATTGATCAAGTAAACCAAATTCACCATCACCTCCATCGGGCCAATTCGGATAGCCAGTGAGAGCAGGAAAATGGTTTTCCAAACTCAAGCCTAGGCACTATCTCTCCAACACCCATAAGGCAGTCAGTTATTTGATTGACTCTAAATCTTTAACCATTCCACAAATTCTTCAAATCATATTTAAAACACTTTATAAATCATTTAAAACCATTTATAAAATAATTGGAAAATAATTGTTAAGTTTAAAACTATCTTTCAAAGGTTATAAAAAAGTGCTGCGAAAAAGTGCTACGGAAAGTGCTTTTTAAGCTATATCGATCAAAACGACTTTTTATTATTTGAATTTTTTTTATCACTTAAATTAATTTTAAAACATTTTAAAATATTTTAATATTTATTCCATATTTTTAGACAATTTTAAAACATTATCTTTAAAGAAATCCAGTTTTGGATTCCGAACTGCAAAATCAAGATTTTTCCAAAACTTGTTTTTACTCATTTTTCAAAATCTACCGATCGAAATCTTGATTTTCTTTATTTGATGGAAAACTATGGATACAATAGTAAAGAGAATTCTTATCTCAAAGAATTCCGGGCTATACTCCAACTTTTACAGTAGTTTGGCTTTTATGGTGCGAAATTGTGAACTGCCGTTACGCGACATGCTTATTTTTGACTAAATTAATTATTTCTTTTCCAACTTCACCATAACACTTTTCAATGTTCATAAAGCATTTCAAATACATTTTAAACCATTTTAAGAGGTTTAACCATTCCATATACACCATTTCATGAATTCAAGGAAACTGATTTCCTTTGTGTTTATCGACGTGCATATTCGTGACTTGCATATATATTCAACATTCATATGAAAACAACCAAACTTGATGGTCACAACACATTAAACATCCATTTTCAACATTGTATCATCTTCCGACATATAGTATAATAGTTTAGGGTTCTCACCTTAGATTTTAAACGATTTACTTAAAAATTTGCGATATCTCCACTATTCGAGTTTTGAAGCTCACTATTCTTCAGATTCTAGCTCCTAGATGCCTCGACCAAGTCTTGAGGAGGCTAGGGGGTGCATGGCCTAGGGTGTAGTAAAACTTGGGCTCGAACTAAGGTGGAGTGAGGTGGATTTTATGAAGAACAAAAAGAAATGAGGAGTTTTGGGATCGTTTTGAAGAGTTTTACTATATATAACAATATATTATAATTTTAGTTTCTTTTTTTTGATAATTTTTGATATTATTTCTCTTAGGATGGAAGCCCCTAAAGAGGAAGCAAAAGCTTGAGAATACGAAGAAGAAGATGAATGGAAAAAAGAGAAGAAGGTAGGGTATTTATAGGAAAATGAAGAGTGTAAAAGAAGACATGTACACATCACCTTTGCATCACCGTTTCAAGGCATCTCCAACACACCTTCCTCCCTCTTATGCATGGCTAGAAGCCTCCCACCATATGCACATTACTTCCATCTTCTCATTTGTACATATGTTGACTTATAAAAGTTTAAGGAGTAAGTTTGCTTAAAAATATCTTATATATTTTATATTATCTTTTTACACTTAATTATTATATATATATACATATATGTTTTTATGTGCATGTTTTCTTGTATGCATATGTACATGTAGTTGTGCATGTAACATATTCTTACAATGTTGCACAACTTCCGCATGTTGTATCGTTACAAATCCCGATTCAATTCTTTGGTTATATTTCTCTTTTAAATTACTATGATATTTTTGCAAACATAATATGAAAATAATATTTTCTATCATTCTTAACTAATAAAATGATCATATTACATTTATAAAACTATATAAATTAATAATAATAATAATAATAATAATTGTTTACAAAATCTTTGTTATATCGATAAGGCTAAATGATCATTTGTTTAAAGCGATATATTTACTAGTCGTTACATTATCTAAGTACAACTATATGCATTATCCATGAAAGTGGTAAATGAGATATAGAAAAAGAATTTTGATCCACCACAAAAGAATATAAGCAAAAAAGTGAGTAAATGCTAATTGCCTTATAATGGAAACAAAAAAGTAATAATCATTCGAGTCTATATCAGCAAATATAGCAATCATTAAATAGGTAATAATGAATGAAAGGAAACAATTTGTCCTTTGAAAATGATAATATAGATTTTATGATAAATAAATTCCAAATAATAAGACGGTTGAAAGAGAAAGAGAAAGAATAGGTCCATCATGAAGTAAATAAAACTATGAAAGGGAGAAAAAGATTAATTGCAAAATAGAAGTCTGGAAGCAAATAAAGAAAAAATAATTAGCATTTGGACCAATAGTAGTAAATAAGATAACCACCAAGTAACTGATAATAAAGGGAATAAAATATAGTGCTCATTGAAAATGACAGTACAATGTATAATATATGAAGCCAAATATTCAAGTGACTTAAAGTAAGACCACATAGACGTGTAAATATACTCTTTAAAATATTGAGATTAGATAGTTATTACAATTTTAAAGTTTTACATTCTATTCCACTTTTTATCCTTTTCTTTGGATCTGATTAAGAGTTTTTGAAAAGAAATAAGCTAGGAAATGACGTCTAAGGTACAGATTCTTTTAATCATATTTTGCAATGCCTATTCCCGCAATTCAAATAGAAATTTCCTTTTTCAGTTTATGCAAAGAAGTCTATAGAGCATAAAAGATTTGAACTGTAAAAAAATTTAATGTCGATTCTGCTATTTTAGTATAAAATTATTTTGGTATGTATTCTATTTTCATACAAGTCTGCTCTTTCTGTACGTAGTTCCTTTGATCTACTAACCTAAGCTCTAATATCAAATGTAACAACCTGCACCTTAATGGTCTGAATTTTGACTAAATTAAAACCCAAGTCCATTAGGGTATGGATCGTCAGTTTTGGTAATTTGTAATAAATATAGTACGTCAAATAGCTATCTATAAAAACTCATAGCAGAATTGAAAAATATAATAGAATATATATATATATATATATATATATATATCAACTAAAAATACTACCTTGAAATTAATATTATTCCTTCGATATCTAGTTTCCTTGTTAGCGCCAAGCATGAATAAGAAGAGTTCATCATCTGCCGCTCCTATGTTGCCCTGGTAGTTTCTCCTTCTAATCTATATTGTGGGTTATGTCTATTATCTACGACTAATCCGTTCAATTCTATGTGCATGTACAATATGTTCAACCTTCTTCGAGGTATAGCTATATATACCTAGACACACACACACATATATAGTTACATACATACATACGTATATACACAAACATATATATATATATATATATATATATATATATATATATATATAAACACATACACACACATACATACGTGTGTGTGTGTATGATGAACTACCCAAAAGAAAACCCCGACCCCTATACTTCTTAATTAGGGAGGAGGCAGACCCAATGGCCATTTAATTCCTCAACCCCGAAGTAGGCTCTTCGTAACGTAATCACTAGTCAATTAGCTCTAGCTACAGAGATCGATGACCCCTTGATATTGTTTTATAATTTAATTTACTGTATTACTAATGCATCTTAATGACTCATCTAAGGGTTAAATAGCCTACCTCCGACAACCAAACAACTAACTAATTACGCTTTGAGGTCTGTGTGTATCCCATGCGAATTCTACACTAGGATGAATAAAAATCCATCCAGGCATAACCTAAGCCTTTGCTAACGATTGCTCGAGACTACTGGTGGTCATATCTTATATGATAGCTCTACTACTAAATACCGGTACAATAACAACAATAACATAACCCACCAACCTCCCACAATCGAAATCCTGTCTAGACTAACCTAACGTAAGTCAAGGAAAAAACCCATTCTAGTTACTTAATACCTATTGTTAGAAATAAACAGGCCTCATTTCCTTAAAGGCATGGAGCCATTTAATACTTCAAATCTGAGGAGAACCCTTGGTATATTTTCCCCTACCTATACGCAAATGCATATCCCTTCCTTATGGGTTCTATGGTTGGAGATGTCCCACATCAATAGTAAGTATGCACAACTGCTGATAGCTTCTAGGTGAAGGGTAGACTTTTGTTGTGTAACTCTACAGACCTTGCATCCCAATCCACTAAACAAAACCAATCATCCTATGCTTAAATGGTGGGCTAGGCCCACTAATTCATACTCCACCTAAACTTATAACTATGGATATAATTTACCACTATAAAAATTATACTAACTCCTAGTATTTAACTCTTATCTTATACGCTTTTACTATTTTTGATAAATGTCAATTGTTTGTAATAAATGTCCATTATTATTATAATGGACAATCTCTAATGATATTTATTTTCAACCTATTATGCCTATTTCATTTCCCATAAATGTCTTATTAAATCATTTAATAAATGTATTTATGTCCGCACTAAATTTTTGTAAATCCTATTAACTGCATATTTATTGAACTATTAATTTCTGAGTTACTATCACTTTTTCATATTCACCTGCTAATGATATAGTTTACCATGCTATTAATAACTAGGTGTCCTAGTTATAACTAATATGAGTATTAACGTATATTGCACTATATATATATTTAATTAGTAAGCACGTATGTCCATGTGTGTGTACATACATACATACATACATTCTTGTTTTTAATTATTAATTTCTAAACCAGAACATTCATTTCCACGTTTTAATTTATGAGATCTATCCTTCCAAAAAGTATTACTGTTATTATCAATTAAAAAACTTGTTAACATCCCCATAGTTATGCAGTTAATAAGAAATATTGTTTACGCTTTCTTAGAAATAATTACTCTCTTCGAAACCCCTTTCGATTAGGTTGATTTGGACAAATTGCTTTTGGGGAGTGGTCTTATGAAAATATTAATTATAGTTAACAGATACAGTCAACCTTATTGAAATGAAGGTTAAGGAGAAAGCACATCTTTTGAAACCTCTTTTCTGAATAATTTGAAAGATGTTATTAACACTTCACATTTATTTCTTTCGACTGTGATGAAAGAGGGGCAATTTTTTCTTTAAAGAGAAGTGTTTACTTTTGACATCATCATTTATAATCTTCTAGGAAGAACTCCTTCGAAAGGGTTATATGTATTGTAGTGTGTGTGTATCTTTCGAAGGAATTCGTCCACATAGAATTGCTTATCATTTACACACTAGATCCCTTTTGAAACATCCCATTCGTTGAAAGGCTTTTGCTATTTTGAAGTAGATCTAGTGTGCAATATGTAAGCTCTAAGTCATATATGCAATGGAATATCATCTCGGGTAATATAAGTTCCATGAACTTATTTAAATCAAAACATCATCATCATCTCTATTTATCATCAAACACGATGATAATGTGATTCGTATGCATATTATCCAAGTTGATCCCATGGCATCGCGTACAACAAAAATGAATTATAAAGATAAGCTAGCATCATGTGCAATTGATCATTAGATAAGCTAATGATCAAATTGATCTCCCTCATGATCAAAATCTTTCTTGAATCCATGCACTTCTTCTCCTAATATTAATCAAATTGAGTAACAAGTAAGAGTTCCTTTTCCTCTAATATTGATTTAGGGTTACAAAGATTTGATTTTGCTAAGAAATTAGAGAATGAGTTTAGGATTCCAAAATATGATCCCCAAAATCGGACCATTAGGGTCGTATTTATAGATGGAGGTCAGCCCCTTTTCATGCCCATCTTTTTGACGTGGTTAAAAGTTCCTTCTTCAATCTTCTGCATGTATCCTTCTGACATGGTCGAAAGGTTTTCCCTTATCTTTCTATGAGCCCATTTTTGATGCGGTTGAAAAGCTTTTCTTTTGACCTTTCTCATACCTCCACCTTTTCATTCCAGACCTTTCGACCCGGTCGAAAGGATCGCCTTGACAACCTCTCACTACTATTAAAGTTGTGTACCTCTTTTACTTTGCTTTTCACTGGACTTCTTTCGACTTCGTCGAAATTGGTGTAGAAGCGCTCTTTTGCTTTGTATTTCCATATTGTTTGAAAGTGAGAGATGTTGGGCTTTCACATTGCATCGAAAGGGATGGAGAGCGACAACTGGGCCTTACTTCTTGGGGTTCATGTATGATTTTTATCATGCCTTCGAAGGGTTTCAACTGTTTCGAAAGGCATGATGTTGCTTTCGAAAGGTGTATTGGAAGCGTTTCTTAAAATAGTGAATTGACAGCTGCAAAACCCCATGCCTTTCTTATATATGCGAATCCACCTGCGTTGAAAGGTCTAGATGAGATGGAAGTGTAACCTTTCCCTCTTTTCTTCCCCTTTCAATAGCTTTTATCTTATTAGTGTTAGTAATGGAACCTGGTGCTTGTGACTCCTTTGAAAGCTATCTCAATACTTTCGAAGCGCTCTTTTTTGAACTTCGGTGAAACCTATGTCTCTAATTTTTCTAGAGCTTATCATTTTTATAAGCCTTCTTTCAAACCTTGTTTTAAGTGCATTTTATGGTCAACAGTTATAAATTTTCATAAATTAACCAAAAGTGAGACCTTTGCTCTGTTTGAAATTATAAAGAATTATCTCTTTTATTTTATTGAAATAGACAGTGCAAACTACGGGGAAGAACATCCATACTTTACTAATTTCTTTCATTTTTGATATATTCCTCTTTATTATTCAAACGGTGCACTTTTTATACATTTGTGGAATTAGGTAATTTATGGAAATTACAAGGAGATAGATACAAGTAAATTATACCCACAACACTCTCATTAAACTAAAACATAGAAATTCATATTTCAAGTCAAACTAGGGAAACCATAATTAATGTTAACAAATTACACCCAACTATCCTAAATCTGGAGTAAATATTACAATCTTGTCAACGTTTCACTTTAGCAAATTTAGGGACTGATTTCTAAACTTTGACATTACGGTTTAAATATTGTTCCCATTCCAATTACCTACCTTACAGAATATGTGGGCGATATTCCTATACGTTCGTTTAAGCTTAGTATAGTAATTAAATAAATTTCAATGCTATAAATTTCAATGTTGTAAATAAATCATATAATTTTTCACTCACTTCTGAGCTTTCCAAATCCACCAAATCTGAATCCATCCCTTTAGTTGACTCCTTTCCTTTTCCAATCCAATAGAATATGTATAACAAAATATATACATACAATTAGAGTTACAGATCTGAGAAGAGATTTGGAGTTATGAGGAACGTAGATTTATAATTATGAAATTTGCCTTTTTCTGTAGCATCGACTCACTCCTTCCCTTCTTCTCTTTTACTTTCTATCCTCCTCCAATTTGTATACATATAAAATATTTTATAATTTCTTTAATTAGAGGAGAAAGGAAAATGGAAGAGATTAGCAGCTTTGATTAGAAAATACGAAAAGAAAAGAGAAGGGCTAGGCTTTTATTTATAGACAACCAAATCAATCATATCCGTTATATTTAAATAATTAAATTTGGGACATTAGACCAAGGTTCAACCCTAGTCGCTACCTTTAGGATCGGTTGAACACTCTCCTATAGGCGATCGACTATTAGCGATCGACCGGCCCATGAAGAGAGTCGACTGGCGGGGTGTCAATTTATTATTATTTATCTCCTTTTTTCCATTTATAATTATTATTTTTTCAAAAACTTCACACATTGATAACTACTTCGTTTGAACCCTGATCGCAAAACTTTAAAATGAAAGTTGCTCAACAAATCACCACGAAAATAATGGTGCAAGTTTCGTTGCAAAATTTTGACGTTTGCTTAAATTTTATTTTTTGACCCTTATTAGTTATTTATTAGTTAATGTTAATTTTACATGGTTTTACAAATATACTAGAATGTAGTGAGTAAAATGCAGAAAAAGTAAATATCAAGTAAAGTTTTTATAGTGGTTCAGCAATCTCTGGCCTACATCCACTTTATACCTTGTCTTACGTTTCCCTAGGTTAGCAAGGCTCTGGCTTCCCTAAATCTTAAAAGACATCAGTCCAATCTCAAATGGTTATTTTGAATGGTACATATGATCGGTTCAGATATGTTGTAGAGTGCTTGTATATTTCCTTATTATCCAAAATTCTCCACAAGCTTCACTACTTGATTATATGGATTCATATGCTATAGGATTTCTCCCCTAAATGTTGATGACGAGGATATTTGTAGATGTATTATTAAGGCTAGGTGGCTTTAAGGTTGCTGCATAGAGATGTAAAGTCATCTAGGTTCGGACCCTGTAGAGCAATAGAAAGGATAGGTCTATCTAGACTTCATAAGCAGCCAGAGTTCTAGTTGTCACCACTCCAGTTGGTATTGACCAAAAAGATACCAGATCATTTTTACAGTCGAGAAAGATACCCATCAGACCATTTTCACGATCGGATAGTCTACTTGTTCGATCGTTGTTGTAGTCAAATAGTCTACTATGTGCTCAGTTACAAAGTTAAAAAATCGGTTTAGTACTGAGCACATAGACACAAACCAGATTTATCTGATCAGTTCTAGTAACTTCGGCTTTGCCTTTGAGCCATTTTTTGTATTGTCCTTCACATTGTCTTTTATGTGCTTTACTCTCACGCATTACTTTGCTAGGTTTGGATTCCGCAATAGCCTTTTTTGAGTAGCAGGAGAAGGGTGAACCATTATTATCAAAGTTATAACTTTTTTATTTAAGTCGAAATAGGGAGAAAATAGGACCAATAGCTTTGTTTCGAAATGTAGAACATTCTAATTCATTTAGACATTCCATTTAGGTGATAGCCAGTATCTCTCTAAGATGGAGCCCAAATCGGTTAGATAGAGGACATCATACATGTTTTCCATTTTAATTCCATTCTTGTATCTTCCAACTCATCGCTAGGATCGAGGTAAGGTTTCAACCAAGGTTTGCACATCGATATCGGGAATGTTTTCCAAATTATTTGGGTTTATTCAAAGACTATACCAAATTTTCCCCCAACACTTTACCCCGTAAAGTATGCTTTGTTGATATGAAGAATGTTTTGCTTGAGATCCAATCATAGTTTGGGAATGGTGTAGTTAATGTAGAATTCCATAGTGTTTGGGAACGATTGTTGTATTTAATCAAGAGTTATATCTATCCCATGGGGGTTAAGAACATTCATTCGTGCCTTGTCAAATGTCATGTCCCCATAGTAGTGGTTTTCACACATTGAAGGGGCATGGTTCTATTATGCCCTTGAATATTACTGTCAAATTTTATTCATAAAAGTAAGTCATACCTTTGCATTGTAGTTGTAAAACCCTTAATTTTGCAGCACATTATTCTTAATATTTAATTAAAGGAAAACTAAGTAAATAATGCGAGTAAGATAGGTAAGCGAGGGATTTTCCAAAATAATAATCTAGCTTGAATTACATGATAATGGTGATTGTTTTATGAAGAGAAAGATAATTAGTTGAATCTAATCTAAGTAGGGTAAATAAAGGATGAATAATATTATATCATCCACCGTTTCTCTACTTATTCATTCACTTTCATTCTCTCAAACTAAATCAAAGAAGAGACCAACCACCATTATCTACATCATCACTATAAAAACTTAGAAGAAGAAGAAAATGCTTAGGGAAAGAGAAGCTTAAGGCAAATCTCATCACTACATCAACTTTAATCTGAATAATATTTCCATCTCATGTATGTTTGTTTGTTTGATTCGGATTTGATATGAAATAATAATCTTTGTATTGTGAAATCTTGCACATGGCTTATATAATCATTTAAATTAGTCATGGCTACCATTTTTTAATTTTATGAAATTTTCCTTGAATGGATTTTAAGTTAAAATGTAGACTTTGACCTCCAAATGCTTGGAATTTTTTATATGATGTTTGGAATATTATTCTGGGATGGTTTTCAAATTTCATATTTTCTACAATTTTAAGTTGATAAAATGGATAATTTTGGATTTTAATTATTTGAAATATGAAAAAAAGCATTTAGCTTCGAAATTTTTATATGTGGTAAAAGATGGTATTTTAGATTTTTGGGAATTTTCGAAGATATTTCTCTTGAAATTTCAAATTACTATGAATTATTTAGTAAAGGAAGGATTTAATTATTAAGCTTGATAATTCAATAATTATTGTAAATAATCAAGAGTTTGTAAAGATAGAGAAATATTCTCCTTGTTTTTGCTGCAAATTTTAATTAACTAATAAGAATTTCACAAAGATATTAGTTAAGTAAAAAATTATTACTTATAAAGGAAATAAATCAGACTTGTAGATATTTATGAAAATGCCATTTTCAACAAGCGATAGCTATCTCAACCTTCGATGACTATTGTCAACATGCGATAGCTATTTATTTTCAACTTGCGGTAGCTACGGGTTCAAACCTTTGATAGCTTTAAATTTTGATGTGCAATAACACTATATTTAAACCTTCGATAGATTTACTTTGTCAACACTCGCTAGCTTTGTACTTGACATTTGATAGCTTTGTTTAGTTAACAATCGATAGCTATGCTCGACATTCGATACTTTTATTTATGTATGACAACTACAATTTGCTAGATATTCGCCAGCTTTGTTGACATGCAGCAGCTACGTGTAATTTTGACTTATGATAGCTTCATTTTACTAGATATTCAATAGCTTTGAGCGATAGCTACATGAAATTTAGACATGCAATAGCTACATTTTGCTAGATAGTCGACTGCTTTGTTGACATACGATAGCTACATTAAATTAGGCATGCAATGACTATATTTCTATCATGCGATAACATGATATTTTCGAAGTGCAATAGCACAAGCTTTTGATATGCGATAGCATATGGATTTCAAAGTGGGATAACATAATTTTTCAAAAATAGTATAGTCTATTTGTTCACACATTATAGTTTTTAACTCTGCATTGTGCTATGTTTTCCTTAAACAAAAATGTAGTATTTGCTCGGTATTTTTGATATGGCTTAAAAAGGAACGAAGATATACTTTATCCCATTTTAAAAGAGTTTTATAAAGAATATTATTCCTTTGTTACAAGAATTTTTTTTATAACACAGCCATCATATGAACATATGTTTGTGATGGATGATGTTATTGTATGTCCAATTTTGCATCTTGATTAATTGATATTGTACATCTTAATTGTTGAGATGCTCACTTATATGTTATGTGCTATCACCCAACATTTATAACCTTGGGGATTAGGAACTAATCATTGATTATGGTTGTTCCTACAATAGGTATGGTCAGCCTAAAACTTTCGAGTGAGAAGAATTGCATTTCGGAGGTTATGAAGGCCAATTTTTTTTATGATACCTCAATTGATTAAAAGGCATGGATCATTGACATTTTAAAACCAGATCTAAGGGCGGAGACTGATGTAGGGTCGTGCCCTACATTCCAACCATTAAACCTCCAATTGGTAAAGTCCGCGATTCCAAAGAGTAGGGCTTTGCCATTATTAAGACTAAAATTTAGGGTTACACATATAAAGGAACTTACAAGACCTTTGATATTTTTCTCCTATCAAAGTTAGAGACCATTGTATTTTCCTTCTACTGAATATAGGAGACTTTTGTTTTCTTCTTCTATCGAATTTAGGTGACTATTGTTATTTTCTTCTAAATGGACTTGAAGACTGTTAGATTATCTAGTTATATCTTTAGCTTGAGTAAGCCTGGTAGGATTTTAGTTAGCAAGTGAAAACTAATAGTTTCATGGTGGCCTTAGGAAAACTATTTCATTGAATGGACAATTTTATGGAATTGGGTAATTATGGGAATGTGTAACCCTTTGACCTAGGAGAACAATGGACTATTCATTTTAACCTATTATGCGTGATATTGATATTATGATTATGTTATAATCATTTCGGTTGTAGGTTATGATTGACATATTATTTGATAAGATATTAGATAGTGGAAACCCATACCGTGCTTCAATGACGTGGTCCTACTAGTTATCCTTTAGATTTGAGATGGAATAATATTATTCACATAGGACTTTTTGTCTTACCTGAAGTTTTTGATTTCCCCTTAAACTCTTGGGGTACTCAATCATCGACGGAAATTCTATCGGTTTAGAAAACCGTCGAACGAATTTAGAAATAAAATTTATACCGCAAGCGCACGGTGTACGAATGTAGCACGCGGCGAATACAGGTCGATCTGCAGGGAATTGATGATTTTAAAATTCTATTCAATCAAATTAACCAAAGTTGGAAGAGTGATTAACTAAAAGAAAAAAGAAAAATGACAAAAGAAAATAGATAAAAATATGAGAGTGTTAAGACAATTTAGAGGCAATTTCCACTCTCTAGATCACATAAATCAACAAAATGAAGTTATGATCTCTCTTTTCTTGTCATTAGTGAATTAGTTGATGTGCTTATCATAAGTATGGTATATTTGTGCTATTAATTAGCTCAATATAAACCATCAAACTATAACACAACCACTAATACACTTTTAAATCTCATAAAATATGACAACAAAGTTGAAAGCAAAATTTATTTTAAGCATGGCCTATTAACCATTAATTAGAAATATAAGCCATCAAATTTTAATTTCAACAATCACTTCTTTGCCATAATCATATGTAGATGAAGAGGCAATTTGTGTTTTGTTTGTTTAAGCATAGCCTATTTGTTATTAACAACATAGACTATCAAATTCAAAGCTAAACAACATCATTAAACCACTTCAAGTGTTTCCATTAAAGCACAAAAAGAGAGTATAAACATCAAAATGTTGCATCTACATACTAGAGAGCTTCATTACCCCTAAATTGTAGGGATTAAGCTCTCATATTGTTATCAAATCAACAAATGTAGAAAGCAACATGAAAGCAAAAAAAAGAAAGAAAAAGAGAGCAAAGCAAAGAAATAAAACTAATCTACTTGCATGAAATAAGAGAAACCTACACTACAACATGAAAGTAAATGAACATGAAAAGGAAAGAGCATGTATTAAATTGCATAAAATAAAAAAGATTACAAGAAATAAAAATTGGCTAAGTAGCCATTAAAAGAGAAAGAGAGCTTTTTTTTATTTGATCTAAACTAAACTAAAGAGAAGGAGGCCTAAGAGAGACTAAGAGAGGAGATCATGTTACATGAAACATATGGGTATTTATACATGTATGAAACCCTAATTCATATTTTTGGGGAATACCCAAAATGCCCCTTAGGAAGTGTGGAGGCCAAGTAACCATTAACATGTCTTAATCCCCCATTAAGTGTACATGAAACCATTAAGTCCAAAAGCATGTGCATTAGCCTTTAATTTGTACATTAAGGTAGGTGGGTAGGTGGGGTCCTCCATGTTCTTCACTTTGAATTATTTCCATCTTCATTCCTTTGTATTAATTTTGTGCATGCATATCTTCATGAAACCACTTCTATTTGAGATCAATTTCCTACAAAAATATATACAAATTTTCAATTAATTTTTCTCAAAGAAATATATGCACTTAAATGACCGTTTTGCCCCTATATGAAGATGAATATATGAAAATTTGGAATTAATATGAATTTTGGTTAAAACAAGTTAAAATACCCAATATGATCATTTATTTAATTTAAATAGAATAAATATGGTGGTAAAAATATGCACATTTACGTGCACATCAAATACCCCGACACTTATCTTTTTATTCGTCCTCGAATAAAGAAAAACTAAGATAAATCCGTTTTCGTAGGGAGCACGATTGCATTGAGCGTATGCAACAAGCCGTTAAACCTCTGGGTGTCCCCAGTAGGACGAGTGTTGTCTCGTGAGGGTTTTCAGCGGATACTACCCACAAAATCCAAATGCAGGATGAAAATATTTACAAAATGCAAGATATATTTACAAAGAGATGAAAGCAAAATTTTGAAAATATTTACAAATGAAGGATTTATTTTTAAATTGACACGAATAAGTTAAATATAGGTTTTGGTTATTATCTTGAAAATTTATGTCATTTACTCGTCAAAATTTCCAACAAAAATCAAGTTATCATATCAAATAGACTATAGTTTAACTCGTTGTTTTGGTTAATAGCAAAGTGTAACTAGGAAATGGATCCTTAGTTGATTATCAAAGTTTATCAAAGTGGTATTTTCATTTCTTTTCAATAACAAATCAAATCAACTAAGTAAAAATAGTGCTAGGATTTCAATTGCTTGCTCTCTCATTATTTGCAAGAAAAATTACACACCTAGCTCAGGTAAACTGAGGCCAGATGTACCACCCATGCACTGCCTTTCGGACTTATGTGAGGGGAGTACAGATCATGGCGAGTGCACACACTTTCGTGCATACACCTATCGACCGTAGGTGGTTTTTATTAAGCCTTTTTTTACATGTGTTCCATACATCATAACCGTGAGGACTTTTAAATGAGTATGAAATCACATAATCAAAAATTCCAATTAACCACCCATGCATAACCGTGAGGACTTTTAAATGAGAGTTAATACTTGGATGTTATTATTTTTTATTTTTATATTTTTTTTTGAGAGGGAGTTTCGCAAAATCATCTTAGCACCATTTAACTTAGAAGACAAAAAAAATGTTATATCATTTACTTTAAATTAACCACTTTTTAAAACAAAGATTTTCAATTAGGATGTACTTCATAATTAACACATATGAATCTTCCTATATACTAGTTAAACCATTATTATTTGTAATCAAACTTCATTTTTATTTTTGTTGAGACCAATAAATTTTCAAAAATTTCAATTTAATAAACCAAAGCCGTATATTTATCTTATAGTGTTTCTTTTAAAAATAAATCAAAAGAAAATTTGTTTTTGGGATTTTTTTTTTTGATATTTTTTTTTGATTTCAAAGCAAAAATAAACCATGAAAAAAAATGAAGATGAGTCTCCCCCCACACTTAATTTTGACCGTGTCCCCATAGTCAACCCAAGTGGAAGGAGAAAAATAAAATAAATATTCCAATATTTACATGAAAGATTATTATTTACAAGAGATGAGAAAGTATACAGTCAGAAAGTAAATGAAACGGTCTTCTAAAGACCGATTCATTTGTCTCATCAAATGTGTGAGACACAACTTAAGCATGAAAAACCAAACCGTAAAAGATTTCGAAGATGAAAGTTGATTTGGAAAAACAAATGTTGTTTTATTGAAAATTGTACGAGTTGTTTTGTTTTCGATGATTTTTGGAGTCGACAAAACAATTGATTGAAGTTCAAGTTCATTTTCACCAATTTGAAATTCAAGCTTATCATTGAAAATATTTTCACAATTATTGATTTCAAAATCAAAATGGTGATTTTCATCTTCCCCTTCGCAATTTAACAACTCATAATCCAAAAGTCCAAAAAATTCATGTTCATTAAACTCATCTTCCTTTGTTGGATTATCAACAACTTCATCATGTAAATCGAGTTTCAAAGTTGTCGTATTCAAATTTTCACAAAAAGGAAGATCGAAGTTTAAATCGAGTTTCGCACCCTCAAAAGAATTGAAATCTAACTCAATTACCGTATTTTCAACAACTTGATTAAGATCGTCATCATCAAATTCAAAAGTTGTTATTTGAAAATCGTCGATTTGGGTAAAAGGTGGATTATCACTTGACTCATCACACGTTGAGATTTGATTTTGTTGTTCACGTTGTTTCATATAAGTTTCCAACAACAAATCCATGTGATCATCGTAAATTTCATTCATTTGTTCAACAAAATCCAATTTATAGTTATTAAATTGAGAATTTTCGATTTGGATTTGTTGAGAACAAAATTTTTCACTCGTAACATGGTTAAGATTATTCCCATTGCCAAATTCGTTTGAAAAGTTTTTCTCATTTTCATGTTGAGTTTGGAATTCATTTTGGAGTTCGAAATTAAATTGGCATGGGTTATAATCGTAATCGTTTGAATTTTGAATTGAATTCAAATTTTGAAATTCTTGACTCGAGTTATTACACAAATAAGAATTACATAAATCATTTATCTCTTGATTTTGTCGTGTAGAAAGTTCGAGTAAAGATGAAATCATTTCAATGCTATTTTCAAGAGTCGAAGGTTGGTCATCATTTTGAAAATTTTGTTGTTCGAAATTTGAATTATTTACACAATAGTTGTTGTTAAAATATCCATACGAATTTGGACTGAAATCATATGGATTATATTGATTTTCACAACTATTGTAAAATTCAAGTGAATATGGAAATTCTGACATTTTCAAGAATGTTTTTTTGGTTTTTTTTTATAAGCAAAAAAAAAAATATTTACAAAGAGAATTTCTTTTTCAAAAGGGAAATCTATTTTGTTTTGTTTTTATTTTTCAAAATTTTTTTTGTTGAATTTTAGTTTTTCTAATTTTTTTTTTGAAATTTCAAAGAAAAAGATTTAAAAATTTCAAAGGAAAAGGAATATTTACAATTTTTTTAGTTTTGGATTTTGAATTTTTTTTGTTTTTTTTAAATATGCATGAACTGATGCAACTAAATGAATGCAAGGGTGAATTACAAATGATTTATCCTAAGTTAACCCAAAATTGTATACTCACAAACTGTCTTAAATAAACAAGATAGTTCTCAGCCACGTAACGGGCAGGATTTATCGGTGCACCACAAATCACCGTAGCAATGCAGCCGAAGGTTTAAGTACCTTCAGAGGAACAACCGCTATAATATTTACGAATCACCGTAATATTTATAAATGGTTATTTCTCTGCCGTAGCCTAGACACCAAGAAATTAAATTGTTCAAAAAAAGACAAATTGTCAATATACAATTAAGTGTTATCGAAGTCTAACCGTTATTATTAATCAAAATCTAAGATGAAATGCAGAACAAAAACTAAACGTGTATTAACAAAGCAACTACGAATGAATTTTTTTTATATTTTTTAAAATGCAAATGCAAATGCAAGCAACCAACAATTCAATTCAAATAAAACTAGAAATGAAAGCAGAATTTTTTAGCAAGCAGAGCAATTTATTTTGGCTAGCTAAGAAAGCAATTTTCAGCAAGCTATTCTTCCTTTATTTCCTGCTTTGACAACCTGAAAATTAAAAACTAAAATATATACAATTTTTTTTTTGAAAGGAAACTTAAAAGTAGGGTTTTACTTAAAAAAAAAAATTGGTTCAATTTTTTTTTAAAGAGGAGAAATAAATAGTCTAACACAAAACTCGAAACAAAAGAAAATAAAACTCTGTCTAATTGTAAAGAAAAGAAAATTGAAAACAAAGGAAAATCAGAAAAGGAAAACAATTTTTTTTTGTTAAGAAGAATAACTCTCAACACAAAATTAAAATACACACCACCTAACACAACACACCTAAAATCCCAAAACTAAGAATAACTATTTAAACCCAAATTCAAACTAAACTTCTATCCAACCCGACCCAAATATCAGCAAAGCTTACAACTTACTTTCACCCTTATTTTTTTATCTTTATACGAAATCAACAGCTTCCTAGTTCACATAATTCCTTATATGAAACCATATCTCAATAACAATTCTCAAAACTGAATCTCAACTCGAAATCAAAATCAAATCTCTCACGACTCAATACAAGTAGATAGCGGCTTCGTGAATTTGATTTTGGTGGTGGATGGGTTTGATTGTCGTATCAGGTCGCGGTGCTTAGAGGTGATATGTGGTTGTTCGATCTTAGGTTCGTGGATGATTCGCGATTGCTTGAGTCGTGGTTTCGGATGATTGGAGCCGTGGCGGTGAGGATTTTTTTTCGAATTGGTTGTGATTGTGGGGTTTCGAACTGCTGCTCTGATTGGTTTTGGGGACTTTTGGGTCAGAAGAGCTAGTAATTATGGTGGAAGCAAGTTGCAGTGTTGTCAGTTAGATGATGATTTGGTGTTGTGTTCAGCAGAGGAATTGGTAAGTGGGTGTTGTGGTTTGAAAGTATGCAGTTGGCAAATGGTAGAGGCAGAAATAGGCTTGAGTGCAGGATGGTCACGGAAGAAACCAGAGGAGAACTTGTGTGTACACTTGTGCACAGAGAAACAGTGAGGAAGTATTTGGCAGTGGTGCAGAAGTGATGGCAGTTCGAGATGTTGTGATTGAAGTGTTGTGGGTTACAGTGGCAAGGGGAAAGTGGTGAGGATGTTTTATTTGTGGTTGGTGGAAGATTGTTGTTTGCAGTTGCTCGACTAGGTTGGAACTGCTGTGTTTCTGGTTAAGATGGTTTGTATATGGGTGGGGCAACGGCGATCAAGAAGCAGGGAGATGGTTTTTGATGTGGTTCGGTTCGTTGTGGTTAGAAGGATGGTCGTTGTTGATGGTAGGAGTAGAGGCCTATACTGCTGTTTTGTCGTCGGTGGTAGGCTGAGCAGTTTCGAAGGTCAGGTAAGTGTGGAATGGGATCAGTTGTGGTTTATGGCACTGTGATGGTTTGTGAAACTGGTGGATTGGAAATTTATGTATGCAGGAATGGTATGTGTACAGGATGTGAAGTGGATGCTCTTGAAGGAGAAATGATAGTGGAGTTGTATGTGGAGGAGTGAATGATGTTGTTGATTGATGATTGGTGATTGGTTTGGATGGAAGGGATGTTTATGATGCTATCGGTAGGGTCTGGTGTGTTGTCAGTGTGGTATGCAGTGTGGTATGCAGTGGTTGAGCTTGTCGAAATGAGATGAAGGAGCAGCACTGTAGGGGGATGGTTGTTTATCTGTTGGTGGATGTAGTGGTGGAACTGTAGAGTCTGATGGGTGTTGTAACAGTTTGTGTTGATGGGAGATGGATGTGGTATGATGAGGCAAGTGGTAAGTTATAGGTTGTGAGGGTATGGTAATGTTGTTGTTGGAAAGAATAAAGTGAACTTTAGTGGAGGCAATATGGGCTGAAGGAATGAAGGTAGGGTGTTGTCTGGTGGAAATGTCAGGGGGAACAGTAGCAACAAGTTGTAACAGAACAGTGAAAAGAATCTGTAACAGCAATGTAAAATGTGATAAAGAAGAATGGAGTAAAAGATATATTTTTTTCTTTTAAGATGTAGAAAAGTGCAAATGGAAATAGAAAAAAAAAACACAAACACATAAACAAATTGAACATACAAATCACACACACTTTTTTTTTTAAATACAACACACACACAAAACAAACAAACAAAATAATTCGAAGAATAGAAATTCAAAATCTAAACAAATTCCCCGGCAACGGCGCCAAAAACTTGTTCGTCGACGGAAATTCTATCGGTTTAGAAAACCTTCGAACGAATTTAGAAATAAAATTTATACCGCAAGCGCACGGTGTACGAATGTAGCACGCGGCGAATACGGGTCGATCCGCAGGGAATTGATGATTTTAAAATTCTATTCAATCAAATTAACCAAAGTTGGAAGTGTGATTAACTAAAAAAAAAAGACAAAAGAAAATAGATAAAAATATGAGAGTGTTAAGACAATTTAGAGGCAATTTCCACTCTCTAGATCACATAAATCAACAAAATGAAGTTATGATCTCTCTTTTCTTGTCATTAGTGAATTAGTTGATGTGCTTATCATAAGTATGGTATATTTGTGCTATTAATTAGCCCAATATAAACCATCAAATTATAACACAACCATTAATACACTTTTAAATCTCATAAAATATGACAACAAAGTTGAAAGCAAAATTTATTTTAAGCATGGCCTATTAACCATTAATTAGAAATATAAGCCATCAAATTTTAATTTCAACAATCACTTCTTTGCCATAATCAATGTAGATGAAGAGGCAATTTGTGTTTTGTTTGTTTGAGCATAGCCTATTTGTTATGAACAACATAGACTATCAAATTCAAAGCTAAACAACATCATTAAACCACTTCAAGTGTATCCATTAAAGCACAAAAAGAGAGTATAAACATCAAAATGTTGCATCTACATACTAGAGAGCTTCATTACCCCTAAATTGTAGGGATTAAGCTCTCATATTGTTATCAAATCAACAAATGTAGAAAGCAACATGAAAGCAAAAAAGAAAAAGAAAAAGAGAGCAAAGCAAAGAAACAAAACTAATCTACTTGCATGAAATAAGAGAAACCTACACTACAACATGAAAGTAAATGAACATGAAAAGGAAAGAGCATGTATTAAATTGCATAAAATAAAAAAGATTACAAGAAATAAAAATTGGCTAAGTAGCCATTAAAAGAGAAAGAGAGCTTTCTTTTATTTGATCTAAACTAAACTAAAGAGAAGGAGGCCTAAGAGAGACTAAGAGAGGAGATCATGTTACATGAAACATATGGGTATTTATACATGTATGAAACCCTAATTCATATTTTTGGGAAATACCCAAAATGCCCCTTAGGAAGTGTGGAGGCCAAGTAACCATTAACATGTCTTAATCCCCCATTAAGTGTACATGAAACCATTAAGTCCAAAAGCATGTGCATTAGCCTTTAATTTGTACATTAATGTAGGTGGGTAGGTGGGGTCCTCCATGTTCTTCACTTTGAATTATTTCCATCTTCATTCCTTTGTATTAATTTTGTGCATGCATATCTTCATGAAACCACTTCTATTTGAGATCAATTTCCTACAAAAATATATACAAATTTTCAATTAATTTTTCTCAAAGAAATATATGCACTTAAATGACCGTTTTGCCCCTATATGAAGATGAATATATGAAAATTTGGAATTAATATGAATTTTGGTTAAAACAAGTTAAAATACCCAATATGATCATTTATTTAATTTAAATAGAATAAATATGGTGGTAAAAATATGCACATTTACGTGCACATCAGGTATGCTAAGAGTAGTGTTATTAAGGTTTACACGAATAAGCTTTCGAAGACATGCCAGAGAGAAGCTAATATCAGTAGTATTTCTGTTTTATAGTTTTAACTACTTTTGCCGATTGTTTGAAATGATGGGATTTATAACCATATAAGTTATTATGACTTTGATCATCCAAGGTGGCCTCTTTATATGTCGCTCTTGGAATTATATTTGTATTTTTATATTTTGTCTTAGTAATGGAATCGTGCAGTTATATAACAGAAATGTAATGAATTTGAAAATGAATGGTTGGAAATGTTTGGTTAAAATTTGCATATGCTCTTGATGTTTATAATACAACAACTAGTCTCATTTTTTCATTGGAAATAATGCTAAGTATGACTGCAACATCACTAGTATTTACTTTCAAGACTAATATGGTAGATGTTACAACTTAGTATCAAACGATAGGTTTACATGAAACTTAATAAGGTTTTTGAACCCAAATGAAATGGAAAGAATAAAGACTGGGGAATGTGATAATATTATATTAATATGCTTGTTATTTGATATATATATATATACACACACACATAATCTATCTGTACTCTCTCTTTGTCTTTAAACATTCTTATGTATCTCATGAAGACTTGTTTGTAGATTAGTAGAAATAGGTACTAGAAGTGGAAGACTTAAGTTGGGAGGCGAAAGCACCACAACTAATAGAAATGTCCAACATGATGCTAGAAATGCTAACCAAAAGACTAATACTAATACAAATGCTAATGTGGATCTTGGACCCATACCAATTAAAATGAGGACGATGTATCAGTTCTTTGTTAATATGATGCAAACTATCACGACTGGGTTAACTGGTGGAAATGACGATAATGCAAAAGCTGGTGTGCCTGAAGTAGGTACTCCTAACAGTTATGTTGGATTAAGTAGAGACTATAATAATTTGAGAGGAAAACTATTCTTAAGAACAATGGATCCTAGCAAAGTGAAGGATTATCTTCTTAAGTGTGATAGGATTTTTATTGACTTAGGGCTGAATGATGATTAAAAATGGATATTGGAATTTAGGCAATTGCAAGGAGCTGCTATGTACAAATGGAATAATGTGACTATGGGAGTATCTAAAGATGAGCTTGCTTGGGCTGACTTCAGAGAAAGATTCGAGGAAAAATTTATGTCTAAAGTTGCTAAAGTTTGTAGAGTTGGGGCAAGGAGATATGATTATTCTGGAGTATGGGATGAAGTTTGATAAGCTGTCAAGGCTTAGGAATGCCATTATTAATGCACTTCTCGAGAAGAATGAAAGTTCATTTGTGGGCTGAAGATTGAGACTGCAAGGGTGACAATGCCGCACCTTAGAGATCCGTTTAATGTCATGGTGGACATGGCTCTAAAGGTTGATAGTTTACCGATATTTGTTAGGAAGAATAAGTCTATGTAGACTATGGGCTTCGAAAGGAAGAGAAGAAATTTTTTACTAAGAAATGAGCTCAAAAGAGCGATGTTTCGAAGAAAGTAAAATCTGAAGTGATTCGTCATAAGTGTGATAAGAAATGGCACTATGGTAATGAGTATCACTCTGGTAGTGGCAAGCAGACTGCTGATGTGTCATGCAATAATTGAACAAGATGGAGCATTTCAAAAGGGAGTGTCCTGAACCAGTCGAAGCTGAAATAAGGAAGATTTTTGCTTAGAACCTTTAGCTTTTGGACCAACTATGGAGGGGAATGGAAAGCCCGTGTTAGTAAGTACACTTATTATATATAGCATTTCTATTAAAGCGTTGTTTGATATTAGAGAATCATATTCTTTTATCTCCAGATGTTTGGTAGATAAGTGAAACCTTGAACCGACACTTTATAACCTCTCTGAATGTTGCGAATTTGACAGGTGACTATATAACTCTTGGAATGAGATATGACCACGTAGAATTTAGGTCATAAGTTTGCTTGCAATTTTCATGTGTTTGATTTTGTGGGTTTTGGGATAATTTTGCACATGGATTGGTTAAGCCTATATGATGCTAGGATATTTTATCGAGATAGAGTGGTATCCTTTAGACACCCTTATTTTCATGATCGAATAATATACTCACTAGAAGAATCGAGTTTTAATGTATTTGCATTTTTGGGTGCTATGGAGCACGTGGAGGATGAGATAAATTGAGTTTTTATGGTAAGAGAATATGTAGAATTTTTTGAACCAGTTACCGAATTTCCATCGAAACGTACCATAGAGTTTTGAGTAGATCTCATATCAAGAACCGAACCCATAAGTAGATCACCTGACGAAATGGAACCTATTGTTATAAAGGAATTAAATGTGTAGTTGGAAGATTTGAAAGGAAAGAATTTTCTTAGACCAAGCATTCTGCCTTGGGGAACTATAGCAGTGTATGTGAAGAAAGTAAATGGACTATTAAGGTTATGTATTGGTTATAGAGAGCTGAATGAGAAGGCGATAAAAAATTAGTATCCTTAGCCTAGAAAAGATGATTTATTCAATCAATTGTGTGGAGCTAAGGTGTTCTCACAATTGAACTTAGCAATGGGTTTCCATTAATAAAGAGCAGCAGAGGAAAGTATACCACTAACGGCATTTTGAGTAATAATTATTTCATACAAATGGTTAGTCATGCCCTTGAGTTTGTCCAATGCATCTGCTTTCTTTATAAATTTGATGAATTGGATCTTTCGGGAGAATCTGGATAAGTGAATGTTGGTGATTATTGATGATATTTTGATATATTATAAGAATGAAAGAGATCATGAATTTCATCTCAAAATAGTTCTATATACGATGAGGCAGCACCGGTTGAAGGAAAAATTTTAGAATGTCGTTTCCTGAGAAAGGAGTGAAGTTTCTTGGACATATAGTTTTGGAGAATGGATTGTCTATGGATCTATCAAAGGTCGAAGATATAAACAGTTAAAAAAGACTCGAGATCATAATTGGGATTAGAAGTTTCTTGGGGTTGGATGGCTACTACCAAAGTTTTATTAAAGATTTCTCTCATATAGCAGCTAATGGCTAAACTACCAAGGAAGCATGTAAATTTTGTTTATACCGATAGAAGAATAATTTCATAAGCTAAAGAATTTATTAACCAATGTGCCCGTGTTTGTTGTTCCAGATGGGAATCAAGATTTGGTGGTGTATACTGACGCATGTGGAAAATTATTATGAGCTATATTGATATAGAAAGGATACCTTACTCATGATTTGGAGTTGACAGTAGTAATCTTTGCGTTAAAGGTATGGTAGCACTAATTTTAGGGAGAACAATTCAATTTTTTTACGGATCATAAGACCTTAAAGTATTTATTCTCTCAAAAGGAACTGAATATGAGGCGGCAAAGATACCTACTGTTTTTAGCAGCATATGACTTTGAAATGAGTATACACTGATAAAAGGAAATACATTTTTTCACTTACTAGAAACACCAGAATGTGGTATTAACGTTGTTAGTTAAATGGAATGAATTAGAGGCATTGGCTACTTATAGAGTTAGAATGTGGTCGATGACTAGTTCAAGTCAGAGTATCGAGTGAAATCTTATTTAGAAGTTGATTCGGTATCGATGGAAAGAATTATTGCAAAGCAAGAGATGATTTGTTACTAACTGATCGAATAATGAGACTAGAAGCGAGAAGTGAGATTGATGATTGAAACACATTGCACTTAACCAAAGAGGATGCTTAAGAATGGAGGGATGCTTGTGTATTCTGAATGTGGATAATTGTAGGAAGGAAGTTGTTAGAGAATGTCATCAATCAAAGTTTACTATTTATCCCAAAGGTACGAAGATGTACCAAGATATGAAGAGGAGTTTCTTCTAGGAAGGAATAAAGAGAGATGTAAGCTTATGGGTAAAGTAGTGTATGAATTGACAATAAGTAAAAACCAAGCATCTAAATCCAAGTGAGTTACTTCAACCTTTAGAAGTGCCATAGTAGAAATGAGATTCTATATCTATGAATTTTACAAATGGGTTGCTAAAGTCAAAGAGTGGAAATGGAAATATCTACATCATACTTGAAAGAGTGACTAAGAGTGCACACTTTATCCCTTTTAGGTCGAAAAGGAAAACACCTAGTTTGGTGAAATTATTCATGAAGCACGTTGTAAGACTTTATGGAATACCGAGTGGCATTGTAAGCAATAGAGATCCTTTATTTACTAGTCTGTTCTAGAAGAGCTTACAAGATGTATTAGGTATTGAGATAAAAATGAGTACCATTTATCATCCATAGATTGATAAGAAAATGGAAAAAGTTAATACTATACTTGAAGGTTTATTGAGTGCTTGTGTACTAGACTTTGGAGGGTCATGGGAATAGTAGTTGTACTTAGTCGAATTTTCCTATGACGATAGTTATCAAACTAGTATAGGAATGACACATTTTGAAACAATTTATGAAAGGTCTACAAATCACTAGTATGTTGGTTGGAGACAGGTAGTAGATCGATGCTTTCACATTAATTAAGGAAGCAACTAAAGAGATTGAGTTAGTCTGAGCAAGAATGTAGGAAGCTCGATAAAAGCAGAAAAGTACACAGATAAAATGCATAAGGGCTTGAAATTCTTAATAATATTATGTCTTTTTGAAATTATCGTCGATGAAGGGTGTTATATGATTTCGGAAGATGGAAAATTTGGAACCTAAACATGTAGATATGTCTCCTGTATTGAGAAAATGAAGAAACTTGCATGAAACGTCCCGCCTTTTTGTACGTTTAAGTAGACACGCGTGCCGACTCAAACCGTACAGAAGGGAGGATTGTTATTGGGATGAATAAGAAAAAAAAGAGAAAGAAAAAAACAAAAAAGAATCTCGCAGCGGAATGACAAAATATAATAATAAATAACAGTTCATGAAGCTATTTTACAAAACATTTGATTATACTTATACAACACAGATCAGAGTTACACATACCAGAGAATAATGAATAATGCAACGGAATCCATGATGTAGTAATTAAATACAATAAATAATAGTAATACAATCTTCATCTTCGTCCTCGAGGAATAAGGTCTTCAAATCCTAAAATGCTCAGGCTGACCCTAGCAAATTGAAAAGACAAAACACTCGAGTCAGAACTAAAAGTATATAAATTAAATCAATGGTAAATAAATATGAGTGGAACGGCATCAGAGATGTTTATGGGGTTTGACATCTCCTATCCAGTGTCTAACGTGAGTGCAGTAACTTAAGAGATGCTCGGGATTCACATCTCCTAAGGATCCATTAAACTATCTACTATGTAGTACAATTCGCTACTATAATATGTCTACAGTAAACTAAAGGTATTAAAATAAGGTTAAGGCGTTATCCATATCCCCGTTAACACATTTTATATATTCCTATAGTCTATACAGTACCGTAACTCCTCCCGTAAATTGGAGGGCTATCAAAGGGAACTCTATAGGTATGGTATAAAACAAACTCGTAGAAGGCGCGCTAGAGCATGTGAACACGACACACGGGAAAATGCCAGGGTAGATATACTGTTTGCAGATCCAGACTGGTGGTAACGCATAGCAGCTACTACCGCCCACCTCGAAACACACTCCCAAATGAAAATTGAAGGGTCGCTACAAAAACAATCACAAATCAGAATATAATATCGAAGAAGTGTGTCTTATAGGAGGAATGACCTCACTTGGCCCGGCGTAGCTGCTGATTTTAGTCACATCTAAGCTGACTCACGGGAGTCAGGGTCACGTCATACCTTATATAGGAACTGTTCACCAAACCATCCTACTTCATTTCTGGAATCTCCACTAAGTACACAGTCGTTAAAGTGGTTTTCGGTATTGGCAGAGAGTATGACAATATCCGATCCTGATCTCTTTAACAACCAATCTCTTATTACATACCGGATGGTTCTTTTACATTTCAAAAGTCAATTCACAATTGATATCAAAAATATCGTATTCTCAAAACCATAATACTTTCAAAATCGTATTCACTTTCAAATCATATTCACTTTCAAATCATATTCACTTTCAAATCATAGTTTGGAATTATATTTCTTTTCAAAAAGTCATAATTTCTTCCATAGTCATATTTCCAGAATAGGGTAAAACCTTACTTCAAAATCATCGTTTTCAGTTTATTCCCTTTTAAAACAAAGCTTTGAATTTAAACACTTCCACTTTACTTAGTCTGGAAATTTCGAAATAGTTTAAATGATTATAAATAGTTAAAATGGCTATAAGTAGTATAATTATAGGTTAAAAATAGTTTAAAACCGATTTAAGATAGTTAAATGGATTTAAATTAGATTAAGCATAATTAAAATAGATTAATTATATTAAAATAAATTGAAATAGTTTAAAACGGATCAAAATAATTTTATATAGTTGATATTAGTTAAATAGTTTAATAAATTTGAAAATTTTGAATAATTTGAAATTTTAAAATAATATATTCTTTTAAAGTAGTTTATATTTAAATATAAGTTTGGAATTTATATCCAATTAAACTATTCATTTCATTTCAACTCATTTAGACCAATTTCAATTTCCAAATTAGCAAACCAAATTTCCCTTTTCAACATAAAATTGATTTTCCAAAAATATTTCAATTTATATAAATCAAATTTTACTTCGAATTTTCATTTTATTCCATTCAAAAATTAAGGATTTTAAAATCATTTAATTTAACCATTCCGATGTCCGTATATAATTCTCTACCCTAGGGTCAAGTGATACAAATATTTATCATTTCAATCCGCAATTTAAAATTTTACGGTTATATATCATTTCAAAGCACAATCCCGAATAAATATAAAAATTCATAAAATCGCTCGAGTCTATCATTTCAACCCTTAACGGATTTTCCTATTATATAGATCATTCAGGTATGTATCATTTCAACCCATAGTGAACTTGCAGTTTATAACGGTATAAAATACAACATCCAGTCATCAAATATCAACAATCAACATCCATCACAATCATCATCCAAATCAATCTTCTATAAATATCAATATAGCACTGGTAATCAATAAAAGGTATTTAACTGGCAATTTATATTCGATAATAAATTAAATAATGATTTAATTCAAATATATTCAATTTAACGGAGAAGACAATTTAAATATACCAAACAACCACAAATAAATTTCTAATCACTTTATAAATTTAATTTAACAAACGTAAGAAAATTTAGAAGTTGTGAGTGGGTTAAAAACACTCACCTTTTGAAATTAAATTAGATTTAAATCCTATTTAAATCCAAAATTCAAACAGTCTTCGAATTCGTCCAAACAAGCATTAAAATGTCCGGAATTGCAATACGATCCTAGCGAAAAAAACCGCGCGTGAATCAGACCTCATGTTCGAAAGTTATGCTGATTAGAACATTGCAAAATTAAATTTGAAAATAAGTAAAATAAACTAACAGAAAATCAATACCCTGATGCCACGTCAATGCTCTTCTCCAAAGCCCAACCCACTCGTAATGTACACGAACGAAGCCACGATCTTCACGCCGCCCTCACCTTCGAGCTCGCCGTCGCCTCGGCCCCCACCAGCGAAAATCACTAGCGAACACACCCCCGCCGCTCTCTCTCGAACACGCCGAGGTTGAACTTGTGCCACGAAAATGCAGCGGCCACCAAAAATATATCCCCTAGGTTTAATTATTCTTGACAATCCGACCGTTGAATCGACGAATCGCCTATACCGATGCGCTCTACTTGGTCCACTCTACAATAACCATACATCAATTTGACGATCAGCCGAGGTTGATCGACGCATGATAAACAGCCGAGGTTAATTCGCCCAATTTTGGCCACCCAGAAACCCAAATCAAAAAACAGACAGCGAAATTGACTTGCGCTCTTCGAGAGCTTCAGATCGATATATAATTCGATATAGTTTGTGGAGTTTGAATTTTAAAGTTGAATTTGAAATTTGGGAATTACGTTTTGTCAGCCATGGAATGAGGAGTTGAGATGGAGATGTATGTACAAACCAATGAATATGAGGAGTGGCTAGGGATTATAACGAGGTATTTATAGATAGAACTGAAAACAGAAAGGATAGGCTGGATTGGTTGAACGATATATGACCCGGAAAGCGCGTTTCGATTCCGGAACGGAAATGGGTCAACCCATATACTAAAATAGATGTTTTCAAATATTTTAAATTTAATGGAATATGTTTCATGTCCTAATTCCATCATATGAAGAAGTTATGCCAAAATCAACTTATTTCAAATTGATTTCGATTGATTTCAATTAAATTGATTTATAAGCGTTTTGAGTCTGTACGATCAAACGACAAGTCCGATCGCTACGAATTTTGAAATCCTACAATAATTCACCGTTACGGATACGGTGAAACTAGTTTCATCGAAATCCGTGTCAGTGGCCAAAATGGCTATATTCAGTTAATTAGATAAATTAATATTAAATTAATTAAGTCAAATTTCCAATGTCAATTCTATGGTTAACAAATTTTTCCATTTTTGATTTCTTTAACATTCAGAATAAATTAAACAAGTTAAGATATCAAATTAAAGTTACTTAATTTGCCAATTACAGTGTTTAATTTCAATTTCCATTAATCCTATTAATTAAAATTAAATTCCAATAAATTTCTTTTATTTGGTTTAAATCTTTACACTCAATTCAATTCATTATTCCATAGACATGGTTTACATTTCATTACATTAATATATTCCCATTCCCATCTTTAATTTGTATTTATGACTATATTTCAAATTTTGTAATTTTGTCAATTACACACATTAATTAAGATTTTAAATCCAATTAATTATATTTATCTTAGTTCCATTCTTTTATTACATCAATTATTACTTTATGAATAAATTTACATATCTATTTATTTTGTTACATTCACACTTTAAGTTATTGCATTAATTCTCATTAATATAACATTAAAGTTTATTTAATTCTAATTGATTTCCCATTTAAAATTAGGAGACAAAATAAAAAAGTAACTTATAACAATCGTTACCATAACTTTTAATTACACTTATAAATTCATTACTCACAATCAAATGATACCATTCTTACATAATACTGATTTCATTCAATTACCATTAACTGCCTATTTCATACAATAATTAAATATTTACATTTGTTTCTTATGTTCAATTTTATAACTAAGCATAACATTTTCATTATTTCCATTGATTGGAATTACATTCAGGTTGTTAATAATTAGCTTTAATTACCCTTTGTTACACTTCATTTTAGTTATTATTTCATTAATAAATCCAAATTTTTTATTTCTTTCAATATTAGATTACCAAAATATTATTAATTTAACAAATTTAATTATTAGGAATTTACGGGTCGTTACACTCTCCCCCACTCAAAACTTTTCGTCCCCGAAAAGGAAAAGAAGTGAGAAGAAGAAATTAAATAATCAATATTTCTTATTTAAAATATTAACTTTTTACCAAATAAATTCACAAAATTAAATAATTTAAATAAAATAAATCAATTTATAACTATTAAATCCTTTTATACTCAAACTAATAAAATTCAGGAAAATATTTTTAATATCTTCTAAGTCTAAAATTTATGAAAAATTTCGGCAAAGTCTCCTTTGTGCGGAGAGGCTCGGAGGAAACTATAATATAAATAAAACAGTATATATCATAACTTTTCAAAATAATATATCCCAACAGTGGGAAACACAATATAATAGCGCTATAAAACCGTAATCCGAGAGCATACCTATTTGTCGGGCATTAACGCTTAATTATGAAACCAAAAGCAGTAGCTATTTCTTTCATAAACCTGTATTTCACTTATAATCCAAAAAGAGTTAATAGTTATATAAAATGAAATATTTAAAGTTGTTTCAAGCGCTAACAAACAAATCAATATAAAACAACAATCATAGCATACAATCATGATATGAAATCAACATAATCAACCATTCATCCATAGCAAACAAGGAAAATGGTTTATCTGGGTTAAGAGACTCTTAACCACTTAGAATGACAAATAAACTACTAAATGCACCAATTACTCAACAGGCTTAGATGAACTCAATAGATTATTCATACATGTTAAACAATTAGAAGTATCCTATCCCAAACAACCCATAAACCTAAACAAACAATAATTTACAATGTACCTGAGTTATTCTTATTAAATTTCTTTCACAACAATTACAGTTTTTTTTCATTCATACAAGGATTGTTTCTTTAACTTGCATTTTTCTCTTACAAAATTTTATTTCCATTCAGTCATTCGATGTTCATTTCATTTATTACTTACAAAAATTCATTTTCTTTATTCACATAATGCAAATTTCTTTTATTACTTTACATTCATTTCCTATATAAGTTATTTAAATCCAGTTGTTTATAATAACCAATGAATTCATTATTCAAGTATTACATACATCTTATTGTAGTTTAATTCACATTAATTAATTCATATACTTGATTTCAATTAAACATTAATACTCATTAGTGCTTAAATTCATTCTTAAGTTTCTTACTTTAAATTTTACATTCCTTCTTTTCTTATATAATCAATGGATATTAAATCCATTTTCTAAATTATTTCAAGTTTCTATAGTTATATCCATTTAATTAAATATAGTATTCATTTTATTATTTACTTTAATTATCAATAGTTTCAAACATTAACTTAAGTTTATAATCATTTATTTATAATATTCACGTTCAATTAAATTTTCTTAGCATATCAATACATTTACTTAAGTAAATAACTATTTGCTTATAATACTTACTTTCTATTTCACTTTATTTAGTAGCAATTCAATTGTAACTTATGTTTATAACAATTATGATATCAAGGTTCTTATTTATAAAAGAATTTCATTAAACACTTTCATTACTTTAAGTTTCACTTGTATAAGGTTCCATTACATTTTCTTATTAAACATTACAACTTTTAATATTTGGTAAGTTATATATATATATATATGCTTTTTAGAATGCAATTGAGAGTTACACAAGTTTATCTCATTTCTTTTAAGTAATTTAATTTTCAATAATCATATCCTTTGTTTTATAGGTTACAATTTCAACTTCTTGTAATTTGATTCATAACCTAGCATTTAATCTCTTATTTCATTTAGAAGTTCCAGTTACTAATTAGTGAAATTCCATTTCATTAATTAAAATCTCTAATTCACAGAAATTTAAGAACTAAATGTCGGGTTCCATTTCAAGTCATTTAAAAATAATAGATAGATGTATATACTTACAACTTATATATCTAATTATATTTAAAACAAATTTTAAATCCATATTTGTTTATCAAAATAAACGTGTAGTAAAACTAATATAGTGGTCTTCCCACTTTGAAACTTGAAGATGAATGTCGATGATGCATGCACTCATCATCGAAATTATTTTCCAGCGACATAGAGGGGAGTACAGAACTTATGTCTTTCCAGAAATCCTTTTAAAACATTTCTTCCAAATCACGTTGAAATATTTATATCAGAAAATACTTTCATACGATATTAATATTATATTCCAAAGTCATTCGAAAGAAATTTTCAAAAACCCCGGAACTTTAGTTCTAAATTTCAAATTTATATTTATTTTATTTCAAAATTTTATTTTCAACCAATATTTATAAATTTTCACTACTTAACAACAAATATATTACAACCAAATATAACATTTATAAAATAATTATTTATATATAAAAATATATAAAAGGAAAAATTATTTCATTTGCCTATATTTCAAAACGATATTGTGTCGGTTTGTCTTATTAAGTGTTTAGAAATCTCTATCGACGTCATAGCGTCCTATGCACCAACCAAAATTTATAAATACAAAATGGGACAAGTTAACACAATATAAAAACCATTTTATAACACTAACAAATACGCTCTCTTATGTATATACTCTAAGCAACTCATTCTAGAGTATTACTACCCTATTAATAAAGAGTTAGACCCCACAAAGCTAAGCTTTTCGCTAAACCAAAGCTCTGATACCAACTGTAACATCCCGCCTTTTTGTACGTTTAAGCAGACACACGTGCCGACTCAAACCATACAGAAGGACGGATTGTTATTAGGGTGAATAAGAAAAAAACAGAGAAAGAAAAAAAAAAATCTCGCAGTGGAATGACAAAATATAATAATCAAATAACAGTTCATGAAGCTGTTTTACAAAACATTTGATTATACTTATACAACAAAGATCAGAGTTACACATAACAGAGAATAATAAATAATGTAGCGGAATCCATGATGTAGTAATTAAATATAATAAATAATAGTAATACAGTCTTCGTCTTCGTCCTCCAGGAATAAGGTCTTCAAAAACTAAAATACTCAGGCTGACTCGAGCGAATTGAAAAGACAAAACACTCGAGTCAGAACTAAAAGATCTTATGTAAATTAAATCAACGGTAAATAAATATGGGTAGAACGACGTCAGAGATGTTTACGGGGTTTGACATCTTATATCCAGTGTCTAACGTGAGTGTAGTAACTTAAGAGATGCTCGGGATTCACATCTCCTAAAGATCCGTTAAACTATCTACTATATAGTATAATACGCTATTATAATATGTCTACGGTAAAGTAAAGGTATTAAAATAGTGTTAAGGCATTTCCCATATCCCCGTTAACACATTTTATATATTTCCATAGTCTATACAATACCATAACTCCCCCCACAAACAGGAGGGCTATAAGAGGGCACTCCATAGGTATGGAACAAAACAAACTCGTAGATGGTGCGCTAGGGCATGTGAACACGACTCACGAGGAAATGCCAGGTTAGATATACCGTTTGCAAATCCAGACTGGTGGTAACACATAGCAGCTACTACTGCCCACCTCGAAGACACTTCCAAATAAAAATCGAAGGTTGGCCACCAAAACAATCAAATCAGAATATAATGTCGAAGAAGCGTGTCGGGCAGGAGGAATGACCTCACTTGGCCTGGCGTAGCTCCTGATTTTAGTCACGTCTAAGCTGACTCATGGGAGTCAGGGTCACGTCATACCTTATACAGGAATCATTCGCCCAACCGTCCTACTTTATTACTGGAATCTCCACTACGTACACAGTTGTAAAAATGGTTTTCGGTATTGGCAGAGAGTATGACAATATCTGATTCTGGTCTCTTTAACAACCAATCGCTTATTACACGCCTGATGGTTCTTTTACATTTCAAAAGTCAATTCACAATTGATATTAAAAATATCTCATTCTCAAAACCATAATACTTTCGAAATCATATTTACTTTCAAATCATATTCACTTTCAAATCACATTCACTTTCAAATAAAATTCATTTTGAAATCATAGTATGGAATTATATTTCCTTTCAAAAAGTCATAATCACTTTCCTGGTCATATTTCCAAAGTAAGGTAAAACCTTACTTCAAAATCATCGTTTTCAATTTATTTAACACAAAGCATTGAATTTAAACACTTCCACTTTACTTAGTCTGGAAATTTAGAAATAGTTTAAATAATTATAAATAGTTAAAATAGTTATAAGTAGTTTAATTATAGGTTAAAAATACTTTTAAACTGATTTAAGATAGTTAAATGGATTTAAATTAGATTAGGTATAATTATAATAGATTAAATAGCTTTAAAAAGATTAATTATATTAAAATAAATTAAAATGGTTTAAAATAGATCAAAATAATTTTATATAGTTAATATTAGTTCAATAGTTTAATAAATTTGAAAATTTTGAAATTTTAAAATAATATATTCTTTCAAAGTAGTTCATATTAAAATATAAGTTTTGAATTTATATCCAATTAAACTATTCATTTCATTTCAACACATTTAGACCAATTTCAATTTCCAAATCAACAAACAAAATTTCTCTTTTCAACATAAACTTGATTTCCCAAAAATACTTCAATCTATATGAATCAAATTTTATTTCAAAGTATTATTTAATTCCATTCAAAAATTAAGGATTCTAAAATCATTTAATTTAACCAATCCAGTGTCCATATATAATTCTCTACCCTAGGGTCAAGTGATACGGATATTTATCATTTCAATCCGCAATTTAAAATTTTACGGTTATATATCATTTCAAACGGCAATCCCGAATAAATATAAAAATTCATAAAATCGCTCGAGTCTATCATTTTAACCCATACGATTTTTCCTATTCTATAGATCATTCGGGTATGTATCATTTCAACCCATTGTGAACTTGCAATTTATAATGGTATAAAATACAACATCCATTCATCCAATATCAACAATGAACATCCATCACAATCATCATCCAAATAAATAAATAAATAAATACCAATATAGCACTGGTAATCAATAATAGGTATTTAATTAGCAATTTATAATCGATAATAAATTAAATAACGATAACTAAGATGACGATTTAAATATCCCATACAGCCACAAATAAATTTCTAATCACTTCATAAATTTAATCTAACAAACATAATAAATTTTAGAAGTTATGTGGGGGTTTAAACACTCACCTTTTGAAATTAAATTGAATTTAAATCCAGTTTAAACCTAAAATTCAAACAGTCTCCGAATTCATCCAAACCTACGTCAAAATGTCCGGAATTTCTATATAATCCTAGCAGAGAAAACCACGCGTGAATCGGACCTCGTATTCGAAAGTTATGCTGATTAGAACATTGCAGAATTAAATTTGAAAATAAGTAAAATAAACTAACAGAAAAACAATACCCTGATGCCACGTCAATGCTCTTCCCTAAAGCCCTAACCACTCGTACAGTACGCGAACGAAGCCATGATCTTCACACTGCCCTCACCTTCGAGCTCGCCGTTGCCTCGGCCCCCACCAACGAACATAACTAGCGAAAACCTCCCCGCCGCTCTCTCTCGAACACACCGAGGCCGAACTCGTGTGACGAAAACGCAGTGGTCGCCAAAAATATATGCCCTAGGTTTAATCATTCTCGACAATCCGACCGCTGAATCGACGAATCATCTATACCGATGAGCTCCACCCAGTCCACTCTACAATACCCATACATCAATTCGACAATCAGCCGCGGTTGACCGACGCACGATGAACGACCGACCACTTAGAATTCCAGATCGAAAAACAGACAGCGAAATTGACTTGCGCTCTTCGAGAGCTTCAAATCGATATATAATTCGATATAGTTTGTGGAGTTTGAATTTTGAAGTTGAATTTGAAATTGAATTTGAAATTTGAGAATTAGGTTTTGTCTGCCATTGGAATTAAGAGTTGAGAAGGCGATGTACATACAGACCAATGAATACGAGGAGTGGCTAGGGTCTATAACGAGGTATTTATAAATAGAGCTGAAAATAGAAAGGATGGGCTGGATTGGTCGAACGATATATGACCCAAAAAGCCCGTTTTGATTCCGGAACAGAAATGGATCAACCCATATATCAAAATAGATGTTTTCAAATATTTTAAATTCAACGGAACAGTTTCAAGTCCTATTTCCATCATATGAAGAAGTTATGCCAAAATCAACTTATTTCAAATTGATTTCGATTGATTTCAATTAAATTGATTTGTAGGTGTTTCAAGTCCGTACGATCAAACGTTAAGTCCGATCGCTGGGAATTTTGAAATTCTATAATAATTCACCATTATGGATCCGATGAACTGGTTTCGTCAAAATCCGAGTCAGTGGCCAAAATGGCTGTATTTCAGTTAATTAAATAAATTAATATTAAATTAATTAAGTCAAATTTCCAATGTCAATTCAATGGTTAACAAATTTTACCATTTTTGGTTTCTTTAAAATTCACAATAATTTAAACAAGTTAAGATATCAAATTAAAGTTAAGATGGTTTACATTGCTTATATTTCATTACATTAATATATTCCATTCCCATCTTTAATTTGTATTAATGACTATATTTCAAAATTTGTAATTTTGTTAATTACATACATTAATTAAGATTTTAAATCCAATTAATTATATTTATCTTAGTTCCATTCTTTTATTACATCAATTATTACTTTATGAATAAATTTACATATCTATTTATTTTACTACATTCACACTTTCAGTTATTGCATTAATTCTCATTAATATAACATTAAAGTTTATTTAATTCTCATTGATTTCCCATTTAAATTTAGGAGACTAAATAAATAAGTAACTTATAACAATCGTTACCATAACTTTTAATTACACTTATAAATTCATTACTCACAATCAAATGTTACCATTCGTACATAATACTGATTTCATTCAATTACCATTAACTTCCTATTTCATATAATAATGAAATATTTACATATGTTTCTTATATTCAATTTTATAACTAAGTATAACATTTTCATTAATTCCATTGATTGGAATTACATTCAAGTTGTTAATAATTAGCTTTAATTACCATTTGTTACACTTCATTTTTGTTATTATTTCATTAATAAATCCCAAATTTTTTGTTTCTTTCAATATTAGATTACAAAAATCTTATTAAATTAACAAATCTAATTATCGGGAATTTATGGGTCGTTACATTGCATATCTTATTGAGTTACCGAATACTTTAGCAGGAGTCCATAATGTTTTTCACGTATCTCATTTGAGAAGGTATGCATGTGATCTGGAGACTACTATTGAGCCAGCGTTTTTAGACGATTTAGTAGTGGTTCCTGACATAACTATCATTAGGCGACCATTCATATAGTGGATAAAGATGTGAAATGGCTTAGAAATAAGATGGTCAAGTTAGTAAAGGTCAGGTGGAGTGACAATGAATGAGATTCTAATTGGGAGACTAAGGATAGGAATAGAGGGATCATCCTAAGGTATTTTGATGTATGTTCTTTATTGTTATATAGACTTTTGACTAGTGTTTTTGCTAGTATTATTGATTTTTTGTTCCTATGATACATGTTTACATGATTGGTATTTTTAATTGTGTATACCTTATCGTAATTTTGAGGACAAAATACTTATAAGAAAGAGAAACAATTAAACACCTAATTTTTGTAGCATGTTATTCCAAATATTTAATTAAAGGAAAATTAAATAAATAATGTGAGTAAGACAGGTATGTGTGTGATTTGCTAAAATAATTAATCCGGCCCGAACTGCATGATAAAGGTGAATGTTTTATTAGGAAAAAGAAAATAAATCAAATCTATCTAAGGAGGGAAAATAAGGAACGAATAGCATTATACCATTATCTGTTAAGGACCGCTAGATCAAGTGGCAAGATCTCTAAATTACGTTCTAGAGATCTTGGGTTTGATGCTTCGAGATATCAAAATAAGTGCGTTATTTAAAATTAAGCATCACTCTTGTTATCAAACAATAATATTATATCATACTCCCTCGCCCTACTTATAAATTTACTTTCATTCTCTCAAACTAAATCAAGTAAGAGGCCTTCCTCCATTGCCTTTATCATCACTATTACAACTTAGAAGAAGAAAATGCATAGTGAAAGATAAGTTTAAGGCATATCTCATCACTACATCAACTTTAAGGTGGCTAAAATTGCAATTTCATGTATTATTGTTTCGTTTAATTCGTATTTTATATGAAACCCAAATTTTTGTGTTGTTAAATCATGCATATGGCTTGTATAATCATTTATATGAGCTATGATTCTCATCTATTAATTTTGTGAAATTTTCCTAAAGGGATTATAGAGTTAAAAACATGGATTTTGATCTTCAAATGCTTTGAATTTTTCATGTGTTGTTTGAAATATTATTTTGGATATGAATTTTAAATTTCATCATTTTATAAATTTTATGAATTAGTTATGAATTTTCTAAGTGTAGAAAATGGATAATTTCGGATTTTAAATATTTATAACATGAGAAGTAATTATTCTTTTTGAAATTTTTATATGTAAGAAAGATGGTATTTCAGATGTTTAGGAATTTTTGAAGTTTTTTCTCATGCATTTTTGAATTACAATGAATTATTTAATAAAGGTAGGATTTAATTATTAAGGTTGATTATTAAATAATTATGGTAAATAGTCAAATTTTTGTACAGATAGAGAAATTTTCTCTCTGGTATTGCTGCAAAATTACTAAAAGATTTTGATTGATTGATAAGAATTTGAGAAGATTATTAGTTTGGTAAAAAGTTGTTACTTTCAAAGGAAATAAATCAGTTTTGCTGATACTTATGAAAAGTCATTTTTAATCTGCGATAGCTATCTCAACCTTCGATGGTTATTGTCAACACACGATAGCTATTTATTTTCAACTTACGATAGCTGCATATTTTCCAAACTCTAATAGCTTTAAAATTTTAAGGTGTGATAACACTATGTTTAAATCTTCGATAGCCTTAAAGTTTGAGGTGCGATAGCACTGTGTTTCAAACCTTTTATAGCTTTAAAGTTTGAGGTGTGATAGCACTGTGTTTTAAATCTTTGATAACTTTACCTTGTCAACACTTAATAGCTTTATACTTGACTTTCGATAGCTTTTTTAGCAAACATTCGATATTTTGCTGGACACTTGATAACTTTGTTGACATGTAGTAGCTACATTTTGCTAGACAGCCAATGACTATATTCACATGCAATAGCTATGTGTAATTTAGACATGTGATAGCTACATTTTTCTAAACATTTGATAGCATTTTTGACATGCGATGGCTACATGTAATTTAGACATACAATAGCTATATTTTGATGAGCATTCTATAAGTTTGTTAACATGCGATAGCAACATGTATTTTAGACAGCGATAGCCTATGATTTTGACATGCAATAGCATGAGAGTTTCAAAGTGCGATAGCATAAAATTTTGACATGTGATAGCATATGGATTTTGAAGTGCAATAGAATTTTTTTGAATGTGCGAGAACATAAGATTTTGAAAAGTAAGATAGCCTATTTGTTGAAACACGTTAGCTTTTAACTCTACATTAGGCAATATTTTCCTTATACCATAATATAGTTTTGTTAAGTATTTTTGATAAGGTTAAAAAAGAAGTGAAGTGATATTTTATCCCAATTCTTACGAAGTAAATAATTTCAATATTATAATAACTTTTTGTGTATAAAACGACTATTTTATGAACATATATTTGTGATGGATAATGTTATTATATGTTCGATTTTGCATCTTGATCGGTTGATATTGTATATGTTAATGTTGACATGCTCACTTATATGTTATGCACTATTACCCAACATTTATGCCCTTGGAGATTGGGAACTGATGACCGATTATGGTTATTCCAGTAGTGGATATGGTTAGACTTAAACTCTTTAGTTAGTAGAATTGCATCCCGGAGGTCATGAAGATCAAATGGTCTTACGATGCCCAAACTGATCAAAAATATAAATAATTAACATTTTAAAACCAGATCTAATGGTGGATCCTAGTGTAGGATCATGCCATACACTCCAATCGTTAAGCCCTCTACAACACCTCGCAGTTGTACCTATCAAATATTTAAATAACTAATTTAAATATTTAATCGTTAATTGAGGGAACGCTCATTATACTTGATTTTTCAAAGATGGATGAACCGGGTGTCAAGACATCCGTAGTTGATATCGCTTTTCCAAAGCGAGAAAAATAAGTTTAAACTTGTCTGTGTTTGGAGTCGATAAATTTCTAGGATGACTAAAGATTTCTAGAAAGAAATAAAAACTGGATTGGGCTAAGCCCATTAGCTTGTCCTAACTTAGCTTATATGTATTTGAGCTATTCATTCCACTTCAATCAACATTTCATTTCTTTTTTCCATCTCCTAATTACTTTCTTAATCTCACCTTAAACCAAAACCCTAGATATCTTAATCCAAGCCCGAATAAATTCTAATAAATCAAGATAAATCATCATAATTCCTCTCATTCAATTCCTCACAGAACCTACTAAGGAATAAGCTTGATTAAAAGTTTGAAGATTCATCCAAGATTTCAAGAGAGCTTAGAAGTGGTTTTTGGAGATTAGAGCTTGTTTTGGTGAAAGAGAAGGTGAATGGGACAATCTTTGTATATATTGACTTGTTAATCTTATTTATTTCATTTATTGATGGTTGTCAGATAATATAAAGTGATTTGAAGATTGTTTGGGTTGAATTGGGCTTGCATTCATGTTATGAACATGATTATATCATCTTGTTATTTGTTCAAGACCTTAGTTACTATTTTTGAAATAGTTACTAAGCTTTGAAATGGATTTGAACAATTGAATGACTATTGTAATAGACCAAAGACTAATATGATGATATAATTAAATGCATGTTATTAGTTAGTAATAATAAAATTAGTTTAAATGGTTGTAGAAAAGTTAGTAAGCTAAATAAGTTATTAATGAAGATTAATTAGTACTTATAAATATTATTTAGAGTAAAGAAATGATGTTTATGAGTGAATGATTTATTTATAAATATTATTTATGTAAAGAAATAATTTTATAGATAAAAGTGATACTTTATAAAATAAGTGATCTTATAACATAATAAAGTGATATTTTATTAAATAAGTGATTTTATGAAATAGTAAGAAAGTGTTATTCTATAAAATAATGATTTTATAAAATAGTATGAATGAGATATTATATAAAGAGTGTAATAGTTTATCTTACATGAAGAAGATATTTTATAAGATGGTTATAAGGTTTTATAAGTTATTTATCAAAGGATACTTAATTATAAACGAAGAGATTTAGTATTCCAAAGGCGTAATGGATTCACAAGCTAGTATTGTATTTTAAAAAATGATATGGGATGTTATAAAAAAATATAAAAGGATATTTTACTTTTATTAAAAAGATTTAGCAACTAAAAGTAAGATTTGATTTAAGTAATAATTAAATTACTTACTCGAATATGCATTACGTATATGTGCATGAGCATGTATCCATATACATGTATTTAAAGTAGTATATTAATCTAGGTAATTTTTATATTGTAAGCAAAATTTTCATATGTAGCAATGCATATATATATTGTGTGTATATATATATGTTTATCTTTATTTGTTTATAAACACATGGCGAGCGTCTCATGTAGCCATAGCGATTATCGCATGTGCTAAGCTGCGTGACAAGATACCGAAACGAGTAATCACTCCGGTGAAGTCCGTAATGTGATGTATTATAATTGAAGTGCGTTTGTGTATGCATCTGTGTATTTATGTTCATAGATAAGTGTATAGCCACATGCTTCGGCATCACATAAAGCAAGTTGGTCAGTGAGTTTAATTTGGCGTGTTAGAGGAGGCTGGGTCGCTAGATTCGCCCGTTTAACTCTACACATGCAAAGAGTGGTTTTCCATATCGAAAAAGTTTTTTGAAAACATATGAAATCACTTCCAAAATATCAACCAATGGACTCTGAAAGAGATTTTGATGTAGTAAAGGCAGGCTACAGGAACTAGGCGACTCATCGGGCAAAGCAATGGAAGAGACATGGTTCAAATCGATGTGTTAGAGGCTACCAATCTGGGCTTTAATGCCCAGGAACAAACATCCGTCGGTCCACCAGTGGTAAATGACCGGTGGTCTGGCAGTGAAATAGACTAAGTAGTAAAGCCTAGGCAATGTGGCAATTTATGAGGATTTTTCCTTAGACCTAGATGCAATGCGACATGAGACTTCAGCGAGACTTCAGGAAGACTTCAGGCTGCTTGGGAAAGTGGAATGCAGGGCAAAGCTCGAGATTCGGATGAGATGTATAGTGATATATATGCAATAAATAATGATCAAATACAATATCAATGTAGTGATTTGGTTGCACGGTCATCGTCGGTGAGCATATATAATTGAGCGGAGTTAGTCTATGCCCCTTGTCTTTGACCTTGGGATAGATGTATTTGGTTAAGCGGTGTTATATTTGATGTGTGCATATATCTATACCGCATCAGTGTTCCTCTGTGGTCCCAATAGCATATTACATGAGACACGACAGTCGTTCTCTTTTGTAGAGACATTATATGAGTTTGTTAAGAAATAAATGGTGTCCTAGAAGGGATGATGACAATCATCTACTACGGGATCATATATCATAAAATCCTATTATAGGGGTACGGTGTGATCCATAAAGGTCTCTGGTATTTAGAGTACATCATATATCACCAAAGCTCATTACATGGGTAATGTGAGATCTACACGAGACCCATCACCGAGGATGTGACTTGGGATCAAAGGTACATTCAGATACTGACTCTATTTATATGGGACTAGGTTTCAAGTATATAGAGTAGGTTACATATCACCAAAGCTCATTATAGGGGTATGGAGAGATCTACATGGGTCCTATCACTGATCATGTGGATCGGGGTCTATGGTACAATTAAGTACCGACTCTATTTATCTAGAACCCTCGAAGGGAATCATTGGATCGCTATAAATGTCTGTAGTGGATTTCACCCATCACTAATGACAGGTATCGATTTGTATTCCCTGTTTTCTTTTATTTCTATGTTGTACGTATTGTTAGTTAGTTGATGTTATGGTTGTTGCATTTGTTATCATTATGTACTTTGTGATCAACTTATATTTTGATTACCCAATCTTTGTATGATGGATTAGCCGTATCATGTTGTTATGTATTGGTCACATTATATTAGTTATGTTGACTCATTGATCATAGAAGAAGAGAAGGTTATGGTATGAACCCTGTCTTTTGGATATGTTACTTTACTTGTTTATGGGCAATCCGGATTACCCCTCAGTCACGTTGGTGGAGAGGACCGATTTTGCCTTAGTAGCTTCCTATTTTTATATGTATATAGTTTTGATATACAATATTTTATGCTAGTTCCCCTCACACCAGGTTTTATGTCTGACCTGGATTTTGTCTGTTTATGCCATGACAACTCTTGAATGCTTGATTGAGTAGTTTGAAAGCTAGGCACTTAGAGGGATACATTATTAGAGTGGTGCAACTGGTGTTTTGGTCTAACATCCCCCTACAAGGAGGCCCAAACTAATGGCTATACATGTTGTTGTCTTCTATAGCTATTAATCTTCGGCGACCAAATATGGCGGTGCTAGATTCATTGATACTCACATCACAAGAATATGAAATTTTTTAACAATTCAAAACATATTTTTACATTCCATTCAAAACATGAAATGTTAACCACGTTTCATGTTCATTACATAATCCCAAAATGTTAACCACGTTTAGAAAAATGTAATTATTACACATACGCTAAGAGCAGCATATGAAGATGCCCCCTTGGTTGATTAGAGTATATAGTAAGGCTAATAGATATGCCTTTACGAACAAATACGTAGTGGAAAATAAAAATCGAAATAACTATCTGCCTTTTGCATGCCTCTAGAAGCTTTATTCATCAAAGGAGAGAACTTGAGAACCTTAACTCTAAAATTATTCGAAATCAGTTGAGTACCCGAGCATTTAAGGGGAAATAAAAACTTTGAGTCAGACATCAAGTCTGGAATGAATAATAATCTGACATCTCAATCCTTTTAGATATCTAGTGAGACCACGCCGCTTAGCGGAATGGGTTTCCCCCCACTAATATCTCAAAACATTTATAAAACCGTATTCTGTGCCCCTGTATTCATAATAGTTAAAACATACATTTTTAAATATTTTGATGATATGCATACTTGCAAACATTTAGAATTTCCTCATCCCCTATTAGATTTTATTTCTCCTTAAAGATGGACTATCCATCCATATTCGTTTTTCTTAAGCTGATGCGGACTATCCACCTCAAATCTCATAGTTTCCCTAAGATGACTATAAACACTTCATCAACCATATGGAGACTATCCATCTCATATCTCATAGTTCTCCTAGAATGATTATAAACCCTTCATTAACCAAATGGAGACTATACAGCCCCAACTTGATGTTGACTATCCATAAAAAATCCCATAGTTTTTCTAGGATAACTATGAAGCCTTCTTCACTCATATGGAGACTATCCATCTCCAACTTGGTGTTGAATATCCATCAAACATCCCTTTTTTTTAATGACCCGCTATTTTGGACCATTCAAATTGACAATAAAACCACACGTATCGGACTTGAATTGCTCGATATACCAGATTGTAAATATATATTTGGCAAAACTCAGCATATGCAGTAAATAAATAAATCATAGAATCATAGACATAGAGTAATATCACAATAATGCCGCGGAAATAAAACAATAGTAGTTCATAAAGCTGCTATATATATTAGAGTTAAATAAGATACAACAGAAGTCTCGAATACAATAGTCAAATACAAGATCAGGATACATCACTAGAATCAACTAAATATCAGAAAGTTGTATAGATAGCTAGATCTCCAAGCGAAGCTCCAACTCCAAAGGTGAATCTCAAAAGCTGAATCACTTAGTCTGACCCGAGCGTAATGCAAAATACAAAACACTCAAGTCAGGATTAACATTCTTATATCAATAAATCCAACTCAAGTGAAATAACAACTGAAGTACAAGTAACTCAAAGGATTTTTGGGATAACCAGCCTCTAAGGATTCGTTAAACAATTTACTATATGGTAATATACGCTATTATAATAATGTCTAAAGTAAAGTAAACTCACTTAAAAATAGCGTTAAGGCTTTACATTTTCCACCTTAACACATACATAGTCCCAGTAGTCTGTCCAGTATCATAGTCCCTCCTGATCAGGAAGCCACCAGAGGATACTCCATAGGCTACGGCACAAAACCAAAATCGTACAAGGCGCGCTAGCGGAGGTGACACGACGCAACTAGGCAATGACATGGTAGATATACCAGTTATGCATCCGGACTGGTGGTAACGCGTAGCAGCCACTACCGCCCACCTCGAGGCACACTCTCAAAATCAAATGTGCACCTAATCAATCACAAAGTAATAGAATGGCATCGAAGAAGTGTGTCCGATAAGAGGAGCTACCTCATTGGCTCGGAATCACCCCTGTTTTAGCCACCTTATGCCAACTCACGGGAGTCGGGTCCATGTTATACCTCAATAGAACGTCGCCACCATCCTACTTCATTATGGAACCTCCACCGCGTACACGGTTGTAAAGTGGTTTTTGGAGTTGGTAGAGAGTATGAAAACTTCCGATCCCGGTCTCTTTAACAACAAACGTTATTATAACACCGTATTTCAAAATAATATATACTTTAAAACCAAAATATTGTTGCCTTTTAAAAACCATATCAATACGATATTATTTCCATTTCAAACCAAATAAGATATAATTTCCATTTCAAATATATCCTTCGTCAAAAATCATAGCATTTTTCAAAGTTATAACACTTTCGAAACCAAACACTTGAAATTAAAACACTTTCAAAACATAATACTTTGAAATTCATAACTTTGAAAACATAACTTCCACCATTTAACTGATTTAAATATTAAAATAGTATATATAATAAAAAAAATTCCTCAAATTTCACAAACTAATTCTAAATCAACTTGAATTCCAAAATTCAAATTTAATCAAATATCAAATCATTAATTCCAATTTAGCTTCTAAATATACCATTTAAAATTATATCGATTTCAAATACTGATTTGAACCCCAAAATAAACCACTTCAACATATTTCAAATCTTTAAATGTTCAACATTTCAAAACTAAATATGATCAGTTTATATATATATCAAATTAAATGTACTATTATTTAGTTTTGAAATATTTACTTAATAAATCCAATATCATTTAAATAAACTCCAAATACGGAATGTTTCCCTCGTTTTATTCAAACCGATATATTCATTTGAATCGTTTTCCAAAATCAAGTCATAAAGTCATATCTTTTAAAAATTCAAATTCCATAAGTTTCAAATCTATTTAATTAAATAAATTCTTAATTAAATAAATTCTTAATTAAATATCATCAAATCCAATTTCAAATCTATCTTCCCTATCTTAATTTATTAAAATTTATTATAAACTCAATATTTGAAAATATAGTTTTAAATAGATACTTAAACACATTATTAAATCAAACTTTACCAAATTAATTCTTTTATCAAACTTATTTTATAATAAAATAATTTATACATAATTTAAAATAGTAAAATTTACAAGTAAATTCTTAAAATTTATAATTTCAAAATCAACTTATGACTGTACAATTTTCGAAACCTATAAATTTTAAATGTTAAAACTTCATAAAATTCATTTATATATGATATCTTAAAATCAATAATTATTAAACCATATATTTCTTTCCAAAACCATAGAAATCATTTTCAAAACATTTATATATAGACCAACGGTGTCTGTGTATAATTTTCTATCCTATGGTCAAGTGATACGGATATTTATTATTTCAATCCGCAATTTAAATATATACGGGCATGTATCATTTCAACCCGCCATCCCAAATAGTGGAAATCGCTTGGGTCTATTATTTCAACTCATAACGATTTTCTCCTATTCTAAAGTCCATTCGAGTATGTACCATTTCAATCCATAGTGAATTCTATACTAACAGGGAACTTGCAGAGTGATAACACATATGATAATAATATAACAGGCATCTATCATCAATATAAATAACAGATAATGGTGTCAGTTATCACTGGTGAACAGGTAGCATATATATAGCAATGTAAATAACTAACAACGGCATATTTCAATTGTCATTTCAATTGAAATCAAATTTAATAAATATAAGAACGTTAATCGTGAGTGATTTCTCACCTTTCGAGGCTAAGGATGAACAAGGGCGAGATGAGTTACGAATCCAAGCACGAATTCCAAAGCAAAGAAAAATTGGACGTGAATTCGACAAAGCTGATAGATAAGGATTGATGAAAACGAATCAAACCATCCAGATATATGTATATTTCCTCTAAAACCAATACTTAAACATATATAAAATAAGATATATATATATATATATTAATTTAAAATTTTACTTTAACAGAATTAAAACAAAAATCTATATACAACATTTCAAGCCAATATTAAATTTGAACACACATAATATATGTATATATATATTTACCTTTTAAAGTTCCATATATATATATATGTATATATATAAGTAAGGCTGAGCAAAATATGCTATGTTATATAAATATAAAAGCCGTCAACCCTATATAAACAGTAATTTATACATTAAACAGTATACAAACACACATGCGCTTGAATATATTCATATGCTATCTGCGATACGACAACAATGCAAAGAAACTGTAAACAACAACTTCCTACAATCAAATATATATACATATATACACACTATCCTATATGCACAAAAGACAATACCTGAAAATACATAACAACTCGTATACACATGTGCTTTTAAACATATATAGCCCTGTTATGAATTATATACCATCACTTCATACTCTAATATAACTAATATAATATATAAAATCATCAATATATATAAACGACACCATAGACAGTATCCTTTAAAACCAATGTTTATTTACAACTGACATCTCATATATATATATATATATATATATATATATATATATATATATCTCAAGTACTACATATTTATACAAACCAAACATATAGAAACTAACGCATGTATATTATTATTTAACAATTTTAAATATAAACAAATAACCTTATCTATATTCGACTATAACCAGATATGTTTATTTATAAACTTGAAACATATAACAAACTTTTAACCAAAATATCAATCTGTCAATATAGATACTAACTGCAATTACTTACCAACTCATATATAGCTTAACATATATTCTCAATATAAATAAACTGTCGTGTAATATACTAATATATGTACCCAACAAAATATGTAGACACAACATTCAAGATACACACACACACACACACACACACACACACACACACCCCCCCCATATATATGCCTTATCACACAAAAATATATTCCTCACTGTACAAACAAAAGCCAACAAGTAAAGCAAAAGTTTGCAAAGTTATATGTATCTTAAAATATTATATAATATAGATATACTTGTATAAACTATAGATATATAACCGTAACAACTAGATATATGAAATATGCTACTTTCAATTCAATAATATAATATATACTATAACACACATAAACTATATATATAATATAAACTCACTTATATAGATTATATTTAGAAATAACTATGTTTTTGAAAGATCAATATAGCTTACTACAAATACATAAAAGCTATAATAGAAATTATAAAACAAACCCAAAGCTTATGACTTACATGTAAATCCCAATAATATAAATTAGCTATATGTAAAACTTTATATACTATACGATTACATATATAAACAATATAGAAAAACATACATATTATAATACCATATTTACAAACTTTAAACATATACATACATACACATATATATATATCAACGTAAATGTTACCTAGAAGAAAAAAAAGCAAGCCGAGGCGAAGAGTGATGGCTTCATCATCGTTTGGTGGAGCAGAGGGGGAGTGAGGTGGGGATGCTGGAGAGGACTGTCGCCGAGGTGGGTTTGGATGGCCGGTCAGAGGTTGTGTCGAAGGCTGATGAGAAGATGCAGGCGAGCTAGACGAGGCCGACGAAGTGATGTGAGGCAGAGAATCACGACCGTGCTCGATGAGCTTGCTGTGGCAGTTGAAGGTGGATGGATGCACAAGGAGGCGATTTGGAAGTCAGTGCGGCTGATCGGGAGGAGAAACGGCCAGCCTGAGTTCGGCAGTAGTGGAGAGGATTGTTGTATGGTGCATGGGACGTTTTGGGTGGTAAAGGTGAAGAGTGCGGTGAGGAGAAAACAAGAAGAACAGAGATAGCAGTGAAAAATAAAATGAATGGAAATCTTTTAAAAAAAGATGGAAGTCTCAATTTTTTTTTGTAACGTGGCTAAAATATGAAATGATAAATCGAATATGTATGGACTCTAGGAAAAGTAAAGGCCACAAATTAAATTCTAGGAATTTTAAAAATTATGGCTGTTCAATTATGGACAGATAGGTAGATAGAAACCAAAAGAATTTTTGAAACGTACCGATACCGTTACCCATTTCACAGATATCATCGGGTATCGAAAATCCGAAACACAAAATTGAATATACCGCAGCAATCAGCACGACGAGACGATCAAAACGTATACAGATGTCAGTATTACAATTATCTGATCAAAAATCGACAACGGAACGAAAATGATGCTATTTCGTCGAAAATAAGATCGATGGAGCAATAACAATCAAAATTTGGAGAAACGAAATATGACGTCTTGCTCAGAAGATGATTCGGAAATTTTTTATAGAAAAATATTAAGGTTTGGAAAAAAATTTATTATATCAATTTTTAACTGATTTAAACTGAAATAGAATTACACAAGAAAAATAAACTTCAATATTGTCAGATTTAAATTTATCATTTGCTATGTTTAAATAGACGTATTTCAAAAATCAAATTTATACTTCAAAATTATATTATTTAAAAAATTTCAATTAAATATATTATTAAAACCATCAAAATTTACGGGTCGTTACACTCTCCCCCACTCAAAACTTTTCATCGTCGAAAAGGAAGGAGGTAGGAGGATAGAAACATCCAGAAAGAAAATAGACTGAAAACAAAATAACATAATTAATTTAAAACCATATAAATTTCAATTTTAAATTAATTAGTATTCAATAATTGATTTAATCCATCTGATTTCACTTAAGTTAAATCAATCATAACTGTTTCTAAATTGATTATCTTATTATCCAATTGTCTTCAATTAACAATTTCTAAAATCATAAATTTGAATAATCATTTATTATACTCATATTTTATTCAACAAATTTAATTATTCTTTATTCCACATTATTATTAAATTTATTCCACTTAATATATCTTATCACATATATTAAGTATATTTACACTTATTAGAGCTACTCAAATTTTCTTAAGTTTCCTTTAACATCATTTCACATTGTAAATTACTCAGTTAACTTATTGTTCTGTTTATCTCTATTAACATTTTATAATTAAAAATTAAGTGTATAACATTTATTGTAACCACTCAAATTTTATTTATAAAATCATTTTATATTGTATATTATCCAATCACATAATTAACTTCTGCACAATTTAGGTAAGTTATATTGAAATGTAATTGTGTACCATACAAATCAAATTTTCCCAATTTAATTTATTTCAATTTTTAATATTTATTAAATTTTTTGCTTCGTTTATAATTGAAATCATCCTCTAAGGAAAATTAAGAATTAAATTTCCGATTCGCTTTAAATCTTTTGGAGATAAATATATGTGTATAAATATACTATATATATCAAACCAAATTTATAAATATATACCTATATATATAATAAATCAAGTCATACTAAGAAATTCAAATCAAATTTATTTTCCAAAACAAAAGTGTAACAATGCTATGAATTGGTCTCTCCACTTTGAAACTCGAAAATGGATGTCGATGCTGCTGCAGTCATCACCGAAATTATTTTACAGCGACAATAGAAGAGTGTAATGATTTAAAACTCTACAAATTTTCTGAAAACAATTTCTTTTTGAAAATACTTTAAATAATATACATTTAAAGCTTTAAAACAAAGTTTGAATTCATTGAAAATTAGATTCTCAAATTCTAATTTAAATTCATTTCAATTCTAAATCAAATTATAACCAACTTTTATAAATTCATTTATTTATATTATGCAATAGTCAATGGTTTGCAAAACAATACATGAAAATAAAATATTATCGTTTCTGACAACAAATTCATTAACGGTTTAATTTCAGAAGAAAATTTATACTTATATATAATATAATCATACAAAATTATTTTATTTATCAAATTTGAAAACAATATCGTGTCAGTTTTCTCCGCTCAAGTGTTTTGGAAATCCTATCGATAGCGTTGATCAGACGAATCGATCAAAAACCCAAATCAACATCAACAACTAAAACAACATAATATATATAAAACATTTTAATATTAATTTACAAATACACTTCCTCGCTCGACGATACAAGAATGGATTTCAAAACAAGGAAAGAGATTCAAATTTGATGGACTCAAATCAAAGAGAATTTTAATTCGAAGATAGGTTCGAAACAAAGATAAGATGATTAAATAAAAAAATAGGAAGATAGATAAGTTTATATAAATCGCGTGCAACCTTAACCGGGTCGACCGTGACTTTAAGAATTAGGTCGATGCAGAATTCCAGGGCAAATCGACGTTTGATTGTAAGAGATAGAATTCATGCATAGCAGGAGATAGATAGCATCGTAAACCTAGGATACAGAAATCTTCGGTAAATCAATATCTATTGTAAAGAAGTTTCACCCCTTTGCAAATCATTCTTGGAGCTATGGGATGCTCCAGTATCCGAAGAATACGAATAAGGAGAGACAAGAATGGATTTTGGAACTGAGGGAAACATTCCAAAATTCGAAGGAAACCGAATCGAAGAAAAATGAATTCAAGCTCGAACGAAAGTGATTCTATAATTAAATCTACTACATATGCTAATTTTTGCCTAAAGCCAAAGGTTTGATACCAAATGTAATGACCTACTAATTTGGACCATTCAAATCGAAAATAAAACCACAGGTGTCGGACTTGAATTGCTTAAAATACCAGATCGTAAATATATATTTGGCAAAACTCATCATATACAGCAAATAAATAAATCATAGAATCAGAGACACAGAGTAATGTAATAATAATGCAGCGAAAAAGAAAGAATAGTAGTTCATGAAGCACAATATATATCAAAGTTAAATAAGATACAACAGAAGTCTCAAATACAATAGTCAAATACAAGATCAGGATACATCACTGGAATCAACTAAATATCAAAAAGCTGTATAGATAGCTGGATCTCCAAGCGAAGCTCCAACTCCAAAGGTGAGTCTCAAAAGCTGTATCACTCAGTCTGACTCGAGCGTAAAGCAAAACACAAAACACTCGAGTCAGGATTAACATTCTTATATCAATAAATCCAACTCAAGTGAAATAACAACTGAAATACAAGTAACTCAAAGGATGTTTGGGATAACCATCCTATAAGGATTCGTTAAACCATTTACTATGTAGTAATATACGCTATTATAATAATGTCTAAATGAAAGTAAACTTACTTAAAAATAGCATTAAGGCTTTACATTTTCCACCTTAACACATACATAGTCCCTGTAGTCTATCCAGTATCACAGTCCCTCCTGATCGGAAAGCCACCAGAGGATACTCCATAGGCTATGGCACAAAACCAAAATCGTACAAGGCACGCTAGGGTAGGTCATAGGTGACACGACACAACTAGGCAATGCCAGGGTAGATATACCAACTACGCATCCGGACTGATGGTAACGCATAGCAGCCACTACCAGCCCACCTCGAGCCACACTCCCAAAATCAAAGGTGCAACCAGTCAATCACAAAGTAATAGAATGGTAACGAAGAAATGTGTCTGATAAGAGGAGCTACCTCATTGGCCTGGAATCGCTCCTGTTTTAGCCACCTTATGCCAACTCACGGGAGTCGGGTCTACATATATACCTCAATAGAACGTCGCCACCATCCTACTTCATTCTGGAACATCCACCGCGTACACGGTTGTTAAAGTGGTTTTCAAATTTGGCAGAGAGTATGAAAACATCCGATCCAGGTCTCTTTAACAACCAAACGTTATTATAACAACGCGGTCATTTCAAAATAATTTATACTTTAAAACCAAAATATCTTTGCCTTTTAGAAACCATATCAATACGATATTATTTCCATATCAAAACCAAATACGATAAAATTTCCATTTCAAATATATCCTTTTCCAAAAATCATAGCATTTTTCAAAGTTATAACACTTTCGAAACCAAACACTTGAAATTATAACACTTTCAAAACATAATACTTTGAAATTCATAACTATGAAAACATAACTTCCACCAATGAACCGATTTAAATATTAAAATTGTATATATAATAAAATTGTTTTCCTTAAATTTCACAAACTAATTCCAAATCAACTCGAATTACAAAATTCAAATTTAATCAGATCTCAAACCATTAATTCCAATTTAGCTTCTAAAAAACCATTCAAAATTATATCGATTTCAAATACAGATTTGGACCCCAAAATAAACCATTTCAATATATTTCGAAGCTTTAAATATTCAACATTTCAAAACTACATTTAATAACTTTATATATATATATCAAATTCAATTTACTATTATTTAGTTTTGAAATATTTACTTAATAAATCCGATATCATTTAAATAAACTCCAAATTTCAAGTACTAAATATTTCTCTCAATTTATTCAAACTTGATATATTCATTTAAATCACCTTCCAAAATCAAGTCATAAAGTCATATCCTTTTAAAATTTCAAATTCCATAAGTTTTAAATCTATTTAACTAAATAAATTCTTAATTAAATACCATCAAATCCAATTTCAAATCTATCTACCCTACCTTAATTTATTAAATTTATTATAAACTCTATATTTGAAAATATAGTTTTAAATAGATACTTAAACACATTATTAAATCAAACTTTATCAAATTAAATCTTTTATCAAACTTATTTTACAATAAAATAATTTATACATAATTTAAAATAGTAAAATTTACAAGTAAATTCTTCAAAATTTTAATTTCAAAATCAACTTATAACTATACAATTTTCAAAACATATAAATTTAAAAATCTAAATTTTAAAACTTTATAAAATTCATTTATATATGATATCTTAAAATCAATAATTATTAAACCATATTTCTTTCCAAAACCATAGAAATCATTTTTAAAACATTTATATATAGACCAACGGTGTCTGTATATGATTTTCTATCCTATGGTCAAGTGATATGGATATTTATCATTTCAATCCGCAATTTAAATATATACGGGTATATATCATTTCAACTCGCCATCCCATATTCAATTCAATGGAAATCACTTAGGTCTATCCTTTCAACCAATGACGATTTTCTCATATTCTAAAGTCGTTCGGTTATGTGTCATTTCAACCCATAGTGTATTCTATACTAACATGGAACTTGCAGAGTGATAACATATTTGATTATAATATAACAGGCATCTATCATCAATATAAATAACAAATAATGGTGTCAGATGTCACAAGTGAACAAATAGCATACATATAGCAATGTAAATAACTAACAGCAGCATATTTCAATTGTCGTTTCAATTGAAATCAAATTTAATAAATATAAGAACGTTAATCGCGAGTGATTGCTTACCTTTCGAGGCTAGGATGAACGAGGGCGAGATGAGTTACGAATCTAAGCACGGATTCCAAAGCAAAGAAAAATTGGACGCGAATTCAACAAAGCTGATAGATAAGGATTGATGAAAACGAATCAGACACATCGATATATATATATATATATATATATATCCTTTAAAACCAATCCTCAAACATATATCAAATAAGATATATATATTAAATTAAAATTTTACTATAACACAATTAAAACAAAAATCTATATACAACATTTCAAGCTAATATTAAATTTGAACACACATAAAATATATATCTATTTGCCTTTTAATTTTCTATGTATATATATAAGTAAGGCTGAGCAAAATAGACTGCATTATATACATATAAAAGTTGTCAACACTATATACTTAAACAGTAATTTGTACATAAAACAATATACAAAACACACGTGCACTTGAATATATTTATATGCTATCTGCGATATGACAACAATGCGAAGAAACTGTAAACAACAGCTTCCTATAATCAAATATATATACACACACTATCCTATATACACAAAAGAAAAAACCTGAAAATACATGACAACTCATATACACATGTGCTTTTAAACATATATAGCCCTATTATGAAATATATACCATCACTTCATACTCTAATATAACTAATATAATATATAAAATCATCAATATATATAAATGAAACCAAAAACAGTATCCTTTAAAACTAATGTTTATTTACAACTGACATCTCATATATATATATATATATATATATATATATATATATATATATCAAGTACTACATATTTATACAAACCAAACATATAAAAACTGACGCATGTATATTATTATTTAACAATTTTAAATATAAACAAACAACCTTATCCATATTCGACTATAACTAAATATGTATATTTATAAACTTGAAATATATAACAAAGTTTTAACTAAAATATCAATCTCTCAACATAGATACTAACTGCAATTACTTACCAACTCATATATAGCTTAACATATATTCTCAATATAAACAAACTGTCGTGTAATATACTAATATATATACCCAACAAAATATGTAGACACAACATTCAAGACATATATACACACACCATATATATGGCTTATTACATAAAAATATTTTCCTCACTATACAAACAAAAGCTAACAAGCAAAGAAAAAGTTTGCAAAGTTATATATATCTTAACATATCATATAATATAGATATACTTGTATAAACTATAGATATATAACCGTAATAGCTAGATATATGAAATATGCTACTTTCAATAATATAATATATACTATAACACACATAAACTAAATAATTAATGTAAACTCACCTATATAGTTTATATTTAGAAATCACTATATTTTTGAAAGATCAATATAACTTACTGCAAATATATAAAAGCTATAATAGAAATTATAAAACAAACCCAAAGCTTATCACTTACATGTAAATCCCAATAATATAAATTAGTTATATGTAAAAATGTATATACTATACGATTACATATATAAACAATATAGAAAAACGTACATATTACAATACCACATATATAAACTTTAAACTTATATATATCAACGTAAATGTTACCTAGAAAAAAAAGCAAGCCGAGGTGAAGAGTGATGGCTTCGTCGGCGTTTGGTGGAGCAGAGGCGGAGTAAGGTGGGGATGCTAGAGAGGGCTGTCGCCGAGGTGGGTTCGGCTGGCCGGTCAAAGGTTGTGGCGAAGACTGATAAGAAGATGCAGGCGAGATGGACGAGGCCGACGAAGTGATGTGAGGCAGAGAATTGCGACTGTGCTCGGCGAGCTTGCTGTGGTAGCCGAAGGTGGATGGATGCACAAGGAGGCGATTTGGAAGTCGGCGCGGCTAATCGGGAGGAACATCGACCAGGCTGAGTTCGGCAGAAGTGGAGAGGATTGTCGTATGGTGCATGGGACGTTTTGGGTGTAGAAGGTGAAGAATGCGGTGAGGAGAAAAAAAGAAGAACAGAGATAGTTGTGAAAAATAAAATGAATGGAAAGCTTTTATAAAAAAATTGAAGTGTTAATTTTTTTGTCCAACGTGGCTAAAATATGAAACAATAAATCGAATATGTATGGACTCTGGAAATAGCAAAGGCCACAAATTAAATTCTAGGAATTTTAAAAATTATGGCGGTTCAATTATGGACAGGTAGGTAAATAGAAATCAAAAGAATTTAAGAAACGTACCGATACTATTACCCGTTTCACAGATATTGTCGGGTATCGGAAATCCAAAACACAAAATTGAATATACCGCAGCGATCAGCGCGACGAGACGATCAAAATGGTATACAGATGTCAGTATTACGATTATTCGATCAAAAATCGATATCGAAACGAAAATACTGCTATTTCATCGAAAATAAGATCGATAGAGCAATAACAGTCAAAATTTGAAGAAACGAAATATGATGCCTCGCTCAGAAGATGATTTAGAAATTTTCTGTAGAAAATTATTCAGGTTTGGAAAACATTTTATTATCATCAATTTTTAACTGATTTAAATTGAAATAAAATTACACAAGAAAAATAAACTTCAATATTATCAGACAAAAATTTACCATTTGCTATGTTTAAATAGACGTATTTCAGATATTAAATTTATATTACAAAATTTTGTTATTTATAAAAATTCAAAAAATTTCAATTAAATATATTATTAAAGTCATTAAAATTTACGGGTCATTACAGTTTTACTAGGACGACTATGAACCCTGCGCTTGGCCACTTAACTCATGCTATCCACATGAATCTAATTATCTCATGCTATCCACATGATTAACCTATTTCCATTACTATCCCTAATTTAGGTTATGTCCATTTATAATTTACATTGGTTTCCCCAATGTTGTCAAAACATATAAATGTTGATATCCCCAACTATTATGTTGCGCTCATTAAGCACATCCCGGTATCCTCAAGGTTATACAACATTTGTTTTATAAGGTCAATGAAAACAATATTACAACCTCTTCGAAAGTATCTCTTCCGTAAGCTTTGCTTTTGACCTTTTTGAAAGCAACCATTTGACCACTTCAAAAAGTTTGCTTTCGACTTGCTTCAAAAGCATATCCCATAAATTTTAAAACAATTGGCACCCGCCTTCATAATACTTTAAAACCCCTCCTTCGAAACCGTTTGACCATTTGAAAGTGTTATTATATAGGAGTAGAAGCGCAGCTTCAAAACCACTTGAAGTATCCCTTTCGAAAGCATTGAAGGTTACCCTTCATGTCCCTTAAAAACCAAACCTTTCGAAACCATTGCTATCAAACCTTTCAAAACCATTAAAATCAAACCTTTCGAAACTATTGAAATCAAACCTTTCAAATGCATTGGGTTTGTACCTAAATATATTACTTTGGATCATAGTGAACATAGGTGAAAGTATCTCTTTCAAAACCACACTTATATTTTATAAATACTAGGGAAGACAATTAAACCTTTCGATAACGGCGAGCTTCTGCTTTCGACCCCTTAAGAAGATTTAGGAAGCGGTTTGTATTTTTATAATCAGTTAAACCTTTCGACAACGTCGAAAGCTTCTGCTTTCGACCCGCTTCGGAAGGATTAAACAAAAATAAAGGCGGCAACTCTCTTTCAAAAATCTCTTTGAAAAACCTTTCAAAGTCATAGCTTTCGACCTTGTCAAGGCAAGCATAGCTTTCAACCTTGTCAGAAGCTCTTTAAAATAGGCAAGTGATTTTTTTCTCAAATCAAAGTAAACTAAAGTACCATCGCCTTCGAAAGCAACCCTTTGACATCTTACCTTTCGACTTGATCCAAATCTTTACATACCACCTGAATCATATCATGTGCATTGCTTTTGACCTTGTTGGTCAATGAAGTCAAAAGGTATTAGTCGAAAGTTCTAAGTCAAAAGGTTGGCCAAATAAGGCGGAACCACCAGCTTTTCTAGATAAAAGCTGATTTTGCCAAAATAAGTAAACTTTTCGTAACAAAATTGCCTATTTGTAAAATTTAATTGGCTTTCACCAACCTTTAAATAATTTGGATAAAATTGGCTGCATTTTCTCAAATCTAAAATCATGTTATTCTTCAACAAATAAGGCCTTACTTTTATAAAAATAATTAAATCATTTAGGTCCTCCTTTCGAAATAATTTAATTTCCATACTAAATCACTTAGTTAAAATCCCCAAAAATTCACTTCAAACATGTTATCCAACATATCAAAATTTCAAACCCAATTTCTTAATATATTTTCCACAATAACTTTATAAACTCACATAATTATATTTTCCTTTGAAAATTCATAACTAGTTCCCCATGGATTGGAAAATTATGAAAATTGAAACCCAACTCTAAAATCATGTTTTCATTAGCATAAAAATTTTCCCATGGCATTTCAAAATCATTAAATCTTGATTTTACCCTAAAACCCTATATATCTCCATTAAACAACCATGTTTAAGGCATATAAATCATAAATCAAACTTATCATCAATCAATACATATCATAAAATGGATTTATGATTAAATCTGAAACTATATGATAATAAAATTGAAATAGAGATGTAGAAATTATTATTCACCTTAGATTGGATAAAGAAATTGAAGTCTAATTGAGATTGATTCATTCTAGCTTGATCCTAAGCCTTACTTTGATTTTTCTCTTCACTTCCTAATGGACGGCCTTGCTTCCCCCATACGTTTATAAATTTTTATTTGCAATAAAAATGAACGTATATGGCCTAAAGGAAATGGTATATGGGGGAATGTGGGTGGAAATTTACCCTAATGCCCTTATGTTCAATTGCTCAATACTTACTATTTGTAAGTTCATTTGTTTATATAAGCACAACCACTTAATTTATTAATCAATCTCAGTCCCTTTATCTTTAATTTATCCAATTAAATGTCCTGAATAAATTCAAAAATTGGGGGTGTTATAAGCTCCCCTTCTTAAAGAATTTTGTCCTAGAAATTCCATAAGGACTACAAACAAGCATAACAATCATGTAAACAAAAGCTAGAACAAGATACCAGCCTATAAATCTATATAAATCAAATATAGAACATACCCTCATAACAGCCCAGGATAAGTATCATAATCCTATCCTTTGTTTCCCAAGTATTGTCTTTCTCATTGTCGCTCCATTAAACTGTCACCAACTTGACTGTCTTAGTCCTCAACCCCTACTCGTCTCTCACTACAACCTTAACTGGTTGTCAAACAAAAGACAAATCAGGCCCTACTACCAAATCCTCTAACTCTGTCTGGGGAATAGTAGCCTATGGATCGTGCACAAGCTTGTGAAGATGAGACACATGGTATACAATATGGACCCATGCCAAACTGCTCGGCAACTCTACTCTGTACGCGAGCTTTCCAATCCTTTCTAAAATGTGGAATGGTCCAACATATCTCGAGGCCAACTTTACCAACTTTCCAAACCATACCACACCCTTTATCAAAGATACCTTAATGAAAACCCTGTCTCCCATTGAGAATTCTAGGTCTTTATGCCTCCTATCTGCGTAACTCTTCTGCCTTGATTGAGCTTCCTTCATCCATTCTCGAATATTCAATCTTTTCTAACGCCTCTCTAACCAAATCCGAACCTAAGACTAAACTATCTTTAGTCTCCAATGAATATACTGGCGATTTGCATGGCCTTCCATATAAAACCTCAAAAGGCGCCGTTCTTATACTAGTCTAATAACTATTATTATTGGAAAACTCAATCAGATGCAGGTGATCTTCCCAAGATCCACCAATGTCCAATACACAAGCTATCAACAAATCTTCGAGTACTTTATTGACCCTCTCTCTATCTATCTATCTGTCTGTGGGTGATATGCCATACCCATCTTGAGCATGGTACCTAATACCTCTTGTAGACTCCTCCAAAATTCGCTAGTAAATAATGCATCTATGCGTTGACTATGCTACTAGGAATTCCATGAAGTCTAACTATGTTCTTCAAGAACTACATAGCCAGAACGGGTGCCATCCTGGTTGACTTTACTAGAATGAAATGAGCTCTCTTGGTCAACCTATCGACAATAACCCATATACTCTCATTTCCTCACCTTGACCTCGACAAACCGTCTATAAAATCCATCGATATCGAATCTCTTTTCAAACTAGAATATCTAAAGGCTGAAGTAACCCATTTGGCTTTTGATGTTCGACTTTCACTTGTTGACAGCTAACACACCGCCTAATCCACAAGCCAACATCCCTCTTCATGCCTTTCCAAAAAAAGCTTCTCTTCATGTCTTGATGCAACTTGGTTCCTCCAAAATGAATAATAAACTTCGATCGATGGTATTTCTCTTAAACTTCTCTCCTTAAATTCTTCACATCCGGAACATATAACCATCCTTCTTTCTCAACCATCCTCTCTGTTCAAGACAAAAATCATTCAAATCATCGACCTTAGTTCCAACCTCAAACCTTCTGATTCTCTCAGCTAAAACATGATCTTCTCTCTGCTTAGAAGCTATCTTCTCAATCGGCACTGGTCGAACTTCTAAGCAAGACAACATGGCAATACCCTGACTAGAACTAGAAGTATTTCTCAACTGCACGCTGCAACTGGCTAAAGCTTCTAAATCCTTTCATTCTGCCATCATGGCTAACACCATATTATGATATTTTCTACTGAGAGCATCTGCTACCTTATTTCCTTTTGCATGAGTATACTCTAAACCGAAATCATAAGCAGCCAAAAACTCCAGCCATCTCTGCTACCCCATATTCAACTCCTTTTGAGAGAATAAATACATTAATGACTTATAATCGGTATATAACTAAAATATCTCTCCCAAAAGATAATGCCTCCAAATTTTCAAAGCAAATATCACCGCAGCTAACTCCAAGTCGTGAGTAGGATATCTAATTTCATGCGGTCTAAGCTGTTTTAATGTGTAAGCAATAACCTTGCCCATTTGCATCAATACTGCTCCTAATCCAGTCCCACATGCATCATGTATACTACCAACCCATGGTTACCATTTGGAATTACAAACACTGGTGCATTGGTTAAAAAATGCTTTAACTTAAGGAATTCTCCCTCACATTTTTCAAACCAAACCAACTTCACTTCTTTCCAAGTCAACTTCATTAGTGGTGCTGCTATCCGCGAGAAATCCTTAATGAAACTCCGGTAATAGCCAGCAAGCCCAAGAAAACTACCTATCCCGGTTACAGTTCTGGTCTTTTCCAATTGGTGATAGCTTTGATCTTAATTGGTCGACTGCCAATCCCTCATGTGAAACTATATAACCAAGAAATTTAACTTCTTTCTTCTAGAAATGACACTTGGAAAATTTCGCCTTTTGTTGATTCTACCTCAGCGTCTCCAACACCACTCTAAGATGAATCTCATGCTTCCTTTCAACTTTAGAGTACACCAAAGTTTCATCTATAAAAACCAAAACGAACCTATCCATGTGCTCTCAAAAAACCCAGTTTATCAAATCTATGTAGAAAGCAGGTGCATTCATCAATCCAAATAGCACCACCAACCACTCATGCAAACCATATCTAGTCCGAACCGTCAAAGGAATGCAATCCTCCGCCACTCTCAACTGATGGAACCCCATTGCCAAATACGTTTGGGAAAATACTCTTGCTCCACTCAACTGATCAAACAGATCATCTATTCTTGGTAGTGGGTACCTATTCTTGGTCATTCTTTCGTTTAACTTACGATAATCGATGCACATCCTTAATGACCCATCTTGCTTTTTCATAAACACCATGGCCTCCCCAAGGAGAACTTCTTGGTTTGACAAAATTCCTTCCTTCAAGATCCACCAGCTGTACCATCAATTCCTTCATCTCTGTCGGTGTCATCATACTAGGTGATCTACTAACAGGTTCAACTCATGGTACATGGTCTATCCGAAACTCAACAGCTCATTTCGGGGTAATCCAGTAACCGGCTCAAAAACATCTGCAAACTCTCTAGCCACATGAACCTGACTAAGGTCTTCTCTAACCTCCATGGCACTCAATAAAGTATAAAAACTCTTACTAGAATTCTCCACTGAGAAAATGGTTTGGTTATGACTACCTAGGTGACTCAACGATATCTCCTTTTCTCGGCACAATATCCTAGCCTCATACTTACCAAACCAATCCATACCCAAAATGATCCCGAAATCTACAAAGTCAAAGACGTACAAACTTCATGCAAACTTATGACCTAACAAATCAAGTTCTAACTGGTCACAGCTCATCCCAAGAGTTGCATACCCTCCTATTAGATTCGTAACCCTTAAGGAAGTAACAAAGTATGTGGGTTCTATACATAACTTATCAACCAAATACTGTGATATAAATGAATGTGATGCTCCGGTATCAAAAAGTACCCTAACTAGTATATTCTGAATCAAAAACGCACCTTCCATCGTAGTCTTCCCTTTCTCAGTAGCATTTGGTTTAGAGGATGATGGTTCCAAAGCCAAGACCTTTCCTTTTCCTACCTTGGCAGCTTCATGACGCTTGTTCTTGTAATGTCCCATCTAGTTGCAATTATAGCATTGCACAATCTGCTTCCCCCAACCAGCCTTTCGTCGCCCAAATGACATTCATTAGCAAAATGCCCCTTTTTATCACACTTGTAGGAAACTATACCTGCTTTCCCTTTCCTAGTAGCTCCTCCTTTCTGAATGCTCTTCTCCTTAAAGAACTTCATATTCTTCACCTGAGGACCCTGAAACTCAACTGGCTTCTCCCTGGCTGAAACAACAAGCATCTCCTCATGGCGGAAGGTCATGTCCACCACCACATGATGAGGTTATCTTATATGAGTCATAGCCATCATGCCTAGCTCTGGCCTCAATCCTCTAATGAACCTTTCATTCCTTCCGACATCAGTGTCAGCCAATGCATAACCATATCGAAACAGCTCATCATGCTTAGCAGCATACTCGATTACTGACATCTCTCCTTAGACAAGATCCATGAACTTCCTCATTAATGCCGATTTGGCAACCTCAGTTAGAAACATCTGCTCAAACCTTCTTCTGAAATCTGCCCATGTCAACTCTTCCTTCGGAACTCCGACAGTCACACTGTTCCACCCGTGAAGCGCTAACCCTTGTCTAGAGGCTAGTATTCTCTTCTCTCCATCATCTAAGCCCAAATCTGTAAAAATTATTTCACAGTTCAAAAGCCAGTTCTCAACTTCAACAACATCCTCCATTCTAAGAAAAGGCTTCCCTCCTAGACTGGTGAAATTCCTGGTCAACTTGGCATAGTTACAGCCAACTGGGGCAATAGGATTTTCTCCTACAACATTCAAAGCATTACTCCAGGTACCCCCGCAGTTGCTCTAGCTTGCATTAAGTTGACGAAACTGATACATAGCTCCCACGTCCACTTGGGGAAACCGAGCACCAACATTTTTAGCCTAAGCCTGACCTTGTCCTCTTCTAACATTTGGTCTGGCATTTCCATTTGTAGTGATGCTCTCTCCCCCTACATTAACTCTGCCTCTCCTTTCATCTATATCTGTATTCAAGCATCATGTGATACAAAATAATAGCTTAATAAAGATATGAGTCTAGAGATAAAACGTATACTTATATATAACAAATACAAATATGCTACTATAATGTTATTCCACATCCCGATCATGGTTTTAAATCCATTGGATTGTGTTTCAAAATATCCTTTAGGTTTATCTTTTTAATGTTTCATAAACCTATGCTCTGAACCAACTTGTAACATCCCCCTACTTTGAGGCCCAATACTAATGGCTACGGATGCTATAGTCATCCTTAGTTATTAATCTTTGGCTACCAAATACGGTGGTGCTAGATTCGTTGATACTCAGATCATAAGAACATGGAAAAAATTTGACAATTCTAAACATATTTCCACATTCCATTCAAAATATTTCATGTTCAATACATAATCCCAAAACGTTAACCATGTTCAGCAAAATATAACTATTACAAATACGCTAAGAGCGATATATAAAACATATACTGTGCCATTGCATCCACAATGGTTAAAACATACATTTTTAAAATATTACAATGATATGCATACTTGCAAACATTTAGGATTTCCCCGTCCCCTATTTGATTTTAATTTGCCCCAAAGAGGGACTATCCATCCTATATTCATTTTTCTTAAGGCGATACGAACTATCCATCTCACATCTCATAGTTTTCCTCGGATGACTATAAACCCTCATTAACCATATGGAGACTATCCATCTCACATATCATAGTTTTCCTAGGATGAATATAAACCTTCATTAACCATATGGAGACAATCCATCTCCAAGATGATGTTGATTATCCATCAAACATCCCATAGTTTTCCTAGGATAACTATGAACCCTTCTTCAATCATATGGAGAATATCCATCTCCAACTTGATGTTGACTCTCCATCAAACATCCCATAGTTTTCCTATGATGATTATGAACCCTTCACTTAGCCACTTAACTCATGCTATCCCTATGAAGCTAATTATCTCATGCTATCCACATGATTAACCTATTTACATTAGTATCCCTAATTTAGGATATGTCCATTTATAATTTACATATGTATTCCTCAATGATTGTCAAAACATATAAGTGTTGATATCCCCAACTATTGTGCTGTACTCATTAAGCCCACCCCAGTATCCTCAAGGTTATACAACATTTATTTGGTAAGGTCAAAGAAAAAAATATTACAAACCCTTCGAAATCTTTGTTTTCGACCCTTTTAAAAGCAACCTTTCGACCCGTTCGAAAGGTTTTCTTTTGACCCCTTTGAAAGCATATCCCATAAATATTGAAATAATAGGCTCCTACCTTTATAATACTTTAAACCCCTCCTTCAAAACTTTCGACCATGTTAAAGTATTATTACATAGGAGTAGCGGCACAGCTTCAAAAGCACTTGAAAGTATCTCTTTCGAAAGCATTGAAGGTTACCCTTCATATCCCTTGATAACAATACCTTTCGAAACCATTGCTATCAAACCTTTCGAAACCATTGAAATCAAACCTTTCAGAACCATTAAAATAAAACCTTTCGAATGCATTGGGTTTGTACTTAAATATATTACTTTGGGTCATAGGGAACATAGGTGAAAGTATCTCTTTCAAACCATACATTTATTTTATAAAATACTGGAGAAGACAATTAAACCTTTCAAGAACGTCGAAAGCTTCTGCTTTTGACCTCTTCGGAAGGTTTGGGAAGCAGCTTGTATTTTTATAATCAGTTAAAGCGTTCGACAACGTCAAAAGCTTCTTCTTTCGACCCCCTTCAGATGGTTTAAACATAAATAAGGGTGACAACTCTCTTTCAAAAATCTCTTTCAAAAACCTTTCGAAGTCATAGCTTTCGAACTTGTCGAAGGCAAGCATAGCTTTGACCTTGTCGAAAGCTCTTTAAAATAGGCAAGTGATTTTCTTTTTCAAATCAAAGTACACTAAAGGACCATCTACTTCGAAAGCAAACCTTCGACCACTTACCTTTCGACTCAATCCAACTCACTACATACCACTTGAATGATATCATGTTCATTGCTTTTGACATTGCTTGTCAATGAAGTCGAAAGGTCTAAGTTGAAATGTTGGCCAAAGAAGGTGGAGCCACCTTTTCTGGGTAAAAGCTGATTTTGCCAAAATAAGTAAACTTTCTGTAACAAACTTGCCTACTTGTAAACATTCGATTGGCTTTCAGAAAATTTTAAATAATTTAGATAATATTAGCCGCATTTTCTCAGATCTAAAATCAAGTTAATTTTTAACAAATAAGCCCTTCCTCTTATAAAAACAATTAAATCATCTAGGTCCTCCTTTCAAAATAATTTAATTTCCATACTAAATGATTTAGTGAAAATCCCCAAAAATTCTAGAAATTCACTTTAAAGATGTTATCCAACTCAGATCCAATTTCTTATATATTTTCCACAATAAATTTATGAATTCAAATAACCATATTTTCCTTTGAAAACTCATAACTAATTCTCTATGGCTTAGAAAATTGTGAAACTTGAAACCCAACTCCAAAATCATGTTTTCTTTAACATAAAATTTTTCCCATGCCATTTCAAGATTATTAAATCTCTGTTTTACCCTAAAACCGTGTATATCTCCTTTAAACAACCATGTTTAAAGCATATAAATCATAAATCAAGCATATCATCAATCAATACATATCATAAAATAGATTTATGTTTAAATCCGAAACCATATAATAATAAAATCAAAATAGACATGTAGAAATTATTATTCACCTTAGATTGGATAAGGAAATTGAAGTTTGATTGAGGCTGATTCCTTTTAGCTTGATCCTAAGCTTTACTTTATTTTTTCTCTTCACTTCCTAATAGTTGGCCGTGCTTCCTCCTTACATTTATAAATTTTTATTTGCAATAAAAATGAGCGTATATGGCCAAAAGGAAATGGTTTAAGGGAGAATGTGGGTGGTAATTACCTTAATGCCCTTATGTTAAATTGCTTAATACTTAACCGTTTATAAGTTCATTTTTTTATATAAGTGCGACCACTTAATTTATTAATCAACCTCAATCCCTTTATCCACATTATTCCATTTAATTCATCCAATTAAACGTCTTGAATAATGTTAAACAAAAAATAATGATGTTACATTGTGAGGCAAAGAAGATATTGGGATATTTATGTACTTAATATTGCGATAGTATATGATAGATGTTATTTGTATATAATACTTGTTATATCCGATATTTTATTATAACTTACTTTTTTGATATTTATTTATCAGTTACTTTTTCCATTGTAGTCTTTTATTTTGTTCATGTATATTAAGTATATTTTATGTTATCGTTCCGTTGTGAGATCATATCGTTATAACTTGTATAGTATTTTGTTTTCTCTTCTTTCTTTCTTTACCCAACTTGCCATCTTTTATAGTATTTGAAAGTTGACTATCGATGTGGCACTAATTTTTTGGTGTTTCAAAAAGCGGGTAGTTAAAACCCTGGTAGGTCGGCTGATATTTGTGTTACGCTTAAAAAGAAACTCATAATTATGCTTACCTATATTTTTCTCTTACCGAACTTAAGAGACCGATGATTTCTTTCTCCCACCGCACATAGGAGACCATTGTTATCTTCTCCTACCAAATTTAGGGGATTTCTATTATTTCTTTAGAATAGACTAGAAGACGATCGAACTCCTTAGTTGTATTTTTTGTCCATGTCAGCCCGGTAAATTTTTTGGTTAGCCTATAAAAACTAGTGGTCCATAGTAACCATGGGAGAACCATGTCATTGAATGGACTATTTTATAGAATTAGGTAATTACGGATATGTGCGACCCTTTGACCCTAGTGAATGATGGACTATTCATTTTGATCTATAATGCATGATATTAATGTTATGGTTATGTCCTAATCCTGTAGGTTGCAGGACATGTTATGATTGACATATTGCTTGATAAAATATTAACAAGGGGAAACCCATTCCATGCTTCACTAGCGTGGTCTAAATAGTTATCATTTGGATCTCAGATGGAATAATATTATTAATAATTGACTTTTTGTCTGACCCAAATTTTTTATATTTCTCCTTTAACACTCAGCCATTCAATTAAAATTGTAGAGGCTGAGATTATGGTTTTTCAAGTTTAGATGAATAAGCTTCTGAAGATGTGAGGAGGCAAGATAGTATTAGAAAAATCTCTGATGTGTAGTTTAACTACTTTTGTTGATTCTTTGTAATGACAAGATTTATAACCATCTAGATAGTTATGACTTGATCATCCAAGGAGGCATCTTCATATATCGCTTGTGGAATTATGTTTGGACTTATTTTTTTACTTGAATGATGGAATCATATGGTCATGTAATTGAAATGTAATGAATTTGAAAATGAATGAAAGAATATTTTTTTATTAAAATCTATAAATTCTTGTGCTCTTGATTTTAACGATATAATAAGTGATCTCATTTTGTCATTGGAAAACAATACTAAGGATGACTAAAACAGTACTAGTACATATTTTCGATCCTCAAAATGGAGATGTTATAGTAGTCTCCATAGTCCTTAAGGGTACCTATTCTCTGCATAAATCATACTTACTGTTCAAATAAAGCCGACCCTATCTCATAGCCTTTTTGGAAAGATCACACTCCACTATCTTTGGTGGAGCTAGGTCCTATCTTTAGGACTAGTCAAAATTATACTCCAATATCTATGGCGGAGTTAATCTACATCATTAGGGCTAGGAGCTTATACTCGACTATCACTATTAGAGTTAGGTTAGTTAATACTCTACTATCTCTGGTGGAGTTTTGTTCATACTTTTCTATCTTTGGAAGAGTTGAATGATTTTATGGTATGTTGTCCCTGCTAATATATAATCAGTTTATACTTTGCAGTTTATGAGATAGTTGTATGAACCAATACTCCACTGTCTCCAATGGAGTTGAATTAATTTACATTATATTGCCCTTGATAGAGTTAAAGAACAACAAATAGGTCATTTCAAGCACTTAATAGTGATAGAGTTAGGAGTATGCCCTAGGGGGTCAATTATGTAATTTATTACATATATCTAACTTAATAACCAACTTGTTCAAAATAAAAGTGTTTACTTTCTGTTATATACTTCTCATATTGTCATAAATTGATTAATTATTTAATTTAAGTGTATCAAAAATAAAAATACTTAAACGACATACTATATGATAGTAATTAAATGTGTTATAGTGTAGCGACCCTGACTCGACCTTCGAAAATCGGCATCGAATACGGCGCCCGTATTCAAATGCCGCAGATCCAAACGTTGAATCTGGTTCGTCGGAGCTTATAACACATTAAGTATAACAACACAGCGGAAGAAAAAAATGAATATCATATATAACTCCAATGAATACAATATCCAATGATATACAGAAATGATATCAAAATGATACAAGAATAACAGAGTCAATAAACAACAACGGAAAACAGATAGCCAAGAGATAACTCCAATCCAATGCTCCAAAGCTAAACTCCAAACCACAAGCTCAAACCACGATCACGTTGCACAACGATAAGCAAGTCTTGTCCAGTGAATCCAAAGACTCTAATATCCAAGATCTCCAAAGAATACCAGAGAGAAAGCTAAAAGCTACCGAATCGATATCTATATATACTATCTGAAAACCCAACTCTAGACTGCCCGTGTGGAAAATTATGGGCACCCAGAGTTTAGAAAGGGAACAATAAACTCCGGGTCAGTCATGGGACCGGTCTGAACAAACGAAAATAGTTTTATCTTTTAAAACAAACAAATGAATTAAAATTTGAAATCCACAATGCTTTTTAGCAAATGAAACTACCATAAGGCCTCCCGCCACACACACCATGCAAACACAGAATTGGAGGAGATTTATCCTTATGATAGTCAAAAATGCTTGATATGCAAAAACCATTTTGATATTATTATTAGTGCATAGTGGAAAACATTTTGAAAGTATAATATTAATCTTATCCAGCATAGACATTCCGAACTATGCCTACTATAGCTGTCATCTAAACAGTGTGGCGCCACCATAAGTAGATGGCAGGTTATAGAACTAAAACCATACAAGGCGCGTATTGGATGATTGGATTTCCAACAAATGGTCGGGCAAAGGAACTTTCCATATAAAAATGGAACGCCTCTGGAGGGACATCCCTAAGAACCTAACCGGATCTCTGCTACACAAGGCCGGGTTACATTTGTGACTACGTAACAACTGACATGAGTATGCCACCTCCCGGTCGTTACTAACCTTTATCCGAAGCGCTTCTCAACCGACAACCACAAAGCAATAAGTTTGCAGAAACCACAAAGTAAGTATCTGGGCTCCATACCATGATACCACTTATAATCCAGAAGGAAATGGACATACCCTCAGGGGGCGCTATCCCCAAATAACCTTGCTGCCACCATTCCAGTTTCGACCATAACCGGGTTGTGAGGTTCGACGAAGTCTCGTCCACAAAGCTACGCTTTTTCACAAAGCCATGCTTCGATCAACAAATGATCAGCAGCACTCAGCATGTCACACTACCAAATTGGGAGTATATCACTAATAACCTTCAACTACATAACCTCTGAGCTCGTACGTCTCAGAGAAGGGTGTTAAGCTAAGAGAATAAATTCTCCGCCATCAACAGATATGTATTTGAAAGAAATCAGCTTTATATCTCAGTTTGTAATATCAGACATACAACCATACAAGTCTGTTCCGGGTTCGAACAGAACCGAAGGCACTTCCGAAGAAGCCCTTGCAATCCGGGAATCCACAATCCCGATCGGACTTCCCATCACTTAGAGAATCTCTATACTGTAGCTACTCGATGCAGAGACAATCGATAGGTCATCCTATCGTTCTCGCAAATACCCGTTCTTCACCACCGGTCTTCAAATGTTATCCATAACGTCGTATCATTATTTGGGATGGGTTATATGACACAGGGTCCTCTCCCGGCTAAACCGAATAATGAGCGCAATATTTAAAAACATATGGATATTGGGATTTCAGTTAAGTCACAAATTTAAAATTCAAAAACTATTTTAAATGGTTTAAACCAATTACCATTTCAAATCTTTAAATAAAAAGATTTATTTTACAAGGTTTACCCAATCTCACAAAGATCCATTCATGGATTTCAAAACAATTCCCGTTTTAATTGGATTAGTCCCGTTTTAATTGAATTTTTGAAACGGGAATTGTTTTGAAATCCATGAATGGATCTTTGTGAGATTGGGTAAACCTTGTAAGATAAATCTTTTTGTTTAAAGATTTGAAATGGTAATTGGTTTAAACCATTTGAAATAGTTTTTGAATTTTAAAATTGCGACTTAACTGAAATCCCAATATCCATATGTTTTTAAATATTGCGCTCATTATTCGGTTTAGCCGGGAGAGGACCCTGTGTCATATAACCCATCCCGAATAATGATACGACGTTATGGATAGCATTTTAAGACCGGTGGTGAAGAACGGGTATTTGCGAGAACGATAGGATGACCTATCGATTGTCTCTGCATCGAGTAGCTACGGTATAGAGATTCCCTAAGTGATGGGAAGTCCGATCGGGATTGTGGATTCCCGGATTGCAAGGGCTTCTTTGAAAGTGCCTTCGGTTCTGTTCGAACCCGGAACAGACTTGTATGTTTGTATGTCTGATATTACAAACTGAGATATAAAGCCGATTTCTTTCAAATACATATCTGTTGGTGGCGGAGAATTTATTCTCTTAGCTTAACACCCTTCTCTGAGGCGTACGAGCTCAGAGGTTATGTAGTTGAAGGTTATTAGTGATATACTCCCAATTTGGTAGTGTGACATGCTGAGTGCTGCTGATCATTTGTTGATCGAAGCATGGCTTTGTGAAAAAACGTAGCTTTATGGACGAGACTTTGTCGAACCTCACAACCCGGTTATGGTCGAAACAGGAATGGTGGCAGCAAGTTTATTTGGGGGTAGCGCCCCCTGAGGGTATGTCCATTTCCTTCTGGATTATAAGTGGTATCATGGTATGGAGCCCAGATACTTACTTTGTGGTTGCTGCAAACTTATTGCTTTGTGGTTGTCGGTTGAGAAGCGCTTCTGATAAAGGTTGGTAACGACCGGGATATGGCATACTCATGTCAGTTGTTACCGAGTCACAAATGTAACCCGGCCTTGTGTAGCAAAGATCCGGTTAGGTTCTCGAGGACGTCCCTCCAGAGGCGTTCCATTTTTATATGGGAAGTTCCTTTGCCCGACCATTTGCTGGAAATCCAATCATCCAATACGCGCCTTGTACGGTTTTAGTTTTATAACCTGCCATCTACTTATGGTGGCGCCCCACTGTTTGGATGGCAGCTATAGTAGGCATAGTTCAGAATGTCTATGCTGGATAAGATTAATATTATACTTTCAAATGTTTTCAACTTTGCACTAATAATAATATCAAAATGGTTTTTGCATATCAAGCATTTTTTACTATCATAAGGATAAATCTCCTTCAATTCTATGTTTGCATGGTGTGTGTGGCGGGAGGCCTTATGGTAGTTTCATTTTCTAAAAAGCATTGCGGATTTCAAATTTTAATTCTTTTGTTTGTTTTAAAAGATAAAACTATTTTCATTTGTTCAGACCAGTCCCACGACTAACCCGGAGTTTATTGTTCCCTTTCTAAACTTTGGGTGCCCACAATTTTCCACACGGGCAGTCTAAAGTTGGTTTTTTCAGATAGTAGATATAGATATCGATTCGGTAGCTTTTAGCTTTCTCTCTGGTATTCTTTGGAGATCTTGGATATTGGAGTATTTGGATTCACTGGACAAGACTTGCTTATCGGTGTGCAACGGGATGGTGGTTCGAGGTTGTGGTTTGGAGTTTAGCTTTGGAGCATTGGATTGGAGTTATCTCTTGGCTATCTATTTTCCGCTGTTGTTTATTGACTCTGTTATTCTTGTATCATTTTGATATCATTGTTGTATATCATTGGATATTGTATTCATTAGAGTTGTATATGATATTCAGTTTTTTCTTCCGTTGTGTTGTTTTACTTAATGTGTTATAAGCTCCGGCGAACCAGATTCGACGTTTGGATCTGTGGCATTTGAATACGAGTGTCGTATTCGGTGCCGATTTTCGAAGGTCGAGTCAGGGTCGCTACATATAATCATTCGAAATTAATCACATTAATAATACCATATTATTTTAGACATTCCTAGTCAATATGTTTCAATAGGAATCGATACACCTGTTGAGACTTGAGTACGTAATGCTCCTTCAATGTTGGACAGTGTATTACCCATGACTGCTATGGACACCAGAGCATTACGTGTCAATAGTTATTGGATAACCATCGAACGACACACTCAAGAGTTTTCAGTTGATCAATATAACTAAGGTCAAACAGACAAACTTGAAGTAACGACATTACAAAATTCTCTCAACTTGAGAATACAATTGAACTTCAATGTGGACACTCCACTTTGATTATAGTTAAATCATGGTATGCCATCCATTGAATGATTATAGCTAAGTCTAAGTTGAAGTATTAGAAGTGAAACACTATTCAATGAGGAATTCGTCTCCTCGATTATATAAGGTTAGTATCTTGGTTAATTGTAGTCAACTCAAAGCCAATGTATCTCTCTCAGATCCACCCATTTCACCCACTTTCGACTAGCCTAGATCTTTCAAATGGTGAAAGAGGTTCATGACTTTTAGGTTAGAAAGCATCCATCCATTACAACCATTCGCTCATCAACAAAAATGACTTGCGTACTTAAGACCAAGAGACATTCGATGAACTCATTCAATCACTCGTAAGATGGAAAGAACTTTTGGCTATTTTTTTCTTCATAATTTGCATGCCTACCTATCTTTGGATGCCTAGTAGGAGATGGACATACTCTGTTGAAAGAGATAGTGGTAAGCCCAAGAGGCAATTATGTAATTTGTTACATATATCTAACTCTTTAATCAACCTTGTTCATAATAAAGGTGTATGTTATCTTTTATATACTTTATTATATTTTGGTATAACTGATTAATTAATCTAAAATATATAATAAGAAAATATTTTGATAAAATATTATGTGATTGTAGTTGTAGATAATTGCAATCGAGAGTAATTAATCATCCAAAAAATTATATTTGTTTAAATGTTTCTAATAAAGATGTTTCAATAATAGGAATTGAGCAAATAGTTGTAATTGAGGGACTATGTTTGGTCCAAGTTAAAGCATTGGAAGTGAAACACTTTCCAATAGTGAATTTGTTTCCTTAGTTGTATGAGGTTAGTATCACAATCAACTATAGTTATCTTAAAGTCAAAACTCTAGCCATAGTAGTATGATATAACAAATGTAATTATTAAGCCAAAGAATTTATTATGGATTAACCATGTGTAATGTGAATGATATTGGAATTTTGGCCAATACCAAATTTCATATACCCTAACGTGATATAGTTTTTGATGAAGAGAACATATGTAAATTTTCATTGCTAAAAGGTACGATTAAGATGATGTATAATTGGATTTTACAAAATAGTTTTATAAGTTAGGAATTTGGCCAAACTATCACACCACTAACTAAGGTGATGTATGGATGTTAATATTTGAACAGTTCAATATTAATTGCCGACTGTATTCACAACTCTAAGCCTCGTAATCGCATTTTTGAATTCTCCAAAAAATCAAGTGATTTATTTTGTTTATAAAATTCAATAATTTTTTTAAATTAGTTAGTATTTAAAAAAATATTAATTTGTTAGATGTTTTGTGTGTTGTTATTAATTAGTGGATGTATATATAAGTTATATATGCACGTATCGATATAGGATAACTGTATATTTTTGAACGGGGTCTAAATAGAGATAATTACACAATAGGGCTTTTGGAAACTTTGTTTTAATTAATGGAAATAATGATCGGTCATGCTTAGTAGGGGATGAGGTGATATGATTGAATGGGAACAAAAAAAGGGAATTTTTAAATAAGAGAGTTAGAAGGGCTCCATTCTTCCAATTAAAATAGAATCCAAAAAACGTTTTCTTCCTTCAATTTTTCCTCTTTCTTTTGCCTATCATAGCCACCACCACCTAAGACCATTTGCCAGTTCCAAAACAAAATAAAAACATCAAATAAAATTTAAAGGCTACATGATTCATTCAATTCCAACAAAGTTCGGTGTCGATTCAAGAATCTATGGAGGAAAATCAAATGTTACTAATAGGCCAAATTTGTAGCAAACAATCCAATTATTTTTGTTTGTATATACATAGAACGATTTTATATATGCATATTATTGCCTCACTTTCATTTAGAATTAACAATGCCATCTAAACAACAAATTAAATTAACCTGACAGATTAAAACCTATATGTATATATATATGCATAAACTCTGTTTTAGGCTATTAATGTATGTTCTAAATTACATATAATAATGCACTAAACATAGCATACAATTTTAACGATTTAAATGTTTTGCTTGAATTTTTAAACAATCCTAGGTTATAGAGTGTGTTGATATCTTAGTTAATTTAATGTATGTAATTTTGGTTTTATAACATCTTTTTTGTTTTAAATCAATTTTTTATTAGAACCATATGTATTTATTTTTATTACACCCATATTTCCTAAACCATATTAAAGCCAGGGTGAATAAGGCGCAAAGACGGAAGAATTGCCCTTACAATTAAATTTGAGATAAAGAAAGAGAAAAGTTGAAATGATTCGGTTGATACTAGATAAGAAGAGGTCAGTAATTGCAAAAAAACCATGAGAAACTATGCTAAGTTATTTAAGTAAAGCCTTAATACTGCCACTAAGAATGACTGCAAAGTATAAGAGCCAACCTGCAATCATGAAGTTTAAAACAACTAAAAGAACTACTGCTAAGAGTACTTCTAGCATCTAAACCACATAAATTCTTCGGGCCTTTAGTTTCCTGCAACTTTATCTATTTTGCCTAGATTTCACTATTAGATCTTACACGGTTTAAGTTGTTCGGAGTTCCATAGCGGTGGAGATGCATAAAGACATTGCGGGGATGAAGCAAGGACATAGTGTAAAGTAGCAGAGGTGCAAAAATCTTCATTAGATATAAAAGAAATATTTAAAGTTAATTTTTACTCAATCTCGCATCTTTTGTGTAGGAAAATAAAATATTGTTTGATCTTATATAACAAAACAGAAAAATACCATGATTTATGTAATATGGATTTGGTGACTATAATAGATTTCTAACTTACATTGAGCAATAATGCCTTAAAATTAGGTATTTTCCCTAACCTTTTGGATTTTTTTTAAAAGAGAACTAGTCAAATCAACCTTCTTGTACTATTATTGCCATAATGGGTGCTAAAAACCATTGATTTAGCGGGTATAGCGGAAAATAGCGGGGCTTACAGTGGATGTACTGTTTAATGGCTTTATATCGAAAAAAGTAGTGGTCGAAGAGCGCTATGTGCTACCGTAGGGATTTTGTGGGGCTTTAGCAGTGCTTTAACTACATGGGTTAGATCTCATTCCTTTTGTAGTCGAGTTAAATATTAGCTAGAATTGGCATTTAAAAAAAATTAAACTGTAATTTCAAATTACGTAAGCATACAACAACATAATTACTTCCTAAAGGCAAATTTAGTATCACATAATATGTTGATTCTTAACCACCGAAGTAATCAGTGCTAAAATTACATCACGTTTGTTTGGGGTGTTGGGAGCGAAAATATAATTAACAATTTTTACGCTAGAAATAGGGCCTGAACCTTCGTTCCCTTTTTTTAATTTCCAGCAAACTTACCTTCCTTCCCTTATACACAATGGTTCCTACTGATTCTTCCACCCCATTTGCTCAAGAATAAGTACATCTAGCCTCTAAGGTCTTGAAAAAGACCTTCATGATCGTAGAAACCGCGGTTAAGGCACAACTTTAACTGAAGTTCTCCTAGATCCAATCCTTACTGCATTCCTTGCCTTCACAAGCCAGATAAAAACGTATGGTAGGCTTGAGAAAACCATGGCCCAACACACACCATAAGACCATCCTCTCCACGTTAGCTCACAGCTCATCGCCCTCGTTCAACTATTGCACTAACTATTCAGTGGGGGAGTGATAATGGCACTCCCAAAGACAGATATGGTGACGCTAGCTTAAAAACTAATAAAAATTTGAAAAGCAAGATCCAGGAAAATCCACAAATCAAGTCAAAACTAGAAAATATTAACCCTCTACTATTGAGAAGCCAAACTCAATCTGGTTTGGAAGAGGATGATGCCATTCCACTTTTCTTGGATGACTCATCATAATTAGAGCCCAAGGAAGATTAAATTTGCCAACTAAAATCTCATATAGAGTAGTTGGCTAAACTTTGCCAATAAGGGACTGGAGAGAAGATTAAGGAGGAAGGATCTTCCCCATTCAGCGAAACTTTCATTGAAGTAGACTTCCTTGACAACTTCAAAGCCCATCGATTGAAAAATTCGATGGGACTACAAATCCACATGATCATATCCTTACATTTGAATATACATGGACATTTTGAAAGTTGGTAGGATGGCTAAATGTATACTTTTCTTAGTTTACTTGGCCGGTCCTACAACCAAGTAGTTTAGAGATTCAGATCAGGGAAGGTCCGATCTTAGTGACAGCTATCTATCAATTTTCTAAGGCAGTTCAATTCTAGGAGAGAAGCCTCCTCTTATGTATATACAATGTCCAGCATTAATCAAGGCAAGAATGGGAGTCTACATGATTTTAATAAGCATTTCAAGTTTGAGGCTCTTAGGATTGGAGTAAGCAATAAAGGAGCACTACTGATGGCAGCCCATGCCAAGATCAGTAGGGGAACCTTTATATGGGAAAAGAACAACAGAAAGCTATGTCATAGCATGAAGGCTTTCTATGAAAGGGCCAGTGGCTATATTAGGATGAAGAAACTAGCTCAACCGCATAAGCTTAGAAATCTTCAGCCCCGGCTATGATAACAAAAGGGGGGAAGGATATCACCCACAAGCAAAGATACCAGGACCGAGCTTGATTACAACATGCCCAATAAAGTGAAGAAACTAGAACATGGCCGAGATGTGCTATTGCTACTTCATTCGAGCTAATTTTCATCATACCAACAACTGTGGACATCTAAAAAACAAGATAGAGAGGCTCAAGGGATATTTGGGCAACTTCCATAAGACCAATGGCGAAGGCAGAGCAAGAAATCTGACTCCTAACCCAAATGAGAACCAAGGTGAAAAGCCCTCTAACCTATTAGCATCAATCTATAGAGAACCACACCTCACCGGTGTGAGTAGGAAAGCATAAGAGAGGTACGTGCAAGAGGAAAAGGTCCAACAGAAGTTAGTTTTCCTTATCAAGAAAAAGCCTGCTCCAGAGATAACATTCACAACAGCTGATGCGACAAGAGTTATTTTCCCTCACCAAGACCCACTCATTGTTATGGTGCAGATAATAAACTGCACTACGAAGAAAGTTTTAATCATTTTTGGAAGTTCAGTCAACATTATCTTCAAATCTGCGTATGATCGGATTAAGCTTCCACTAGAAATCCTGAAACCTTGTCCTGAACCGGTCTTTGGCTTCAACAACATTGCTACCATCCTAGTAGGATCGGCACGCATGCTTGTTACCGTTGGAACTACCCCAATGCACAAGTCATTCTATGCAAGCTTCTTAATCATTAACCAACCGTCATCGTATAGTACCTTCCTAGAAAGGCTTGCTTTGATAGACATGGGAGTAATCATTTCTCAAAAGATCTCCTTACGAAGTTTAACAATCGTGCGGGAATATGGTCAATAAACTATTAGCTAGAGAACTATACAGTGTAAACCTTGCTTTTGGCAATAAAATTATCCCAAATTACTCTGATGTCTCTTCTAATACTTGTAATGATAATAATAATGAAGAAGCCAAACCAATTGAAAAAACTACGCCAGTAGTAGATACCTAAACCGATGCTAAAGAAAGTGATCCTATGCCTTCAAAATCTACGATGAAAGAGAAAAGAACATACATGCACTTAATAGGAAATGATGAATATAGCTTAGTCTACGTGTAATACTTCTCCGAGGAAGTCTAGAAAAAGGCACTCTCAGTTATCTCAAAACCAGAAGAGTAAAATGGAGAAATATACACAAGACCGGGGGAAAGAAAAAGTAAACTAAAGCCGGTGGATGACCTCGAAGATATACAAGTAGACCCGAAGGTCCCTATGAAGGTTCTCAAAATTGGAAAGAATCTTAGTGAAGAAGCTTGTATTGAACTAATAGACTTCTTGAAGAAATCAACAGATGTATTCGCATTGACACACTTAGATGTGGTGAGGATCGACCAGCTATAATCTATCATGCACTCAACATTGATCCTGATGTCCATTTGGTCAGGCAAAAGTGTAGAACTCCAGACCAAGAAAGGTACAATGTTCTGCACAATGAAGTTAATAAGTTGAAGGAGGATAAATTCATAGGGAGGTATACTACCTAAAGTGGATTTCCAATCCGGTACTTGTAAGGAAGCTAACGGCAAATGAAGAACCTGAATAGACTTCACTAACCTCAACAAGGCTTGCTCAAAGGACAGTTTCCCCTATATAGAAATAATTAGTTAGTAGATGTTTCCAGTGAGCATGCACTGCTCTTGTTCATGGATGCATATTCGTGGTACAATCAGATAGCTATGTTTGAGCTAGATCAGGAGCACATTAGGTTTTTGACAAGTAAAGGATTATATTACCACAAATTCATAATGTTTGGAATAAAGAACATAGAGGCGACCTACTAGATGTTGGTTAATATAATGATTGTAGAACATATTAGAATGAATGTTGAGGTGTATGTAGACGACAAGTTAGTTAAGTCTAAAGCAGCCTGAAGCTATATCCAAGATTTAGAGCAGACATTTGAAGTCCTAAGGCAATACAATATAAAGTTGAACCCTCTCAAATGCCTTTGCTATCCAATTTTGCATTTTCCTAGGATATATAGTTAGCACACGCAGTATTAAAGCTAATCCTGAGAAGGTTGAGGTCATTAGAGGAATGGGAATCCCAGATAAGCCAAAGGATCCGATCAGCCTAAATAGTAGGGTAGCAGCATTGAGCAGTCTAAAGCAACAGACAAGTGCATCTCATTCTGGTCACTATTCGTATATTAACAAAATTGGTGACAGGTGAGAACTTGTATATTAATTTGGATACAACTAATGAAGTTGTTAGCATTGTTGTAGTACGATAAGAAGAAGGCCCCCAAAGGCCCATCTACTGCATGAGAAAGCGGCTATCAGGAGCAGAGCTTAATTACTCAATCATTGAAAATCTAGCTTGCAACCTGCCCTTTACAGCAAGGAAGCTATGACCCTATTTCCAAGCACATCCCATCAAAATCATAATAGACAAACCCCTCGGGAAGATACTGCAGAAGAAAGAGATATCATGCCACTTGTTGAAATGGGCAATGGAGCTTAGTTTGTACGACTTCACCTGTTGCCTTATAAAAGCAACCAAAAGCCAGGCACTAGAAGATTTCATCGTAGAATGCATCCTACTAGCTAAACCTCAATCATAAAGAGAGGTAGAGACCCTGTAGTTCTAGCAGAAATTCATAGATGGGGCATCAAATGAATATGGGAACTAATTAGATATGTATTAATTACTTCAAATGGGTAGAAGTTGTATAGAGCAGTGTAGATCGGTTTTAAAGCTACCAACAATATGGCAGATTATGAAGCTCTCCTCGCAAGCCTAAAAGTGGCCCAGGTAATGAAGGTAACTCAAAATAAATTTCACAGTGATCCCCAATTAGTTGTGAACCAAGTTCCTAGAATTTACCAAGAGAAGGAACCAACTTTAGTCAAATATGTGGTACTGTCTAAGAAGTTCTTTCGAATAGTTTGGTATAGAACAAATTCTACTTGAAAACATCTCATGTGCTAATTCATTAGCAAAACTTGCATACACCAAAGTGGAAAATGAAATAAGGGCGGTAATAATAAGGCTTATAACAGAGCCAAGTGTAACATAATCAAGGGAAATATTGTTTCTGACCCGAGCCTAGCGAGCCACCACTCAAGGGGCATAATATTCGAAGATAGCAGAAAATCAAAAATAGTCCTCAATTGGACCCGCATTTTAGCAAATCGAGGCTAATAACTGGATGATTCCCACTAAGCAATTCCTGTTAAACAAAATCCTATCCTAGAACAAAAGTGAAGCAAAAAAACATAAGACACCATGCTCTGTACTACTCCTTTACTGGTACATCGTTCACGGGAGGGTACTCAACCCCTTATCTTAGGTGTGTTTCCAAAGAAGAGGAGGTACAGGTCATTGTAACAATCTTGATTTTTAATAACATTATTTAGGTTACTTAATTAGAAAAATTAAATAAAATAATGTAACGATTAGGGGATTGAGATTTGTGATTAATAAGCATAGCCATGCCATGTGAATGAATAAAGTAAAATGAGCTAATATGAATTAAAACAGATAAGGGTAATAAGTGAGGAAATAGTTGGAATAAGAGTATTCTAATACCCTAAACCCTTTGGAATTCATTTCATACGTTTATTCATTTGCAAACATTAAATATTGAGGCCCGCCACCATTAACAGGAATAAGAGGGATAAAAGTTAAAGGAAGAAGATTAATCAATTCAAATCCATTCAAATCTCAACTGCACAATCTCAAAGCTAAGGTGCATCTCATGTTTTCTAAAAAATTGCGTTTTAGGTTAAGTCCAAATCATTTTGCATTGGCTTGTCATGTTTTTGAATGTTAAAATGATATATATACACACACATATACATATACATATACATATACATATATATTCTTGTTGATGATTTATGCTTATTCATATAGGTTTTATGATATGTTTTGATGTGAAAACCCTTTTAAATGACATCCAAATGCCTTGCGAATTTAGATATAACTCAAAAAAGATTTTTAGGGATGGGTTTCAATTTTCTTAATTTTTTGAATTAATATGGATTTAATATTAACTTTCTAGTGAAGAAAATGATTATTTAGGTTTAAAATTATGTACGGTTAAATAATATATTTTTTGTGTCTGAAATTAATATATGTTAGAAACATATTAAAAATGATTTACTAGAATTTTTGTAGAATTTTCTTAAGTGTTTTAATGGATATATAAAATTATTTAAGGTAAAGGAATTAAATGTTTTATATATTTAGAAAAGGAGAAGGGCATTTTGTAAATAATTTAATTTGTTTAATTCCGAAATTTTGGTAGTATTTTATAAAAGAAATTAGCAACCAATCATATTTTAACAAACAAGGTAAGTTAGTTGGAAATATTACTTGTAAAAATAAAACTCAGTTTAAACATGCTTTTTACCTATTTCGCCACTTTCGGCACCTGGGGTTCAGACTTAATAGTTCCGCCTTCATCACCATCGAAACAATTGCATATTGTATCAAAGACTTGATACATTGTGAATTGGACTTAGGTAGAAGGTACTGGGTCGAAGCCATGGGTTCCGATGGGGTCAGAACGTTGCTTTGCTTTCAAGTGAAAATGTGCCTGGTTTGCTATCAAAAGGAATGCTTTCGACTTGGTTGGCTTGCGACTGAATCAAATTGGTTCATGGAATGGTTTTGAAAGAGGTTACGCCATTTTTTTAGTTAAATACTTTCAAAGGGGTCGAAACCCCTAGCTGCCGCTTTCTAACATTTAAAGCAAATGGTTTCAGATGGTATACTTTCTTTTAAAATCCAAGCTGCTTTTCCAAAGCTTTTGAAGGCTTGGTTTCGACATCATCACTTCTTTACTTAGGAATTGCTTTCGAAAGAATTCTTTCCACTTAAATGTATTATGACCCTTTTGCTCTGTTGAAGGTAGAACCCAAAGGTTTCGAAGAAGATTTTACTGAAAGCTTCAAAGGGGTGGTTCCTTAATGGTTTCGAAAGGTTTGAAAGGAACGGTTTTCTAATGTTTTCAAAACGCAAAGTTTAAAGAGTTTTAAAAGAAGGGTGTCTAAGGTTTTAAAGCTTTTGGAGGTGAGGCTTTTCAATGGTTTCGAAAGGTTTATTATGAAGTGTTTTGAAAGGATGACTATGAATGGTTTCAAAAGGGTTTGTTTTGGCCTTCGGCCTAAGGTTTTACTTGGTTTTGAAACGGGAAATTTTAATGGTTTCAAAAGCAGTACTTTCAGTGGATTCGAATGGGGTACTTTCAAAGGTTTAAATGTTTTCATCAACAAAGATTTGATTAAATATTTATAACATGGCAGAGTATGACATAGACTATTTATTTTCCTTGTTTAAGCATGATGTAAAGGATTAAATCAATTTGAGAAGATAAGGTTTTCAAGGAAAATTTTAAGGGAAGATTTCCCTATGTAGAATGACTCGGATATTAGAACATCAGATGGGACCGATATATGGTCATGCACTATACATTAGCTATTAGCCCCTAGCTAATTTAGTTCGAAATTCCAGTGTGTAGGGCTTTGTAATGGGTAAGACTAAAATGATGTTACACATAGAAAGGAATATATATTTGTATAGAGTTAGGTTATTGGCATGCCCGCAAGGCCATTATGATCGATAGACCCTGGGAGAAGATAAGTTAGGGACAGACAGTGCAGAAGAGGAGTATCTAACAAATGTTAGATTATTTGTTTATATATTTTCTAGTGGCCGGAGTAAGCTAATGGTTAGTAGTTAGCCAAACAAAACTATAGTGTTCAGATAGATAGTTCATATTTTAACTGACATGTATGTTTACATGATACTTCTTTACAGTTTTAACCAGTTTTGGTTTTAGGAAATGGATTTGCAAAAGATATGTTTTGAAAGAATATTAGTGAGGGGAAACCAATTCCGTTAAGCGGTGTGGTCTTATTTAATATTATATAACTAAGATGTATAGTATAATTCACACTAGGTTTTATGTCTGACTCGAAGATAATGTTTTTCCCCTTAAACTGTCGAGTGCTCGAAATTGATTTGAGTAGGTCGACGGTTGAGGATTTTTAGGTTTTGGTAGGTTGGTGAGTAAAGCTTCCAGAGACAAGAAATTTGCTGACAGATAGCTATTTAGAAGTTGTTGTTTTATTTTGTTTGATTCCGCTGTGTTATATTATGTCTGTTATGATAATATAATACTCTGATCAACCAAGGGCGCATCATCAGATGTCACACTTGGCGTATTTATATAATAATTATATTTTATCTGAACTTTGGAAATGTTATGGGATTATGTAATATGGATATGAAACTAACTTATGAAATGTAATCAGAGTATTTTTTTTTTGAAATTTGTGATTTTGTTTCATATTCAAGTGCTTCTGATATTATGGATACCATTACCATTACCATTATCGCATTTGGTCATTGGAAGTTAATACTATAGATGACTACAGCATCTGTAGCACTTAGCTTCGGGCCTCCAGATAGGAGATGTTACAACTTGGTATCAAAACTATGTTTATGAAAAACTTTAAATTAAAATGATTTTTGAAAACGTAATCCTAAGGAACTAGAGATAAGATCCAGGTATAAGATAACACTATATTAACATACTTGTATTAGCTATATATAAGTATATGCTATATCTCTATCTCCTATCTCTCTTAGGCTATTCTTTTGTATCTCACGAGGCTTGAATACTAGAAGTTTAGAACTAGATATGGATCGTACGAATGGTTAGTGATGCCGTTCTGACTAACTAATGAGCCGACATTCTTTGTAGATTTAATGAATCAAGTTTTCCTAGAGCACTTGGATAGATTCTTGTTGGTTTCCATAGATAATATTTTGATATACTCAAGGGATGAAAGGGAGCATGAAGTTCACCTTAGTGTAGTGCATGAGATGCTGAGGCAGCATCAACTGAAGGCAAAGTTTTTGAAGTGTCATTCTGAAAGAAGGAAGTGAAGTTTCTTGGTCATGTAGTCTCAGAGAAAGGGTTGTATGTAGATCTGACTAAGATTGAAGCAGTGAATAATTGGAAGAGATGGAAGAAAGTGACTGAGATAAACAGTTTCCTTAAATTAGCTGGATATTACCGGAGGTTCCTTAAGGATTTTTTTTCATGGATAGAAGCACCGATGACCATGCTAACTAGAAAGGATATGAAGTTTGTTTGGACATATAAGTGTGAGGAAGCATTCTAGAGCTTGAAACACTTATTGACCCATGTACTTGTGTTAGTAGTTCCAGAAGGGAATAAGGATTTGGTAGTTTATACATATGCATGTGGAACTGGGGTAGGAGCTGTGTTAATGTAGAGAGGTAAAGTGATTGCTTATACTTCTCAAAATCTTAGACGGCATGAAGTTAGATATCCTATGCATGATTTAGAATTGGCTGCAATAATTTTTATGTTGAAGGTGTGGAGACATTACCTTTTAGGAGAAAGGTTTGAGCTATATCGACCATAAGTCATTGAGGTACTTATTCTCTAAGAAGGAGCTGAACATGAGACTACAGAGATGGTTAGAGTTATTGTTGCTTATGATTTTGGAATTCAGTACACACCAGGGAAAGGTAATAAGGTTGCAGTTTGCTTAGTAGAAAGCATCAAAATGTAGGGTTAGTTATGATAGTAGAATGGAAAGATTTGGAAGTGTTGTCGACTTGCAGAGTGCAGTGGATATCTGAGTTTGGGTCTAGCGGAGAATCTGTTTTGTTATATTGTTTAGAAGTTCGACCGGCAATGATGTAAAAGATTGCTTCTAAACAGGAGGAGGATCCAGTATTAGTTGAACGGATCAGGAAGTTAAGGGATGGAACAGAGAGTGATGACTTGAAGGATTTTAGCCTTGACCAAAATGGGTGGTTGAGAAATAAAGGTAGATTGTGTGTTCCAAATGTAGGAGACATTAGGAAAGGGGATTTGGAGGAATGCCATCGTTCAAAGTTCACTATTCATCTAAGAGGAACTAAGACGTATCACGACATGAAGAGGAGTTTCTTCTGGGAAGGTATGAAGAAGGATGTAGGCTTATGGGTGAAACAGTGTTTAAAATGTCAATAGGTAAATGTCAAACATCGGAATCTAAGTAGGTTGCTTCAGCCATTAGATATTCCGGTATGGAAGTGGGATTCTATTTCTATGTATTTTATAGACAGGTTGTTAGGGTCTAGTAGAGGAAATTAAAGTATATGGGTCATATTGGATAGATTGACCAAGACAACCCATTTTATTCCAGTTAATTCAACTAGGACAGCGCATGCTTTGACTAAGCTATTTATGAAGAATGTAGTTAGACTGCACGGATTCCTAGTACATAGCAAGTGATAGAGATTCCTTGTTCACTAGCAAGTTCTGGAGAAGTCTATAGGAGATTTTAGGAACCAAGCTCAAGATGAGTACCGCTTACTATCCACAGACCGATGGGCAAATTGAAAGAGTTAATAAAGTCTTGGAGGATTTGTTACAAACTTGTGTGTTAGATTTTAGGGGATCGTGGGAAGACCATCTACATTTAGTCGAGTTTTCGTATAGCACTAGTTATCAGACTACTATAGTATGACACTAATTGAAGCTTTGTATGGAAGGCCATGCAAATCTCTAGTTTGTTGGTTAGAGATCGGGGACATATTGGTTCATAGTCCAGATTTAGTTAGAGAAGCTGCAGAGAAGATTGAATTGATTCGAGCTAGAATGAAGGATGCTCAATCTAGGTAGAAGAGTTATGCAGATAGAAGGCGAAAAGACATTAAGTTCTCAGTTGTAGACCATGTGTTTGTCATGGTATCGCCGATAAAGGTTGTGATTAGATTCGAGAAATCAGGGAAGCTGGCACCGAGTTTCGTACTACCGTTTCCTATTATAGAGAGGATCGGGAAACTCGCACATAGAGTAGAGTTACCGGATAGTTTGGTAAGAGTCCATGATGTTTTTCATATTTCTCATCTAAGGAAGTGTGTTAGAGATTCGAAGTCTACTATAGCACCGACTGTGTTAGAGGATTTAGTAGTAAAACAAGATTGGACTATAGTTAGAAAGCCAATTTGTATAGTCGCGAGAGATGAGAAGAGGCTAAGGAACAAGATAGTTAGATTCGTGAAAATCCAATGGAGCGACGATAAGAGAGACTGTACTTGAGAGACTGAGAGCAAGATTAAAGAAGCTTATCCTGATTTGTTTGATGGTATATTTTACCATTATGATTGATTTTTTGTGTACCTTATCATAATTTCGAGGAAGAAATTCTTTGAGGGGAGTCTGTAACAACCCTAATTTTTAGTAACATTATCTAGGATATTTAATTAGCTAAATAAAATAATATAATATTATGGGATTGAGATTTATGATTAATAGGCGTAGCCGTGCCATGTGAATGAATAAATTAAAATGAGCTAACATGAATCAAAATAGATAAGTGTAATAGGTGAGGGAAAAATTGGAATAAGAGCATTCTAATACCCTAAACCCTTAAGAATTCATTTCACATGTTCATTCATTTGCAAAAATTAAATATTGAGGCCGCCCACCATTAGCAAGAACAAGAGGAGAAAAGCTAAAGGAAGAAGATTAGTCAATTCAAATCCATTCAAATCTCAACTCCATAATCTCAAAGCTAAGGTGAATAATGACCACATCTCATGTTTCTAATTGTTTTTGGTTTTAGGTTAAATTCGAATTTTTTTGCAATGGGTTGCCCTTTTTTATATTTTAAAATGATTATATAAATGCTTCTTGATGATTTATGCTTATTCATATAGGTTCTGTGATATGTTTTGATGTGAAAACCCTTTTAAATAACATCCAAACGCCTTACGAATTTAGATTTAGACCAAAAATGATATTTTAAAGATGGGTTTCAATTTTCATAATTTTCTGAATTAATGTTGATTTAATATTAATTTTCTAGTGAAGAAAATGATTATTTGGGTTTAAAATTATTTACGGTTAAATAATATGTGTTTTGGGTCTAAAATTAATATATGTTAGAAACATAATAAAAATGATTTACTGGAATTTTTGTAAAATTTTCCTAAGTGTTTTAATAGATTTATTAAATTGTTTAAGGTATGTGACATAAATGTTTTATATAATTATTGAAGGAGAATGTGTATTTTGTAAATAATTTAATTTGTTTAATTTTGGAATTTTGGCAGTATTTTAGAAAATAAATTAGCAACCAATCATATTTTAACAAACAAGGCAGATTAGCTGAAAAGATTACTTTAAAAAGATAAAATACAGTTTAAACAGGCTTTTTACCTTTTTCGCCACTTTCAACATCTAGGGTTCTGACTTAGTAGTTCCGCCTCCATCACTATCGAAGCCAATGTGCATAATATCAAAGACTTGGTACATAATGAATTGGACTTAGGCGGATGGTACTAGGTTGAAGCTATGGGTTCCGATGGGGTTGAAACGTTGCTTTGCTTTCAAATGAAAATGCGCTTGCTTTGCTTTCGAGAGGAACGCTTTCGACCTGGTTGGCTTTCGACTAGGTCTAATGATTTAAGGAACGGTTTTGAAAGAGGTTGCGCCATTTGTTTTAAGTAAATACTTTCGAAGGGGTCGAAACCCCTAGCTACCACTTGCTTCCTTTTAAAGTAAATGGTTTCAGAAGGTATACTTTGTTTTAAAATCCAAGCCGCTTCTCCAATGCTTTCAAAGAGTTGGTTTCGACACCATCACTTCTTTACTTTCGAATTTCTTTCGAAAGAGTGCTTTCGACTTAAATGTTTTATGACCCTTTTGCTCTGTTGAAGGTAGAACCTAAAGGTTTCGAAGAAGATAGTTTTAAATGGTTTCGAAAGGATTTCCATATGTTTTACTTGAACCTAAATGGTTTTGAAAGGTTTGATGTTTTAATGCTTTCGAACATTTTTATTAAAGGTTCCGAAGGGGTTGTTCCCTAATGGTTTCGAATGGTTTGAAAGGATAAGTTTTCCAATGGTTCCCCAATGTGATATCAACTGTGTTTTTTGTTTGATGCATGATGAAACTACTTCCGACCTTTTTTTCAAATACCCTATGATCCTTCCTCTTTGGCAACGCCTCGTCTTAAAGATTGGAAGACAACCTCCTTGTATTGACCCAGTAAATGAATGGAACATTGTACAAGTCCTTGCGATGGAAAAATAACATTTCTACTCTGAATGCTATGTGCACCAAGACATATGTTGATGTTATTTGGAAGGGCAGAAATGATATTGTTTTTAACAAGAAAAAAAGAACCCTTGAAAGCTTTTGGGTTGAAATCATGAGAAGAACACACATATAATTGAAGAGATCAACCAAGTTTCCTTCTGGTTTTGTCCTTAATTGGACTTGATTTTGTTCAATTTTATGTATGCTCTTTTTTCTTTTCGATCTTTTTCCTTCTTTGTATTTTACCTTCTCTTTTTTCACTCTCTTATTACTTTGCTTGTATTGTAACAAGTTTTTCTATTTTTTTGCAATAAACTAGTAGGGGCCTAGTCAACCTCGCTAGCTATGCTAAAAAAAGGATGTCTAAGGTTTTAAAGCTTTCGAAGGTGATGCTTTTCAATGGTTTCAAAAGCTTTATTATGAAGCGTTTGGAAAGGATAACTATGAATGGTTTCAAAAGGGTTTGTGTTAGCCGTTGGCCTAAGGTTTTACTTTGTTTTGAAATGGTTACTTTCAATGGTTTCAAAAGGGACACTTTCAATGGATTCAAAAAGGGCACTTTCAAAGGTTTAGAATATTTTCATCAACAAAGATTTGAGTAAAGTACATAACACGGCAAGGTGATTTGAGTAAAGCATGGAGTATTTATTTTCCTTAGTTTAAGCATGATTGAAAGGTTTAAATCAATTTGAAAGGAAAAGGTTTTCAAGGAAAATTTTAAGGGAAGGTTTCCTTAAGTAAAATGACTTAGATATTAGAATACCAGATGTGACTGGTATAGGGTCGCATCCTATACATTAGCTATCAGCCCATAGCTAATTTAGTCCAAAATTCTAGTGTGTAGGGCTTTTTCATAGGTAAGACTACAATGATGTTACACACAGAAAGGAATATATATTTGTACAGAGTTAGGTTGTTGGTGAACCAGCAAAACCATATTAAGATCAGTGGACCCTGATGCGCATGTAAATGTGCATATTTTTACTTCCATATTTAATCTTATTTAATTAATTAAATGAGCATATTAGGTGTTTTACATGTTTAAACCAAAATTTCAATTATTTTCAAATCATCATTTATTCGTCTTCGTATGGGGGCAAAATTGTCATTTTTGTGTATGATTTAATCTGAGAAAATTTACTAAGACATTTTTATACTACTTTGTAGGAATTTAGATTCAAATGAAAGAGGTCTTTATGAAAATATTTATGCACAAGAGAAGGAAACAAATGAAGATGGAAATAAATCATTTCATGCAACATGGATGACCCCACCTACCCACTTATAATGATCCCCTATTAAGAGCTAATGCATATGATTAAAGCTACATGCACATTTGAATGGAGGATTACGTTTATGCTAATGGTTACTCAGAAGTTACATTTTCTAAGAGCGTATTTTGGGTCATCTAAAAAATGATTAGGGTTTTAGGCTTGTATAAACACCATTATGTTTCACGTAATGAGCCCTTAGCACCACCTTGTAGTTAGTTTAGTGGTAGCCACAAAAGTAAACATAAAATCTCTTTCTCTTTTTAATGGTTACCCTTTTCTTATGTAATTTTCTTATGCAATTTACTTTCATGCTCTTTTAATTATTGTCCTTACTTTATGCAATTAGTGTATTTTTTATTTCATGCGAGTAGATTAGCTTTTATTTTATTTTAATTAGCACTCTTCTTACCTTGCTTGCATTTTCTTCTTGTTTATGTTTATATTGCAATCCACATTTGTTAAATGATAACAAATATGAGAACCCTTCAATTTAATGAAGCTCTCTTAATCATGTAGATTCAACATATTTGCTAATCTATAATCTCTTTTTGTGCTTAATGGAATGTTTGATGTGTTAAATATTTTTTTGTTTTAACTTTGAATTTGATAGTCTATGTTGTAACACCAAACAGACTATGCTTAAACAAACATAAACACAAATTATCTCTTTCTCTACATATGATTATGGTAATGAAGTGAATTTTAAAATAAAAATCTGATGGTTTATATTACCAATCAATAGTAAATAGACCATTCTTAGAATATGTTTTATGTTTAATTTCATTATCATTTTCAAGAGAGTTAAGAAGTGGTTCAGTGAGTGTTTTATAGTTTGATGGTATATGTTGGGCTAATTAATTAGTCCAAATAGGCCATACTTATGATAAACGCATTAACTAAATTCACTAATGACCAAACAAAAGAGATCATAATTTCATTTGTGTTGATTTATATGATAATGAGAAGGTATTTGCCTCTAAATTGCCTTCTACTCTCATATTTTTATTCACTTTTAGTCTTTTTAATTTTTAGAAATTTGCAGTTAGCACATCTCAAATTCTTGGTTTAATTTGATTAAGAAGAAATTTTAAAATAAATTCAATTCCCTACAGATCGACCCGTACTCGCCACGTACTAAAATTGTATGTCATGCACTTGCGGTTATTTCTAATTAATTTTTTTGGCGATTTTCTAACCCGATAGGAAATTTGTCGATTCAATAAAAAATTTGGCGCCGTTGCCAGGGAGTTAATTTGATTTTATTTCTATTCATTGAATTATTTTCGTTTGATTTTATTGTGTGTGTTTTTTTGTGTTAATTTGCATTTAACAAGAAAACTGTGTCATGTGTTTGTGTATGATTTTTTTTTTTCATTTCGTTGTGTGCTTGTTGTTTTTCCATTTGCATTTCCATCTTTAAAAAAATAAATAAATAAAGCATACACAAAATTTAAATATATATGTATGTTTGTGTGTGTATATATTTATTTATTTCATTTTATTTCACAATTTCTAATTTGTTTTTACAAATTTTCACCCTCATTTACAAAACTGTTCACGGACCACCTCTGACCTCCGCCCTTCACTGCTAACTCATCCATTCTCCGCTGCTTATAAAAACTGCCTACCACATCCTACTATCGCCCGCTACGACCAAAAATTAGTGCATTCCACACAAACACCTTCCTACACTCCCCTGCACTTCCACCACCTAACTATCAAACCGTGCCCTTCAAACTGCATCTCAACCACAACTGCATTCACTGCCTCTACTGTCTCTACTGACATCAAAGCACTTCCATAAACCATCCACGTATCACAGTTCAACCATTACCGTCATTCCAACCTACATCCACACAACCATCAAAACTAGTCACTACAATTCAACTGACCATCTACTTCATTACCCATTGTTACATTGCCACCATCATATCACTGTGCAACTCTCAACACAAACCACTACCTTACTGTTGCATATCATAGCAATAACATATCTCCAACATCAGTCACCCCACCATACAAAACCCCCCACATCACTACATTACAATAACTAACTCCTCCTCTAACATCACCTCCACTCCTTCTAGCAACAACCCACTTCTGCATCATACCTTTCAAAATCCACTGTCATCTAGACCAACCACACATCCTACCAGACAGTCACAAACATAAACAAACCATCTACATAGAACTACAAAATAGTAGCCAAACAATACCAACCAGTACACAAAACATTTCAGTTCACCATCCTACTTTTCTTATCATCAACAAACTGCTACTGCCATGCATTCACCCCTATACATAATGCCACAACCACTTCATATCACTCCAACACTGTGCATGTGCACATACTTGCACACTTGCATACATCAACCTGCCATTCATCACCCACCATTATAGCAGCAACACCATTCACTACTATCATCATTCACTGTTTCTGACCTCCTACACTACCCTGCCACCAGCCCTTTCAGAACACATTCTTGCCATCAACTCCCCTCTATCACAACAATTCCATAAACTCCACCACCATCAAACAACTACAACTCTAGACCACCATCTTCACTGCAACACTCCTCTGCTTTGTCATTGATCACCATCTACATACAAAACCATCACATTCCACATACAAACTTCTATACAACTGCACACACAAACTTCCATCTACCATCAAACTTTACAGACCACCAATCACATCTGTCACACCTGCCTTGCTTCACTATCAAACACAACAAAACATTGTCACTTACCCACCACACTGTTGCTTCAACAACCATTTATTCATCACTGCTTTCATTACATTCCTCCACATATCTGCTGCTAACAACACTGGTGCACTACCCCATCACCAGAAAACATTCATCTTCCTCCAACATATCCCTGTATACTGCAACTACCATTTCTACCTCAAATTGATCATACAGCAGTTCCACCTTCACTGTTGCTACCAACCACCACCAAATTGCTTGGTCCTCCACAATCCAGTCATACAACAGAGCTTCGTCCTTAAACAAACTACACACTCCCCTGACAGTTGCAATACCCAACACCTCAAACAAACTTCTATAGTACACTTCAACTAAACTGAACAACAGCTAACCACTTCCTTCAGTCATCACAACCCATCACCCAGAGCAACGTACCTATCCAATCAGCCAAGCTACTCCTCTACTTCATCAATCGCAAACATTCAAAATCACTGAATCCCCCACAACTATAGGACACCATTATCACCCGCTACCCCACCAATACGTCGATTTGTGATCGCGACAACCTGTACCCTCAACAGCAAGAACAACGATCGCAAACTGAACGAACAGCAATCATTTACAAAATCATGGTACAACTCCTCGAACTCCATTGCAATTCCTCTAGCTGCACCAACCAAAAAAGGATTTCGATTTGCGTAATTTGACTTAATATGGGTGCAAAATCTAGGTGCGAGATTTTGGAAATTGGAGGATTTGGTGATCAGTGTTGTTTCGTTTTATTTGATTAAGAAGTTGGCAGTGTGTTTTAATTTATTTATTTGAGTTGAGCTGGGCCCTAGTGGGTTTTAAAAAAACAAATAAGTTTTATTTGCTTGGTTTGGAAATCAGTTGCTTTGTTTCTTTTGATTTCGTTGTTGTTTTAGTTACTTCTTTGATATTTAAAAAAAAAACTTTATATATTTTGTTTTAAACTTCTTTTCAGATTATCAAAGCAGATAAAGAGAAGGCTTGCTTGCTAAAATACTACTTTGCTCGCTTGTTAAAAAAATTCCCGCTTTAAAAAATAAATAATTTGCTAATAATACTGCATGCTCTGGTATCATAATCTCATCTCTTGTTTTTATTTGTTTTGCATTGTTGGTTGCTTACATTTAAAAAAAAATTCAAAACAAAAAAAATTCATTTGTAGTTGCATTTTTAATATACGATTAATTTCTATTTTTCATTCATATCATCTTATTTTCTCTTTTAAGGGCAGCACCGAAATCTACATAAGGTGAGCAAATTTCATCATCCATTTCTTAGCCCGGAAATTGCATCGCATCTTAGAATTTAATTCATAATAACAGTTAGACATTAGAATTAATGATGTCACGAGCTCACTTGAAGCTTAATTGTATATTGACAAGTTGTCTCCTTTGAACAATTTATTTGGTGTCTAGGCTATGGTAGAGTAATAATAAGTTATAAATAATACGGTGATTCATAAATATCATACTGATTGTTTCTCTGAAGGTACTTAAACCTTCGGTTGCATTCCTATGGTGATTCATGGTGCATCGACAACTCATGTCCATTATCTGGCTAAGAACCATCTTTTTGGTTAAGAAAATGCGTGATTATACAATTTTGAGCTACGAGCTACTTAAGGACCAAAAATTGTAATTAAGTCATTGCATTCATTTAGTTGCTTTAGTTCATGTATATTTAAAAAAAATTAAAATCCAAAACTAAATAAAATTATAAATTTTCCTTGACTTAGTTTTTTTTAAATCTTTTCCATTGAAAATTTTCAATCAAAATAAAAAATCCAATTTTTTTTTAAGTTAGTTTTTTTTATAAAAAATAGTCTTTTCAAAAACAAAAAAATATTCAAAAAATTTGAAAATCCAAGAAACCAAAAAAAAAATCCAATTTTCCTTTTGAAAAATAAATTCTCTTTGGTAAATATTTTTCCTTTATAAAAAAAAGTTTTGAAAATGTCAAAATTTCCCTACTTGCAAGAATTTTACAATAATTGTGAAACTCAATAGTCTCCATATAATTTCGCACCAAATTCTTATGGATATTTTAATTACAACTATTAATTCGAATTTTGAACCACAACATTTTCAAAATGATGACCAACCCTCAAATCTTGAAAATATTATTGAAATGATTTTGTTTTTACTTGAAATCTCTACACAAAAAATCAAATGATAAATGATTTGTATAATTAATATTTGTGTAGCAACTCAAGTTAAGGATTTCAAAATAATCTAGATTTGATTTCACTTAAAAATTAAAATGATGTCGATTATAACTCATGCCAATACAACTTCGAACTCTATAATGATTTTCAAAGTCAAAATGGAAATATGAACCTCTTTTCAAATAATTTTGGCAATGAGAATAGTCTCGACTATGGTTTAATAGACAATTTTTATTCTCAACAATTTCAAATTGAAAATTCTCAAACTAACAATTATAAATTTGATTATACTGAGCAAATGGAACAAATTCATAAAGATCACACGAATTTATTGTTTGAAACATATATGAAACAATGTGAGAAACAAAATCAAATCCCAATAAAAATCCATCTTGTACCAAAATTGTAAATTATCAAATAACAACTTTTGAAATTGAAAACGACAATCTTAATGAAGTTATTGAAAATGCGGTAATTGAGTTGGATTTTAATTCTTTTGAGAGTGTGGAACCAAATTTAAAATTCAATCTTTCTTTTTATGATTTTGAAAATTTAAATACAACAACTTTGGACTTTGTACATGATACATGCAATGAAGTTGGTGATAATTCAACAAAGGAAGACGAATTTAGTGAACACAACTTTTTTGGACATTTCGAAGATGAGTTGTTGAATTCAGAAGGGGTGGATTTGAATCATCATTTTGAAATCAATAATTTTAAAGAATTTGTCCATATTGAATTTGAATTTAAATTTGGTGAAAATAAACTTGAGTTTCAACCAATTGTTCTATCAACCTCAAAAATCATCGAAAATAAAACAACTCATACGACTTTTAATAAAACGACATTCCTTTTTCCAAATCAACATTCAACTTTGAAATATTTTAGGGTTTGGTTTTCTATGAAGCTATGTCTCTCGTACTTGATGAGACAAATGAATTTGTCTTTGGAAAACCGTTTCATTTACTCTTTAATGGTTTATTTTCTGATGTTGTGTAAATAATAACCGTTCATTTTCATGTAAATATAGGTCATATTTTTTTATTTTTCTCTTTTCTCTTGGGTTGGCTGTGGTGATGCAGTCAAAATCAAGTGTGGCAGAAGTCTCATCTTCATTTTCGATTTTTCATGGTCTGTTTTTTTGCATTTTCTTTCCAAAACTAAAACAAACTTCCTAAACAAACAAAAAAGTTCCAAAACAAAATTTCTTTTTTGCCATATTAATTTACTTTAAAGAGACACTATAGGATAAGTATATAATTTTGGTTATTAAATTAAAATTTTTGAAAATTTATTTGCCTTAACACAGAAAAAAATAAAGTCTGATTTCATGTAATGATGGTTTAACTAGTATATAAGAAGGTTCATGTGTGTTAATTATAAGGTTTATCCTAATTGAAATCTTTTTTTAATAAGTGGTTAAGTTAAAAGTAAAGACGATAACATTTTTGATCTTCTAAGTTAAGTAGTGCTAAGATGATATTGCAAAACTCTCTCTTCATATTAAAAACATAAAAAAGCAAACGAGAAACAAAAAAACAATTTTTTTGTATATATATTTTATTAACACCTTGAGTCATGTGTTCACACGCAATTATGCACACTCGCCATGCTCTATACCATTCTCACATAAGCCCGAAAGGCAATGCATGATCGATATATTTGGTCTCGATTTATTTGAGTTAGGTGTATATATATAGAAATTTCTTTTATTAACAATGCCTACAGTCAATAGGTGAACACATTTGGGTGTTCACTCGCCATGCTTTGTATCCCCCTCATGTAATTCCGCAGGGCAGTGCATAGATGGTGTATACGGCCTTAGTTTTCTATGTTAGGCGTATATAAATATTGTTAATATCAATAAAATTTTCAAACAAAGAGAGAGTAATAAATTGAAATCCAAGCATTATTTTCACTTACTTGATTTGAATTTTCATTCAAAATAAATAAAAATACCACTTTGAAAAACTTTGATAATAAACTAAGGATCCATTTCATAGTTACACTATGTTATCAATCGAAACAACTAGTCAAAGTAGAGTCTAATTATGATGATAACTTAATTTTTGTTGGAAGCCTTGATAGTAAAAGGACATAAATTTCTTGATACTAACCAGAACGTATATTTAACTTATTTGTGTCAATTTGAAAGTAAAATTTTCATTCGTAAATATTTTCAAAAACCAGTATTCATCGCTTTGTAAATAAATCTTGCATCTAAATTTTCATTTCGCATTCGGATTTTATGGGTAGTATCTGCTAAAAACCTTCATGAGACAACACTTGTCCTACTAGGAACACCTAGAGGTTTAACGGCCTGTTGTATATGTTCAATGCAATCGTGCTCCCTATGAAAATGGATTTATCTCAGTTTTAGTTCATTCGAGGACGAATAGAAAGATAAGTGTGAAGGTATTTGATGTGCACATAAATGTGCATATTTTTACTTCCATATTTAATCTATTTTAATTAAATAAATAAGCATATTGGGTATTTTACATGCTTAAACCAAAATTTCAATTATTTTCAAATCATCTTTTGTTCATCTTCATATGGGGAAAAATGGTCATTTTTGTATAATTTAAGAAAATTTACTTGGATATTTTTGTGTTATTTTGTAGGAATTTGAATTCAAATGGAAGAGGTTTTCATGAAAATGTGCATGCATAAGAGAAGGAAACAAATGAATATAGAAATAACTCATTTCATGCAACATGAGGGACCCCACCCACCCACTTACCACGATCCCCTATTAAGAGCTAATGCACCTGATTAAAGCTATATGCACATTTAAATGGAGGTTTATGCTTATGCTAATAATTACTTAGAGGTTACATTTTCTAATAGGGTATTTTGGGTAGTCCCCAAAAAAAGAGATTAGGGTTTTAGGATTGCATAAATACCTCTTATGTTTCATGTAATGAGCTTTTAGCACCACCTTGTAGTTAGTCTAGTGATAGTCACAAAAATAAACATAAACTCTCTTTCTCTTTCTCTTTTTAATGGCTTCTTAGCCTTTTCTTATGTAATTTTCTTATGCCATTTAATTTCATGCTCTTTTAATTATTGTTCTTACTTAATGCAATTAGTGTAGTTTTTATTTCATGCAACTAGATTAGCTTTTATTTTATTTTAATTAGCTCTCTTCTTACCTTGCTTACATTTTCTTCTGGTTTATGTTTATGTTACAATCTACATTTGTTGAAATGATAACAAATATGAGAAGCTAAAACCCTTCATTTAAGGGTAATGAAGCTCTCTTAATCATGTAGATTCAACACATTTGCTAATTTATGATCTCTTTTATGCTTAATGGAATGATCGATGTGGTAAATATTTTGTTGTTTTAACTTTGAATTTGATAGCCTATTTTGTTAACACCAAATAGGATATGCTTTAACAAACACAAATAAATATGAGAAGCTAATTTAGAGGTAATGAAGCTCTCTTAATCATGTAGACAACATATTTTCTAATCTATGATCTTTTTTTTTGCTTAATGAAATGTTTGATGTGGTAAATATTTGTTGTTTTAACTTTGAATTTGATAAGCTTATGTTGTTGACACCAAATAGGCTATGCTTAAACAAACAAAAACACAAATTACCTCTTCATCTACATATGATTAATGTAATGAATTTAATTTTAAAATCAAAATTTGATGGTCTATATACTAATCATAATAAACAGATCATGCTTAGAATAAATTTTATGTTTAATTTCATTGTCGTTTTCATGAGAGATAAGAAGTGGTTTAGTGGCTATTTTGTAGTTTTATGGTCTACGTTGGGCTAATTAATAGCATAATTAGGCTATACTTATGATAAAAACATCAACTAAATTCACTAATGACCAAAAATAGAGATCATAATTTCATTTTTGTTGATTTATATGATTATGGGAAGGGATTTGCCTCTAAATTGTCTTCCACTCTCATATTTTTATCCACTTTATTTTTTGTTAGTTTTAGAAATTTGTAGTCAACATATCTCAAATTCTTGATTTAATTTGATTGAGTAGAAATTTTAAAATCGATTCAATTCCCTACGGATCGAACCGTACTCTCTATGTACTAAAATTGTACGTCGTGCGCTTGCGATTGCTTTTGATTAAAAAAAGTCGGTGTTTTTCTAACCTGGTATGAAATTCATCGATTTAACAGACCCTGAGAGAAGATAGTTAGGGACAGACCATCCAAAAGAGGAGTACCTAACAGATGTTAGATTATTTGTTTATATATTGTCTGGTGGCCCGAGTCAACCAATTGTTAGTGGTTAGCCAAACAAAACTATAGTGTTTAGACAGATAGTTCATTTATTATTTGACATGTATGTTTGTAAGATATTGCTTTACAATTTTAACCAGTTTTGGTTGCAAGAAATGGATTTGCCAAAGATATATTTTAAAAGGATATTGGTGGGGGAAAACTCGTTCCGCTAAGCGACATGGTCTCACTTAATATCATATAACCGAGATGTATAGTATTATTCACACCAGGTTTATGTCTGAATCAAACTTTACGTTTTTCCCCTTAAATTCTCAGGTGCTCAAAATTGATTTGACTAGGCTAAGGGTTGAGGATTTTTAGGTTTTAGTAGGTGAATAAAGCTTCCAGGGATGAGCATGTGGCTGATGGATAGCTATTTAAGAGTTGCTGTCTTATTTTGTTTGATTCCGCTGTGTTGTATTATGTTAGTTATGTCAATATAGTACTTTGGTCAACAAAGGGGGCATCATCATATGTTGTTCTTGGCGTGTCTGTGTAATAGTTATATTCTATCCGAACCTGAGAAATGTTATGGGATTATGTAATCTCGATATGAAATTTGCTTTATGAAATGTAATCAAAAATATTATTTTGAAATATATGATTTTGTTTCATATTCAAGTGCTTCTTATATTATGGATACCGTTACATTACCATATTTGGTCACCAAAAGTTAATGCTATGGATGACTGTAACATCTGTAGCGCTTAGCTTTGGGCCTCCAGATAGGGGATGTTACAATCATGAGGGAAGTACATGAGGGCCAATGCAAGGATAATTCAGGTCAGGACAAGTTAGCAAAGAAAGTATTGAGGCACAATTATTATTGGCTCACAATGCTTCAGGATGTGAGGGAGTTTGTAAGAAGGTGTGACATATATTAATGATTTGTAAGTATTCCCCGACAGCCATCCCACGAGCTCATCCCACTTGCAAGCCCATGGACGTTTGACGTAAGGAGCATAGATCTGATAGGACTGGTTCCAATGTCAAATGGAGAAAGCTAAGTACGCCATAATAGTGATAGACTACTTCACCAAGTGGGTAGAGGCAGAACCCCTAGCCATGATCACCGTGAAGAAATAGTTACTTTTGTTGTGAGGAACATATCACTAGATATAGGATCCTCCACAAGATTGTTTCTGACGATGGCACCCAGTTTGAAAGTAAAGAGTTTACGGATTTTTATGAGAAAAATGGTTTAATAAAGAGTTTCTCTTCAGTCACTTACAAATAAGAAAATAGGTAGGTTGAAGCTATAAAAAACCCACTAAGAAGCTTCTTTTGAAAAACTACATAAAGCTAAGGAAAAGTGGGTAGAAGAGCTATCTTTAATACTATGGGCATACCAAACCTCAACCAGGTCTCCAACAGGCCACACTCCTTTTCCGCTAACTTATTGATATGATGCCATGCTTTTTGTCCAAGTGTAGGTCCTATCACACAGAAGAATATCATATAAACCAAAAAAGAATAGTAAATTAAAGAAATCTGCCTTAGATCTCATCAGGAAAAAAGGATGAGAGTGTGGTAGCGTCTACCACATATTAAAGGATGGTGAAAAGTTAAAATGTCGTGATTATGGAAAGAAACTTCTACAATGTGGATCTGGTACCGCTAAGGGTAATGGCCAACACAAAGGACCCAATAGATGGAGCCTTGTGTTCAAAGTGAGAAGGTCCTTTAGTTATGGTAGAAATTTTGGCAAATGGGGCATATCAACTATTAAGACCCGATGGCAGCCTAGTTCCAAGGACTTGAAATTTGGAGCACCTCAGACCATTCTTAGTATGACCTACATTGCCTATGCAATAAAAATTGTAATTATTATTATGAAGAAGTAATAATACAATGAACTAGACATAGGAATATTAGATGACCCTAACCAGTAGAAAAATTCATGTTAATAATCTTTGACATAGTTAAATAATCACACTAGACATAGAGTTATTAAAGGGTCCGAACCAGTTATTGAAACAATACCACTTGAAACACGGCCTGACTTTCTTTTAGCTAAATAAATAAACTGGTCATAGAAATATTAGGCGGCTTGAACCAGTATATATTAATAAGACGTAGTAACTCACCTCTTATGGTCTTAAACCGAATTAAGTTGATGTAATTAATAATTAAAAATTATTTTTTATATATATACTAGATTAGGATCTAATATGACATGGCTAGTTAATTAAAAAGTTAATTTTTATCTATTGTTATTAGCAAAGTTAATCTATTTTAATTTAAAAAGTGTGAAAAATACAAGCGTTCCAAATCAGGTATATTATATAACAAAATCATAGTTCTCAATAGCACGAATCCTATGGTGGTGTTAGTTTAATGATTAGGTGCATGCATTGATCAGAAAAAGCATCAGAAGTTCGAAAAACATAGACTATTCATTTTGATCCAATAGTTAAATGGCGATAGTACTATGATCAGAAGGCACAGACTTACAGAGAAGGTCAAGTAGGTCCTCTAGGTGTCGTTGATTGACTTAGTTTGACAAGACATGCCTGAAAATCACCAAGATATGGCTGGCAGAGGTGGTTCAAGGTGGGGGATCGGAGGTGACATCATGGGGTGATCCAGGATCGGCATATTATGTTGGAGAAGGAGGCAAGGTCGGATCATCATTTTGACCAACGTAGCAAAGGCGGTAGGGAAAGCAATCAACAGATAGGAAGTTGTAAATATGGTATCAGGAGAGAAGCTATACTATAGCGATGAGATAAAAATATACAATAATAAATAATAATAATCAAATTATCAACTAAACAATTACAATAATAACCTTTAACTTTATACACACCTAACTTTCACATACGACCTCAGTTTCAAATGCGGTTTGTTTCGTTGCGGTCATGGAGTAATGAGGAACATTATACTATGTTGTTTGTTTTGTTTTGAACTACTTAAAAATATGTCTTATTTTAGTAGATTCACTATATAGGTTTTCTGTTCGGACATTTGGGTACACATATAGGGAAATTAGTCCTCGGTTGTACTATTAATATTTGGCAATGACCGGTTGGGGCTCGATCAGTAGCTTCATAAAAGGTGGGTGATACAAATTTTATGGTTGATTCCAATAGTGTCATTGACCACTAGGCGAATGTCTAGCATGGATTTGTTCTCAATTTTCAGTATGTTTTCGGCATACGAGCTGAGACTTTGGGCTCGATCATGTGCATTCATTTCCTGCATTCGAGTTGGGATTTTGGACTCAACATAACATAATGTTCGGTATATGAGTAGAACTAGTAGGATTTTAGTGAGAACTTATCCTATATTTCCATTATTTTTTCATATTCTATTTAGCTGACTTGTTGTGTGCAGTTGACACATGTTAAGATATGGTTTTCGAGCATCAAGGTTGTTTTACTAGCTTATCATGATATGCACTTATATGATGCGTCTCACTTATCATACACATTTCCGACCCTTCTATCATTTTCTTCTTTTTGTTATACTTTAGTAGGTCAATAGAGAGGACTGATGGTGACCTAAAGAAGGAATGGTGCGATGCATACACATATTCGTTCATTATCTATCTACTATTATTATCTCAGTTATTCCCAGACATTAAGCAAAATTTGTTACTTGTTTTAAGATATATTGTAAGTGGAGTTTATTTTATATTGTATTATATGGTTAGTCAAGGATTATTGTATTATTGTTTATTATATTTTATTCCTTCCGTTGTGGATTTTCAGAAATTGTTAAATGTTATAAATAGCTCTATGATCTATTTTATATTTTATTGAAAAACAATCTGCTGCCTACGAGGTCCATGATGTTAGTTCCACTTTTGTACGTGGGTTGGGGCATCGTAGATGGCGGGTTGTTTCAACATGGTCTCTTGATCTTTATCAAAAGGAGCAAGATGAAAATCAGATGACCCCACACAAAATGAAATAATGAAATTAAATGGAAATACAACCAAGAGAACCACTCAATACACACACAGACATACATATATAAATTCTACAAGGAACCTTAAAACGTACGCAATATAGTTACAACTCAGGAATAATAGTGATCAACATAAAAAAACACGAAGTCCCCTTATTTTATAAAGCTACAAAATAAAACACAAGCAACTTTTGCAAACGACTAAGGATTATTAGGTTGGGACAGAGCAGAACTAATAGACAAAGTTTTTCTAGGGTCATAGCAAGCTCCTATCAAATGATCCACTGGCCCTTCTGCAAATACCTCCAAACTCATGATGTTGCATAAAAACCAATGGAATATGGGGTAGAAACATGCGAATATATCCCTGATACACTGTGAAACACCCCACACCCCTTAATATTCCTAAAAAGGGCATACCAAAGGATATGGTGCGTTATAGTTGTAGCTAAAGAATTACAGAGACTAGATTCACAAGACAAATAAGTAAGAACCATGAAAACAGTTAAATACTAACATAAAACATCATCTCAAATAAGTCGTAAAACATAACATATCTCAAAATGTCTCACGTCTCATGAAAATACATCTCAGTCTCAAAAACTCATAGTATAAAGATAACAACAACAATAATAATAATCCCTCTCACAAGTGTCAATCCGTCACAAGCTAAATGAAAAAGATGAAAACCAGAAGAATACATCTGAAGTGAGAAAACTCCAAAAATGAATCTCCAAGAAACTTAAATCAACTATCCTCAACTCTGTTGGCCTATGGGGGGAAAAGGAAAGATAGAGGAGTGGGTCAAACAATAACTCCGGCGAGTGAAAGTAATACTAGAATTTCTAAGCAAGGTGAAGATAATAGACTAAGCTATATTTCTAGCTTGAAAGGAAAATACAAAAAAGAAAAAAATCGGGTAAAATACTATTTCTAATTCTGTTTGACTGTTTGCTTTGATTATTTGATTTGATTGTCTACACTTGCCTTAAACTGCTGTGATTAGGCTGAAACCCTAATCATATCTCAATTGCTAACTTGATTAGGTTGAAATCCTAATCCTACCCATTGATCGGCCTTTCCTATCTCTGTTGTGCCACTATGAACCAATCCTGTTGGTAACAGCAAAAGACACCTCTTTAGCGCTTAGGACGTAGTAGTGAATTATTTACCCTAATCGACATCGCACGCTCAGTAATCACCGATACACACTAACTGTCACCCCATGTTTGACCCTTTATTTACCCTAATCAGCATAAGTATGCCAAGCCTCACTTATGTGTGAGGCCATCAGTCCTTGACCTAAAAGGGTATACAGCTGGTACTGGTCCTAATAAACAAATCTTTTGGTTTTGAGCTCCTTGCCCAAATCCTAAGATTTGAGCCTCTATGTATTGGCAATTATTTACCCTAATCAGCATAAGCGTGTCACAGCCTCACCTATGAGTGAGACCATCAGTCCTCAACCTGAAAGGGAATGCTGCCAGTATGGGCCCTACTTCTATATTTTCTTATTAACTTAATCCAAGATCTAAGTTTTAATATAAGCCTCTTCAGTTATCTCTTCTTTCCAATTATAACCTACATGTTATAATTGTTCTTGCAACTGTTACTCTTTTATTTTCTCTTTTTAGTTATGACTACTTGTTATAATTATGCTTTCAAATATCTTAAATTTGCTTATTTCAGTACATCTCTATTTTTATTTTATTTTTTCTCATTTTACATCTGATTTCTACAAATTTAGTGTTATTCTTTTTTAATCCATATTTGCGAATTCTTCTCTTTTTAATATTTTATTCATGTTAAAGAGGATTAAATCTCTAAAAAAAGAAACTAAGATTTACAGGCTAAATTCAAACTTAAAACAGATGTAAATAACTATAAACAACTAAATAAAGTAGCTAAATAAAAGTAAATCGAATCTGAAATTTCATAAAAACTGACTGTAAATAAACTTACATAAAAACTATCTCAAATTGTAGAAAAACTACAGCTATTGAGAACCCTATTATTTTAAATTGCTTACAAATCTAAAATAATTACAAAACACTCACTATGGTCCTTAGCTCTAATCCTGGGCCTTCTTGGATCTGCTTTTAGGATATAGAATACTTTTATTAAAAAGATTTCCTCCCCAGAAAAAGTTTTTATTTAGGGTTCAGCCTCAAGCAGTGAACCCAATTAGGAGAAAATCTAAATGAGAAAAATAGCAAAGTCTAGGGTTCTATTTATAGTGTGGCTTAGGGATCTCAGGCTGTTGAATTTGAAGATTAAATCTGGTGCAACCACGTCATAAGCTCACGAGGAACCATCGGATGTAGCTACGAATGCACAAGATGAACCAAAAATTAAATTTTAAGGGGTTTGGTTCGTACCTGGACATTTCTACATTTAGGAAGTTTTGCAAGTCGACCTATGATCTTTGAGGGTCGACCTGACCACATCATTGGTTGACCCATGCCCTCATATTTTTTCTTTTTGTTTTCGTTTATTTAATTCTAATTTCTGGTTTCTCTCATAACTTCTCCACATTAACTCGAATTTCAACAAGTTATTTATAGAAATTGCTCAGAAAATCACCATGTACCCAATGGTGCAACTCCCATAGCTCGATTCTGGCAATTTCACAATCTTATTTATTGTTTAATTGTTTAGTTAATTAATTATTATAACTCAAATTTTGGGTTGTTACATTCTCCCTTCCTTAAAGGATTTCATCCCCGAAATCTCCAAGGACAGAAGAATGAAATAAATACTTTTATCCAAATTCCACAACCACATATTCAACCGTCATCCATCATCCATTGTCCTTAAGTTTTTTAATGCAATTTATGGTATATGCAATAGTGTAGTGTCAATGCCCCTAACTAATGCAAAAGATTAGGAGGTTTACTGATTCAGTCGACCTCCTTTTTATACGATCATGTCTGTGCCATGTATCCAAATGATGCAAATTTCCTAATGATAACTGATAATTCTACATGTGTGCTACAATCATCACCCAAATGCAACAATCATTTTCTAATCACTAACTACAGCAACCATGAAATGAAAATGCAAGTGCACATATCCATATGCATATGTTTTAGTGACCTAGTTAGGTCGATCTCTAAGAGATAATAGTGCCTAGTGTGTGTATATGCGTCAATTAGCATCACTATCAAAAACTTGCAACCACTAGCTTTCATCATACATAACATGTTCTAGTAAAATGTTTATGTTCAGTCCTACCATCCATAGGTTAAATCCTAATATCTACCCTTCTAAAGGATATTAAAGGAAAGAACCTATTCAAAACTAAAGACGAAAATAGGAAATTCAAGACAAACTATCAAAAAGATGCGGATAAGAGATACGTATTTTCTCCTCAGCCTCTCACATAGCATCCTCAATACTATCTCACCACTGCACATTAAACAAAGGGACTTCCTTATTCGTAAGCTTCTTGATATCATACCCAAGATCTTGGTAGAAATGCGACGAACCGATGCTTCTCTCTTCACTTCAACTTCCTCAAGCTGGCTAGGTTCCACCACTTCTGCTGAATCATGTAAGTACTTTCTCAAGTGTGAAACATGAAAAACATCATGAACTCCTGCAAGCCTCCCTGGTAGTTTTATCTGATACACCATCTTCCCTACCCTTTCCATAATGGGGAATGGCCCTACGAATCTGGAAGCAAGTTTCCCACTTGATCCAAACCTCACTACCTTTCTTAGTGGAGACATCTTAATGAAACCAAATCTCCTACCTTGAACTCAATGCCCCTTCTCTGCTTATTTGTATAGGATTTCTGTCTATCTTGGGCCATCTTCATTCTTCTTCTAATTAAATCAATCTCTTCCGAAGTCTCTCTACCTATGTCGGGACCAAGTAGCAATCTTTATGTAGATTCTAACCAACACAAGGGCGACTTGCAACGTCTTCCATAAAGGGCTTCAAAAGGAGCCATCCCATTGCTAGCCTAAAAACTATTTTTATATGCGAATTCCACTAAAGGAAGGTGCTCTTTCCAAGTTCCTCTAAAATCAAGAGTGCACATCCTCAACAAATCTTCAAGAGCTCTATTAACTCTCTCCGTTTGGCCATCCGTTTGAGGGTGATAGGCCATAATCAATCTAAGCTATGTCCCTAAAGCCTCTTGCAAGCTTCTCCAAAACTCGGTAGGGTCTCCGTCGCTCACTATGCTAGAGGGAGCTCCATGAAGCCGGACTATCTTACGAACATATATGGATGCCAAATAAGGTATTGTCCACTTACTCTTAACTGGAATGAAGTGGGCGCTCTTAGTCAAACGATCTACAATCACCCAAATACGGGTATTCCCCTTCCTATATTGGGGTAAACCATCTATGATGTCCATTGAAACATTATCCCACTTCCATTCAGGTACATCCAACGGTTGAAACAATCCGCTATGCCTCTGCTGCTCCACCTTAACCCTTTGGCACACAAGACACTTAACCAAAAACTCTGCTACATCCATCTTCATGCCACTCCAACAAAACACTCTCTTTATGTCCCTATACATCGAATCACTGCCTGGATGAATAGTCATCCGAGAATAGTGTGCTTCTGCTAGAACTGCTCTCATCAAATCACAAGTGCAGGGGACACAATGTCTTCCATCCCTCCTTAGTCACTCTTTACTATCAGTGGAATAGCATTGGAAATGTCTAGAGACCTCTCCTTTGCTAATCCTATCTGGAATATCCACAAGCTCTGAATCCTCTCGCCGCCTTGATCTAACCTGATCTGTGAGGGTAGGCTTAACCTCAAGTGCAGCTAGTAATCCAGGGGTAATATCCATAAAGGGTTTAAAACCAAATGTGAAAATAAACTCTAGGCTTTTCCACTCCACGAACATTGTACTAAGGGTTGCTCTCTTCCTACTTAACGCATTCACAACTACGTTCCACTTACTAGGGGTGTAAGATATATCAAAGTCCTATGATGCCAAAAACTCCATACAATGTTGCCGCCTCAAGTTTAAATCCTTTTGTGAGAATAGGTACTTCAATGATTTATGGTTAGTGAAAAGCTCGAACCTACTCCTAGCAAGTAATGTCTCCTAGACTTGAGTGCAAAAACAATAGCAGCCAGCTCCAAATCATGGGTGGGGCAGTTCTTCTCATGAGTTCTCAGCTGTCTACTTCCATAGCATAATACCCTCCCCTCCTGCATCAATATTGCTCCAAGGTTAGTCCCACATGCATTAGTGTATACTGTAAAAGGCTCAGCTTCGTCGGGTAAATCTAACATTGGTGCACTACTAAGGGCTCTCTTTAGCATCCTGAAGGAATCCTCACAATCCATATCCCATATGAATGTCGCATTCTTCTTCATGAGGTGGGTAAGCGACGCTGAAATCTCAGCAAAATCTCTGATAAACTTCCTATAATAACCAGCTAAACCTAGGAAGCTTCTAACTTCAGTAGCATTCTTGGGGCCCTTTTAATCCTGTACCGCTACAACCTCAGCTGGATCCACCGCTAGACCCTCACTTGAGACTTCAAGCCCCAAAAAACACATCTCCTCATGCCAAAAGTGACACTTCGAGAATTTTGCTTTCAATTGATGAACACGAAGTGCGCGAAGAACCTCCTCAAGATGAATAACATGCTCTCCCATACTCTTGGAAAACACCATAATGTCATCCACAAACACTACAACGAACTTATAGGAAACCTTGAAAAACATGGCTCATTAGATCTATAAAATAGGATGGGGCATTGGTCATCCCAAACAGCATAACCAACCACTCAAAGAACCCATCGGGTCTCCTAAATGCTATCTTGTCGATGCTATCATCAGCGATCCTAAGTTGATGAAATCCAGTGGCTAAGTCATGCTGAAAAAATATTGAAGAGCCAACTAACTGATTGAAAAGATCGCCTATCCTAGGAAGTGGCCAACGGTTCTTCTTTGAGAGCTTATTCAATTCTCTATAGTCTACGCAAATTCCAAAGGAACCATCCACCTTTTTAGTGAATACGACTGGCTCCCCCTACTCAGATATGCTCCATATGATGAAGCCTTTTCACTAATAGCTCACCAATATGCTTACTTAACTCCTTCCTCTTCCTAGGAGCCATATGCCTCACAGGTAATTGTAGTAGCTAGCATTGTCATTCAAATAGATCCTAAAGTCGATCTCGCTCTTAGGGGGTAGCCCCCTAACCTCCTCAAAAACATCTAGGAAATCTCTAACAACCGAAACTGAATCTAACTCTATAAGTGATTGTAACGACTCGTAATTTTCGACAATTTAAATTGGTTAAATTAATGAGATTTTTTGTAATTAAATTTAGTAGAAATAAAAACTTTATAAATTAATATTGTAATGAACGCTAAAATAAAATAATTTAATGGGAATGTTGAATTTGTGAATTATTAATAAAAATTATTAACTAAAATGGTATTCAAATTAATGTAATAATGGAAAGTGTAATTGTTGCATTTGAGTATGTTTTAAAAACAAAAGTGATTAAAGGTTACTTAAATGACAATTAATGAATGTATTAAATTGGTAAAGGTCAAAATTTATTGCATTAAATAAATTGGGAATTTAATTTCATTAAAGGTAATTAAATATTATCTTAATGTAAAATTTAGATAATTTTTGAATTTAATGCTAACTCCATTCAGAATATGACAATTGGTGAAATATTTGGCTGGTAAGCATATATTATAAGTTACCTGTTTAAATTAGTTGATGGAATTTGAATTTGAAATAAATGTTAATAAAATAAATAAAGGTTACATTAATGTAAGTAGTAATACAATGTTTAGAAGTGTTAAACTAGAGTGTATTTGGAAATAAAGTTCATTTGAATGTTAAGTAATTATAATGTTGTTTTTGATAATAAATGTAACTTTAATGATTATTAATATAGTAACGGAAGTGTGAATGTAAATGAATAGAAGCGTAAATTTATTTTAAGTAGTAATTGGTGGATTGGGAAATAAGTTCTAATTTTGTTAATTGAAAAATTAATACGTAAAGTATGTAAAGTAATTAATAGAATGTAAATTTAATGTTGTGAATTTAATAGAATGTAAAGTATTTAAAAACCTTAATTAATGTGTTCATTTGATAGAAGTACACATTTAAAAACGTAATATTCATTCAAATTAAAATGTAAACAGGCGTATATTAATGCAATGGAATAAAATTAGCGTTATATATGGAATTTTAATCTGGATTGATAAGTAACGAACGTATAAGAGAAATTATTAAAAATTACCAAATTAAATGGTAAATGAATTTATTATAAATGAAATTTAATTTATTACGCTAAGGAATAAAGATGAAATTTGAATATATTAATGAAATGAAATGAGAGACAAATGTTAATTGTGGATAGACTTATAATAGACTCAATTTAAGGGTTGGAATTGAATCTAATTCGTTTAATTGAAAACTTATTAAAATAAATTGGATTCAATTTATAATAAAGGGATTATTTTAAGAAATTGAAACAAATACTATAATTGGTGAATTTATTTACTTTAAAATTGAAATGGGAATTGGTTTTAAAGAATTATAAATTAATAAGTAATACAAGATGATAAAATTTATGAATTATAGAATTTGAATTTTAAATAGTGAGTTAATTTATTTAATTTATAATAATTGGATAAATTGCAAATGAATGAAATCAAATATTTAATTATTACGTTAATTTAAAAATTAAGTTGAAATTGGAAAATATTTATGTAATAGCTTTGAACCAATTGTTAATTTCATCCATTTGACTATAATGAATTGGATAATAAGAATGAGTAGTGAATTTGATGGAATTATTGAAAGTTAAATTTATAATTGATGAATATAATGGAATTTGAATTTACGCTGAAATTTATGATTGAATCAACATTTAAATTGACATCTAAATTGGTTTAAATCACTGAGATTGTTTAAGAAAACAAAACTGATAAGATTTGAAAATTTTGGAAGTGAAATTGAAAAGGGATTAAATTAATGAATTTTTAATTTATTTAATTAATATAAAAATAGCCATTTTGGCCACTGACTCAGATTTCGACGAAACCAGTTTCATCGGATCCGTAACGGTGAATTATTTTAGGATTTCAAGTTTCGTAGCGATTGGGCTTGTCGTTTGATCGTACGGACTCGAAACGCCTTGAAATCGATAAATTGAAATCAATTTGAAAATATTGATTTTAACATAACTTCTTCATACGATGCAATTTGAACCTGAAAACATTTCCACCACGTTTAAAATATTTTAAAACATCTATTTTGATATATGGGTTGACCCAATTTCGTTCCGGAGTCGAAACGGGCTTTTCGGCCACTTTGGCGTTAGCGCGCATATCTATTTTATCCATCTATTCTATTTTCAATTCTGCCTATAAATATCCTGCTATAACCTTAGCCTCCCTAATTCTCATTTTTCTATACGTACATCTCAACTCTCTCCTCCTCAATGGCAGACAAATAAACTCTAGATCCAAACACAGCTCCAAATCAAATCAAAAGCTAGAAATTCAAACTCATCAGAAAAATTTAGAAAAAATATATGATGAAGCTCTCGAAGTGCGTAATCTTCTGTGAAATTCGTTTTTCGTTTTGGATTGTCATTTGACCGATAAAAATTGAAGAATTTTCGGTCGTTCAATGGGGTCGTAATCAATGTCGATGGATCGGGAAACCCTTTCTGGGTTTTGAAGAGGGGCCGAGGGGATCGCATCTAGGTGGTTAGCTTGTCGATTCAATGGTTAGATCGTCGTCAAATCTTGATTAAGGTTATATAATGAAGGCGCGGCGGCTGGGTTTTGGGATGATCAGAGATGGTCGATGGTGGTCGAGGCTGGGTAGGGGAGCTCGGCGCGGCGTCGTGAGGTGTAGGCTTGTGATGGATTGGCCGTTAACAGAGGCGGCGCGCGCGTATGCTAGGGTTTCAAAGTTGTCCAGGTCACTGCGTACGTTTTGTCGCGTGAAGGAGAGAGATGAGGTATGGTGACGTGGCCTTGAAGACGTGTGTTTGTTTTCTTTTTTCCTTTTGTTTTAATTTAAATTTAATTTTCAACCGCTCAAACTGATATAACTTTTGCGTACGAACTCCCTTTCATACGCGGTTTCTTTTGTTAGGATCGTATTGAAATTCCGGACTTGATGACAGTGGTTTGGACGAATTCTGAGATGATCAAATTTTTGGGTCTAAATCGGATTTAAATTCGATTTAAATTCAAAAGGTGAGTGTTTTAACCTACTCAAAACTTCCAAATTTCTTATGTTTGTTAAATTGATATATGATGTGATTAAAATTTATTTATGGTTGTTTGGTATATTTTAATCATCATCTCAGTTAATTTCATTTATTTAAATTAAATTGCTATTTAATTTATTCATTGCATTTAAACTGCCAGTTAAATTTGGTAATTAATTATTCATTGCATTTAAACTGCCAGTTAAATTTGTTAATTAATTATTCATTGCATATAAACTGCCAGTTAATAGTTATTTAAATTATTATTGAATTAAACTGCTATTTAATACCTATTGTTTATTTTCCGTTCTAAATTGATGCTATTGTTGAATTTGATGATGATTGCGATAAATGGTTGATGGTTGATATTGGATGAATGGATGCTGTATTTTATATTGTTATAAACTGAAAGTTATTATGCATTTTCATCTCATTCGGGATTGCGGTTTGAAATGATATATAACCGTAATTTTTATTTTTAAATTGCGGATTGAAATGATAAATATCCGTATCACTTGACCATAGGATAGAAAATTATATACAGGCACCGCGGTTTATATATAGAAATATTTTTAAAGTAATTTTCTATGGTTTTGGAAAGGAATATACGGTTTATTAAATACAAATTTTGATGTTATATAAATATTGTTTTATATATATATATATAGTTAAATTCTTGAATTTAAGCTATGTATAAAATTGTTTAATAAAAACGAGTTTAATAATGGACTTTGATGGTTTATATTACATGGGTAAGTACCTATTTAAGGTATTATATATATAGAATTTTAAATGACTTAAGTGAAATTTAAGTCGGAAGATAAATAATGACATTTGTTTAAATTGAATTATGTAAGAATTGTACTTGAATAAATTTGATTTGGAATTTAAATATAAGTTGAGATATTAAAGGGTATGATTCTTATAACTTAATTTGGTTAAAGTGTTTTAGACGAATATAAAGTTGAGATAAATGAATATATCATGTTAAATAAAAATTTAAAGAATATCCAGTTGTTGGAAGTTAAAGTTTTACTTAAATTTTATTGGATTTATTAAGTAAACATTTCAAAACTAAATAATAGTAATTGTATTTGAATTTGTGGTATTATCAAAGAATCAGTTTTGAAATGGTGGAACAGATAAAGCTTTGAAATATATGAATTTAAATGGTTTATTTGGAGTTTAAATCTGTATTTGGAATTTATTGTGAAATTAAAGAAGCTATTTTTATATAAAGTAATATAATAATTAAACCATTAAGTATTAAAAGTTATGTTTCAAAGCTATGAGTTTCAAGGTATATAGATTTGAAAGTGCTATGATTATGGGAAAAGGTTATATTTTGAAATAAAATGATAGCAAAATGATTTGGGTTTTAAAGCAAAAAAATGATATATAATTATATGGTTTTGAAATGGATATTTTTTTCTGGGGTTTTAAAGTATAAACTATTTTGGAAAAACAAACCGCGGTGTTATAATAACGTTTGGTTGTTAAAGAGATCAGGATCGGAGTTGTCATACTCTCTACCAACCTCAAAAACCACTTTAACAACCGTGTATGCGGTGGAGATTCCAGAATGAAGTAGGATGGTGGTGGCGTTTCCTTTGAGGTAAATACGTGGACCCAACTCCCGTGAGTTGGCATAAGATGGCTAAAACAGGAGCGATCTCGGGCCAATGAGGTCATTCCTCTGGTCGGACACATCCCTTCGATATTATACTAGGACTTTTGGATTGATTCGGTGGCCACTTTTGATTTTTGATTTGAGGGTATGGCTCGAGGTGGGCGGTAGCCGCGCGTTACCACCAGCCCGTGTGCGTAATTGGTATATCTACCCTAGCATTGCCTAGTTGTACCGTGTCACCTACCCTATCGCGCCTTGTACGAGTTTCTATTTGTGTCGTACCTATGGAGTGTCTTCTCGTAGTCTCCCGATCAGGAGATATGCAGGCACTGCATAGACCATTGGCATTATTTGTGTTAAGGGCTATATGGGTAACCCCTTAACGCTATTTAAAAGTAAGTTTATTTTACTAATAGACACTATTGTAGTAGCGAAATATACTACATAGTAAATAGTTTAACGGATCCTTAAGAGATGTAAATCCCAAGCATCTCTTGAGTTATTGCACTCATATTTATTTCTGTTGATTTAACTTACATAAGATCTTTTAGTTCTGACTCGAGTGTTTTGTCTTTTCAATTCGCTCGGGTCAGTCCGAGCATTTCAGGATCGAAGACTTTATTTCTGGAGGACGAAGACGAAGATTTCATTATTATTATTATATTATATTCCACCACACTGTATTTTGCTGCATTGATTTTTATTCGTTGGTATGTGCAACTCTGATATATATTGTATAAGTAAAATTAAATATTTTGTAAACAGCTTCATGAACTGTATATTTGATTATTATATTTTATCCTTCCGTTGTGAGATTCTATTTTGTTTTATTTCTTTCTTGTTTTTCTTATTTACCCATAACAATCCGCCCTTCCGTATGATTTGAATTGGCGCGTGTGTTGATTTAAACCGTACGAAGAGGCGGGACGTTACAGTGATGAATCAAGGAAATTGAGGAAGCTTAACATGACTGACCCCATTGGGTCATAAGAAACCTCAAGAGTTCGTCCGCTACATGTCTCTAGTCTAACGACTCTCCTCTCGCACAATATCGCACCATAAGTGGATAACCAGTCCATCCCCATAATCATCCCATATCCCAAAAGTCCCACTACATAGGCATCATAATCAAACTTTATGCCTAGCATAAAATTTTCAAACCCCTACAAATCATGGATAAATGTGACGATCCTCCTATGGGGTTGAAACAACTATGGGGTCTATAACTAGAGAAATATCTAAGTGCAAATAATCAACCAAGGAACTAGAAATGAAAGAATGCGATGCTCCGGAGTCAAAAAGAGTTCGAATAGGAAAATCTAAAATAGAGATCAAACCTTCTACAGAGATTTTCCTACCCCGATCCGGTCCACTACTAGAAGTTGCTGCATCCAAAGCTTATACTTGCGCGATAGGTGCGCCTTCTTTCTGCCTTGTCCTTTGAGGACAAGCTCTACTAAGGTGTCCAGACTGCCCACAGCTATAACATCTCCCGTTCATCGTGTCCTTCTTACAGTCCTTTATTGAAAGCCCAACCAATCCACAATTATGACATTTCTCGCCCTTTTTGTTCAGTACCTTTTGAGGTCCTCCTTATTTCTTCTTGTCCTTATCCTTCTTATTCTTCCACCGCTACTTCTTAGAGTTTTCTGATTTAAGAACCTCCTTAACCTCTTCTTCCTTAACAATATATAATTGAGAGCCATTTCCACAAATGACTCATACGTTGCTCCCATAGGTACATGTGTCAATGCAAACCCTTAGAGGTACTGGTTCAAACCTTTAGCAAACTTGTTGGCCTTCTTATGCAGTGTATTAACAAGCTCCATTCCAATCCACAATAACTCATTAAACTGATTTATATACCTTTTCACAAAAAGACTCCCCTACTTCAAACTAATGAACTTATCAATCTGCATGCCTTCTTCGGTTTGTAACAAGAATTTTCTCTCAAACCTTTCCTAAAGTCCAACCCAACAAATGTCTCTAACATCCATCTCTACAATCTTCCACTAGTAAGAAGCCTCAATCTTCAGCTACCAAGATGTAAGCTGAACTCTCTGTTAGTACTCCGACCTAATAGCCTAAATATCCACTCCGTATTCCTCAACCAAGTTCATGCCCTTATGAAATCCTCCATGCTAGAAAACGTCTTGCCTCTTAGATTAGCGAAGTCCTTGCATAGCTTAGAAAAATTGGCTGTTGTAGGTGGATTAACGGGTCCTACACTCGCCGGTGCTACGTCGGGTGCTTGCCCTTATACCTATGGTACCGTAGCTTGGAGGTATCTACGAAACGAGCCAGGGACTTGGATACCCTTTGGATGAATTGGGTCGTCCGCCATACTATGAAAAGGAAAGAAAATTTAGACTTGAATGAATCGAAAGAAGATTAAACTCGACATTGAGAGGACTTCTATAAAAACTCTCTTATGCTTGAAAAATATTTCTATAATAGGAGTTTCTTTCTGAAAATTACTTTTAGTTTGAAGATTTGTTACCTTTTAAAAATACTTTAATTTTAAAACTAGTTTTTAAGAATCATTAACCTTAGGCTCTGATACCAAATGAAACTCCCCACACCCTTTAGTATTCCTAAAATGGGAACACCAAATGATGTGTTGCATTATAGGTATAGCTAAAGCATCACAAAGACCAAGATTCACAAGATAAATAAGTAGGAACATCATAAACGTTTAAATAATAACTTAATTTTTTTTTTTGAAAATCAATAGGCTAAGGGAGCCTTGCCCAGTTATTGCTTCAATAGTCAATACAACAGAATATCAGTTATTCAACATACAATTGCTCCTATATTGCATATAATAAAAACATAGTTTACAATATAAGGAATCACTTCATTCTTCCAGCTTATCTTGAAAGATGCCCATACTTGATCTATCTACATAAACCATACTACTTCAGAAATATGCTGCTTTCTCTTAGGAAAAGAGTCTCAACCTATACTTCAGAACTGTTAACCTCTATTTTAAAACCATTCTTAACAACCTTCAGAACAGAACCTATACTTCAGAACTGATCAAAAATAATTGAGAATGAAGCTCAGAATACTCCCAATGTTGACATCCTTTGCCCAGTCAGTTATAATAAATCCATTCATCTATTTGTTCTGCTAATAATCAGACTGTTGATCCTTGCAAACAATTCACTAGCTGACATAAATTTATCAGAAAAGATCCTACCATTCCTTTCTTTCCAAATTTCGTAAACATAAATTTTAAGCACAGAGAGTAATGCTTTAGAAGTGGAATTCTTCTACCTTGTAGCTTTGTAAATGTTGAACCATTCTTCTTTGGAATCCTTATTTGGAGTGTGAAATTTACCAGTTGTCATCAGGTTTATCCAAATTTCACCTGTAAATGCACAAGTAAAAAACAGATGAGTATTATTTTCCACCTGTTCATTACAAAAAACACAGGTGCTATTATTAATCATCCCATAAGACTCCAATTTATCCTTTGTTAATAATGCATTGGTCATAACTTTCCAAAGCATGAAGTTTTCTTTAGTTGGGTTATCCGAGTTCCAAATTCTATCTTTCCATGCAAATTTATCATTACAAACATCATCCAGTAGCAAACTGTATATAAGCTTAATTGAATGTCTTCTACTCTGCCTAGACCATAATACTGTATTGTCACTATTAGGAAGGCTACTTTTTTCAACTTCAATCCAAACCTTTCTAACCTCAGTAGAGCTGTTATAAGGCAGAAAAATTCCATTGTCTTGTAGAAAGTCTGATGCCTTGGCCATAAGAGGAATGCCAGTGGACATAAGACTAGAGTAATTCATGCATTTCTTCAATATTAATCCAGGTTTAGCCCAAGGATCAGACCAGAAATTACAACCTAAATTCTTCTTCGGATTTATCTGTATCAATGGTAAGAATTTCTCCCTCAACTTTAAAATATTCCTCCAACTCCAACTAGAATTTTTCTAAATTTGCATATCCCAAAAATTCTTCCTCTTGATCAAATTTCTATTAATCCATAATGTCCTTAAGTCATCACTATTACTCAGAATTTTATCAAAGTATTTTGAGATTGCAGCTTGATTCCAGAGTTGTAAATTAGTAATACCCAATCCTCCTTTAGATTTTGGCAGAATTATCTTTTTGTATGAAATAGGAATCATATTTTTTGAGAAAGGATCACCATGCCAAAGAAATCTACTCAAAGCACTATTTATCATAGAAATTAATTTTACAGGTAAGATATAATGTCTCATCCAATACGTTGTCATGGCAGATGCAATGGACTGAATTATTACAAGTCTTCCAGCTTGAGATAATTTTGAGCAAGGCCATGAAGTAAGCTTTTCAGTGATTTTCTCATATAAAGGCAAACAGTTAACCTTTGAGAGTCTAGATGTTATCAGTGGTAATCCTAAGTATGTGGCATTAGAAGGCATAATACTTAATCCAGAAAATTTAATTAAATCATTCCTGAGATCCTCTTCAACTTCAGCTATAAGAATATTAGACTTCCTAATATTAATTTAAAGACCAGTAATATTTCCAAACTTGTCAAGGATATCTAACACTGTTTGAATGTTTGCAATAGTAGGCTTTGTGAATAACACCAGATCATCCGCAAAGAGTAAGTGTGTGATCAAAGGATCTTTACATTTTGGATGTAATTCCATAGTTTTATTTTCTACCTGCTCCTTTATTAAAACATTTAAAATCTCCATTACTATGATAAACAAATAAGGAGAGATTTCTAAGCATAACATAACATATCTCAAAATGTCTCACGTCTCATCAAAATACATCTCAGCCTCATAAAATCAGAGTACAAAGATAACAATAATAATACCTCTCATAAGTGCTAATCCGTCATAAGCCAAATGAAAAAGATGAAAAGCAAAAGAATACATAAGAAGTGAGAAAACTCCAGAAATGAATCTCCAAGCAACCTGAATCAACTATCCTCAACTCTGCTGGCCTATGGGGGAAAAAGAAAGATATAGGAGTGGGTCAGAAAATAAGTCTGGTGAGTGAAAGTAATTACTAGAATTTCTAAGCAAGGTAAAGATAATAGACTAAGCAATAGTTTCAGCTTAAAACAAAAATACAGAAAAGATAAAACTCGGATAAAATACTGTTTTTGATTCTGTTTGAATGTTTGCTTTGATTTTTTGATTTGATTGTTTGCACTTGCCTTAAACTGCTGTGATTAGGCTGAAACCCTAATCCAATCTCAACTGCTAACTTGATTAGGCTGAAATCCTAATCCTACCCATTGATCGGCCTTTCCTATCTCTATTGTGCTACTATGAACCAATCATGTTGGTCATGGCAAAAGACATTTCTTTAGCGATAAGGATGCAGTTGCGAATTATTTACCCTAATCGATGTCGCACGCTCGGTCATCGCTGGTACACACTAACTACCGCCCTATATTTGACCCTTTATTTTCCCTAATCAGCATAATCGTGCCCAGTCTCCTACATGTGAGACCCTAAGTCCTCGACCTGAAAGGAATGCTGCCGGTACTAATCCTAACAAATAAATCTTCTAGCTTTGTGCCCCTTCCCAAATCCCCAGATTTGAGCCTCTATCTGTTGGCAACTTATTTACCCTAATCAGCATAAGCGTGTTGCAGCCTCACCTACATGTGAGACGATTAGTCCTCGACCTGAAAGGGAATGCTGCCGGTACGGGTCCCACTTCTATATTTGCTTATTAACTTAATCCAAGATTAAGTTTTAATATAAGCCTCTTATGTTTTCTCTTTTAAGTTATAACTAATTGTTATAATTATCCTTGCAACTGTTACTCTTTTATTTTCTCTTTTAAGTTATGACTACTTGTTATAATTATCCTTGAAAATATTTTAAATTTGCCTATTTTAGTCCATCTCTATTTTTATTTCAGTTTTTCTCATTTTACATCTGATTTTTGTAAATTTAGTGTTATACTATTTTAATCCATATTTGCGAATTCTTCTCTTTTTAATATTTTATTCGCGTCAAAGTGGATTCAATCTCTAAAAAAAGAAACTAACATTTAAAGGCTGAATTCCAATTTAAAATAGATGTAAATAACTGAATAAAATAGCTAAATAAAAATAGATTGAAAAGAACTTCTGAAATTTACTTAAAAACTGACTATAAATAAACTTACATAAAAACTGTCTCAAAATTATAGAAAAACTACTACTATTGAGAACCCCATTATGTTAAATTGCATATAAATCTAAAATAACTACAAAACACTCACTTGTGGTCCTTATTCTAATCCTCGGTCTCCCTGGATCCACTTCTAGGGTGTAGAATATTTTTATTAAAAAGATTTCCTCCTAGAAAACTTTTCTATTTAGGGTTTAGCCTTAGGCAATGAACCCAATTGGGAGAAAATATGAATGAGAAAAATAATTAGGCCTAGGTTTCTATTTCTAGTGTGGCTTAGTGATCTCTGGCCGTCAGATTTGAAGATTAAATCTAGTGCAACCATGTCATAGGCTCACTAGGAATCGTCAGGTGCAGCTACGAACGCACAGGATTAACCAAAATTCAAATTTTAAGGTATTTGGCTCATACCTGGACGTTTCTAGGTCCAGGAAATTTTGCCGGTCGACCTATGATCTTTGGGGGTCAACCTATAAGTCGACCTGACCATAGCATGGGTCGACCCATGCCCTTGTATTTTTTTTCATTTTTTTTATTTAATTATGATTTCTTGTTTCTCTCATAACTTCTCCATACTGACTCGGATTTCGACAAGTTATATATGGAAATTGCTCAGAAAATTACCAGGGACCCAATGGTGCAATTTTCGTAGCTCGATTTTGACAATTTCATAATCTTATTTTATCATTTAATCATTTTATTAATTAATTGTTATAGCTTAAATTTTGGGTTATGACACATTGCAAGAAAACCTACCCCATGTCGCTCTTAATTTTTTCTTATCTAAGATTTTCTAAGAAGGAGGTGATTTTACCCCCAAGCATCATGTAAGGAATTCTCAAGCTCATAAACCTTTAGTATAGCTTTCTCCCTCGTGTCTTCCAAGGTGTTAATCAGCTCTGTCTTAGTTTTCTTAGCACTCCTTGAAAAGCTCCAAAAGAGTCCGAAGGCATCTATCTTCCATCCATCTCTTATTGTTTGCAAAAGCTTCTCCACCTATCTGCTCTCAATGGTTTCCTTCTCTTCAATATAGTGAGCGATTTGCTCAAATATACCCTCTATGGTCTCTTTACCCATGTTATTTCACCCACATAAATAATGCCATAAAGTTCCTTGCCATCCTTAAAAGATCGTTGTATCCCTTCCAACTTTGACTTAGCGGCTACAACCCTTAAGCGACGACCATGCTGATGTTTCAGTTCCTCTTTTGCTTCTCTAATTTTCTCGCAGGCATCTTTCAATTCTTTCTCAAACTTCTTATTGGTCAGCGTCGAACAATTGTTTTCCTCCTAGAGACTTGAAAGAAATTTTGGCAGCGACCTTGAATTCGGTCATTATCATATCATCAGGATCATAAATGGTGGGGGTGGAAGGAAGGTTGGGTTCAAGAGCTTTAGTAAATTCAAACGTATGCTCATGGGGTCAACCTAATTGGCAATAAATAAAATTAATTTTTAAACAAGCAAAGTCAATAGGAGTTTTCAAACATGTGCTTTGGAAGGAGTTTTAAACATGCAGAAGTCAATAGGAGTCAGAACGTCGATATGAATATGGAATGACTTGAAACTTGACAGAACACTCTGAAGAATAGTATAAAGGGCTCAAGAAAATATAAACTCAAAACAGGCTCAGAACTAAATCGACCCGTGTTAATCCTCTTGACTCGGTACCGAGTTTAATTGCTCCATCACATCATCTTCATACTTTTGGTAAATTATCCCCTATTCTATCTAAGCATATCCATGAAGTTTGGTTGAATTCCAAGGAGTCTATTATAGGAAATGAATAAGTGACAATCTAAGTGGTAGGATAGTTCAAGCAAAGGGAGAATGATCATCAAAACTAGTCAATAATCTACCAAATTACATAGTGAATATCTACACGAAGTTAGTAACACAAAACAAGAAGAAGTACCCAAACCCTGGCTAAGGAATAAACTCAGCCTTGGGTCAAAGGCTTGACTCGGTACTGAGTTTAGACCTTAACTCGGGTCCACCACTTTCCTTGCACTATCTTAGGTTACTTTCTATACTTCTCTTGTAGCATATTTTTGGTCCAATATGGCTGCTACCACTATAAATACAAACCATGCTGCAATCAAGGGAGGGCATGTCTTTGTCATTACAACGTGGATGCTCTATCATTTCTTCAACTCTCTCTTCTCCATGTCACCAAGGTAGTTTCTTTAGGCAATTCTATGACTTAGAATCTGTCCAAGACTTGTACTTATTACTAACTCTTCCTCAAACATTTTGTAATCTTACCAAATTAAGATCAAATTAATAAATAAAGTTGTAAAGTGGATGTAGGCTTAGTCAAAAGCCAAACCACTATAAATCTCTGTCTCTCATTTACTTTTCTTTTATTTTCTGTTATATTTTCTCTGTTCTCACAGGGGTGATGCTTTCATTTCATACTTCGGGGTGTTATCCATTTTTGGGTTAACATTTTGGTGCTTCCGCTGAGAAAATTAAATCCAGGATTAAATCTACTTGTCCACTTTGGATTAAATAGATCAAAAGTTAGATCTAGAAAGTATACTTGAAGAAATTGAAGATTTGCTACTTCGATATCTTCTAAAAGGAAACCAACATTCAGGAGATCCACATAAGCAACTATTGGTGGTGATGAAACGAACACCCACCAAACTGAAGCTAACAATGGAAACCCTGCTCCAGGCACTTCTTCTTGAAGGAGTTGCTGCCATGTGGTTTATAAGACTTCCACCGAAATCCATTTTCACTTTTGACGTACTAGCAAAAGTTTTTATGGAGTAGTTTAAGCTCCATTCTACACATCCTAAGACATGATGTCTCTATCTAGCCTGTCACAAGGACCTAAAGAATCACTAAAAGGCTTCTTGAGCTGATGGAATCGCTCTCTTTCATGCCAATCTTCCAGTGCGTATCCTTAAACTGCATATTGTTTCTTGGAACGATGGAACCACATCCTTGCAAGCTCAAACTCCCATGTGCATCCATAAGCCACGCATCGCTTCTTGAGCTAAAGGAACTATGCACTTGCAAGCAAATCTTCTAATGCGCATCCCATAAGCCGCACCTCACTTCTTCAGCCGATGAGACGGTGCTCTTGCAAGTAAACTCTTTGTGCGCATCTCATGAGCCACCACTTCACTACTTGGACCAATGGAACCGCATCCAAGTAAGCATCCATTCATCTACTACTTGAACCAATGGAATTGCATTAAAGTACACTGCATTCATATGCTGCCTGAACCAGTGGAACTACGTTCAAGTACGCTCCATTTATCTACTACTTGAACCGATGGAACTGCGTTTAAATGTGCTCCACTCTCTCATTTCTTGGACCGACTGAACCACATTCAAGTACACTCCACTACTTTGCTTCTTGGACCAATGTAACCATGCCCAAGTAAGCATTCATTCATCCACTGGTTGAATCGATGGAATGACGTTCAAGTATGCTTCATTTATCCCTTGCTTGAACCAATGGAACTGCGTTCAAGTATGCTCCATGCCTCCACTGCTTGAACCAATGGAACTGCATTCAAGTATGCTTCAATCATCGACTGCTTGAACTGATGGAACTACAATCAAGTACGCTTCATTCATCCACTGCTTGAACCGACGAAACTTCGTTCAAGTATGCTCCACTCCTTTGCTTCTTGGACCAATGAAAAAACATCCAAGTAAGCACCCACCCATCCGCTGCTTAAATCGATGGAACTACGTTCAAGTGTGCTCTACTCTTTTGCTTCTTGAACCAATGGAACCGCATCCAAGTAAGCATCCATTCATTTGCTGCTTGAACCAATGGAACTGCTTCCAAGTACGCTCCATGCCTCCGCTGCTTGAATTGATGGAACTGCATTCAAGTATGCTCCATTCATTTCCTGCTTGAACCGTTGGAACTGTGTTCAAGTACGCTTCATTCGTCTACTGCTTAAGCCGATGGAACTACACCTAAGTATGCTCCACTCTTTCGCTTCTTGGATCAATGGAACTGCGTCCAAGTAAGCATTCATTCATCCACTGCTTGAACCGATGGAACTATGTTCAAGAACGCACCATGCCTCCATCGCTTGTATCGATTGAACTGCATTTTAAGCATGCTCCATTCATCCACTGCTGAACTGATGGAACTGCATTCAAGTATGCTTCATGCCTCCGCTGCTTGGACCGATGGAACTGATTCAAGTATGCTCCATTCATTCTCTACTTGTACCAATGGAACTATGTTCATTTATGCTCCATTCCTTCGCTGCTTGAACCAATGGAACTGTGTTCAAGTACGTTCCATTCCTTCACTCCTTGAGTCAATGAAACCATGCTTAAGTACGCAATATTTTCATATACGGCAATTCACACATCGCTCTTTGAACCAATGGAACCATGTTCTCTCAAGCAAAACGAACATGCTCCATATAATCGAGAAAGTGCTGGTGTTAACAAGAAATCTTGTCAACATCCTTAATGCTATTCATAAGATAATTTAATTTGAATAGATCTAAGTTGTTGAGAGGATACTCTCCTTCGCAATCATGCCTTTCAACTAGAGTGATACAGTCAAAATGATTTAAGGATAGCTCTATCGTTTAACCACATTGGCTTTATTAAGGTAGCCCAACCTTTCGACCAAATTGGCTTAGTCGAATGAGTTAATGAGGCTATCCTAACCCTTCGACTACGCTAGTACAGCCGAAAGGCCTCAAGGAGTTAGCTTTGGGGCATATTTTTCGAGATCATCATTTTATTGAGTTTAGTCCTCCTAATGAGTCGAAAATAGCCTATCATCTTTATGTTCCACCCCTTTCGATCATGAATGGTAACATTCAATACATTTCGATTATGTCGAAAGGGGATGCTTACTTCACCAATATGTCTCGGTTGCTTTCGACCCCTTGGTTTTGTTATTCTTACTATGGATCCCTTTCGAAAGGGTTATTGGTGACTCAAAGGGTTGATCCCCTTTGAATGAGTTCCACTGCGTATGACCGTTAGTCAAATATAAATTAAGATTCCTTTTGGAAAAAACCCTTTCGATTAGGTCAAGAGGGGTTTTTCCTTTCGAAGCAGTCGTAGCTTATTATTGGCAACAATTCACTTTGTTTCCCTAGATAAGATCAATTTAGGTATTCCCAAGACTCATGCACTCAACATGGTCGACACCCTATCATCATATAGGTTTCGATGATGATGTTTTCGATTGGAAATGCCCAAGTCAATCTTATACACAACATAGACAAAAAGAGATCATGAGGAAAAGTTAGAATCATGCGCAATTGATCATTAGTCTAGCTAATGATCAATTGTATTCCTCATCGCCAGTATTCTTAATGAACAAGCCATCTCCCATTTTTATTCATAATCCAAAATGAGTTACAAGATATTGAGCATTTTCCCTAATTTGATTTAGGGTTTCTTCCAAATACAATTGTCACTAAAAAGTAGAGTAAAAAAATGAATTTAGGATTCCAGAATTCGATCCTGAAAACTGGACCCCTTGGGACTTATTTATAGATCCAGGTGGCCCCTCTTTTGCGCCCTTGCTTTCGACTGGATCGAAAGGACCCCTTTTATATGCTGTTTTACGCCTTTCGACATAGTCGAAGGCCATGCTTCCTTTTGATGTTATCGAAAGGTGTCCTTTGCTCTTCTTGCCTTAATCTAGCAGTTTCTTTATCCTTTCTAGATATTTCGACTGAGTTGAAAGGGTCTTTATCATCCTTTCGCCTTTGTTGATTTCGAAGTACTGCTTCCTTCATGGCACCCTTCGACACTATCGAAAGGTGTCCTGAATGCCTCTTCACCTTTTTGTTGTTAGTGGAAGTAAGTTTGTGGTTAGCGATACTGTCGATAGGTCGATTATATTGGTTTTGAAGAGATTCAATTGTTAATTGATTCAATGATGTTGAGTAGTCCATGAATGCATGCATGTGAGCTGGTGCGGAATCTTCCTTTACTATTATGGACTTTGACCAGTTCGAAAGGCTTGTATATGCTTTCGAAAAGGCTGTGATAGGGAGAAACCTTTGACTTCAAAAGGTTTGGCATATAGTTGGGAGAGCACCATCGGTTAACTTTGGAAGGGGTTCCGAAGTCATTCTTGCTTGTTTATCTGTGTCGAAAGGTTGGTAATGGTGGAAGGGTCTATCTATTTCCATCTGGGTCGTAGGCATTTGCACTGTATGTGTAGTCGGTGCCTTCAACTGCTTCGATACCTACTCAAACCTTCAAAACACCCTTTTATGTCCTTTATGATGTCTTGGCCTGTTTCTTTATCGAAACCTTAATCGTATTAACCTTCTTTCTTACTTCTGCTCTCAAGTATGTTTTATGGCTAACATTTTGCCTCCTTTGTATGAAAGAAGCTTTTGTTCTTTAGGACAAAGATTTCATAACTTTCTTACTCTTTGTAACTTTAACTTTCCTACAAGATTCGAAGTTAGTGATATTCGCTTTTGTTATAGTCATACTTACGTGCATGTTTAGTAATACGTTAGCATACTAATGCCCTCATTCGCTTTGTAAGCATTATTTGGAATTAATAAACACCAAATTTAATTTTTAAATTAAGAAAACCAGCCTGAATATTTCGATTGTCTTCAATAGACTCAATTACATTATATCTCTAGTTTAGGATTTGATAAAGATTAGAAAACCATAAAATCCAACCCAGATTAGGGTATTAACTTTTGGTGGAAGTTGATAATGTGACATCCAAAATAAAAATAATAATATCCAAAAAATAATCCTCTATGTGGCATTTCTAAACCCGAATTCAGGTTTGTCGAGTAAATTAAACGGGAATTAATAGGCATTGCCTTTATATCAAGTCCCTTGCCCAAATGAGGGCATATGTTAGACAATCATTATTGCAAAAGAATCTCTAACCCAGGTTAGGGCACTTATTGTATAAGTAGACCTTCATAGTAGTAGTTGTGAAAATAGAAATCCTTTTCCCAGATTGGGGCATGTGTTGGACAACCAGAAGTCCATAAAAATTATCTTTTACAATAGAAGCCACGAACTCAAATTAGGATTTTAAGGAACAATCAGATAATAATCTTGAAACCCAAGTTTGAATATAAAGAATCATAATGATCAATAATGTTCTTATACCTAGATTCAGGCATAATAGGGATGGTGATTAATGAAGTCCCAAAACCTAGATTCGGGTATTCGTGATAGATAAACAAAATTCCATTATTAAAATTCCACACCCATATTAGGTTTCGAACGAGTAATTGTTTCAATACCCAAATTCAGGTATAAAATAATGAAGTTCTGAAATGAATATTCTAAAACCCAGATTCGGGTTTTAATTAATGATGTTTAGAAATGAAAGTCTCGAAACCTAGATTCACGTATTTATAATCGAAGCTTTGCTCTGCTCCTTTGACTTGTAAACCCATCAGGTATTGTATGGAAGTAACTTGTACAGTCGACTCTTGAACTCAGATTTCTTAGTCTGTAATTTGAAATGCCTCCTTATCTAGCTTGAATATCTTAGTTCATGATCTGATGAGCCTCTTCTCTAGCTTAGACATCTTAGTCTATTGAATATGCCTCTCTTCGGGCTTGGACATCTAAGTCCATTATGATTGAGCCTCTCTTTAGGCTTGGATATCTTAGTCCATTGTTGAATGAGCCTCTCTTCGAGCTTGGACATCTTAGTCCATTGTTGTCTAGTGCTCTTGGTTAGCTCATCTTAAGGAATGCAACCAAGGACTTATCCAACCTCCCTCCAGTTGGCGCCCTACCCTGGCCTTTTTAGGCGTGGACATGGGCTTGTTCAGTGCTTTACTATAGCCATCTTATGGCGCGGATAAAGGCTTACTCCATTCTCTCTCCAGGAGGTGCCTTACCCTTTTCCTTTTACGATGTGGATAAGATCTCATTCGGTGCTTTACCCTAGCCATCTTATGGTGCGGATAAAGCCTTACTCCGTCCTCCCTCCAGAAGGTGCCTTGATTTGACCAGAGGTGCGACCAAGGTCTTTTCCGGTGCTTTAACCTGACCATCTCATGGCGCGGCTAATGGCTTAGCAGCCATTCCTCTAGGAGGTGCTCTGCCTTAGCCATCTTGGCATAGACAGAGGCTTTTCTACCATCTTAGGCAGGCAACCATCTTAGGTAGTATCCATATATAAGGAGCATTTCGCTCCCAACCATGTAGATTTTCTTTTAAAAAAGTAGCTCTTTATTGATTCATCTTTGGAAAATACGGCCTTAAATGCTCAGCATTCTAAGTTATAGGCACCATATTGTCGTTTGGGTGACACAATTTGCAGGCTACCAGAGGAGTTACTTTGCAAATAATAAATGGTCCATCCCATTTTGGTCCGAGAGGTCCATACCTAAGATTTTTGTATTGGCCATTAGTCTACAGAGTATAAATCTCCCTTGTGAAATGATCAAGCTTTTACTCCTGAATTGAAACACTTCAAGACTCTTCTCTGATATTCAACGATTCTTACCACTGCTTCATCTCTTATTTTGTGTGTCAAATCAAATTATTCTCTTTTTAACTCTTAATTCTCATCAAATGCGTAGGCAATTCTTTGGTGTAAGGAAATCTCAATCTTGATTGGTAGCATCACCTTACACCTATATGTTAAATAATAGGGGGTTTGTCCCGTTGCTGTCTAAGAAGATGTTCGGTAAGCCCATAACATAAGTAGTAGCTCTTCCACCCAATTTACTTTCGCCGTGTTTAGTTACTTTTTAAGAATTGTTTTTATGGCTTTATTTGTAGCTTTAACTAGTCCATTGGCTTTCGGATGTGCGACAGATGATAAACTTTTAATAATCCCATTATTATGGCAGAAGCGGGAGAATTCTTTGCTCTCAAACTAAATCCCATTATCAAAAATTATTTTTGGGGGAATTCAGAACCTGTTTATGATGCCTTGATAACAAATCTCAGTACTTTCCCAGAAGTGATTTTTGAAAGTGGTTCTGCTTCAACCCATTTAGTTAAGTTATCTATGGCCACTAAGACATGCTTTGCCCCTCCCTTTGATATTAGCAATGAGCTAGTTAAATCTATTCTCTATACATCAAAGGGCCATGAACTTGTAATTGGAGTTAATTGACTTGGGGTCAATCTGGGTATCTTTGAATATTTTTACATTTTACGCATCTTTTCACGTAGTCTATGGCTTGGCTTACCATATGGGGCCAGTAATAACCTTGCCTTATTATTTTCTTTGCCGGCTTTGTCCCATTTGAATGGTCTCCACAAAACCCTTCACGTGCTTCTGTCATTAATTTTACCCCATCATTCATGCTCATACATCTCAAATAGGGAAGAGCATATCCCTCTTTATAGAGAATTTCGTTCATCATTACGAAGGTAGGAGCTTGTCCTTGATTTTCCTTGCTTCTCCTTTGTTAAAGTGGAGTATTCCTTTAACAAGGTATTCAACAATAGGTGACATCCATGTATCATCATATGTGATATTTGGTCCTGGTTGATTCACCCTTTCATCCATTAATTCTTTACCACTTTCTTTTTCCTTTCCCCGTTGGACTTGGCTTGAGATCTCATCATAACTAGCAATTATTTCCCCTGTTTGGATGCTTCATCTTCAATTCTCGGTATTTGTTGATATCCGACTAGGACAAATCATGTTTCTGGGACTCCCCTTGAGCTAGCCAATTTTGCCAAAGAATATGCTTGCGCAGTTTCTTCCCTTGGAACTTGATTCGCTGAAAAATAATCAAACAAAGCAAGCATTTGTAATATCTTCTTTACATATAAAGATAACTTGGGATCCTTTGTTTGGTATATTTGCTTTACTTGATTCACTATTAGTTGAGAGTCAATAAAAATTAGTATTCGCAAGATTTTCAGTTTTAGCACCAAGGTTAATCCTACTACCGTTGACCCATACTCCCCGCATTATTAGTTGCAGGGAATTGCAGTTTCATAGCATAATGAAAGTGATGTCCATATAGGGTTATGATTATATATCTTGCTCCATCCCATGTTCATTTGATGCTCCATCTACAAATAATTGCAACATAGGCTTTTGATCCTTTTCTTTTTCCAGTTGTCCCTCAATAAAGTTAATGCACTCATTGACAAAGTCTGCCTGTGCCTACCCTTTGATTGCAGCTTATGAGTGAAATTCTTTATTCGTATTGAATTTGCTCAACAACCTATTTCACCAATCTTCCTGAAGTTTCTGGCTTACTAAAAACCTATTTAAGAGGAATGTTGGTTAATATCCTGATCAACTGTGCCTGAAAGCATACTTTGAGCTTTCGAGCTGTGAGAATCAAGTAGTAGGCTAGTTTTTCTATAACTGGGTATCACACCTCTCCATCCATTAATCACCTGCTTATGTAGCATATCGAAAGCTGTTCTCCATTTTCTTCTCTAGTAAGTACCAAGCCGACAACATGTTCTGATACTGCAATGTATAGGTACAATATTTCCCCGCTTTCAGGACTTGAGAATATCGATGGTTTTTCTAAATGGCTTTTTGATTCCAAGAATGGTATAAACTTGTCAGTTTCTTTTGAGATAAACATGCTCAGGGTAGCTACCCTTCCGTTTAAGCTCATTACTTCTTTGCTTGTTTTAGGTTCGACCACATCCTTTATGGCTTGAATTTGGTTAGGACTCGCTTCGATTCCTTGAGCACTTACTAGGTAGCTAAGAATGTTCCAAAGTGGACTCCAAAAGAGCATTGTTTTTTGGTTCAACTTCATTTGATACTTCCACAATATTCTGGACATTTTCTCTAGGTCCTTAAGATGGTTTTCAGGCTCACTAGACTTTCCCAGCATATCATCAACATAATCTATGTTTCTGCCAATTTTTTCCTTGAACATTCGATCAACCAATCTTTGATAAGTGGCCTCTGCATCCTTAGCTCAAATGGCATTGGCCTGTATCAATAAATTCCCCATTCAGTTACGAGTTGTTCTGATCCTCATCCGGCTCGAACATCGATGTCTGGTTGTACCCTGAATAAGCATCCATGAAGGATGACAATCTGTGTCCACTTGTTGCATCCACCATCTAGTCAACCCGTAGTAGCAAGAAGTAATACTTTAGGAATCTTTGTTGAGGTCTATGTAATCAATGCATGTTGTAACATCCCCCTGCTTGGAAGCCCAAAACTAATGGCTACGGATGCTGCAATCATCAATAGCTATTAATCTTCGACGACCAAATATAGCGGTGTTAGATTAATTGATACACGGATCATAGAAATATGGAAAAAAATTAACAATTCAAAATACATTTCCATATTCAAATCAAAACATTTCATGTTCATTACATAATCCCAAATTATGTTAACCACGTTCAAAAAAATATAATTATTACAAATACGCCAAAACATACGAAGAAGCCTCCTTGGTTGATCAGAGTATATAGTAAGGCTCATAAATCTGCCTTTACAAACAAACACACAGCGGACAAGAAAGCCATAATTAACTATCTACCTCCTGCACGTCTCCGGAAGCTTTATTCGTCTAAGAAGCGGGCTTGAAAATCTTAAATCCCAAACTAATCAAAATCAATTTTGTACCTGAGAGTTTAAGGGGAAAACAAAAACATCAAGTCGGACATAAAGCCTGTTATGAATAATAATCTAACATCTCAATCCTTTTGGAGATCTAGTGAGACCATACCGCTTAGCGGAACGGGTTTTCCCCTCACTAGTATTCTAAAAACCTTTATAAAACCATATACTGTGCTCCTGCATCCACAATGGTTAAACATACATTTTTCAAAATATTATGATGATATGCATACTTGAGAATAATTACGAATTCCCATTCCCAGTTTAATCTAACACCCTGTCAGAATTATAGTCTCTAGAGTCACCATTAACCTTTTTATTTTTCATGGGTTTACTAATAACCTTGTCATAATTAATAGATAATCTGTCTTATTCTTAGTTTTCATGGAATCACTAAAAACCTATAGGCTCCTACTAGATAACAGTTTAACGACGTTTTTTTCTATCGAGTTAGAAAATCGTCGATAAATTTTGAATTAAAAATACCACAAGTGCACGGTGTATAGTACGTAGTGAGTACGGGTCGATCCACAGGGAATTGTTGATTTTAAATTTCCTATTCAATCAAATTAACCAAATATTTGAGAGTTGTTTAAGCTAAAAATGTAAGAAAAATGACCAAAAGAACGTGATAAAAATATGAGAGTTTAAAGACAATTTAAAGGTAATTTCCACTCTGTAGATCACATAGTTTAATAAAATGTGAAATTATGGTATCTTTTTTTTGCATTAGTGAAATTAGTTGATGTTCTTATCATAAGTATGACATATTTGTGCTATTAATTATCCCAATATAAACCATCAAACTATAACACAACCACTAATGCACTTTTAACTCTTATGAAATATGACAATAAAGTTGAAAGCAAACTCTATTTTAAGTATGGCCTATTAACTATTGATTATAAATATAGACCATCAAATTTTGATTTAAACATTCTCTTCATTACCAAATCTTATGTAAATGAAGACGTAATTTGTGTTTGTTGTTTGTTTAAGCATAGCCTATTTGGTGTCAACAATATAGGCTATCAAATTCAAAGCTAAAATAATAATTTAAACCACTTCGAATGTTTCCATTAAGCATAAATACAGAGCATAAATGATCAAAATGTTGAAGCTACATGATTAGAGAGCTTCGTTACCCCTGAATTGAAGGGGTTTAGCCTCTCATTTGTATTATCATACCAACACAAGTAGCATGCAACATGAAACACACAAAAAAGAAGTTTAAAGCAAGGTAAAAGAAGAGCTATTCTACTTGCTTAAAATAAAAGACTTGCTTAAAATAAAAGAAGATCTACACTACTAACATGAAAGTAAACAAACAAGAAAATACATGAATTAAAATTGCATAAAAAATTACATAAAAGAAATGGCTAAGTAGCCATGAAAAGAAAGAGAGCTCTCATTTTATTTTTGATCTAAACTAACTAAGGGAAGAGAGCCTAAGAGAAGAGAGTAGGGCTACATGAAACATAAGGGGTATTTATACAAGTAGAAATCCTAATTCACTTTTTTGGGAACTACTCAAACTACCCTCTTAGTAAGCTTGGTGGCCAAGTACTTATTAGCATCAAATAATTATCAATTAAGTGTGTACGAAGCTTTAATGGCCAATAGCATGTCTATTAGCTTCTAATTTGTACATGAAGGAAAGTGGGTAGGTACGGTCTTCCATGATCTATGACTTTGACTTATTTCCATCTCCATTCCTTTGTATTTTCTTTGTGCATGCATATATCTTCTTGAAACCACTTTTGTTGTAGTTCAAATTCATACAAAAATAATAAAAAAATTCCAATTAAATTTTCTTAATCTAATAAATGCACAAAATGACTATTTTGCTTCTATACGAAGATGAATTTATGACGATTTGAAAATAATTTGATTTTTTGTCTAAACAAGTTAAAATACCCAATATGATCATTCATTTAATTTAAATAGATCAAATATGATGGTAAAAATGTACACATTTACAGGCATATCAAATACCCCCACACTTATCTTTGTATTCGTCCTCGAATAAAGAAAAACTAAGATAAATCTGCTTTCGTAGGGAGCACGATTGCATTGAATGTATGCAATAAGCCGTTTAACCTCTGGGTGTCTCCAATAGGATGAGTGTTCTCTCGTGAGGGTTTTCAGTGGATACTACCCACAAAATCCAAATGCAAGATGAAAATGTTTACAAAATGAAAAATTTATATACAAAGAGATGAATGCTAGTTTTTGAGAATATTTATGATGAATGATTTACTTTTAAATCAATACAAAAAAAATTAAATATAAGTTTTGGTCATTATCTTGAAAATTTAAGTCAATTACTCATCAAAATTTCCAACAAAAATCAAGTTATCATAGCAAAAAAACTATAATTCAAATCATTATTTCGGTTGATAACAAAGTGTATTTATGAAATGGATCCTTAGTTAATTATCAAAGTTTATAAAATCGGTATTTTCACTGTTTTTCAATAACACATCAAATCAAATAATTTCAAATAGTGCTTAGATTTCAATTGCTTACTCTCTCTCTCTCTCTCTCTCTCTTTTTGAAAATTTTGTGGATATTAACAATATATACATATGTCTAACTAAGTTAAACTGAGGCCAGATATATTACCCATGCACTGCCATGCGGACTTATGTGAGGGGAATACAGAGCGTGGCGAGTGGACACTCAGTGTCAACACTTATTGACTGTAGGCATTATTAATAAAAGAATTTTTATATACGTACTCCTAGCTCAGATAAACCGGGGTCAAGTATACCGATAATGCACTGCCTTTCGAGCTTACGTGAGAAGGGTACAGAGCATGGCGAGTGTACACATAAGTGTGTACACCTATTGACCGTAGGTGTTTATAAACATATACATATATACACCAAGATTTTTCCTTTCATTTTGTTTTCCTTTTTTTAATTTTTTTTTGCAAACAGAGAGTTTTGCCAAATCATCTTAGCACCATTTAACTTAGAAGACAAAAAAATGGTATATCCTTTACTTTAAATCAACCACGTTTTAAAATAAAGATTTTCAATTAGGATATATTTCATAATTATCACGTATGAGCTTCCTATATACTGGTTAAAATATCGTTATTTGTAATCAAATTTTATTTTTATTTTTGTTGAGACAGATAAATTTTCAAAAATTTCAGTTTGATAACCAAAATCTTGCACTTATCCTATAGTGTTTCTTTAAAATAAATCAAAATGCTTTTTTTGTTTTGAGTTTTTTTTTTAATTTTGGGGACAAAATGTAAAATTAAAAATGAAGAAGATACCCCACCACACTTGATTTTGACTATGTCCCAATAGTTAACCCAAGCAGGAGGAGAAAAATAAAACAAAATAAAAAAATGATCTATATTTACATGAAAATGAACGATATTTACATGAGGTCAGAAAGTATATCATCAAAAGGTAAAAGAAACGGTCTTCTAAAGACCGATTCATTTGTCTCGTCAAGTATGTGAGATGCAACAAAAGCTCGGAAAACCAAACCGTAAAATATTTCAAAGTTGAATGTTGATTTGGAAAAACGAATGTCATTTTGTTAAAAATCGTGTGAGTTTTATTTCCGATGATTTTCGAGGTTGATATAACAATTGATTGAGGTTCACATTTATTTTCACCAAATTGAAATTCAAGCCTATCATTGAAAACTTCTTCAGAATTATCGATTTCAAAATCAAAATGGCGATTTAAATCTTCCCTGTTAGAATTTAGCAACTCGTCATTGAAAAGTCCATAAAATTCGTATTCATTAAATTTATCTTCCTATGTTGGATTATCAACAACTTCATTGCGTATATCTTGTTCAAAATTCAAAGTTGTTGTATTCAAATTTTCAAAATCGGAGAAAGGAAAATCGAATCTCAAATCGAGTTTCTCACCCTCAAAAGAATTAAAATCCAGCTCAATTACCAAATTTTCAACAACTTCATCAAGATTGTCGTTTTCAATTTCAAAAATTGTTATCCCAAAATCGTCAAATTGGGTAAAAGATGGATTATCACTCGACTCTTCACACGTTGGGATTTGATTTTTTGTATATTTCAATCAACAAATTGCATGATCATTGTAGATTTCGTTCATTTTCTCAACAAAATCCAATTTATACTTATTAACTTAAGAATTTTCAATTTGGACTTGTTGAGAACAAAAAATTTCACTCGCATCATAGTCGATATTATTCCAATTGCCAAAATTACTTGAAAACTGGGTCACATTTTGGTTTTGATTTTGAAATTCATTTTGGAGTTTGAAATTGAATTGACATGGGTTATACTCGGAATCATTTGAATTTTGAAGCGAATTCAAATTTTGAATATTTTGAAAACTTTGAATCGAGTTATTGCACAAATCATTTATCATTTGATTTTGTTGTGTAGAAAGTTCAAGTAGAGATGTAATCCGTTCCATGCTATTTTCAAGAGTCGAGGGTTGGTATGCAAAATTCGAATTGTAAATACAAAAGTTATCGTTGAAATATCCATACGAGTTTGATGTGAAACTATATGTATTATATTGATTTTCACAACTATTGTAAAATTATGATGAGTAAGAAAATTCGGATATTTCCATGAATGTTTTTTATTTCTTTTTTTATAAAATAAAAATATTCACAAAGGAGAAAAAAATTCGATTGATTTTTTTTTTTTGGATTTTTTTTATAAAAGATAACTATTTACTAAAAGGAATTTATTTTTCAAAAGGAAATGTGAATTTTTTTTTTTTTTTGAATTTTCATTTTTTTTGTTATTGAAAAGATTTTATATTTTTTTTCTAAAGAACTAAATTTATTTTTGGATTTTTGATTTTGAATTTTTTTTAAAGGAAAAGGATTTTAAAAAAACCTAAGTCGAAGAATATTTACAATTTTTTAGTTTAGGATTTTGAATTTTTTTTTTGTTTTTTTTTTAAAATATGCATGAACAAATGCAACTAAATGAATGCAAGGTTTTGATTACAAATGATTTGTCTTGTCCTAAGTAGCTCCTAACTCAAAATTGTATAATATACATTGTCTTAAATCAACAAGTTAGTTCTTAGTCAGGTAACGGACTGAGGTTATCTGTGCACAATGAATCATCGTAGCAATGCAGCCGAAGATTTAAGTACCTTTAAAGAAACAATTCAGCATAATATTTATGAATCACCGTAGTATTTATAACTGATTATTGCTCTACCGCAGCCTACACACCAAGAAATTAAATTGTTCAAAGAATACAATTTGTTAATATACAATTAAGTGTCATCGATATCTAATCGTTATTATTATTAATCAAAATTCTTGGATGGAATGTGCATTAGAAATTATACGTTTATTAATAATGCAACTACGAATGAATATTTGGTTTTTGATTTTTTTTAAAATGTAAACAACCGATAATGTAAAACAAGTAAAAACAATAGATAGGGGTTAAAGAAATTTCTATAAGCAAGCAAGCAGTTTTTTTTTGGCAAGCTAAGCAAAGCAAGCAACTCTTCCTGTTTACTTTGTCAACCTGAAAATAAAAACAAAATATTTGTATTATTTTTTTCTAAATCTGAATGAGACTTAAAGCAAAATAAAACAAAGCAATTTTTTAAATGAAACACAACTAAACTAAAAACAAATTAATCAAACTCTTTTTTTAAAATGCGAAAACAAATCACACAAAGTCACAAACTCAAAACAAAACACACAACTCAAAACTCAAACAAAAATCAAAGCAAAACAAAACAAAATAAAAATGAAAACACAAAAACTCAAAAGGATTTAAAATAAAATAAATAAATAAACCAAAAAAATTCTCAAAAAAAAAAAAAAAAAAAAAATTAATGCTCACTTCAAACAAACAAACCTGGCCCAACTATTAATACCCGATAGTAATAAAACCACGTAGAAGAAAAGTCAAAATCTTCCTACTGTTGAGTCCAATTAAATAACGTGACACCGAAAAAAAGCAGACTGTCTCAATTAACTAAAGCACGAACTTGAATTGGAGATTATGGTGCTCGATTGTTTGTGCCGAGGGTGACTCGTGTTTGGGATTTTGGGGGTTTTGGGTCGTGTCTCTTTCGGTGAAGGCGAATTCAGGTTAGCCGATTTTGGGTGCAGCGATTGGGGTGTTCGGCGATGGGTGTTTGATGATGGGTTTGGGTCAGAGGTGCATTTGAGGCGATGGCTGTTGTTTGCTTCAAGTGTGGCGACTTGGTTGAGGCGAGAGTCGCGTGGGGTTGTTCGTGGAGTAGTTTCGAAATTCGGAAATTAGAGGTGAGTTGATTGATTCGATTGAGTTGATGGCAGCAGTAGGCGGAGTTCGATTGCGAAGGTTGCAGTGGTAGTCGACTTCGAACTGCGATTGACTGTGGTTAGTTTCTTCAGGCGATTGGCGTTGATTGTTTCAAGGCAGCAGTGAAGGCTTGATGGAGCTGCAGTTCTATATGCTGTGTGGTCGAAGCAGGGGTGATCAAAGGCAGTTATGGTGAATGGTATGTATCAGTGAAGTGGTTGATAGAGCAGTGAATGGGGGAAAATGGCGATGACAGTTTGACAGGTGATAGCGTGATATTGTGATATGGTGATTTAAGTTATCAATTGAACAAAGGAGCACCTGTTATGGTGAACTGTCTTGTAGTTTGATGGCAGTTCGCTATTAAGGCTAGAATGGTTGTGGGATATGAGTGATGTTTGCTATGGGTGGATGAGTGGTTCAGGTGGGTTGTTAAGTAATTGTGTGATGAAGGTTGTATGGGTCTGAGGCTGGGAGTTTGTGGTGATAGATATGTGAAAGTGTGTATGTTTGCGTAAAAAATGGTCACAAACACCCAATACCGTGAAAGCACCAGTGTATGAATATAAATCAGCGATATTCAAACACAAATCACAGATCTCAGCAAATAACCCAAATACGTTTGCACAAAAGATGCGCAAACAACTCCAAGTTGTATGATTTAGTTGATTTTATGTTGTTCGTAATGATTTAGGTGGTTTATGCAAATACGTAAAAAGCAGGGACTGAACTGTAAAAGACACACAGATTTATAGTGGTTCGGCCAAAATGTGCCTACGTCCACTTTATATGTTATTCTCCTTTTCCAATCCGATTACGAGTACAAAGCTTGTAGTACAAGTGTATGAAAGTTGTTTGAAAGTTCCTTCCAGGTTTGAGCTCTCAAACTTCTCCCCCATTGTTGTACCCCTGCCCCTTTATTTATAGAGTGAGGCTGGGGGCGGAGGTCTTGGATGTATATAGCTGCTGGTGGGCTTGAGCTGATGCAATCTGGCCTTGCAGCATTCTGATTCGGCAGCGTCTTGGTTCGGCGGTGAGTGGTAACATGGGTGATTCGGCAGGTAGTGGAGATAGGGGTTCGGTGGTAGGTTGGACCGGTGGTAGCGTGGAGATGGAGCTGGACCGGTGGTTGGTTCGGTAGTATGGTAGGTAGAGGAGGTTGGTTCGGCAGTAGTTAGTCCGGCAGCTGGTTCGGTACGGTTGGTTCGGTAGGTAGTGGAGACAAGGGTGATTCGGCAGTGGAATGGAGGCAGGGGTGATTCGGCAGTGGCGTGGAGAGGTGGTGGTTCGGTGAGGGTACTACCGAATGGAGCTTATAGAATGCCGAATGATCCCTTCATATTCGGGAATGCCGAATGAGCCTTCGGATCCGAGAATGCCGAATGAATCAGGGGGAGTTCGAATACCGAACGAACTCTTGCCTCGCTTCCAATCGATTTTCAATCCCGACATCCATCATTCCTTTCCAGTTTGTTGATATTCTAGTTTTGACCAAAAAATGGGATAACACTTTGCCCCCCAGAACATGCCTTGTGATAACAAGGCGTGTTTTGAATAGTTCCGAATCCAATATCCAAGGTCCATAGCCATATTGGCAGAGTAGATCATCCTTGACTGCTCCGAGTCGATATCCAATTCCAAATCCAATAACCAAAGCTTGAGCCAATTCCATGTCCATCCGAACTCGACAATGGAGCCCCAAACCATCCTTATCCAATAGCCAATAACCGAATCCAGGACCTCTCTGGGTCGATATCCAAATCCATAACCTCTCCAGGCTCTTGCCAAGCGCAATCCACACCTGACGGTCGTGATCCAGTGTCCCTAGACGTTAAGCTAGCCTCCTCGTGTTCTTGTCGAGCGTAATCCACACATGACGACCTTGGTCCAGTGTCCCTGGATGTTGAGCTAACCTCTCCGGGTTCTTGCCAAGCGCAATTCACACTTGACGATCTTGGTCCAGTGTCCCTGAACGTCGAGCTAACCTCTCCGAGTTCTTGCCAAGCGTAATCCACACTTGACGACCTTGGCCCAGTGTCCCTGGGCACTGTACAATGCCATGGCTTAAGTCCTAAGCCGAATCCTGGTCTCTCCGGACCCTTGCCGAGCATAGTCCATACTCAACGACCTGAAAATAACAATTGATAATATAGGGCCTAAGTCCTAGGCCGAATCCTGGTCACTCCGGACCCTTGCCGAGCATAGTCCATACTCGACGACCTGAATGAGTCAATTTACCACGTTCGGGCAAAGCGACTCACCCCTTGCCAGGCATAATCCATACCCGACGACCGTTTATCAAAAATCAGATAAAAATCCAATCAAAATCCAATCCAAAATCCAAATCCAAATCCAAAATCCAAATCCAGAATCCAAATCCGAAAATCCAAATCCAGAATCCAAATTCAAAATCCAAATCCAAAACCAGAAAACTAGAAATCCAAATCAGCATCCAAAGTTGAAAATAATCGTCCAGAGGAAAATCCAAATCAAAAGGCGAGAAAAACCAGGAGCTCAATCCAAGCTCCAAAACCGAAAACCAAAAAGAAAAGCAGTGTCCAATCCAAAAGCAAAAGATAAATTTCACAAACCATAGCATCGCAGCTTATTATCATTCAGAGCATGCCTAGGGGCCATCTCCGTCCCCGTACATGTGTAAATGACTTGGTTGCTTGCCAATAGTTTGCTACTTATTTCATATTAACCTGGTCAAGGGACGATCAACCGACCATCATTCCTGGGCCTCCCACCATCGTAGCTTGAGGCAGGCGGCGGTTGCTCCTGCCTCGCTGTTGCATTCCGAGGTCCAACATATTGTGGCAGCTGTCCATTCCTCACATGCTCCTCAATTATGTCCTTTAAGTGCCTGCAGCTGTTGGTGTCGTGTCCATCCAAATCATGGAAGAGACAGTGCCTTCCCGATGTCCTTTCCCGTTCTGTTGGTTCTCTCCTAGCCGGCCTCCGGTAGTGAAGGCGATTTCGAGTATCCAGGTATATCCGCTCCAGTGTCTCGTTCAATCCTGTGTATGTGGAAAACTTTGGATCCCTCCATTGCTTCCTAGCATTTCCAGAATCACCGTCCAACTTCCTTTTTCCTTTGTCTTTATCCGAACCATTGCTGGATGGTCCTCCCACCTCAACTGCGTTAACCTTTTTCAATTTTAAATCCGTACTCGCATCTTCTTGTCGAAGGAACCTTTCTGCCTCATGAAAGAATTCGTCGAGATTCCGTGGGGGATCTCGTATCAGAGATACCTTGAAATCCGAGTTCTCCCTGACTCCTGATACTGCTGCCATTAAAACCATCGATGGATCGGGCCGATCCACCGAAGCAACTGCGGCACTGAATCGAGTTAGAAAAGCTCTAAGCGATTCATCCATCCTTTGCCTTAACGATGTCAATGTCATCACGTTCTTCGGTCTCTTGACATGAACCCGAAACTGTCCCGAAAACCTTTCCACCAATTCCCTCCAAGTCCTGATAGATCCTTCTTCCAGCTGCCTGAACCACATCGCAGCTAAGTCCGTCAAGTACAAAGGGAAGCATCGGGCCATCACCTCCTCTGATGCCCCCAGCACCTCCATGTGTCTGGTGTATCTCATTAAGTGATCCGTAGGGTCTTCCTTGCCATTGTATACCTCCACGCTAGGTAGCTTGAACTTAGGTGGATTCTGAGCCATCCTTATTTCCCGAGTGAACGGACTCCTGTTTACTCCTTCCAAGTCTCCGTTGGTCAAACCATCTCGCACAGTCTTCCTGATTATATCTACCAATCCACCGTTGTCTGTCGGAGGTTGCCCCCGAGGGAACTCCGGTACATACTCTTCGTGTATCTCGTTAGTAGCAACGTTGGTTCTAGCCTGTTGAACTCCTTCCAAAGGTTCTCCTGTGTTGAATCCTGTGGGCCTGCCCCCAAGCCCTTGTTGATTGCCACCTGGCTCCGTATCCTGTCCTTCATTGGGTTCCGTAACCCTAGCTTCTTGTCCTGCATCCACAGCCGTTGTAGCTGTTCCTAAGTTCTGCATCCCTGCAGCTCTCATTTGCTCCAAGAAAGTTTGCATCATTTCCTGTTGACTTTTCAACAATCTCTCTTGCAGTGAATTTGTTATGGCTTCCATTTCATCCCGGGTTATGTAGATCGAAGCCGGTCCTTCCTCACCTCCGGAGGATGCTTGTTGACTTCCTCCTTGTTGGCTTCTCTCAGCCATTAGCCTTCTACTATTTTGCCTAGTCATTGTCTTCCAAATCCAAACTTCTATCCGATGTAGCGGGTGCTGGTCGTTCTCAGTGAAAGCACCAAAATGTTTGCGTAAAAAATGGTCACAAACACCCAATACCGTGAAAGCACCAGTGTATGAATATAAATCAGCGATATTCAAACACAAATCACAGATCTCAGCAAATAACCCAAATACGTTTGCACAAAAGATAGGCAAACAACTCCAAGTTGTATGATTTAGTTGATTTTATGTTGTTCGTAATGATTTAGGTGGTTTATACAAATACGTAAAAAGCAGGGACTGAACTGTAAAAGACACACAGATTTATAGTGGTTCGGCCAAAATGTGCCTACGTCCACTTTATATGTTATTCTCCTTTTCCAATCCGATTACGAGTACAAAGCTTGTAGTACAAGTGTATGAAAGTTGTTTGAAAGTTCCTTCCAGGTTTGAGCTCTCAAACTTCTCCCCCATTGTTGTACCCCTGCCCCTTTATTTATAGAGTGAGGCTGGGGGCGGAGGTCTTGAATGTATATAGCTGCTGGTGGGCTTGGGCTGATGCAATCTGGCCTTGCAGCATTCTGGTTCGGCAGCGTCTTGGTTCGGCGGTGAGTGGTAACATGGGTGATTCGGCAGGTAGTGGAGATAGGGGTTCGGTGGTAGGTTGGACCGGTGGTAGCGTGGAGATGGAGCTGGACCGGTGGTTGGTTCGGTAGTATGGTAGGTAGAGGAGGTTGGTTCGGCAGTAGTTAGTCCGGCAGCTGGTTCGGTACGGTTGGTTCGGTAGGTAGTGGAGACAAGGGTGATTCGGCAGTGGAATGGAGGCAGGGGTGATTCGGCAGTGGCGTGGAGAGGTGGTGGTTCGGTGAGGGTACTACCGAATGGAGCTTATAGAATGCCGAATGATCCCTTCATATTCGGGAATGCCGAATGAGCCTTCGGATCCGAGAATGCCGAATGAACCAGGGGGAGTTCGAATACCGAACGAACTCTTGCCTCGCTTCCAATCGATTTTCAATCCCGACATCCATCATTCCTTGCCAGTTTGTTGATATTCTAGTTTTGACCAAAAAATGGGATAACAGTGTATGTGGAGGAAGTGGAGATCAGTTGTTAAGGCAGAGAGTGGGAAGTTGTTGCCAGTGTCGGTCAAGTAGATGCTGTAGCTAATGGTCGGCAGCAAGTTTGGTTTGTGCTTAGGCAGCAAGGAGGGGATGTGAAGTGAGGTTAGGGGTGCAGTGACGGGGTTGGAGCATGCATAGAAAAATGCAAACCAGTTGTAAACAGAGGGTTTTCAGGTTGCACAGTGGAATATAAGATTGATGTGCAAATGTATGCACGGTGTACATGTTTGTAAATGTAAACCAAAGGAAGAAAATGAAAAAAAATGTAATTGTAATGCAAAGTGTAAATGTAATAAACTATTTTTTTTTATTATATATATGCAAATGCAAATGAAATAGACTAGAAAACAAGCACACAACACAACGAACACAAAAATCACCCAACAAACACACAACCAATTTTTTCTTTTAAACTGCAAGTTAACACACACAATAAAAATCAAATGGAAATAATTCGAAAAATAGAAAATTAAAATCAAAATTATTCTCCGCCAACGGCGCCAAAAACTTGTTTAATGACATTTTTTTTCTATCGAGTAAGAAAATCTCCAATAAACTTTGAATTAAAAATACCGCAAGCACACGGCGCACTATCGTAATACGTAGTGAGTATGGGTCGATTCGTAGGGAATGGTTGATTTTAAATTTCTTATTCAATCAAATAAACCAAAGATTTGAGAGTTATGTAAGCTAAAAATGTAAGAAAAATGACAAAAAGAAAGTGAAAAAAATATTAGAGTTTAAAGACAATTTAGAGGTAATTTCCACTCTCTAGATCACGTAGTTCAACAAAATATGAAATTATGATATCTCTTTTTGTCATTAGTGAAATTAGTTGATGTGCTTATTATAAGTATGACATATTTGTGCTATTAATTAGCCTAATATAAACCATCAAACTATAACACAACCACCAATACACTTTTAACTCTCATGAAATATGACAACAAAGTTGAAAGCAAAATCTATTTTAAGTATGACCTATTAATTATTGATTAGAAATATATACCATCAAAATTTGATTTAAACATTCTCTTCATTACCATAATCATATGTAGATGAAGAGGTAATTTGTGTTTGTTGTTTGTTTAAGCATAGCCCATTTGGTGCCAACAATATAGGCTATCAAATTCAATACTAAAATAACAATAAACCACTTCGAATATTTCCATTAAGCATAAAAAGAAAGCTTAAATGATCAAAATGTTGAAGCTACATGATTAGAGAACTTCATTACTGCTAAATAGAAGGGATTTAGCCTCCCATTTGTGTTATCATATCAATACAAGTAGTATGCAACATGAAACACACAAAAAAGCTGCAAGCAAAGTAAAAGAAGAGCTATTTTACTTGCATAAAATAAAAGAAGATCTACACTAATAACATGAAAGTAAATAAACAAGAAAAGACTTGAATTAAAATTACATAAAAGAAATGGCTAAGTAGCCATGAAAAAAAGAAAGCTCTCATTTTATTTTGATCTAAACTAACTAAGAGAAAAGAGCGTAAGAGAAGAGACGAGTGTTACATGAAACATAAGGGGTATACATACAAGTTAAAAACCCTAATTCACTTTTTTCGGAACAACCCAAACTACTCTCTTAGGAAGTGTGGTAGCCAAGTAATCATTAGCATCGAATAATCATCATTTAAGTGTGCATGAAGCTTTAATGGCCATTAGCATGTGTATTAGTTTCTAATTTGTACATGAAAGAAGGTGGGTAGGTGGGGTCCTCCGTGATCTATAACTTTGAATTATTTCCATCTTCATTCCTTTGTAATTTCTTTGTGCATGCATATATTCATGAAACCACTTGTATTTGGGTTCAAATTCCAACAAAAATAATATAAAATTTCCAATTAAATACTCTCAATTTAATATATGCATAAAAATGACCATTTTTCTCCTATATGAAGATGAATGTACGACAATTTGAAAATAATTTGAATTTTGGTTTAAACAAGTTAAAATACTCAATATGATCATTTGTTTAATTTAAATAGATTAAATATAGTGGTAAAAGTATACACATTTACGTGCACATCAATAACATAATCCATTCATGGGTCCTACTGAACCTATTGGACCTTCCAATAACTAATCACCTTACCCTAGTTTTCATGGGTTTAATAGGAACCTATAGATTTATCCAGTAACCCACTTCACATCCTAGTTTTCATGGGTCGACCAGGAACCGACTGATACGTCTATTAACCACTTACTTATCCTAGTTTTCACGGGTTTGCTAAGAACCTATTGATTGATGTCAATTCTTAATCCGGATATAGTTTTCAAGGGTTCACTACAAACCAATTAGCCCCTGCCAACTACTCTTAACACATAGTTTTCATGGGTTAACTATGAACCTTTTGGTATGCACCAAAAACTACCTATCATAGTTTTCATGAGTTACTAAGAACCTTTTGGTATGCACCAAAAACTACAAAGTTTAGGCATCCTATAGTTTGGTTACTCTGACTCCCTGAATGCAATTCTACTCATTCTGGAGTTTGAGCAATTTATATTCACTATTGAGTTAACCTAGCTGACTCTTCTACCCCTTTCCCAAAATATAATTATGGGTTATCATGTGAATATACTCATAGCTGAAGAAGCAAAACTATAATTTAGCAATACCACTCCTATGGGTTTAAAGTCCTTGATATATATATATATAAGTTATTATCTTTAACTTATATTTTTATCCAAGAAATACTTCTTCAGAATCACATACTTAAAGCCATTATAAAACTCCTTTATACAAGCCGTGGGTTTTCCTTCAAAAGTTAGAGTATGGGCTTTCAAACCTTCAAAACCAAACCTTTCGACCTTGTCGAAAGGTCTTCAAAACAACCATTCAAAACCATTGAAACCATTCGGCAATTTAAACCTTTCGAAAGCATTCAACCTTATAACATATACCTTTCGAAAACTTACTGGGTTCAAGTTAAAACGTGCGGTAGGTCCACTTTTAAAACATTTCGAATACAAAGGAAGCAACCTTTTGACGTTATCGGAAGGTCTACTTCCAAAGCTCAAATCATTTCATTTAAAACAATAGACCTCCACCTCTTAAAGCAACTCCTTCGAAAGCTTGGGTTATACTTCAATTATAAATCAAGGTGAACTCATCTAAGTCGAAAGCTTGGAAACTTTTCGAAAGCAATGTGAGAAGAGGCCGGTTTTTTAAAACAAATAAACCTTTCGACTAAGCCGAAAGCTCTTGCTTTCGACCCCTTCGAATGGTTTTAACAAAATAAAGGCGGTATTTCTTTTTGAAACCTCTCTGAAACAACCTTTCAAAACAAAACCTTTCGACTTTGCCGAAAGGTCTCTTAATTCCTTTCAAAACCTAACCTTTCGACTATGTCGGAAGGTCTTATATATATAAATCAACTCATAAAACTCAAACCTTTCAACTGTATCGGAGGGTTCAAAACAAACTCTTAAAAATGGCAGTAACCTTTCGACTTTGTTGAAAGGTTTAAAACTTTCTTTAAACATTTGACCTGGTAGAAGGCAACCAAGTCGAAAGCTCTAATTCGAAAGCAAAGCAAGTGAAAAATTTAGTTTATAAAACAAACATATCCCAACTTCTTCAGCCATCAACCTTTCGACTGCAAACCCTTCCACTCTATCCAAATTCATCAAGCACCAAGTACTTGATATTATATGCATTGGTTTGACCTTGCCGAAAGGTTTAATCCTTTCGACTTAGACGAAAGGTCCGGGTCGGAGGGTATTATGCCTAAACTGGCTGAAACATGTTAAAAGCATGATTTTCTTACTTTTAATTTAAAGCAGGTAACTTTTTAACTAACCTGCCACTTTTATCAAATTCTTATTGGTTAACAGTTTACTTTTCAGAAAAATGCTGTCGCAAATTCAGGTTTAAACAATCATTTTAGTTTATAAACTGCCCCTTCTTCTTAGTTACATATATAAAACATTTAAGTCGCATACCTTAATTAATTTTATATATTCATCAGAACACTTAGGAAAATTCTAAAAAATCCCAGAAAATCTATTTTAATATGTTTTCCAACATATGAAAAATTCGAACCCAAATAATAATTATTTTTGTCGTAAATAATTTATAACCCAATAATTTATTTTCTTCACTAGAAAATTCATATAAAATCCATATGTACTCAGAAATTTATAAGAATTTAAACTCATATCCAAAATCATGTTTTCTATAACATAAATTTTTCCCATGGCATCTAAAAATCGTATCTTCTCAATTTTACCCTAAACCATGCATATCCCTTATTAAACAACCTTATTTAAACTCTTATAAATCATAAACAAGCATATCATCATTCAAAACATCATAAAACAGATTTATCCTTAAACCCGAAATCATTTGATGTGAAAGTCAAAATAGTTATGTAGAAGTTATTATCAACCTTGCTTGAGACAAGGAGATTAGAGATTATTTGAGATTGATTTTCCTCTAGCTTGATTCCTAAGCACTTCTTAAGTTTTCTTCTTCTCTTCTAATGGCCGGCCTTTCTTCTCACGGTTGTGTGTATTTTTTTTTATGAAATGAACGTGTAAAACCTAATGAGAATTGTATAAGGATTGGAGGTGTGGGAAGCTATTTACCCTAATTCCCTTATGTTTAATTTCCTAACCATTTATATAAGTTCATTAGTTTTAATAAGCATGACCACCTAATTAATAAATAAAGCTCAATCCCTCATGTACATTATTCTATTCAATTTATTCTATTTAAATCTCCTGTTATGGGTGTTACAGGCTCCCCTCCTTAAAGAATTTCTTCCTCGAAATTCAGTAAGGGCTAACTAGCAAACATAGCAATCATCTGTAACATCTCCTAACAACCATACTAGCCTATCTCATTAGCAACCAATATATATAAATATGATATAAACATTCCATCAAAGCAAATCAGGATAAGCCTCTCGAATCCTGTCCTCCGTCTCATAAGTATAGTCTTTCTCGTTTTCGCTCCGCTAAACCTTTACCAACTTGACTATCTTGGTCCTCAGCCTTTTATCATCTCTCGCTACAACCCCAACTAGTTGCCTAACAAAAGTCAAATTGGGCTCTACTACTAAGTCCTCCAACTCTGTCTAAGGAATAGTGGCCTCTGGATCATGCATATACTTACAAAGATGAGACACATGGAATATATTATGGACACCCGCCAAACTGCTCGGCAACTCTACTCTGTACGCGAGCTTTCAAATCCTCTCTATTATCTGAAATGGACCAATATACCTCGGGGTCAACTTTCTCGATTTCCCAAATCATACTACACCCTTCATCGGTGATACTTTAATGAAAACTCGATCTCCCCCTGAGAACTCTAGGTCTTTACGACTTTTGTCTGTGTAACTCTTCTGGATGGATTGGGCTTCCTTCATCCGTCCATGGATTATCTCAATCTTTTCTAACACCTCTCTAACTAAATCTGGAGCTAAGACCAATCTGTCTCCAATTTCTAACCAACATGCTGGCAATCTACATGGCTTTCCATACAAAGCTTCAAAAGGAGCCATTCCTATACTAGTCTGATAACTACTATTATAGAAAAACTCAATCAGATGTAGGTGATCTTCCCAAGAACCCCCAAAGTCCAACACACAAGATCTCAATAAATCTTTGAGTACCTTATTGACTCTCTCCGTCTGTCCATCTGTCTGTGGGTGATATGATGTACTCATCTTGAGCTTGGTACCTAATACCTCTTCTAGGCTTCTCCAAAATTCACTAGTGAATAATGCATCCATGTTGCTAAATATGCTACTAGGAATCCCACGAAGTCTAACTATATTCTTCATGAACAACTTTGCTAGAACAAGTGTCGTCCTGGTGGACTTTACTGGAATGAAATGGACACTCTTGGTCAACCTATCCACTATAACCCATATGCTTTCATTTCCTCTATTTGACCTTGGCAACCCGTCTATAAAATCCATCGATATCGAATCCCATTTCCAAACTGGAATATCTAAAGGCTGAAGTAACCCACTTAGCTTCTGATGTTCAACTTTCACTTGTTGACAGTTAATACACTGCCTAACCCACAGGCCAACATACCTCTTCATGGCTTCCCAATAGAAGCTCCTCTTCATATCTTGATACATCATGGTCCCTCCAGGATGAATCGTAAGCTTCAATCGATGACATTCTTCTAGAACTTCTTTCCTTAATTTTTCTACATCTAGAACACATGTCGTTCCTTCTTCCTCAACCATCCTCTTTGGTCAAGACCCAAATCTTTTAGGCCATCAATCTCCGATCCTCCTTCAAGCCTTCTAATCTTTTTGGCTAAAACTAGATCTTCTCTCTACTTAGAAGCTATCCTTTTATCAGCACTGGTCGAACTTATAAATAAGATAACATGGCAGCACCCTGACTCGAACTAGAAGTAGATCTCAACTGCACCCCACAACTGGCTAATGCTTCTAGATCCTTCCACTCTTCCAACACCGCTAACACCACATTCTGATGTTATCTACTGAGAGCATCAGCTACCTTATTTCCTTTCCCAGAAGTGTACTCTACACCGAAATCATAAGCAGCCAAAAACTCCAGCCATTTCTGCTGCCTCATATTCAACTCCTTCTGAGAGAATAAATATTTTTATGACTTATGATCGGTATAAAACTCAAATCGCTCTCCCAATAGATAATGCCTCCAAATCTTCAAGGAAAAAATCATTGCAGCTAAATCCAAGTCATGAGTGGGATACCTTACCTCATGTGGTCTAAGCTGCCTAGATGCATAAGCGATAAATTTGCCCTTTTACCTCAAGACTGCTCCCAATCTAATGCCACATGCAACAGTGTAGACTACCAACCCTTGGTTAGCATCTGGAACTACTAGCACTGGCGCATTGGTCAACAAATGCTTTAACTTAAAGAATAATTCCTCACATTTGTCAGACCAAACAAACCTCACGTCCTTCCTGGTCAACTTAGGCAAAGGCGTTACTATCCGCGAGAAATCCTTGATGAATCTTCGGTAATAGCCTACCAGTCCAAGAAAACTTATGACCTCGGTTACTGTCTCTGGTCTCTTCCAGTTATTGACTGCCTCGATCTTAACTGGATCAACTGACAATCCTTCCTTCGAAACGACACGACCAAGAAATTTAACTTCTCTCTTACAGAAATGACACTAGGAAAATTTTGCCTTCAGCTGATTTTGCCTCGGCGTCTCCAACACCACTCTAAGATGAATCTCATGCTCTCTTTCATTTTTAGAGTACACCAAAATGTCATCTATGAACACCAACACAAAACTATATAAGTGCTCTCTGAAAACTTGGTTCATTAAATAAACGAAGAAAGCAGGCATATTCATCAATTCGTATGACATTACTAACCAATTAAATGAACCATACCTAGTTTAGAATGCAGTCAAAGGAATACTATCCTCCACCACTCTTAGCTGATGGAACTTTGTCGCCAAATCCAATTGAGAAAATACTCTGGCTCCACTCAATTTATCAAACATATCATCAATCCTTGGTAGAGGGTACCTATTCTTGATCGTCCTTTCGTTCAATTTACGATGGTAAATGCACATCCTTAATGACCCATCTGGTTTCTTTACAAATACCGCAGCTGCACCCCAAGGCGAACTTCTTGGTCTGATAAAATTTCTTCCCTCAAGATCCACTAACTGCATCTTTAATTCCTTCATCTCTGTGGGTGTCATCTCGCTAGGTGGTCAACTAACAGGTTTAGCTCCTGGCACAAGGTCTATCCGGAACTCAACAGCTCGTTTCGAGGATAATCCAATGACCAGTTCAAATACATCTGCAAACTCTCTAACCATACGAATCTGACTAAGTTCTTCTCCACCGTCAATGACACTCAACATGGCACAAACACTCTTACTAGAATTCTCCATTGAGAAAATGATTCGGTTATAACTATTTGGGTGTCTTAATGATATTTCCCGATCCTAGCAAAATATCCTAGCCTCATACTTACCCAACCAATCCATACCTAAGATGATCCAAAAATCTACGAAATCATAAAAATACAAAATGCATGCAAACTTATGACCTAACAAATAAAGTTCTAACTGGTCACATCTCATTCTAAGAGTTTCATACCCTCCTATTGGATTCGCAATCCTTAAGAAAGTAACAAGGTATGTGGGTTCTATACATAACCTATCAACCAATCACCGAGATATAAATGAATGTGATGCATCGGTATCAAAAAGTACCCTAACGGGTATACTCTGAATAAAAAGCGTACCTTCCATCAAAATCTGTCCTTTCTCCGCTACAGTGGGTTTAGAAGAAGATGGTGGTCCAATAGCAAACACCTTCCCTCTGTCTGCCCTGACTTGCTCCAGACACTGGTTCTTACAATGCCCAACCTGGTCACAAATGAAACAGTTCACATTCTTCTTTACCTTTTCCAGTTCGTCACTCATGGGCGTAATGGCCCTTCTTATCACACTTATAACACACCAAATCATCCTTTTCCTTCTTAGCTGCCTCCCCCTTCTGGGCTCCTTTCTTTTTGATGAATTTTCTTTTCTTCCCCGACAACCCTAGGACTCAACTGGCTTCTCCCTAGCTGAAACAAAAAGTAATTCCTCATGTCGGATAGTGATCTCCATCATCACATGATAAGGTTCTCTAATGTGAGTCACATTTATCCTTCTTAGCCCTGGCCTTAATCCTCTAATGAATCGCTCATTCCTCCTGACATCCGTGTCAACCAAAGCATACCGATATCAAGATAGCTCATCAAACTTAGTAGCATACTCGATTATAGACATCTGTTCTTGGACAAGATCCACAAACTTCTGCATTAATGACGATTTGGTTACATCGGACAAGAACCTCTGCTCAAACCTCCTCCTGAAGTCATCACAAGTCAACTCTTCTTCTGGCACTCCGGCCATCACACTATTCAACCAATGAAGCGCTAACCCTTGCAACTGTCTCAAGCCTAGTCTTCTCTTCTCACCATCATTCAAGCCTAAATTGGTAAAGATCCTTTAACAATTCAACAGTCAGTTCTCTACTTCTACAGCATCTTCCATTCCAGTGAACGACTTTCCTCCCAGACTAACATAGTCTCAACTCAGCTTGGCATAGTTATAACCAGCTGGGAGTACAGGATTAGCTCCTCCAATATTCCCAACAGCTCCTTCTTGCAACAAATTAGCCAACAACTGATACATCATCCCCGCATCTATTGACGGATTTCCAACACCTACATTAGCCTCAGCATTTTGATTAGCATTGGCCAATCGACCTTGGTTTCTTTGAATATTAGGTCGAGCATTTCCATTGGTTGTGGTACTTCCTCCACCTAGATTTCCACTTTCGTTTCTTGCCTCGATATCCTCTTTCTCGTATATCTGCATATGAGCCTTAGTAAGACATAGAAGAAGGTCTAAGAGAAAGGGGAATACATACTTAGATATATACCTCTATATCAAATACAAATACGTTACTACAACATTAACCCAAAACCCCGATCATATTTTTACATTCATTAGATTATGTTTGAAAAATCTTTTTAGGTTTAACTTTTCTTTTAGAGTTTCAAAACCCTATGCTCTAATACCAACTCGTAACATCCCCCTACTTGGAGGCCCAAAACTAATGGCTACGGATGCTGCAGTCATCCATAGTTATTAATCTTCAACGACCAAATACGGCGGTGTTAGCTTCATTGATACATAAATCATAGAAATATGGAAAAAATTTAACAATTCAAAAATACATTTTCATATTCAAATCAAAAAATTTCATGTTCATTACATAATCCAAAATTACGTTAACCACGTTCAGCAAAATATAATTATTACAAATACGCCAAGAGCGACGTATGAAGATGCCCCCATGGTTGATCAAAGTATATAGCAAGGCTCTAAATTTGCCTTTACAAACAAACACACAGCGGACAAGAAAACCTTAACTAACTATTTGCCTCCTTCACGTCTCCGGAAGCTTTATTTGTGTTAAGAAGCGGACCTAAAAACCTTAAATCTTAAATTACTCAAAATCAATTGAGTTCTCGAGAGTTTAAGGGAAAAACAAAAACTTCGCGTCAGACAAAAAGCCTATTATGAATAATAATCTAACATCTCAATCCTTTTGGAGATCCAGTGAGACCACACCGCTTAGCGGAATGGGTTTTCCCCCACAAGTATCCTAAAAACCTTTATAAAACCATTACCGTGCTCCTACATCCAAAATGGTTAATACATACATTTTTCAAAATACTATGATGATATGCATACTTGAGAATCATTAAGAATTCCCGTTCCCAATTTAATCTTACACCCTGTCATAATTATAGTTTCTAGGTCACTATTAACCTTTTTAGTTTTCATGGGTTTACTAATAACCTTGTCATAATTAATAGACAATCTGTCTTGTTATTAGTTTTCATGGGATCATAAAAGAACCTATAGTCTCCTGCCAGATAACTTAATCAATTCATGGTTCCTCCTGAACCTATTGGACCTTCCAATAACCAATCACCTTATCCTAGTTTTCATGGGTTTACTAGGAACCTATGGATTTATCCAGTAACTCACTTCATATCCTAATTTTCATGGGTTAACTAGGAACCTACTGAAACTTCCATTAACCACTTACTTATCCTAGTTTTAATGGGTTTAATAGGAACCTATTGATTGATGTCAATTCTTAATCCGGATATAGATTTCATGGGTTCACTACAAACCAATTAGCCCTTGCCAACTACTCTTAATACATAGTTTTCATGGGTTAACTATGAACCTTTTGGTATTCATCAAAAACTACCTATAATGGTTTTCATGGGTTTATAAAGAACCTTTTGGTATGCACCAAAAACTACAAAGTTTAGGCATCCTATATTTATGGTCACCCTGACTCTCTATATGCAATTCTACTCATTCAGGAGTTTAAGCAATTTATATTCACTATTGAGTTAACCTAGCTAGTTCTTCTACCCCTTTTTCCAAAATACAGTTATGGTTTATCATGTGAATATACTCATAGTTGAAGAAGCAAAACTACAATTTAGCAATACCACTCCTGTGGGTTTAAAGTCCTTGAAATATATATATATATATATATATATATATATATATATCATAACATTATTAACATCTTTAACTTATATTTTTTTCCAGGAAATACTTCTTCAAAAGTAAATATTTAATGCCATTATAAAACTCTTTATACAAGCCGTGGTATTTCCTTTAAAAGTTAGAGTATAGGCTTTCAAACGTTCAAAACCAAACCTTTCGACCTTGTCGAAAAGTCTACAAAACACCCTTTCGAAACCATCGAAACCATTCGGCAATTTAAACTTTTCAAAAGCATTCAACCCTCATAGCATATACCTTTCGAAAACTTACTGGGTATAAGTTAAAGCATTCAGAAGGTACTCTTTTAAAACCTTTGCCGGAAGGTCTACTTCGAAAGCTTAAATCATTTCATTTAAAATAATAGACCTCTGCCTCTTAATACAACTCCTTCGAAAGCTTGGGTTATACTTGAATTATAAATCAAGGGTAACTCATCTAAGTCGAAAGCTTTGAAATCCCGAAAGCAATGAGAGAAGCGGTCGGTTTTTTAAAACAAGTAAACTTTTTGACTAAGCTGAAAGCTCCTGTTTTCGACCCTTCGAAGGGTTTTAACAAAATAAAGGCGGAAGTTCTTTTCAAAACCTCTCTGAAACAACCTTTCAAAACAAAACCTTACAACCTTGCCGAAAGGTCCCTTAAATCCTTTCAAAACCTAGCCTTTCGACTTTTTTGGAAGGTCTAATATATAAAACAACTCATAAAACTCAAACCTTTCGACTGTATCAAAGGTTTCAAAAAAAACTACAAAAAGTGGCAGTAACCTTTCGACTTCGTCGAAAGGTTTAAAACCTTTCTTTAAACATTTCGCCCTGTTGAAGGCAACCAAGTAAAAAGCTCTAATTCGAAAGCAAACCAGGTGAAAACTTAGTTTATAAAACAAATATATCCCAAACTCTTCGGCCATCAAACTTTCTACCGCAAACCATTCGACTCTATCCAATTCATTACTACCAAGTACTTGATACCATATGCATTTGTTTGACGTTGCTGAAAGGTTAAATCCTTTCGACTTAGATGAAAGGTCTGGGTCGGAAGGTATTATGCCTAAAATGGCTTAAACATGCTAAAATCATAATTTTCTTACTTTTAACTTCAAGAAGGTAACTTTTTAACTAACCTGCCTCTTTTGTCAAATTCTCATTAGTTAACACTTTACTTTTCAGAAAATGCTGTCGCAAATTCAGTTTTAAATAATCATTTTATTTTACAACATACCCCTTCTCCTTAAATAAATGTATAAAACATTTAAGTCTCATACCTTAAATAATTTATATATTCGTCAAAACACTTAGGAAAATTCTAAAAAATCCTAAAAAATCTATTTTAATATGTTTCCAACATATAAAATTTCGAACCCAAATAATCATTATTTTGCCGTAAATAGTTTATAACCTAATAATTCATTTTCTTCACTAGAAAATTCGTATAAAATCCATATTTACTTGGAAAATTATAAGAATTGAAACTCGTCTCCAAAATCATGTTGTTTGTGACATAAAATTTTCCCATGGCATCTAAAAATCATATCATCTCGATTTTACCCAAAACTACGCGTTTCCCTTATTAAACAACCTTATTTAAATTCTTACAAATCATAAACAAGCATATCATCATTAAAAACATCATAAAATAAATTTATCCTTAAATCCAAAATTATTTGATGTGAAAATCAAAATAGAGATGTAGAAGTTGTTATTCACCTTGCTTGAGATAAGGAGATTAGAGGTTGTTTGAGATTAATTTTCCTCTAGCTTGAATCCTAAGCTCTTCTTATGTTTTTTTCTTCTTTTTTAACGGTCGACCTTGCTTCTCAAGTATTTTTTTTGGTGAAATGAATGTGTAAAGCCTAATGAGAATAGTATAAGGGTAGGAGGTGTGGGCGGCAATTTGCGCAAACGCCCTTATGTTTAATTTCCTAACCATTTATATAAGTTCATTAGTTTTAATAAGCACGACCACCTAATTAATTTATCAACCCCAATCCCTTCATCTACATTATTCTATTTAATTTATTTTAATTAAATCTCCTGAATAATGTCAATAAAATTAGGAGCGTTACGCATGTTCTCCATTTTTCGTTTTGCTTCTTTACTAAAACTGGGTTGGATAACCATTTAGGATAATATACCTCTAAGATTAATCCATTCTCAAGGAGTTTATCAATCTCCTCCTTTAGTGCATCTAATCGGACTTTGTCTAATTGTCTCTTTCTCTGCTTTATGGGGGTTGCTCTTGAATTGATATTAAGAGCGTGTCACATGACAGTCAGATCGATTCTCACCATATTAGAATGTGACCAACCAAACACATCCTTGTTAACTCTTGGGAACTGTATCAAGTCTTTCTTCAACTCACGATCAAGATCTTTTCCCACTTTAACTATTTTAGAAGCATCCTCTGAATCCATGTGGGCTTCCTCAAGGTGTTTTATGGGTTTTATCCTCTCTGTTTCTCCTTGGTAGTCAAACCCTCTGACTATAGGACCCTCCACTGTTGAATTAGTGTCAATTCTCTTTCTCTTGCTTCCCGCAGGGATGTTCCTTTGATACATATATTTGTTAGACTTTTTAATGTTAATCTTTGCTACGAATGTTGGATGTGAAAATCCATCATCCTACGACTTTTAAACAGTAAAAGAATCAAAGTAAGCAAAATATTCCCTTTTGTGTTGGTCAAGTATAGCAAAATACATTTCTCGGGAGCTAAATTATTCCCCTGTACACTTCCCCAGTCTAGCTTTGTTAGGATTTTACCACGAGGTACTTTGGGGAGACAAAAGCATCGATCTCATCTTGGGTTGGTCATCCAAAGAAGGCATTGTAGTAGGAAGTTTGATCAATTATCACAAAAATAGTTTCAAATGTTCGGTAAGTTGGCAGCACTCCCATTTGTACAAATAGCTTTATCTACCCCATTAGAGCTGACCCTTTATTATTGAACCCAAATATCTGCTCTATGCTCCATTCTAATTTATGCACTGGGATATCCTTCTGATCGAAGGCATGCTTTAAGATGACAATGACTCGCTGCCTGTAACGACCAGAATCTTTGAGACAATGGACATTGCAATTTGGGCAGTAGTCATGAGGGCATCATTATGAGGATGATGGACTCCTTTGCGTAGCTCTTATGGGGTGACCTCCAGATTAGGCATTTATTTACTAAGGCATGGGTTTTTCATTGGAGGCTCTTCTTGAACAGAATAGACCACTTCTTTTGCCTCTCTGATATATTTGCTTTAGGCCCTTTTACTATTCCCTGGTGGATGTGGTCTGCCATGGATCACATTAATCTTATTGATTGGTGGGATTAAGCTTAGAGGATCCTCGTCTTCTAGCACATTCATAGCTTTGCTAGGCGATTCTACAGAGCGTTTTCTATCCACTGGGCTTTTATGCTGGTCTCGAATAAATTCTTTTAGATGGCCTTTCCAGATTAGTTTTTGGATTATTCCAGGCAAAACTCTACACTTATCGATTTTATGGCCATTAGCTTTGTGATAAGCACAGTAATCCCCTCCTTTTTTCCGCTCTAGATTATTCTTAGCTTTGAAGGAGGTTGGAAAATTGACTCTTTCCTTAGCTATAACATATATGTAAGATAGTGGCTTGTTTAAAGTAACTACGTTAGCAACTGGTGCCTCACATCTGGTCCATTTGTGGCCAACGTCCTGGCCAAATCTTCCCCCTTCCTTCCTGGGAATTATTTTCTTCTTGACGCAGTAAAGCCCATCCATCCGGATGAAATTATCGTCTTGAAAGTGGAAGTCTTGTAGATCTTTGCAGCCATTGACAAAGAGCTGCTTCCAGAAAGAGGTATTCTCAATCAAGCCAGAATGGACAGCTATGAGGTTATCACGATCATTCATATCCTTGACCTTTAAAGCTTTAGCATTGAACCTTCTCAAGTAGTCCTCTAAAGACTCTCCCTACCTCTGCTTTATATTTTCCAAGACAATATAATCAATAGTAGGATCCTTATAGATGCAGAATAAGGCTGAGAACTCGTAAGAAAATTATTTCCAGGAGTAGATGGTCTTTTCTTTGTATTTCCTATACCATTTGGTTCCCACTCCCTGGAGAGCAACGGGGAATAATCAGCATCTGATTACCCCTAAAGCATTATAAAAATCCATATGGCTGTCAAAAGCCATATGATGATCATCGAGGTCCGTAACCCCATTATATTAGGATTTTGACATATGGAGGTATTACTATGGCCAAGATCTCGTCGGTAAAAGGTGACACCCTCTCATTGTCATTGACATTTTCATCCATAGTTCTTTTCCCTTGGAATTCATAGCATCGTTGATAGCCTTCTTAGCGGCATCTTTTAAAAAAGCTTCGACATTGTTGCAATTCTTCTGTTTTAGGCGGTACTCTTTAGATGTTGAACTGCCAGACTGTTGTAATGATTTATCGACAACTCTTCCTTGATAATTGGCTCTTGTTTGGGGGTAGTTACCTCTTTTTTGAGGTGGTCAAGTCCACTTTGTATTTGCATTCTTTGGAATTGGCCATTAGATTCCTCCTAGGAGAGACCGCCTCTTCTCCTTGAGTCTGTCTTGGGGTCTTTGAAGACTTTTTAGATAAGACCATCTTAAACAACTCCTGCATTTCTTGCAGCTGTTGTTCCAAGCGTTTGATTTTTGTTGTGCTTTCATCTTGTCGTGCTGGCGATGAAGCCTTCCCTGGAAAGCAAATCCAAGTTAAATGATGGAGCTATATTTTTTTCCAAGATGGTAGTGTGTATTGCTTGCTCCACAATTCCACTCAAATGCTTTGACCTCGTTTTCCTGTGCAAGAGAAATGATCCACAATAAGTCTGTATACAACCACAAGGTCGGAGGTTCGAGCCCTCTTTCTAGCACCAAAAATGTTAACAAAAAATCTTGTCAACATCTTCAATGCTATTTATAAGATAATTTAATTTGAACAAAACCAAGTTGTTGAGATGATTCTCTCCTTCGATTTCATGCCTTTCGACTAGAGTGATACAGTCAAAATGATTTGAGGTGATAGCTCTATCTTTCGACCAGATTGGTTCTATCGAAAGGATAATAAGGTTGCCTGACTTTTGACGATTGGCTAAGCTGGAATGAGTTAAAGAGGCTATCCTAGCCCTTCGACCAGATTGGTACAGTCAAAAGGCCTTAAGGAGTTAACTTTGGGGCATAGTTTGTGAGATCATCATTTTATCGAGTCTCATCCTCCCATTGAGCCGAAAACAGCCCATCATCTTTATGTTCCACCCCTTTCAATCGTGTCGAAAGGTAACATTCAAGACCTTTTGATTATGTCGAAACGGGATGCTTACTTCACCAGTATATCTCGGTAGTTTTCACCCATGATTTCGTTATTCTTACTGTGGAACCCCTTTGAAAGGGTTATTGGCGTCTCAAAGGGTTAATCCCCTTCGAATGAGTTCCACTGTGTATGATTGTTAGCCAAATATAAACTAAGATTCCTTTCGAAAAAAATCTTTTCGATCAGGTCGAGAGGGATTTTCCTTTTGAAGTTGTCCTAGCTTATTGTCAACAATTTACTTTGTTTCCTTGTATAAGATCAATCTAGGTGTCCCCAAGACTCATGCACTCAACAAGGTCGACACCCCATCATCATGTAGGTTCTGATGATGATGTGTTTCGACTGGAAATTCCAAAGTCATTCTTATACACAACATAGAAAAAAAGAGATCATGAGAAAAGGTTAGAATCTTGTGCAATTGATCATTTGTCTAGCTAATGATCTAAATGATCTTCCTCTCGCCAATATTCTTAATGACCAAGCCATCTCCATTCATAATCCAAAATGAGTTACAAGATATTGAGCATTTTCCCTAATTTGATTTAGGGTTTCTTTCGAATACAGTTGTCACTAAGAAAGTAGAGTAAAGAAAATGAATTCGGGATTCCAGAATTCAGTCCTCAAAACTGGACCCCTTAGGTCTTATTTATAGATGCAGGTGGCCCCACTTTTGCGCCCTTTCTTTCGACAGGGTCAAAAGAACACCTTTTTATATGCTGTTTTACGCCATTCGACATAGTCGAAGGCCATGCTTCCTTTCGATGTTGTCGAAAAGTGTCCTTTGCTCTTTTTGTCTTACTCTAGCAGTTCCTTTATCCTTTCTAGACCTTTTGACTAAGTCGAAAGGGCCTTCATCATCATTTTGCCTTTTTTTTATTTCGGAGTACTGCTGCCTCCATAGCACCCTTCGACACTATCGAAAGGTGTCCTAAATGCATCTTCACCCTTTGTTGTTAGTGGAAGTAAGTTTGGGGTTATCGAAATTGTTGATAGGTGAATTATATCGGTTTCGAAGAGATTCAATTGTTAATGGTTTCGTTGATGTTGAGTAGTCCCTAAATGCGTGTCTGTGAGCTGCTACAGAATCTTCTTTTAATATTATGGACTTCGACCGGTTCAAAGGCTTGTATGTGCTTTCAAAAAGGCTGTGCTGAGAGTGAAACCTTTGACTTCGAAAGGTTTGGCACGTAGTTGGAAGAGCACCATTGGTTCACTTTGAAAGGTGTTTTGAAGTCATTCTTGCTTGTTTATCTATGTCGAAAGGTTGGTAGTGGCAGAAGGGTCTATCTATTTCCATCTAGGTTACCTTTGCACTTTATGTATAGTCAGTGCCTTCGACTTCTTCGGTACCTACTCAATGCCTTTGAAACACCCTTTTTACATCCTTTATGATGTCGTGGCATGTTTCTTCATCGAAACCTCAATCTTATTAACCTTCTTTCATACTTCTGCTCTCAAGTAGGTTTTATGGCTAACAGCTGGCATTGCCCCAACAACATTAGGGAGTGGAAAATTATAAGTCAGTTGAGAAATCCTCTCACAACTATCAATGACTAAGCATCACCCCTAGATAAGCAATATCAAAGCAAATTCCGAGTACTTGAGATGTTCAAGAGTTTCTGGAGAAAGTTAAGGAATAGAAATGCTCGAGATCGAGCATCAAGACAAAAGGTTCCCAGAGACGGGAGCCTAATGCTCAAATCAGACCAGGGGAAACGGAATGAGTCACTCAGAGCAACCAATCTCTATCTAATTTCTTTAACCCTAAGTCCGGAGTAACTAGCTCTATGGAGTAGGAGCATACATACACTTATGTGTAGTCAGGACTAGCTAAGCCTAGGTACACCACAGTTTTGTTATGCCGAACAGAAAATTTGGGCCATCACAACAGAGCTAGCTAATGTAGTATGCCATGAGATCTTTTATACAAAATTCGAAGGAAAATTAGTCCAGACTCTAGGCACTGATTGTTTCCCAATACATCGAGAACTCCAAACCATCACATCAACAAGAGAATCGAATTCCTTAGAACTTACGACCACCCAAAGATAGGTGATAGAAGGAAGAATTTACTATCGCCTAGAGATAGGCTATAAAAGGAAGAACTTACCATCGCCTAGAGATAGGTGACGACGGAAGGCATTTTCAGAATCAAATCATTGGTTCACCAGTTTTTGAAGACAAATATAAGCACTCAACTGAGTTCTTAAACTCTAACATGCATGAATCCAGCATAGCCTGAAGACTGGCAATGACTGAAAGGAATAACTTGTCTTCAAGGAATTTGATGCCGCTTGGAGAATAGCGACATCAGGAATGATAATCCTTAACTGTCATAGATTTGCCATGGCTTGGATTTTAACCGCTCTTGGAATAATCAGCCATGTAGAGATTGATTAAGTACTTTGACTCCTACCTATGAAAAACGAACTATTGTCCGAACGTAGGAAACAACAAGTGGAGAACGCTTGGAATTGAGCAACTAAACCATCGATTCTTGAAATTTGAAACAGATGAATAGGGTGGATATCCGTAACAATACTATTTGGCCCAACAAAATGCATACGGCCTAGAACACGCAAGGATAATTGTCAAAGATTCAAGACAAGCACTACCGAACTCTATCGGTCCATGATCAAGATGGGAAGAGAGCATTCGTATCGGGGCAATGTAATAACTCGCTCCATGGTGTCTAATTTTCCATGAGTGCATGGAATTTGGCACTTGGGAATAACGGGTTCCGCAGATAGAAGTCGATGGAAGTCGGATTGCAACACAAATAAGTCATAGGAAATTCGACCCTATGCGAATAAGCATAATAATGGAATTGGTTAAACAATGGCCCTTAATCGCCAAAGGGAGCGGTTGACGATTATAAACAAAGATAAGTAACAGAAACGCCCTAGACTCTCATTCTTCCGGGATATGGCGTAGCTTAGAGTTAGGTAATATCAAGAAAACAGCCACGTTAGGTTAAAAGGAATCTACCCAACAATATAGGATTGGATGAATGAATCGATACCAACTTGCAGGACTCTAACACTACCCAAAGACTGGCAGCACTAGGGAGAGACTCCTATGATCCAATCATTAACTAGTTTCTGAAGACTAAAACTAGTGCCCAACTGGAATAATTACCGCTAAGTCAATGCAAAAATTGACTAAAACTGTTGGATTGATTGAAAAATTGTTCCTTGCCTTTTGAAAACCGACGTTGCTCCGACAACATTGGGAAGGCCCAAACTGCAAGATCGACGGGGAAAATCGATCCTAACTTCATAAGTATCGGTGTTGCCCCAGCAATATCACTGCCTTATTTCCTAAGTACCGATTTTTCCCCAGCGATGCCGGGAAACTTTCTATCTTCTAACTATAGGTTTTGCCCTAGTAACGATGATTATATTTTCTAAGTACCGGTGTTGCCTCGGTAATGCCCGTAAAACTTCAAACTATAGGGTCGATGAGAAACACTCCCAATAGTAAGCTATCAATTCACTAGCTAGGAGAAAGAAGTTGGTACTCAAATGAGTTTCTACCATTGTCTTTAGAAAACTATTGTTGCCCAAAGATTAGCGACAATGGGAAGACATAACCATTTATCGACCAATCGAATGGTTCGACCCTCAATCACAAGAATCAGACTCTGCCTAGAGATACAACAGCATTGAAGGAAAATCCCCAGGATCAAATCGCTCATGTGCTAGTAAACTGATGCATAGATAAATTTCTAGTATTCAACTTTGAAAGAGTATTGATGCAACTCAAAGATAGGCAGCCTCAAGAAAATGTTGGTTGGAACCAAGCAGCTAAATTGCTAATTCTCGAGGATACAAACTAACATATGAACATGACTTCCATGGTAATATTAGCAGTCAAGCAAGGCATGCACGATAAAGGATAAGTGGGGAAAACATGGAAGATTTGGAGTTAAATCACCAAACTTCTTCAATCTCAGAGTAGGATTAAGAGCCAGACCGGGAGCAATTGAATCATTTGCCTCCACACCTCTCCACCTGTCACAGACACCCAAATATAAGTGTTTGAATTAGCTAGTACCGCGAACATGGATAGGTGCACAATACATGGTCAAAGGAAACCTTGCCAAATCCCAACACTAATGGTCATGAAGTTAGTTGGATAATAGTTCTGATTTGCAAAGCAGAGCATTCAGGTAATAAATTATTACCTGGGAAAATGAAGTTCTTAACGTTTAGGAGTTCGGCGTTGCCCGAAGACGAGCGACGTCGAGAAGGAACTAACTTCCCACCCTCGGGAATCTAGCATTGCCCAAAGATAGGTGGCATTAAAAATGAAAAGCTTTAACCTCTAGGAATCGGCTATTGCCCGAGGATAGGCAATGACAAGGAGATGAAGTACCTAGCATCAAGAATTAATTACTGCCCGGGGGTCGACGATACCAACAAGGTTCTCAAAACTGAACAAGGAACTAGAATGATAATTCAGCTTCGACCTACATAAATTTTTCGTTGCCTGAAGCCCGACAACGAAAAGAAGGATTGATAGCCTGCTTATGGACCAACTAGATTGGTAGGTCCCAACTTGCTTGAATATGCCATCGCCCAAAGATTGCGATCCCAAAAAGAAACCATTAGAATGGGACTATCAGTACACCAGCTTTCAGAGATAGAAGGAGTAGCTCGATAGAATCTTCAGCCCTACCTTCTGGAACCTAGCACTGGCCAAAGATTCACCACATTAAGGATCTCAGTACACGGCTTGAAAGAGATGTACTATAAAAAAGATAACGTTAGCCGTTGATGTCAAATTGGGAGAACTCATTTGCAGTCAAGGAATTAACAACATTGAAAATTAAGATCTTGGAATCAAATAGCAAAGTCACTAGTTCCCAAAGATGGGAACTGCCGTGCAAATTAGGCTGGGGGCAGTCAAACATACTACTCAAGAAACCTAGTCTTTCTAAAATGCACGAACTTAGTATTTAGAGTATGCAGCCCTATGGACTGGGGCATATGCACCTACACTTGGTCAAAATGAACTCGACTGATCCTAAACAGAAACATAACCGAAGAAATTACTGCAATTCTATCTATCTGCAAAAGGTTGCAGGACAGTTGAGGCCACTCCTATGTAAGCACAACTAAAATCACATGTAGAGTAGTTAGCTAAACTTTACCAACAAGGGACTGGGGAGAAGATTAAGGAGAAAGGATCTTCCCCATTCAGTAAAACTACCATTGAAGCAGAATTCCCTGACTACTTCAAAGCCCGTCTGTTAACAAATTCGATGGGGCTATAAATCCAAATGATCACCTTTGTACATTTGAATATTTATGGACATTCTGAAAGTTAGTAGGATAGCAGATATAAATTTTTCTAGTTTACTTGGCCTGTGCTACAGCCAAGCGGTTTAGCAGATTTGGACCAGGGAAGGTCCAATTTTAGCGGCAGCCATTTATCGATTTTCTTAGGCATTTCAATTCTAGGAGAGAAGCTTCCTTTTACGTAAACACAATGTCCTACATTAAGAAAGTTGAGAATGAGAGTTTGCACAATTTTATTAAGCGTTTCAAGTTTAAGGCTCTTAGGAATGGAGTAAACGATGAAGGAGCATTAATGATGGCAGCCACGCCAGGATCAGTAGGGGAACCCTATGTGGGAAAAGAATAGCAAAAAGCCAAGTCATAACATGAAGGCTTTCTGTGAAAGGGCCAATGGTTATATTAGGATGGAAGAAACTGGTTCCACCACATAAGCTCAGAGATCTTTAGCCTCAGCTATGATAAGAAATGGAAGGTAGAAGGAAATCGCCTACAAGCAAAGAGACTAGGACCAAGCTTGCTTACAACATGCCCAACAAAGGGAAGAAACTAGAACAGAGTCGAGTTGGGCTATTGCTGCTTTCAACGAGCCGATTGTCATCATACTAAGAAATTTAGATATTTAGAGAACAAGATAGAGAGGCTGATCCAGAAGGGATGTTTAGGCAACTTTCATAAGAACAATAGAGAAAGTAGATCAAGAAATCTGACTCATGACCTAAATACGAACCAAGTTGTTTACCCCTCTAACCTAATAGCATCGATCCATAGAGGACCACACCATGCCGATGTGAGTAAAAAAGCACAAGAGAGATACGAGCGAGAGGAAAAGGTCCAGCAAAAGTCAGTTTTCCATATCAAGAAAAGCATGCTCTAGAGATAACATTCATAACAACTGGTGAGACAGGTGTTATTTTCCCCCACCAGGACCCACTCATTGTCATGGTGCAGATATTAAACTGCACTATGAAGAATGTCTTTGTCATTTCTAGAAGTTCTGTCAACATGTCTGCATGTGGTCAGATGAGTCTTCCACCAGCAATCCTAAAATCCAATCCTGAACCGATCTTTGGCTTTAACAACATTGCTGCCGTCCTAATAGGATCAGCACGCTTGCTTTTTACCTCTAGAACTACCCCATTGCACTATCATTCTATGTAAGCTTCTAACTTATTTACCAACCCTCACTGTATAATGCCTTCCTGGGAAGGCCTTGTTTTATAGACATGGGAGTAATCATTTCTCAAAAGATCTCCTTATGAAGTTTAACAATCCTGCAAGAATAGGGTCAATAAGAGGCGAATAAATTTTAGCTAGAGAATTGACAATGCAAACCTTACTTATGGAAATAAAATCGTCCAAAATTACTTTGGTGTCACTTCTAATACATGTGATGATAATAATAAAAAAGAAGCCAAACCAATTTAAAGAACTACGCCAGTATAGATACATAAACCAATGCCAAAGCAAGTGATCCTACGCCCTCGAAATCTATGAAGAAAGTAAAAATAACATATATGCACATGATAGGCACTGACGAATACAACTTAGTCTACATGGAGTACTTCTTCGAGGAAGTCCATAAAAAGGCACTCTCGTTTATCTCAGAGCCTAAAGAGGAAAAGGGAGAAAGAGCCTAAAGAGGAAAAGGGAGAAATAGACACAAGACTAGGGGAAACAAAAAATAAACTAAAGCCAGTAGATGAACTTAAAGATATACAAGTAGACCCGAAGGACCCATGAAGGTTCTCAAAATTGGAAAGAATCTCTATTGAATATGCTAGTATATGATTTTTGTTTGATGATAATGACCATATATATATATATTCATATAATGTATTTTTTATTGTACTATTTTATTTTCACATAATTAAATAAATATCTGCTGAATAAAATAAATAATGCAGAATTTAAATTCAAACAGATATTTTATTCAAACAAATATTTATTACAATTTTGAATAGTAAAATTTTGAGCTCTCACTGTATACACATTTTTCAAACAATACAATTTTGATTACATCACAATTTTTTCATTTACAAATGTCCTCACTACATATTGCTTATTCACTCGTATTTATCTTTAACTCTATTCCAGATTGAATCCAACGTCTGAATTATCTGCAAAAATAAGCACTGACTCTATAAAATTGAAAAGAAATATTATTTGCAGTGTAAAATACATTTGGTTTGAAAATATTATTTGCCTTGGTTATTTGGTTTGTTTGTCATCATTTAATTTTGAATTTGTTACCTGGAGAATCGACCAGGCAACTAGAACGTTCGGCATGCAGGGTCGTACTCGGCACAAATGAGCACTCGACACGTTTGAACGTTCGGCAGTCAAGGGTTGTACTCGGCATTGAAGAACGTACGTCCATCCAGGTTTGCACTCGGCACGAGACCTTCAGCATTTCACTCGGCACTCCCTCCACTCCGCCTGCTCTTCAATCGGCATACCCTTTGTTCGGCACATCCTATGCTCGGCATATCCTTTGCTCGGCATGTCCTGTGTTCGGCATTCCCTCTACTCGGTGTATCCTTTCACTCGGCATCCACGCCTCACTCGGCATCCCAGCATCGTTCGGCCCGCTTCCTCCATTCAACAGAGAGATCCATCGACTTGGAAAGGAGGGCTCGGCATGCCGACCGTTCAGCATGTTCCACTCAGCATGCAGGGCGCGTCCTATCTAGACCAAGCTGTCTAGCCATCTGGCCCACCAGGGAAGTCCAACCCACATTCGTCTATAAATAGAGGGGCAGGGGCACAGAAAAGAGGGATCAGATTTCAGAGAACGCAGGGGAGACTCTGCCTCATCCAAACCTCATCCAAGACTTCTACTTTTATTTCACAATTGTATTCGAATACTTAAAAGCGGATTGTATCTGTAATCAAGTTTAAAGTGAAGAAATAAAGGATCAACTTCAAAGTGGACGTAGGATACAATGCCGAACCACTATAAATTCTGTGTTCTCGTCTCTTGCATTTTAATTTATATCATCTTCTCTATTTTAATTTATCTTCTTCATTAATCTCTCTACACAAACTCTCTAAGGGTGTTAGTGACCAATTTTGACGCTAACATTTTGGTGCTTTCATTGAGAGGCGAATTCTCAGGTTGTGAGGATCTACTTTGTAGCTACTAGATTGCATCAATCCTCCGAAGAAGATCCGTAATTATCCATAAGGCATCTGTTGATTCTACTCAGAGTTACAACCAACGACTCTACCATAGGAAGGCCGCGAACAAGATCGACCTCCCAAAATGTAGATGCCCGCGAAACCGCTAGTGTTCAACAACTTGGACCTAACGATCAACAAGCAATTCGAGGCACGGGGCCCTCCAGCCAAAACCAAGCGGAAGCTGTTTCACGAGCAGAATTGATTGACTTGATAAAATAGCTTACGGAAAGCAGAAGGCAACTCGTTGAGCAAATGCAAGTTAATGCTGACCTCATGGCCCAACTTGCTCAACAGCAGCATCAGAATGCTGGAGGTAGCCCTGTCCCCTGCTCCGAAGATGATAGCTCAATTTCAGCCGATGAACCTCTTAGGCGTAGACGTCGCAAGGATGAAGATGACCAAGCAGGTGCCACTGATCGCTCTACTAGAAATCAAGCCCATGGAGCGGAACCCAACCTTCCTCCTACCATACAAACCCCGGATTTGACAGCTATGGTCAGGCAGTTGATGAGAGAGAATCAAGGTTTGACTAATGAAGATTGGGGAATGTCTAAGAGTCATACTCCCTTCACAGATACCATTCTACAGGCTGAATACCCAAGGAAGTTTAACATGCCCACCATACCCGCCTATGAAGGAAAAACTGACGCTAAACAACATGTAATGAGGTATGGATGGATGATGGATTCAGCAAGGGCCAACGACGCAACTAAGTGCAGGTGCTTTCCAATAACTCTGTCCGGAATTGCCACCATGTGGTTCACTCGACTTCCTCCACGGTCAATCTCAAACTTCGATGAATTAGCAAGGAAATTCATAGAACAATTCAGGATACACGCCACTCGACCCAAGGATGTGATGTCCTTATCAAGCGTGACCCAAGCTCCTGGAGAATCACTGAAAGCATACTTGCAGAGATTTCATGTTGCCGCCACTGAAGTGAGCAATCCAAACGACCACGCGATTTTGATGGCAGTAATGCGTGGAGTGGATCTAGACTCTGAATTTGGGGATTGGTTGGCGGGAAAGCCACCAGCTACGTTGGAACATTTCTATTCGAAAGCCCACCAGTTCATAAGGAGGGAAGAAGCTCGGTGGATAAGGAAAGACAAGGCACCAGGGTCCGTTCAGGAGTCTGTAAAGGGCAACATCGCCATGAAAGCAACCAACGATAACCCTGGAAAGACTCAGGCTAGCGTCCAAAATAAGCCCGGGCAGTCTAAGGGAACTGGAAGTGGAAATCCTGGAAAGAAGAAGGAAACGGGGAGATGGAAGTCAAGGATCCCAACCTACAACGAATACACTCCACTGAATGCGTCTCTTGAAAACATCTACTTATCGACCTGCAACACTTTTCAATACAGAAAACCACGCCCTAAGGAATCAACAGAGGAGCAAAAGCGGACTGGAAAGTATTGCCGCTTTCACGAGTCTTATAGGCACAACACAGACGAATGCAGGCATCTCCATGACGCTATTGAGAAATTGATTAGGCAGAAGAAGCTGCAGGAATTCGTCAAAGATACGCCAGAAGGAAGACAAGAGACTTCAGACCCCGAACGTGGCCCAACTCTACACCAACCAGAGCAACCTACCCGAACTGTGGGAAGGTTGATTATTAACACAATTGCTGGTGGACCTCATCCTGCGGATAAAAATTGGCAGGAAATGGAGCGATATGCTAATTCCTTGAGACATACAGAGCATGAGTGTTGTTCAAATGTGGAGGATGGAACTCCCGCAAAGCAGCAACGCACGATGCACGACGATATTGTATTCAGGAATAGAGACGCGGATAAGGTGGAAGCTCCCACCATCGATCCATTGGTCATATCCGCAACCATCGGACCGACATTCGTAAGGAGAATCCTAATTGATTGCAGAAGTTCCGTTAACATCATCTTCAGGAAAGCGTATGACCAAATGAAGCTGGAGACTAGGGATTTGAAGCCATCTAAAGCCCGAATCCATGGCTTTAACGGCGCAGCCATAGACGCAATAGGATATGTGGAGTTACCAGTTGAACTGGGACAAGTTGAACGCAGGAGAGTGCGAATCCTACCATTCATAGTGCTGGATGTTGATTCACCATACAACGTGTTTTTGGGACGACCAGCCCTCGCAGATTTCAGGGCAGCCTTGGCCTCGTGGTGTCTCACACTGAAATTCCCGATGGACAAAGGAGTTGGCGTAGTGCATGGCGACCAAGCAACCGGACGTGCATGTTACGTGGCTGAGCTGAGAGAGGCCTAGCGCAGAGAAAAGGGGAAGACTACGGACAGCATCGTCCGCATCCCGAATTCTGATGATTGACAATTAGCGCCCGAGCCCTGGCTCGGGCGACATTCTCGGATCGTTGGAGACATAGATCCGAGAGATGACAAAGGGGAACCCAGGGAACCAGACGCAGCACCGGCCGAACTAACAATTGATATTCCAGTTAGCCACAGCGACCCGACACGAGTTCATAAAATTAAGTCACAGCTCGATCCCCTAACGGCAGAGAATTTATCTGATTTCCTCCGAGCGAATCTTGATGTCTTCGCCTGGACACACTCTGATATGCGTGGGATTTCCCCTGCAATTGCGAGCCGTATGTTGAATATAGACCCGGAGCACGTACCTGTGAAGCAAAAAAGGAGAGGCATGGACCCGGAAAGGTCTACAGCTCTCAAAGAGGAGGTGGATAAACTCAAAGCCAATGGGTTTGTCCGCGACGCCCTCTACCCGGAATGGGTGTCCAACCCTGTGTTGGTAAAGAAAGCAAACGAGAAATGGAGAACCTGCGTTGACTATTCTGATTTAGACAAAGCATGCCCGAAGGATAGCTTCCCGCTACCACGAATTGATCAACTAGTCGATTCAACTGTAGGGCATGAGTTATTGTCATTTATGGATGCATACTCTGGATACAACCAAATTCCGATGCACATCCCAGACCAAGAACACACCAGCTTTGTCACAAATGTTGGGTTATACTGTTATGTAGTGATGCCCTTCGGACTGAAGAACGCCGGAGCAACTTACCAGCGTCTGGTAAATCGAATGTTCAAAGATCAGATTGGGAAAACAGTGGAAGTCTATGTGGATGACATGCTTGTGAAGTCACGGCAGTCAAACGACCACATTCGAGACTTGGCGGAAATGTTCGATATACTAAGGCACTATGGGATGAAGATCAATCCTTCAAAGTGTTCATTCGGCGTGGCATCAGGGAAGTTCTTGGGATTCATTGTGAATGCACGAGGAATTGAAACTAACCCGGAGAAGATCCAGGCCATCCGAGATATACAGGCACCTAGAACCATAAAGCAGGTACAGAGCTTGAACGGAAAAGTAGCTGCGCTTAGTCGATTCATATCCAGAGCCACGGATAAGTGCGTTCCTTTCTTCGATGTCATAAAGAAAGGAAAGAGAAACTTTGAATGGACGACTGACTGCGAGGAAGCATTCCGAACCCCGGTAAGACACTTGGAAAGTCCTCCAGTGTTGTCAAAACCAGTAGACCACGAGACGTTGTACGTATATTTGGCTGTGTCTCAGCACGCTATCAGTACAGCCCTAGTTCGCTAAGAAGGCAAGGTTCAAAGGCCGGTGTACTATGTTAGTAAACGACTGACGGGGGCAGAAAAGAATTATCCAAAGATTGAGAAACTTGCCTATTGCCTGGTGATTGCATCACGCAAGCTTCGTCCCTACTTTCAGGCGCACTCAATCAGTGTTTACACTGACCAACCCTTGCGACAGGTACTCCAACGACCGGAAACTTCCGGTAGGATGCTAAAGTGAAACATCGAGCTAAGCCAGTTTGATATCACCTACCTACCGCGAAGGACCATCCAAGGGCAAGCATTAGCTGACTTCGTTGCTGAGTTCACCATTCCGGATGAACCGAGTGAAAATCACAAAGTAATCCCTCCTGTCCGATGGAAGATGTTCACTGACGGGGCATCTAACGACCGTTGGTCGGGAGCTGGGATAGTTCTGATAACTCCCGAAAACCGATCGATTTGCTACGCTTTGAAGCTCGAGTTTACAGCGACAAATAACGAAGCCGAATACGAAGCACTGATTGCTGGCTTAAGACTTGCCAATGAACTGAGGGTAAAGTCCATCGAAATCTTCTGCGACTCACAGCTGGTGGTATATCAGGTACGGGGAGCCTACCAAGCGAAAGGACAGAGACTGGCTCCTTACTTTGCTCGGGTCCGGGAGCTACTAGTAAACCTGGAATATTATGACATTTCGCATGTCCCGCACGAACAGAACAGGGAGGCCGACTCGTTGGCTAAATTCGCGAGTACTGGCGATGCACGGCAGATGGGATTGTTCCCTGTCGAGACTCTGCTTGCTCCAAGTATAGACATGATGGAGATAGATCTCGTCTTGGAGACCGAACTCGAAAGGGGATCATGGCTGACCCCGATCAAACAATACTTGCTATACGGGGACTTACCTGAGAAAAGAAGCGAAAGACGCCAAGTCCTTCGTAAGGCTTCGCGTTATGTAATGCAAGACGGGATAATGTATCGGAGGGGATTCTCGACCCCCTTACTCCGGTGCGTGGCCCATGACGAGGTGAAACAGGTGTTGGAAGAAGTCCATGAGGGAGAATGTGGTGATCATACCGGGGGGCAAACTTTGGCGAGGAAAATCCTCCGCTATGGATATTATTGGCCGACTGTAAATCGGGATGCAGCAGACTATGCGAGAAGATGCGACAAATGCCAGATATATGCAAAGATTCCGAGAGCTCCGCCAATGAAACTCACACAAATGGTTAGTCCATGGCCATTTGCAATATGGGGAATCGACCTAATTGGATCTCTGCCCATAGCCAAAGGAGGCGCGAAATATGCAATAGTGGCAGTCGATTATTTCACCAAGTGGGCGGAAGCAGAGCCAATGGCCACAATCACCACCAAGAAAGTCATTAATTTCGTTGTACGAAATATCATATGTCGTTTTGGCCTCCCACGGACCATCATAACGGATAACGGAACTCAATTCGAAAGTAAGGAATTCAAAGAGTTCTGTCAGAGGTATGGCATTGAGAAAAGGTTCGCAGCAGTTGCTCACCCGAAGGCGAATGGGCAGGTAGAAGCCGTCAATAAAATCATCAAGTCCATATTGAAGAAGCGTTTGGAAAAGGCTAGAGGCAAGTGGGTGGATGAACTCCCAACCGCGCTTTGGGCCTATAGAACTACCCACAAGACCGCGACTGGCCACACACCATTCGCACTGGCGTACGGCACGGAAGCCGTCATACCCGTAGAACTTGAAGTTCCGTCACACCGGGTAACCTATTACGATCCTGCGTCAAATCAGGATCTCCTATTGGAATCATTAGACTTCATTGATGAGAAACGCGAAGAAGCTGATTTGAGAGCAGCCTCATACAGACACCGAGTCGCTAAATATTATAATGGAAAAGTCCAGCCAAGAACCTTTAGTGTGAGAGATCTCGTTTTGAAACGAGTCTTTCCAACCCCTTCGCACATGAATCCCGCATGGGAAGGTCCATACGTCATCGAACAGAGGCTTGGAGAAGGAACTTTCAAGCTAACGACCGTCGACGGTGCGACACTCCCCCGAGCATGGAACAGCGAGAATTTGCGGCGTTATTACACTTAGTCTATTTCCTTTATGCGGTAGTTGCATTTATTTCCAGTATTCTTTCTTCTTGGCATGTAATAAGATAATCTAGCTTGTTTTCATCAATAAAGGCTTGAAGCCATCTTTTCCATGAATGACCAATGTCTCTTCGTATGATATTCCTATGACGCGCAATTAAAAATTATGATATCCTGGCTAGCGTACGAACGCTTATAATAAATGACAAAAAATCTCCAAGTCCCCGGAGTGCGGACTGGAGTACTCTAAGTCCCCGGAGTGCGGACTCGAGTATAAACGACAAAAAATCTCCAAGTCCCCGGAGTGCGGACTCGAGTATAAATGATTCAAAATCTCCAAGTCCCCGGAGTGCGAACTGGAGTACTCTAAGTCCCCGGAGTGCGGGCTCGAGTATAAACGACAAAAATCTCCAAGTCCTCGGAGTGCAGACCGGAGTACTCTAAGTCCCCGGAGTGCGGACTCGAGTATAAACGATTTTAAATCTCCAAGTCCCCGGAGCGCGGACTGGAGTACTCTAAGTCCCCAGAGTGCGGACACTAGTATAAACGACTCAAAATCTCCAAGTCCCCGGAGTGCGGACTGGAGTACTCTAAGTCCCCGGAGTGTGGATTCGAGTATAAACGATACTAAATCTCCAAGTCCCCGGAGCGCGGACTGAAGTACTCTAAGTCCCCAGAGTGCGGACTCTAGTATAAACGATTCAAAATCTCCAAGTCCCCGGAGCGCGGACTGGAGTACTCTAAGTCCCCAGAGTGCGGACTCGAGTATAAACGATTTGAAACCTCCAAATCCCCAGAGCGCGGACCGGAGTACTCTAAGTCCCCAGAATACGGACTCAAGTATAAACGATCCAAAATCTCCAAGTCCCCAGAGTGCGGACTCGAATACAAATGACTCAAAATCTCCAAGTCCCCGGAGCACGGACTGGAGTACTCGAAGTCCGGTGTATAGACTTAATCACAATCAGTTCAGACCTCCGAGTTCCTTGAATAGGAACTACGACGCAAATGACTTGGATATGTCAAGTCCCCAACATACGGGCTATGAAATATTCTAAGTGCTTGAAGCACCAAGTGGAGATTGATCAAATCCAGGGAAGCTCCCAAGCCATGTAAAGACGAACCAAGAAGTCTAAGTCACCCATAACAATTCAGATTTCAATCACAACCATAAAAGAAACTGAATAATAAAAGTCTTTTGAGAAGACAAAAGTGAAGATCAAATTTTATTCACAAAAAGCTTCCCGTTACAAAAACGCTCCAAAGTCCGGAGCCAACAGCCTATTTACACAGTCTACAAAAATTAGTACATGACTTAAACTAGTTCTCGTTGAATGGGGACGACAGTCATTTCTTGTGTTTCTTTGACTTCTTCCCGGATGGTTCCTTCCCAGAGCGCTTACTCTTGGAATCCTTCCCTGACGGAGGGGTGACGACCGAAGACATGGGGGGAACATCCATGGGCTGGGACTTGCCAGGAAGAATGACCTTTAATGGTTTGTTCAGAGGATCGTCCAGGTCCACTTCACGCGGCTCGACCTTGACTGAGGTCGTATCTCTTTTCTCTTTCTCGAGCCGTTCCTTCATGCTCAAGTCGGATGTGTGCTCAGAGGCACCTATGATTTCTACTTCGAAACTCTCCGAGGAAGAGTCATATTTGCCTTCATCCAGCGCCCCGATTACTTGAGCATCTGGACCAGGATCTCTGCCGACTTGAGTAGCCTCACTCGCCTTTATCTCCACCTCCTTGGCGGCATCGCCCCTCGGAGTGGGCTCGGGGTCAGAACAGCCTGCAGAGAAGATACGAAAATAAACAAGTGTTAGAACACAACAACTTCTGAGGGAACGAGAAAGATCTTTGTGAAGCCTAGAGGTTACTCACCAGATGCCGGTGGGTTCTCAGTCGCCAGGGGTGTCCCGCCCTCCGGGATGGGAGATAAAACATGAATGCCAAGCCGGGGGCTTCTGGGTCATAACCAACGTGCTGCTCGAAGGGGTCAAGTGTTGACCGACTGGCCGATTGGGTAGGCACGTGAACTGGGGGCACAACGCCGGAAGGGTCCGTAGCCACCTCTTTCCCTTTCCTGGAGGGAGAACCTTTGCTGTAGAGGGCTTTAGCCGTCGATAAATCTGAAGGCTCCTTCCCTCTCAGGAATTCTTTTATCAATGCTTCTTCGTCGACCTCATCGGCGCCGCTCTCAACCTTCCTGATCTGAATCAGGGTCTCCCATGCCTCGGCCAATGACTCAAGGTTGTCGTCGCCCAGAAAAGTTAGATCTCGATGCATGAGAACTCGGGCATTGAACTCAACGATGAGCGGGTCGAATTCGGTCTTTATCTCCTCCCTGCCTTCTTCCCTGGCCGCCTCGAGGCGAGAGTCGATGTCGACAGTTGCTGCCCTTCTACCTTCCTCACGGGCCTCATTCCTCAGTGCCTCGACTTTGGAGAGATCGTCTTCAAGTTTCCCCTTTAGGAGTCGGGTGGCGACAATCTCATCACAATAATGTTGTGCCTCAACCTGGGCAGCCACTTTCTCTTTCCTCTCCTCGAAAAGTTGCTCTTCGAGTTCCTTAATCCGATAACTAAGTGTGTCCCGCTCCTTCTGAACGGAGTCTTTCTCCAAAGCTAATGCTCCACACCGTTGAACTGCTTCATCGAGCTCTTTCTTATGGGTCATTTCAAGGCGGGAAAAAGCCTCGGCGGTGTCCTTAGCGCTCTGACGAGTAGCTTCAAGCTCGGACTTATAGGCGGCAGTTTCTTCATCCTGGGCCTTAATGATATCCCTGTCATGAATAGCTTCAAGCTTTAGGCGGTCAATTTCGTGCTGGCGCTCCATAGAGACTTCAGAAAGTTTCTCAGCCAGATGGACGAACGCATCATGTTGCACGTAGACGTCATTGGTACAGGCGATAGCATTTTGTTTGACATCTCCGGGAATAGGATGAATCGCCGGGAGGTGTTGAATATGCGCTTTGCGCTATATGATTTTTTTTTGATGATAATAAACATATATACATTCATTTAAATGTATTTGTTAATGTACTATTTTTCATAGAATAAATAAATATTTTTTGAATAAAATAAATTACACAGAATTTGAATTTGAATTCAAACAGAACAAGTTACACAGATTTTTGAATTCAAACGAATATTTTATTTAAACTAATATTTATTACAATTTTAAATAGTACAATTTCATGCTCTCACTATACATATACATTTTTGATTACAATCACATCACATTTCACATTTACAGTTAACCTCACTACATATCACTCACACTCGTGTTTTTGTCTTCAACTGCATTCCGGTTTGAATCCAGCATCTGAGCAATCTGCAAAAATATTCACTAACGCAGTAAAATTGAAAAAGAAATATTTTTGCAATATAAAATGAAATACGATTTTTGAAAATATGATTTGCCTCAGTTATTTAGGTTGTTCGTCATCATTCACTCTTGATTTCATCACAAAGTCGTGCAGATAGATATTACAGGGACAGGTATACATAAGTGGCTGCAGTACACACACATACATTTGTACACGTGTGCACTGCCTCGCCAACTCGTGTGCACAAATCAAACAAAAGCACTGCTAACAATTCGGCACAAGGTCAAACCCAAATAACACACGGGATTCAACTCAAGGCAGACCACAAGTACAAGGCACAGTGCAGAGGTCTCAACAGGAAAATCAAACAATAATCAAGTGATCAAAAGAATATGGATTGCAACAAACATGTATGCAGCATCAAGTCAGGCATGAAGAAAACACAGTGAAAACTCGAGTCACAGTACAGGCCACAACAACAGGTGAAAAGGAGACAAGTAGCAGCAACATGACAGTGAAAACTCGAGTCACAGTACAAGCCAGCAGATACATGAAAAATGGAAGTAACTCATGCAAAAAAATGTCACAGCAAGATCAGGGAAGAAACCAGAATGGAGCTGAGACTGCATGAACATGAATGCATCAATAAACCAACTGCAGAACCTCAAGTGATATGGTGAAGTAGTACAAAAGAGCAAGTGCAATTCGAACCAACATGGCCAAGACTACTGCATGCAACATGGAATGCAAAGACAATGCACCAATGCAAATTCAAACAATGTCCAAACAACAACATGAAGTGAATCAAGTTCAAGCCACAAGTGTACATGAATACAACTCGACTGCAACAGTACAGTCATGAAGACTGCAAGAACATGAACATAGGATCAGTACAACAACAATGAAACTGACTCAAAGCACAAAAGTGCAACAGTGAAGTTCAGCTATGCAAGTGAAACAATAAACAGTGAAGAACATGGACTGCAACATTCAAGTGTATATTGAAAACAAGCTGCATGAATACAACATGAAGTACAATCACTTACAACATGTATGCAGCCCAATGAACCAGTGTCAAGATCATGCGGTGCACATGTGAATCAAGTGACCAACCTGAAGTACAAAGCATGCACATGAACAACATGACATGAACAACACAATTGAATCAAGTAACCAACTGCAAGTGCAAATGACCAGGACTCATGCAACAGACCCAACAACTAGTGCCAACATGAACATAACAGGTGAAGCATCACCAAAGACTCAACAGGGAAAATGGAACCATCACAACAGTTCACATTGCAGTAATATCATATCACTACAGAAGTGCAAATCAAAACAGAGAGTATGGTGATGCAGTCAACAAGGCAACAATGCAGATGAACAACAAAGGGTCAAAGCTCAATACAACATGAACCAACTCCAAAATGTATCACTAACATATACTACAGGGATGAACACATGAGAATGGACAAGGCACAAATCAAGTCCAGCTACAAGTTGCAGACTCAAAGCATCAGTGGACACAAATAAACACAATGCACATGCCAACAACAAGTCCAGCAAACATGACACCAAGCTACAAACTCAAATGCAAACAGAAACATCAATATGCAATGCCACAGTACTGAATACCATATCGACACAGCAATGTTCAAGACCAAGGTGGTCAAGGCCAAAATCATCAATGCAATGCACAGCAAAGTCAAGGGCATATGAAGACAAGTGTAACATCACAACTAAGTACAATGAATTCACAGGGCCGAAGCAAACACATGAATTCACAAATCAAAGCCGTGTCGAAATCAAAGATGAAAAAGTCAGAGCCTTAGCAATAAAGTAATTCACAAATCAGAAATCAAGTGTGAGACAAATTGAAACAGTCAATGCCAAGTCGAACCAAGCAAATTGATCACGAAATCAAATCAATACCGTGTGAATCAAGCTACCAAAAATACGAAATTGACAAAGTCAGATCAATCCCAAGCATCAATACAAGATCGAACGACTATTGACAAATTCAAATATATTCAAACGAACGTAATTCAAGGAATACGAACGCATATAAAAGCCCCAAATCATCATCGGCATAAGAGACAGTTCGAGTACGAAAATCGAAGAGGAACAGAGCCAAAAATCTTACCTGAAGCAAAATCGAACTCACCAAAGCGAAGCCAAGCCAAGCCGATAATCATCTCAACCCTAATTCGCAATCGAATCCCCAAATCCATAAACCCTAAATCACAGTACCACGACAAAGCGAAGCCGTGAATTCAAGAGCAACGAAGATTGAGCAATAGCCAAGATTAAAGAGCATCGAAACAAAGCCGCCACTCATAATATTTCAGATCGAAGGAACGAAGAAAGAAACGGCCACCATTATCAAGAGAAAAAGGAACGGGCCGAAGTTTATCAAAAGGGGAATTAAAAAATACTATTTACCTTTTTGGGCCGGCCTTATTATTAAAAGGAGGGGTTTTAGTTTTTAATTTTATAGGGGTTTTAGTTTTTAATTTTATATTAGGGGTTTTTTAGTTTGAGCAAAAATTACGTGTCCAAAGTTCATATTGTAATTTTTTGCTCCTGGTTGTATTTTTGAAGTTGTTTTTTCTTTTCAAGTCAAAGGAGTAGTAAATCACCACCTAGGTTTAGGTAGTGTCAGATTGTCTATTTTGAATTAGTTCAGTGAGCAGGGTGTGCGAGTTTGCAAAGCTCTATAGGCGGGAGCAGTGTTTGCGAGTAAGCGAAACTCTATAGGCGGGAGCAGGGTGTGCGAGTCTAGTAGAGTGTTTGTGAGCGGGAGCAAAAGGGTCTGCGAGTCTAGTAGAGTGTTTGTAAGCGTGATACTGTTTAATTCTAATAGAAATCTGTGAATGCAGCAGTAGGCAGGGGTTGCCGAAGCTGGGTAAATTTTGTGTGTGATTTACTTTTCAGCATATTTATTTCTGCTATTATATTTCTGTGTTTAATTCGAGAAAATTTGCTATAACCCTATTCACCCCCCCTCTAGGGTTAATCTAGATCCTACAAGTGGTATCAGAGCCCGGTATATTTTTTATTTAACTCTAGAGTCATGAGTCTACAAAATAATGCTTTTTCTGAGGGGCAATCTATTGCTAGGCCACCCATGTTTAACGGGAACGATTATGCTTATTGGAAAGTTAGGATGAGTATTTATCTTAGTTCCGTTGATTATGATGTTTGGGATATTATTGAAACTGGCTATAAACCTCCCACTATAATCGTTGGTGGTACTAAGATTCCTAAACCTAAGGATAGGTGGGATGCTAACGATAAGAAATTGAAAACGACAAATGCTAAAGCCATGAATGCTTTGATATGTGCTCTTGATAAAAATGAATTTAATAGAATTTCTCATTGTACAACAGCACAGGAAATTTGGCACACTTTGGAGGTGACACACGAAGGAACTTCTCAAGTCAAGGAGTCTCGTCTAGCCCTATTAAGCAACGAATACGAAAACTTTGTGATGGACAAAGGCGAGAGCATAAAAGACATGTTTGGACGCTTTTCAACCTTGGTATACAATGCTAGAGCGCTTGGGAAGGTATTCACTGAGGTAGAGCTTGTGAGGAAGATACTACGAGTTTTACCAATGAACTTTGAGGCAAAAGTCACAACAATCCAAGAATCGAAAGATTTGAGTAAACTAAGCATGGAGGAGTTGATTGGCAACTTGATGACATATGAGCTTGAGTTAAAAGCAAAGGAAGAACGCAACAACTCCGAACCAAAGAAGAAGACGATTGCCTTAAAGAGCAAAGAAGAAAGCGATGAAGAAGATCCAATTGAAGAGCTTGCAATGGCTGTCAATAATCTTAGAAGATGGTCTAGATTCAAGCCACGCAAGAAGAAAACAAAAGGCAATAGGTCAAAAGATTCCGAAAATTCCGATAATGAACTTACGTGTTATAACTGCAACAAACCTGGCCACATCAAACCAAAATGCCCACTTCTCAAAAACAACAAAGAAAAGAAAAAGGCGAAGAAGGTATTTGCAGCGACTTGGGATGATGAAGAAGGAGAGGAAGCTTCGGATAGCAGCTCAGAGGAGGCTAACTTGTGTTGCATGGCAAAATCATAATCAGAAGCAACCTCCGACGAATCTAGTGAGGCAGGTGAGTTTTCTTATAAAGAACTTGTTTTTATGTGTTCTGATCTTACTAAGGTAGTGGATACTCTTGAATCTAAAATTGAAAAACTGAAATCTGATAGGAGAGAATTTGCTCGTGAAAATTTTAGGTTAAAAACTGAACATGAAAATATTCAAAACCTAGAATGTAAAAAATGTAAGATTTTAGATTCAGAATTATCAAAACTGAGGAATAACTTTGAAAGTCTTGAAAATGAAAACTTGAATCTTAAGGAAACCATCGACACTAGGAGAAAGGATTTTATAAATCGATGCACCTCACTTGTCACTGAAAACTCAACATTAAAAACCAGAGTCCAAAATCTTGAGAAATCCCTGAACAACTTTTCAAACGGAGAAAAATCTTTCAAAATGTTATTGGGAAATCAAATTTTTGCTAACAATAGAAAAGGACTAGTTTTGGGAAATCACAAAATGATGATAATGCAAAAAGTAAAAGTGTTTTTGCTCGATCTGAAATAATTGGAAATCATGTTGAAAATCATAATCATAGGAACACAAAATATAATCAAGTCAATTTAATGTGCACGTTTTGTAGAGAATTTGGACATAATCGAAATAATTGTTGGTATAGACCCAAACACGTGAAAACTATACCAATTTGGGTTCCAAAAGGCACAAATATAAAATCTTTGAAAGTCAAACAAATTTGGGTGCCAAAAGGAACATATATAAATAGTTTTGGGTCTCCACAAACATATGTTTCATATTCTGCCACTAACAATCATGGACCTATAAAAACAAATAGGTCACATAAATCTTTTATCGTGTAGGTGTGGTGGCAGGCTAAGGAACAACAACAGTGTTCTCTGAATTTCGGCTGTTCCAGAAACACAACGGGCGACAAAGCAAAGTTCCTTAGCCTAGTTCAAAGGTGACAGAATCACAATGGACAATGACGAAAAATTATCGTAAAGGTAAAACAGGTAAATTTATTTTTGAACGATATATCAAATGTGATAATCTGCACCATATTCTGAATTAAAATCAGCCAATATTGAGATGAATAAAAGATGATAATTTTGATTCTGATTTTTTTCAAAATTGTTGGTCAATTATGCTTTTATGCCAAAAACACTACCATCCTTGAAATACTTTATATCGATTAATTTGGATTGCTGATGGTGTTTTCATTGATTGACGATAATATTTTTGGCTAAATCTATATTCATGGTTTCTTCTATTTACATGGCTTCAACTTAAAATCCTAATGAATTCTATTAAAAAATTGTAAAAAGGATTTTAAGAATTTTTTTTTGACTTGTTCTTATTTATGACATTGATTTGTGCTTAATCGATGACCAATCAGATTTTCAACTTTGAACTAATCCATATAAATTTGTTCGGTCAAATGATGGTATTTGATTACTCATGCTACACGTAGATATATTTTGGTCACTGCTTGTAAATTTGAACGATTTCAAATTCATGTGAAAAAGGACTTCAAGAAATTGTTTTTGAAATAATTATGATGTTGATTGACTGTTGATTACTCATGAATATAATTGTTTATCCTATGGTTTCTGAAATTAACATCATGATATTTGTTTGAGTGTTAACACGGCTTAAATTCAAATTCAAAAGAATGATGTTTTGAAATTTTTGGTGCACATCTCATGGTTTGATTCAACAAGTGAATATTGAGTGAAATTTAAATTCAGATGCAGATTACACTGGTAATATAGTTAATAGAAAAATTATTACTGTAACGTGATTAATTTTTGAAACATTCATTTGCGGCATCGTTTTTTTTTTCAAAGAAAATATCTGCATATTTTTCACTTGAAATAATTTTCAAATAGCAGAAAATTTTCTTATAAAACCCCCTCGAGAAAATCATGTTTGACCATATTTACAGATTAGTCATTTTTTGAAAAATTGATTTTATAATTTTTGAATTTGATTTTTAAATGACAAATTTTGACTAGTCTGACTCCCTTTGATTATCGAAATGATGAATAGTGATTAAAAAAGAGATGAGTGTTGATATTTATCATATATTATAACTCGAGAAAGTATAATTAGAAAATTTCTTTAGAATTTCATAACAAGAGTTATAAAAACTTTTGTTGGGTAAAAATTCCATGACCATTTCTATTTCTATCATCTTTCTATCAACCATCACTCATCAAGATCATATTTAGTATGTAAATTTGTGGTAGTTTACAAAGGAAATCATTTGTTCTTCAATATCTTTAAATCTGTGAAGGAAATTATTTGTGCTTCAACTTATTATATTCAGCAATTAAAAATAAATATCCAAAGTATTCACTCTCATTTAAAAGTCCTCACGGTTATGCATGGGTGAATTACTTGGATTTTTGATTATGTGCTTCCATGCTCATTTAAAAGTCCTCACGGTTATGCATGTATGAAACGCATATCAAAATTAATTGATTCAAATAGACAAGTTGATTCTAATCCCATTTAAAAGTCCTCACGGTCATGCGTGATTAGAAGATACTTGATTTCATTTTTTAAATAAAAATTGTGAATACTACTAATCTCATTTAAAAGTCGTAACGGTTATGCATGGTTAGTAGATATCCAAATTTCCTGAAATAAATATACCACAAATAGACAGAATTGTATGATTTTTGATGATTTTATCCCCCATCACTTCTGAAAGTGGAATATGCGCTTGACAAGGGTAATTATGATTTTTGTTTGAGTTTTATTGAGATTTGATATTTATATTTAATTGAGTTAAATGTTTGATTCATGTCTATCACTTCATCCCTATTTTATAACACTATTATTCTTTTGCTGATAACAAAAGGGGGAGAGAAAAGTTAAGATTTTGTCAAATAGAATCAAGCAAAGGTCAAATAACTTTCAATTTGCATATAGGCTCATTTACATATTTTTATTTGTATGCATATATGTAGGGGGAGCCATATATGTAGGGGGAGCATCACATAAAAAGGAAGCATTCAAATAGGGGGAGCAAATGAAATTATCAAATACATTTAATATATTCAAAATCTTAAATATATGTTTGTTATCATCCAAAGGGGGAGATTGTTGAATATGCGCTGTGCGCTATATGATTTTTGTTTGATGATAATAAACATATATACATTCATTTAAATGTATTTGTTAATGTACTATTTTTCATAGAATAAATAAATATTTGTTGAATAAAATAAATTACACAGAATTTGAATTTGAATTCAAACAGAACAAGTTACACAGATTTTTGAATTCAAACGAATATTTTATTTAAACTAATATTTATTACAATTTTAAATAGTACAATTTCATGCTCTCACTATACATATACATTTTTGATTACAATCACATCACATTTCACATTTACAGTTAACCTCACTACATATCACTCACACTCATGTTTTTGTCTTCAACTGCATTCCGGTTTGAATCCAGCATCTGAGCAATCTGCAAAAATATTCACTAACGCAGTAAAATTGAAAAAGAAATATTTTTGCAATATAAAATGAAATACGATTTTTGAAAATATGATTTGCCTCAGTTATTTAGGTTGTTCGTCATCATTCACACTTGATTTCATCACAAAGTCGTGCACATAGATATTACAGGGACAGGTATACATAAGTGGCTGCAGTACACACACATACATTTGTACACGTGTGCACTGCCTCGCCAACTCATGTGCACAAATCAAACAAAAGCACTGCTAACAATTCGGCACAAGGTCAAAACCAAGTAACACACGGGATTCAACTCAAGGCAGACCACAAGTACAAGGCACAGTGCAGAGGTCTCAACAGGAAAATCAAACAATAATCAAGTGATCAAAAGAATATGGATTGCAACAAACATGTATGCAGCATCAAGTCAGGCATGAAGAAAACACAGTGAAAACTCGAGTCACAGTACAGGCCACAACAACAGGTGAAAAGGAGACAAGTAGCAGCAACATGACAGTGAAAACTCGAGTCACAGTACAAGCCAGCAGATACATGAAAAATGGAAGTAACTCATGCAACAAAATGTCACAGCAAGATCAGGGAAGAAACCAGAATGGAGCTGAGACTGCATGAACATGAATGCATCAATAAACCAACTGCAGAACCTCAAGTGATATGGTGAAGTAGTACAAAAGAGCAAGTGCAATTCGAACCAACATGGCCAAGACTACTGCATGCAACATGGAATGCAAAGACAATGCACCAATGCAAATTCAAACAATGTCCAAACAACAACATGAAGTGAATCAAGTTCAAGCCACAAGTGTACATGAATACAACTCGACTGCAACAGTACAGTCATGAAGACTGCAAGAACATGAACATAGGATCAGTACAACAACAATGAAACTGACTCAAAGCACAAAAGTGCAACAGTGAAGTTCAGCTATGCAAGTGAAACAATAAACAGTGAAGAACATGGACTGCAACATTCAAGTGTATATTGAAAACAAGCTGCATGAATACAACATGAAGTACAATCACTTACAACATGTATGCAGCCCAATGAACCAGTGTCAAGATCATGCAGTGCACATGTGAATCAAGTGACCAACCTGAAGTACAAAGCATGCACATGAACAACATGACATGAACAACACAATTGAATCAAGTAACCAACTGCAAGTGCAAATGACCAGGACTCATGCAACAGACCCAACAACTAGTGCCAACATGAACATAACAGGTGAAGCATCACCAAAGACTCAACAGGGAAAATGGAACCATCACAACAGTTCACATTGCAGTAATATCATATCACTACAGAAGTGCAAATCAAAACAGAGAGTATGGTGATGCAGTCAACAAGGCAACAATGCAGATGAACAACAAAGGGTCAAAGCTCAATACAACATGAACCAACTCCAAAATGTATCACTAACATATACTACAGGGATGAACACATGAGAATGGACAAGGCACAAATCAAGTCCAGCTACAAGTTGCAGACTCAAAGCATCAGTGGACACAAATAAACACAATGCACATGCCAACAACAAGTCCAGCAAACATGACACCAAGCTACAAACTCAAATGCAAACAGAAACATCAATATGCAATGCCACGGTACTGAATACCATATCGACACAGCAATGTTCAAGACCAAGGTGGTCAAGGCCAAAATCATCAATGCAATGCACAGCAAAGTCAAGGGCATATGAAGACAAGTGTAACATCACAACTAAGTACAATGAATTCACAGGGCCGAAGCAAACACATGAATTCACAAATCAAAGCCGTGTCGAAATCAAAGATGAAAAAGTCAGAGCCTTAGCAATAAAGTAATTCACAAATCAGAAATCAAGTGTGAGACAAATTGAAACAGTCAATGCCAAGTCGAACCAAGCAAATTGATCACGAAATCAAATCAATACCGTGTGAATCAAGCTACCAAAAATACGAAATTGACAAAGTCAGATCAATCCCAAGCATCAATACAAGATCGAACGACTATTGACAAATTCAAATATATTCAAACGAACGTAATTCAAGGAATACGAACGCATATAAAAGCCCCAAATCATCATCGGCATAAGAGACAGTTCGAGTACGAAAATCGAAGAGGAACAGAGCCAAAAATCTTACCTGAAGCAAAATCGAACTCACCAAAGCGAAGCCAAGCCAAGCCGATAATCATCTCAACCCTAATTCGCAATCGAATCCCCAAATCCATAAACCCTAAATCACAGTACCACGACAAAGCGAAGCCGTGAATTCAAGAGCAACGAAGATTGAGCAATAGCCAAGATTAAAGAGCATCGAAACAAAGCCGCCACTCATAATATTTCAGATCGAAGGAACGAAGAAAGAAACGACCACCATTATCAAGAGAAAAAGGAACGGGCCGAAGTTTATCAAAAGGGGAATTAAAAAAATACTATTTACCTTTTTGGGCCGGCCTTATTATTAAAAGGAGGGGTTTTAGTTTTTAATTTTATAGGGGTTTTAGTTTTTAATTTTATATTAGGGGTTTTTTAGTTTGAGCAAAAATTACGTGTCCAAAGTTCATATTATAATTTTTTGCTCCTGGTTGTATTTTTGAAGTTTTTTTTTCTTTTCAAGTCAAAGGAGTAGTAAATCACCACCTAGGTTTAGGTAGTGTCAGATTGTCTATTTTGAATTAGTTCAGTGAGCAGGGTGTGCGAGTTCGCAAAGCTCTATAGGCGGGAGCAGTGTTTGCGAGTAAGCGAAACTCTATAGGCGGGAGCAGGGTGTGCGAGTCTAGTAGAGTGTTTGTAAGCGGGAGCAAAAGGGTCTGCGAGTCTAGTAGAGTGTTTGTAAGCGTGATACTGTTTAATTCTAATAGAAATCTGTGAATGCAGCAGTAGGCAGGGGTTGCCGAAGCTGGGTAAATTTTGTGTGTGATTTACTTTTCAGCATATTTATTTCTGCTATTATATTTCTGTGTTTAATTCGAGAAAATTTGCTATAACCCTATTCACCCCTCCTCTAGGGTTAATCTAGATCCTACAGGAGGAACTTTAACCCATCAAAACAAATCTTCGGAAACTTAGCCTTAAGTTCGTTCAATCTCTCCGACACTGTTGGGTCTGTTACGGGAGCGGGAGGAGACGGCTTTGAAAGTTCGCCCTTCCTATTAGAATCTCGGGAGTGCCGGGTAGAAGAAGAGTCAGAGTGTTGGTCCCGGGGAGCATCAGAATGCGACCTCTTATGACCACGTTTGTCTTTGCTTCGCTCCTGATAAGAAGAGGTCTCCTGGCGGTGTTCGGGCTGATAATAAGCTTTCTTTCGGGATGACGAGTCCCGGGCATGATAATCTCGGTCGCTGTCGCTGTCTCTGTCTCGGCGCTTCCCGAGGCCCGAGTCCCGACCAGACTGGCGTAAAGTCGACGAACCGCGAAGGCGGTCGTATCCGTGAGAGCGCCCCATGTCACCTGCAATCAAACAATAGCGAATTAGTGAGAGAGCAGAATGGTGAAAGAAAAGTAGGTGCAAAGTGAAATGCATGTGTCTGTATGTGTCCTAGTGCTACCCCCCGACGGACCAGTGGCTTTGCTAACGGGAGTCTTTCCCCCTTGGATCGGGGCCGGGATGCCCGCATCACCCCTGACGGGTGAGCGAAACTTAAACAGCTCCGGGTCATCGAAATCATAGTCGAGCAAGTCGTCGGGAATGGAGAGGTTCGATAAGCCTTTCAGAGAACTTCCAATGCGTTGTGAAGAAGCCTCTTTCTCTGGCTGAACAGGCGTAGCTTTGGAAGTCCCACCAACCTTCTCTTTCCTCAACTTGCGCGCCAGCTCCTTTCTCCCCTTCGAAGGGGAAGATGACGTTTCGATATCATGAACTTCAGCTGCAGGACCTAAATCCTCACCTCGCTTTTTAGGTGGCTCGCCTAGAATTTCCCCTTCTTCCGGTGCTTCAAGAGAAGGGCGAACGGATGATTCAGGCAATTTTTTCCCTCTGCAGGGCACGGACTTGGGAAGCGATACGCCCTCTGGAAGGCTAACCCGGTGGCCAGGGGCTAGCAAGCCGAACTTCGATAGTGACTCATTAGAAATGAGGGCTCGGATATCTCGCTCTTCAGCAGGAAGAGCTCTAATGGCGTCGACAGCATCGGAGTACCCCCGGCCCTCGGGACGGGGGACGAGATCTGAAAAAATAGAATAATGAGTTAGGAGAAGTTCAACCTCAATCGGGAACGGACATCAACTCAGAGAAAAGACTTACTTCCTTCAACCCACCGCCTCGCAAAGCCTTGGGGGTAGCGCAAGTAAAACCACTCCTGTTTGTATAGGGCGAATTTGCTACTCCACGCGCTAGTGAAAAGTTGGCACTTCCGATGTGGCTCAAGAAACATGTAAGAGGGGCTTTCTCCCCGTTTCTTGGTCATATAGATGTACCTTATATCGCCGGGAGTTGGAGGCATGGAGAAGACGGCCATGAAAAGCATGTACGTGCCATAAATGAAAGCGTGACCATTTGGATGAAGTTGAGACGGGGCGACGTCCAGATACTGCAGCACGTCGCGAAGGAATAGATTGAAAGGTGGCACGCTACCAACCCAGCACATGAACTTGCTACACACCGTATATCCCACTGGGGGCAGATGTGGGCGGTCATGCCCCGACGGAACGAGCACATCAGCAAACGTAATGCCATGAGTAGAACATATCCGCTTAAGAGCGGCCTCAGTGACTCTCGAAGCCTGTGAGTCAACTGGGTCATCCAGAAAAATCGAAGATTCCAAAGTATCGGGAGCCCAGTCATGAGCGGGAGAAACTGACGAGTCAGTTGTGTCGGGGGTCGTTCGCTTAGAAGACGGCCCAGGTTTGTCGGAAAGTGTAGCAGAACTGGATCTTTTGGACATCTTGAATAAATAGCAGACCCAACCAAGCACCTGTGTGAACTATACTCGAAAAATGATCGACGTTAGAATTAACAACGCAGATAACCCCCCCGTGTGGTGTGTGAACTAGTGCAATCAATCGTGCATAAACATTTAATATAACGTCAAGCCTAAAAACATCGATTCCGAAAACCGTCATCGCTGACTGTCTCCGAAAGCCTTCTGAATAACGACTGCAGTAAGACACTAGAGGTAATTATCCGATTATGCCAAGTAAAGACCAGTTATGAAATTGGGCAAGGAGAGTATGTTCGGCATTTGTATATGTCCGGCATTTATGTGTGCTCGGCACCTAATTATGCTCGGCATGCTAACCATGTTCGGCATGAAGATAGGTCCGGTATTCATGTATGATCGGCATGTTAAGTATATTCGGCATTTGCTTGTGTTCGGCATTAAGGTCTGCTTGGTACCTAGTTATGTTCGACATGATAGTTTGTTCGGCATTCACTTGGGTTCGACATTAAGGTCTGCTCGGCACTTAGTTTGTTCGGCAGGATAGTTTGTTCGGCACTCAAGTACGTTCGGTATGTTTGTTTGCTCGGCATGAAGGTAGGCTCGGCATTTATGTACGCTCGGCATAACCGTTTGTTCGGCTAAAGTAGTGGCTCGGCAGGGCTACAATTCGGCATACGGCCATCGTCCGGCCCAGCTTCAGTTCGCACTGAGCTAGTGTCGTTCGGCCACAACTACGCCGTGCCAAACTAAGATTATGCCAAGTCCAAACACTCGGCATATCCTCCATACCTTCTCCTCCTCCGCCGAACACTCACTAATGATCCTACAAGGCATTCGAATTTGGTCCTCTCTCTCTCTACAACTAGACGCTCGACCTTGGAAACATTCCAAATCAAACTTAAGTCCCCACCAACAGCGAATCGATGGGAAATTGCCAGAAGAGGAACTCGGGTAAGAAGATACCTAGTACGTGGATCGAACGTAGGAAAGTTATGAGAAACCCTTGAATTCTGATTGCACGAATGGTTTGTGAGCTCGGAATTGTAAAAGTAAGAAGTGAGAAAAGAGAAGGAAAGAAGGCGGCTTTTATAGAGAAGAAGTGGAAGATGAAGGGACTCTGACCGGCTCTACCGGTCAAAACGGTTTCACTCGGCTTCCAGTCATTCGGCACTCGCATCGTTCGGCAAGGTCGTTCGGCATCCTTGGCATCGGCGGCAATGCACTAATCCAGTAGTTCAAAGCACACCCTGTTCGAACACACGGTGTACTTTGGGGGGCAAAATGTTACCTGGAGAATCGACCAGGCAACTAGAACGTTCGGCATGCAGGGTCGTACTCGGCACAAATGAGCACTCGACACGTTTGAACGTTCGGCAGTCATGACCCTTGACTGTCGAACGTTCAAACGTGTCGAGTGATCATTTGTGCCGAGTACGACCCTGCATGCCGAACGTTCTAGTTGCCTGGTCGATTCTCCAGGTAACAGAATTCATCATACACGAATAACCTGTGACATGCACAGTGTATCACTGTACATGCCACAAGGCCATGCACACTAATATACACTTGATAAAACTACAGGGACAGGTGAGCATAAGGTCAAACCCAATCAAAAGTCTGGTTCAACTCAAGTGAAATACAAATAAAGTCAAAATATTAGCATAAAGTCAAACCTAAACTATAAGTTGGATTCAACACAAGTGCAGACTAAATTCAAGTGCCAACAGACCACATACAAGGCAAAGAAGCAAAGCTACTACATGGTGCAGTAGGTATCAAGTGAAGGCTAGAAAATCAAGGAGCAACATCATGGATCAGTTCACATACAAGCTCAGACTCAAGTGAAAACAAGTACCAGCTAAAATCCAGACAGCATGAAGTATGAATACAATGAATTGGTTCAGCTCAACCAAAAAAATATACAGCAGTTGCTTAACGGCTCAGAGGCACCAGAGGTGAGATCAAAATAAATGAAGACTGCAATATATTCATGAACCTAGTGCAAACAGTTTCGAATGTACAAACATATATACATATGCAACAATAATACAGGGTTTAGTTCAATATGCAAGTGAAGCCACCAGACTACATGAATACATGGAGTAATGCAGAAAGCATGTTCGAAAAACAACCAAAGCATAACACATATGGTCAGAGAATCAAGATACAACATATACACATAAAAACTGCACTAGACCAGAGCAAGAACAAGAGTGGAAACTGCAGTGAAACTCGAAGCAACTACTTAATGCAAACCGTAGCTTCATAAGTACACATACATATACATATACATACATACATACACACACATCTATATATAGACAGTGTCAAAAAGACCACATCATGAACCCGTGAATGAACATGTCAAATACCAAAGTCAATTTTGTTTCCCACAGTAGATAATATGAGGAACGCGCATTAACAAAGTCAATGTCAAGTTCAAATGCCAGAAACTTAAAGCCGTGATATTCACGAAATTAAAGATTATAGAAAAATCAACAAAGTCAAGAGAAAATCAAGCCTTGGTAGCCAAGGAATCAAACAAGTCAGAATCGAGCCGTGGTGATCAAGCAGTTAGGAACAAATACGAAATTGAAGAAGTCAGAAATCATCCTAAGCATTCAAGAATAATCAAGTGGCCGAGAAAAATAATCAGACAATAAAATACGAACGGAATTATAAGAATTAAGATCCTATATAAACCATTAACATCTCTGCCTCAAGAGCATTCGAGTTCAAGCAACAACATAGAGGAATAATCATTCAACTCAAATCAAAGTCGAGTATAGTATAAATCGAAAAAGTAAAAAAACATACCAATTTAATTCAAAGCATCATTCAATCTCGACTTTGCAGCCGCAAATAATCACTGACAGAAGAAAGTATTGGAACTAACATCGATCAATTGAAGCGGCGCCTCAATTCCACAAAAACCCTAATTTTGAACAAAGAAGAACATAGTAATAAAAGGCCAAAGAAACAAAAGGGGGAACAATTTTATCACTTATTATTTTTATTTGGGCAGGCCTTGTTTTATTTGTTTGGTTTTCAATTATATAAGGCTTCAGTTAGGGTTTTGGTTTTTTAAATTGTTTTTAAATTTGTATTTTCCTTTTTAAACTTTTGTAAGTCTAGTCGTGTGACTAGGGGACGAACTACGGTGGTGTAGTTCGAGAATTCGCAACTCAGTGGCTGAGTTGTGGCAGAGTTAGGTTAGTCGATAGCGAGTGTCGTGAATTTACATGTATAAGTGTCCGACTACTTAATTTCTAGTAGAAACCTTGGGGGCAGCACGTAGGCAGGGTTTTGCCAAAGCTGGGTAAATCTGTGTGTTCTATTCTCTGCTCTTAATATTCTGCTATTATCTGTGCTGCTATAATTCTGCTATATCTATGTTGCAATCATTTTGTATAAACTTCCGAAATAATTTTTATAATTAATAGTGTCGCCCTATTCACCCCCCTCCAGGGTGAAATCGATCCTACAATCTTAGTGTAGAAGCTCGTGCTGAACTAATAGACTTTTTAGAGAAACAAGTAGATGTATTCTCCTGAACACACTTAGATATGGTGAGGATGGACCCATCTATAATCTATTATGCACTCAACATTGATCCTGATGTCCATCTAGTCAGGCAAAAGTGCAGAACATTAAACTAACAGAGGTACAATGTTCTACATGACAAAGTTAATAAGTTGAAGGAGAAAGGATACATTAGGGAGTATACTACCTGAAGTAGATTGCCAATCCAATCCTTGTAAGGGAGCTTAATGAGAAATAGAGAACTTGCATAGACTTCACCAACTTCAACAAGGCTTGCCTGAAGGACTGTCTTCCCTTACCTAGAATTGATCGGTTAGTAGACACAACCAGTGGGCACGCACTATTCTCGTTTACGGATGCATATTCGGGATATAATCTGATAACTATGTTTGAGCCCGAACAGGAGCATATTAGGTTTGTAACAAGTAAAGGATTATACTACTACAAAGTCATACAATTCAGAATCAAGAACCTGGAGATGACCTACTAGAGGTTGGTTAATATGATGTTTGTAGAACATGTTAGAAAGAATGCTGAGGTGTATGTAGACGATAAGTTAATTACGTCAAAGGCAGCCTCAAGCCACATCAAGACTTAGTGCGGACATTTGATGTACTAAGGCAGTATAATATAAGGCTAAACCCTATGAAATGCCTTGGTTATCCAATCTGGCATGTTCCTAGGATATATAATGAGCACATGTGGCATTGAAGCAAATCCTAAGAAGATTAAGGTTATAAGAGAAATGGGAATCCCAGAAACGCCAAAGGATCTGATCGGTATAAATGGCAGGCTTGCGGCATTGAGCAAATTCATATCCAAAGCAACTGACATGTGCATCCCATTCTTCAACTAAGTAAAGAATGGGTGAAACTTTGAATGGACTGAAGAGCGCAAGGCTGTATTCTAAAACCTAATGGATCATCTGGCCAATACTCCTTTATTATCAAAATCGGTGAAAGGTGAGGACTTGTATATTTATTTAGCTGCAAATGATAAAGTTGTTAGTGCTGCAGTAGTATGATAAGAAGAAGGACCCCAAAGGCCCGTCTACTTCACGAGAAACCAGATGTTAGGAGAAGAGATAAATTACTCATTAATTCATGAAAAGCTAGCTTACAACCTGCTCCTTATAGAAAGGAAGCTATGGCCCTATTTTAAAGTACATCCCTTCAATGTCCTCATAGACAAACCCCTTAGGTAGATACTGCAGAAGCAAAGAGATGTTAGGCCACTTATTGAAATGGGAAATGGAGCTTCGACATCACATATTTCCCCAGAATAGAAATCAAAGTCCAGGCACTAGTATACTTCATCGTAGAATGCACCCTATTAGCTGAACCTCAATCACAGAGAGAAGCAGGCACCCCGTAGTTCTGGCAACTATTCATAGATGGGACATCAAACGAGCAAGGGAAGGAATTAGATATTTATTAATTACTTCAAAGGGGCAGAAGCTTTATGGAGCAGTGCAGCTCAGTTTAAAGAAACCAACAATATGGCAGAATATGAAGCTCTCCTCGTAGGCCTAAAAATGACCCAAGTAATGATGGTAACCCATATTAAAATTCAAAGTGATTCCCAATTAGTTGTGAAACTAGAAATTACCAAGAGAAAAAACCAACTTTAGTCAAATATGTGGAATTGTCTATGAAGTTACTAAAGCAGTTCGAATAATTTGGTATAAAACAAATTCCATGTGAAAACAACTCATCTGCCGACTCATTAGCCAAACTTGCAAGCACCAAAGTGGCAAGTAAGATAAAGGAGGTACCCATAGGGCATCAACCAGAGCCAAGTGTGACAGAATCAAGTCAAATAGAGGTCCTGACCCAAGCCTACCAAGCCATTACCCAAGGGACATGACATCCGGAGACATCGAAAAATTGAGAATAGTCCTCAATTGAACCCATATTTCAACAAACAAAGGCTAATAAATGGATGATTCCCATCAAGCAATTTATGCTAAATGAAATCCTATCCTAAATAAAGAATGATGCCTTAAAATAAGATGCCAGGCTCTATACTACTCCTTCTTGGATGGTACATTGTTCAATAGAGGGTATTGAATCCCTCATCTTAAGTGCATTTCCAAAGAAGAGGGGTTATGGGTCATGAGGGAAGTACATGAGGGCCAATACGAGGATCATTTAGGTGGGGGAAAGTTAGCTAAGAAAGTATTGAGGAATGGTTATTATTGGCCCATGGCGCTCTAGGATGCAAGAGAATTTGTTATAAGGTGTGATAGATGTTAACGATTCGCAAGTATTCCCTGACAGCCATCCCGAGAGCTCATCTCACTTGCAAGCTTGTGGTCGTTTGACATGATTGGATGCTCTTTTATCAATTGGGTGCATGAATTGATAAAAAAATGTATTTGAAGTTCAAAAAATGTAGACCATTCATTTGATCCAACTGTGAAATGGCGATATTTCTACGATCAAAAGGCATAGATTTACATAGAAGGTCGAGCAGGTCCTCTAGGTGTCGTTGAATAACTTAGTTTGACAAGACATGGCTAGAAATCGCCAAGATAAGGTTGGTGGCAGTGGTTCAAGGTAGGGGGTTGAAGGTGACATCATGGGGTTGTCCAGGCTTGGCACATCATGCTGGAGATGCAGGTGAGGTCGGATCATCATTTTGACCAACATATCGGAGGCCATAGGGAAAGCAACTGACAGTTGGGAAGTTGTAAATACGGTATCGGGAAAGAATCTATAATGTAGCAACGAGATAAAAAATATATAATAATAACTAATAATAATAATTAAATTATCAACTAAACAATTACAATAATAACCTTTAATTTTATACCCACCTAACATTCACATACAACCTCTGTTTCACATGCGGTTTGTTTTGTTGCGTTCATGGAGAGACGAGGGAAATTTTAGTATGTTGTTTGTTGTGGTTTGAAGCACTTCAGAAATATGTTTTGCTTTAGTAGATTTGTTATATAGGATTTCCTATTAGGACATTTAGGTACACATATGGGGAAAATAGTCTCGGTTGTACTAGTAATGTTTGGCAATGATGAGTTGGGGATTAATCTAGTAGCTTCATAAAAGGTGGGGGTGATGACAAGTTTTAGGCTTGATTCCAATAGGATCATTAACTATTAGGAGAATGTCTAGCATGGACTTGCTCTCAATAGTCAGTACATTTTAGGCATATGAGCTGTGATTATGGGCTCGATCCTGTCTTAGCTCGATCGTGTGGATTCGTTTTTAGCAATCGAGCTGGGACTTTGGACTCAATCATGACATAGTGTTTTGGTATATGAGTAAACCTAGTAGAGATTTTTTGCGAGAACTTATTCTATTTTTTCATTGTTGTATTATATTCTGTTTAGCTGATTTGTTGTGTGCAAGTGATGCAGGTTAAGGTATGGTTTTTGAGCATCAGTCTTGTTTTACTAGCTTATTAGTATTATGCACTTATATGATGCATCTCACTTACCAGACATATTTTCGGCCCCCTCTATCATTTTCTTATTTTAGTTATGCTCTGGTAGATCGATAGAGAGGACTGATGGTGATTTGGAGGCGGGATGGTGTGATGGAGACACATATTCATTCATTATCTATCTACTATGATATCTCAGTTATTCTAAGACATTAGGCTGATTTTGTTACTTGTTTTAGGAAATGCTATAAGTGGAGCTTATTTGATATTGTATTATACGATTAGTGTAGGATTATTGTATTATTGATTATTGTTTTGTATTCCTTCCCTTGTGAATTTTCAAAAAGTGTAGAATATTGTAGATTGCTCTATGATCTGTTTTATACTTTATTTAAAAACGATCCCATGTCTATAAGGTCCACGATGCTAGTTCGACTTTTGTACATGAGTCAAGGCATCATAGATGGTGGGTTGTTACAAAAACAGTCTCTTGATCTTTATTGAAAGGAGCAGGCCAAAAATTCAAATGTACCTTCATAGAATGAAATTAAAAAGGAATACAACCAAGTGAAACACTCAACACACACACACACATACGTACGTACATACATAAAGTCTACAAGGAACGTTAAAACCTAAGTAGGATTGTTACAACTCATGAATAATAGCCATCAACCTAAAAAAATATGAAGTTGCCTTAATTTATGAAGCCACAAAATAAAACACAAGCAGCTTTTGCAAATGACTAAGGACTATTAGGTTGGGATGGAGCGGAGCTAATAGACAAAGTCTTTCTAGGGTCATACCAAGCTCTTACCCAATGATCCACCAACCCTTCTGTACACACTTCCAAACTCATGATATTGCAAAAAAATGTATCATGCATAGGGTTGAAATATTCTAATGTATCCCTAACACGCTGCAAGAAAACCTCCCCCATCTTGCTTTTAATTTTTTCTCGTCCAAGCTTTTATGAGAGAGAGGTGATTTTATCTCGAGCATCACTCAAGGAATCCTCCAGCTTATAAAACTTTAGTACAACTTTCTCCCTTGTGTCTTTTAAGGTGTTAATCAGCTCTATCTCAGTTTCCTTAGTACTCCTCAAAAAGCTCCAAAAGAGTCTGAAGGCATCAGTCTTCCATCCTTCTCTTCTTGTTAGAAAAAGATTCTCCACCTCTCTGCTCGCAATGGCTTCCTTCTCTTCAAAATAGCGAGCGATTTGCGCAAAAATAAATAATGCCATAGAGTTCCTTGCCATCCTTAAAAGATCGTTGTATCCTTTCCAACATTGACTTAGTGGCAACAACCCTTGAACGCAACTTTTTACTATGTTCTTGCTGACGTTTTAGTTCCTTTTTTGCTTCTTTAATTTTCTCAGGGGCATCTTTCAATTCCTTCTCAAGCTTCTCATTGATTAGCGTCGAACAAATGTTTTCCTCCTCTAGAGACTTGAAAGGGGTCTTGGCAGCGACATTGAATTTGGTCACGATCATATCATCAAGATCATAAATGATGGGGGTAGAATGAAGGTTAGGTTCAAGAACGTCACTAAATTCAAATGTGAGCTCATAGAGGCTAGCCTAATTGGTAATAAATAAAATTCGACTCCTTCAAAGTACACCAGGTAAAAATCAAATAGGAACATCTATTATTAGCTACATCAACCCATGTACAAAAGAGCGGCGACAAAGAAAGGTAGAATTTAATCCTTAGGTAAATCCCTAAGCCTACACCTAAACCACTCCAGGTGAGAACTATCAAGTGGGAAAGAACCACTTTTTAGGATATATTGTCATCGGCGCAGTACAAAGTCACTGAGGGCTTCCTTCTCTTTAACTACTTGATCAATCCTATAAAGTAACCCCTGAGTCTCATCCATAAGTTTTAGAAAAGACTCATCTATTCTTTCTCATGCTTACTTATAACAACGGTAAGATCGAGATGGCCTAAGGCATGAATTTTGAGCCTGACCTCGCATTCCCTCAGAAGTTTAGTAAACATAAATTCTTTAGAAAATTAAAAACAAAAAAAGATGACATGAACATTCATAAGGAAACAACAAAGTAAAATAGTAGCAAAAAGAGCTCATATGATAAAAACAGTAGCACTCTTTGCATAGTAAAAGAAGTCCTGGAATCCACACACAAAAACTAAATGTTTACATAAGGAATTGAAGTAACCTCGTTTTTCTCAGACCCCTCATTAGCCTTAGACCCATCATCTTCTTTTATCTCTTTCTCTTCCTCTTCTTACTTATTTACTTGTAAAGAGGTGGAAGGAGTAGCATTCACTACAAGAATCTCATCTATCCATTGATCCCACTTTATTAATCAAAGTCCGGTCCCTTAAGAAACAAACACGGCTTCGGCAATAAATTAACGTCGAGCTGAGGCATACGTTTTATGGGCTACGGTAGAAATACGTTTGTTAAGTTCCTCCTCCTTCTCTTCTAGTTCCTAAACTTTCAAGGCAAAAACATCCACCACAGTTTTGACCTTCCTTTCATCCTCCTCCTGAAATGCCTGAAAATCTTCCTCGATTTTTCCCTTCTCCGAAGCAATCTAGGCTTTTTCAAAAGCAAGGATGTCCTTTTTAGAAGTTGCTAAAGTAAGACTCGCTTAAAACATAGCAACCTAGCTATGGGTAATGACCCGTTCACATTCCCACTTCTTTCGAGCCTTGAGTGTCAAGGCTCCAAGCTAAAAAATAAGAGGGGAAGCAAACAACAACTAGTAAGGAGTAACTAAAAAACACTTATATATGACCAGGCCTTTTCCATCTTAGACATAAGATCTATTTGCAACCAAATTGGCTATAAACACCCAAGAATAGATTTTTGTAGTGAAATAAATGAAGAAACTAAATTAAAATGGAGGAAAATATCAACTTAACAAAAAAATCACAATAGAAAACAAGAACTACAGGATTTATAGTGGTTCGACATTGATTGCCTATGTCCACTTTGAATATTCTCTTTATTGATTTACAATAAACATAACTACAGTAAGAAACAGTAAAAGACAAGAGAGTAATGGAGAAAGTTGATTACAATAATAGTGCTATTTAAGAAACAGTGTAAAGAACCTCAAAATGACCCCCTAGGCCTATATCTATAGGTGGAGGAGGCCACCAATCTGACTGGAAATTCGACAACAGGACCTCCTCATCCATATAGGTCCACCATAGGAATCCCTAGGCTCAAATCTCAATGGAGAGGGATCAGTACCGATCCCTCGATATGTTTAATTTGGGGAAGAAATCCCTTTGGTAGCTTCCTCATGCTTAAATACGACAATTTCTCAAGTGTCATGATGATTGGATGTATGAAGCTCGAGTTCTCACTTAAGCTATAGTTCGAATTTACACTAAAGTTATCTCTATAGATCCCTCCAATAGATGGTGTCGATCCCTCTTTTTTCATTGTGCTCTACCAAACCCTTCGATATTCCATCTATTTGTATACTTCAAACATCATCACGAGGTGTCGATCCCTCTTACCTTTGGATATCATGCCGATCCCTAGTCATTCGCTTATGATGTGCACGTAAATGTGCATATTTTTACCACCATATTTAATCTATTTAAATTAAATAAATGATGATATCGGGTAATTTAACTTGTTTAAACCAAAATTCATATTATTTTCAAATTGTTACATATTCATCTTCATACATGGGCAAAATGGTCATTTTTGTACATTTATTAAATTGTGAAAATTTACCTGGAATTTTCTTTGTTGTTTTGTAGGAAATTTCGTGAATTTTACAAGTGGTTTTATGAAGATATATGCATGCAAAAGAGTGAAGAGAACAAACGAAGATAGAAATAATTTAAAGCCATAATCATGGAGGACCCCACCTACATTAATGTACAAATTAGAGCTAATCAACATGTTAAAAGGCCATTAAATATTCATGCATACTTAATGGATGATAATTGGATGCTAATGGTTACTTGGCCACCATACTTCCTAAGGGGTAGTTTGGGCATTCCTCCAAAAATGGATTAGGGTTTCTAACTTATATAAATACCCCTTATGCTTTATGTAATTTTTTTCATGGCTACTGAGCCATTTGTTTTATGTAATTTTTTATGCAACTTTAATACATTGCTCTTTTCTTTTCTTTTTTATTTCCTTTCATGCTAGTAGTGTATATTTATTTCTTTATGCAAGTAGGGTAGATCTTCTTTTATTTTATGCAAGTAGAATAGCTCTTACTTTACTTTGCTTTCATCTTTTTTTGTGTGTTTCGTGTTGCATGCTACTTGTGTTGATATGATAACACAAATGAGAGGCTAATCCCTTAAATTTAGGGGTAATGAAGCCTCTAATCATGTAGCTTCAATATTTTGATAATTATTGCTCTCTTTTTGTACTTAATAAGAATGCATTAAGTGGTTTATGTTGTTTTTGCTTTGAATTTGATAGCCTATATTGTTGACACCAAACAATCACAAAATATAAATTTCCTCTTCATCTAAATATGAGTATGGTAAAGAAGTGATTGTTGAAATTAAAATTTGTTGGCCTATAATTAATAGTTAATAGGCCATGCCTAAAATAGATTTTGCTTTCAACTTTATTGTCATATTTCATGAGATTTAAAAGTGTATTAATGGTTGTGTTATAGCTTGATGGTTTATATTAGGCTAATTAATAGCACAAATATGTCATATTTATGATAAACACAACAATTAATTTCACTATTGACCAAAAGAGAGATCATAATTTCATATTTGGTTGAACTATATGATCTAGAGAGCGGAATTATCTTTAAATTTTCATTTTATTCTCATAGTTTTCATTTACTTTTATAGTTGTTAGTTTTTCAATTTTTAGTAGTTAGCTTAAACATCTCAAATCTTCGTTAATTTTATTGAATAGAAATTTAAAATCTAACAATTCCCCATAGATCGATCCGTACTCGCCATGTGACGACCCAGAATTTTTGACATTTAAAATTAGAATATTTAATTGATTTTTAATACTTGAATGTTAGTTTTACTTGAATTTCAAATATTAGAATGAATTTGGCAACTAAAATTTTTGAATTTAATTATTAAAGGTTGGGTAAAATATTGAATCTTCAGTTTTATGCCGATTAAAAATATGTTAAAGGCTTAAAAAATTTATACTGATAATATTGAAGATAATGGAAGCTTCAGAATTGGATTTGAAAATGATTTGTTCAGTTTTGAAATTTTATCGTTTAAATCGATATTTAAAAATAGCCTTCTGAGGGACAGTCTCGGATTTCGACGAAACTAATTCCATTAGATCCATAATATTGTATTATTATCGGATTTCAATTTTCGTAGTATTTGGGATTGTTGTGTGGCCGTGCGATAGACAAACGTGCTGAAAATTTTATCGAAATTTAATTTAATAGCTCTGTCCAAAAAGCTATCTTCTCCATACGATCGAGTTAGGACTTGAAACCTTTTCCATTGCATTCAGAATAGGAGTTTAACATTATAAACGCCTAGCGGTACGCCTCAATAGGAGATCGAAATTTTAGGCTTCGTTTTCTAAACGATTTAAATTTAAATTTAAATTTAATAGTGTTTTCACAAGATAAATTATATTGTTCTTCTCTTCTAGCATGTAGTTTCCTTTTCAACACTTGTCCTTTATTTTTTTACAGGTGTCTCTTTTGAAGAAAAAATAAAGAAAGAAACAATCTCGTTGAAAAGAAAATCAAGTATGGCCGTAACATTTCATATTGGTTCAAAAAAAAGCGAGCAGTTTAAGGTCATGGCCGCGATTTCAAATAAATAAAAAGGGTAATCAACCAGTTCGCATTCGATTCGTGAGGCTAGGATTTGCTCGAGATGGGAGCACGAGTGTCGGTAGCGAAAGGATGAGGCGGCGATCGAAATCGCGGGGCCGAGGGAAGCACGAGTAGGAAGTTGCGATCGATCAAGGGTTTGCTCGATCGACTTTGGTGCTCTCGTGATCGAGGGGAGGGGCGGCTGCATCGGCAATTGGTAACTAGGGTTTTGATGTCGAGGCCGTGATGGCACGAAGGGATCGCGGCGAGTTCGGCGAAGTTTGGTTTTGGGGAAAGAAGTTTGCTGGCATCGTCGATGCTTGAGGATGAGTCACGAGGCCAAGGTCGAGGTGCCAATGTGCTCCGGGTCGATCGCGGTGTTCATCTCTGGTGATGGCGGTATCGGAGAACTGTTCATGGTCGAGCCTGGATTCGCAAGTGCAGTAAGGTATAAACCCATTTTAATTTTAATTTTATGTATATATAAACGTATATAGGAATATGTTACTGAAAAACAGAACGAAACAAAGTAAATATTGTACAGTAAGTTTTATAGGATAGTTTGTTTCTATATAAATATATATACAGTTAAGTAATTACTATGGTTAATTATAAGAAGAGAAAACAAATTTTTCTATCTAAATACATACATACATACATACATACATACATACATACATACATACATACATATGCTCACACATATTTTTAAGGATTTTCTAATGTTGTTAAGTTTATATATATATAAATCATTTTTATAAATATATGTGATTTCAAAGGAAGATAATTGAATATATATATTTTAATTTACTAGTTTACTTTAAAAATGAATTATGGTGATTTAATTGTCTAGTTAACCCATTTAATTATTTTAGTTACTAAAAGGATTTTTAAAAAAGGGAAATTTTTTAATTAAAAAATTAAGTGTTAGCTAATTAAATTTTTAAATGGGAATTTAATTGTTCGATTGGTTCGAATATTAATAAGAATCATATAATTGTTTATATAAGGTCAAAAATCGTGAAAACAAGCTGGAATGGAAATGGATTGCAAAATAAAAGCAAAGGTGATATCTTCTCACTCAATTGAAATAATTAGAATTTCAATTATTGATTGATTGTTTGGTTGTGATAGTATATATATATATATGTGTGTATATATATATATATGTATATGTACGTGTATATATATATTGGAGTGATTGATTTCCCGCGTTATATAGCGGATGAGATCCTATGCGCCGCATAATAGCGGATGATATGATATAATCCCATATACCACGATATTCCACCTCGAAGTGGAATTGGTATTTAATTGTTATGCTAACATCTGTGGATGCAGGGAAACAGGTTGGAGGGATCCAATAAGATTCCTCAAATTGTTGAATTTATTTTTATATATTGTGATGTGATTATTGATAATCTGTGAATGATTATATTTGTGTGAATGATTATATTGGTGATTAACATTTATTGAAGGCTATTGTTTGGCCGAATATATTCTGGTATTTTAAAATACCAAGATATATAATTGGATTTTTGGAAATTACAGTATAAACCTTTAGGTAAATTAATTTTAGAGAATTAAACAAAATTTAAAAGAAGGAATTTGAAAAGGGAAAAGATTGATTTTTGTAATCCTATCGAATTAAATTCATAATATGGGGAAAAGATTTTTATAAATGTATTTTGAGTAATATTGTTTAAAAGATTGAAGAATTTATTTAAATCTTGGATTTTAAATAGTTTGGGAGAAATAAAGGAATTTATTCTAAAAGGTAGTAAATCTTGGAAATCAATTTGGAATTTAATTTGATGTTTGAAAATAAATTTGGAAATCAATTTGGAATTTGATTTGGTGTTTGAAAATAAATTTTGGGAATCAATTGGGAATTTGATTTGGTGTTTGAAAATAAATTTTGGAAATCAATTTCGAATTTGATCTGGTGTTTGAAAATAAATTTTGAAAATAAATGTGGAATTTGATTTGGGGTTTCAAAGTGAATATTTGGAAATCGATTTGAAAATCGTATATCAGTGGATATTTGGAAATTTAAATTCACAATGGGAATTTATAAAGGAAAGGGAAATTTGTTTTAAAAATAAATATTGGTTTATTTTTAAAAGTGTGGAATTTTTTTTTACGAATTTGAAATGTTGAAATTTTCGTATTTGGGATGTAAATAGAAATAAATCGAGAATTGGTTTCAAAGTAGCCTTTAAAATATAAATTAAAAGTTCTAGAATTGGTTTTAAGAAGAATATTGTTGGAGAAATTCTTTTCTTAAATTGTTTTTAAACCTTTAAAATGAATATTTATTAAGTTAATTATAGAAGTGATTATTTTAAAGATTTAATTGATATTTGATTTAGAAAATAGTTATTTAAATAGTTATACTCTATCTAATAATTTTATTTTTAAAATTAGTTTGGACTTGAGTTTTATATGAGATATTAGTATAAAAATCTCATAACTAATATTTTAAATAAAGTGTTAAAAATATTTTTTATTTTAAATATTTCCAAGTATATATTTTTGAATAAGTGATTTAAATTATTTTAAAGTATTCGGACTCGGCAAATTTTTCAATGGAAATAAAAAAATTATTGGAAATTTATTCCGCAAAAAAGGGAAAGTGATTTGAAATTTGTTTTCAAAGGGTTGAAGTGTGAAAATATATCTTGTGAATATATTTTTAAAATAAATAATTTGGGGAAATTATTTAAATTTGATAGTTTTTGTGAATATTGTTTGATAGTTAAATAACCGACTATCAGCATAAAGAATTTGAGAAATTATTGAGGTTTGATGATTGTTGTGAATGTTGTTTGATAGTTAAATAACCGACTATCAATATTGGCCTTTGAAATGACACTTGAATTTATTTTCAAAATAAGCGCTCATTATTCGGTTAAGCCGAGAGAGGACTTTATGTCATGAAACCCATTCTGAATAATGATACGACGAAATAGGATTGCATTTGAAGATGGTGTTGAAGACCGGGTATTTTCGAAAACGAAAGGATTACCTGTCAAATGTCTCTGCACTGAGTTGCTCCGGTATAGTGATTTATATCACCCTTTGTGATGGGGAGTCCGGAAGTGATTATTGAATATCCGGATTTGCAAGGGCTTCTTTCCTTAATTGGAGGAAGTGCCTTCGATTCCGTTCGAACCCGGAATGGACTTGTACAGATGTGTCTGACATTACACTTGGGATATAAAGCTGGTTTCTATCAAATACATTCTGTTGGTGGCGGAGAAATTAGTCTCTTAGCTTAACACCCTTCCGTGAGACATACGAGCTCAGAGGTTATGTAGTTGATATTTAGTGCTATATTCCCAATTTGGTAATGTGGAATGCTAAGTGTTGACCATTTGTTGATCGAAGCATAGCTTTTGTGAAAAGCGTAGCTTTGTGGACGAGACTTCGTCGGACCTCACACCCCGGAAATGGTCGAAACAGGAAGGATGCAGCAAGGTTATGGGGGTCGCGCCCCTCAGGGTATGTTCACTTCCTTCTGGATAAAAAGTGGTATCTTGGATGGAGTCTAGATATTTAATTTGTGTGGATAAAAAGTGGAATTCTGGTATAGAGCCCAGATTATTTACTTATCTAGTTGTTGGTTGTTGAGGCGCCTTGGATAAAAGTCGTAACAGTTAGTTACCTAGTTACAGAGGTAACCTGGCCTTATGCTGGCAGAGAGCTGATTAAGTTCTCGGGGCGTCCCTCCAGAGGCGTACCCATTCAGGAAGGAAGTTCCTTAGCCTGACCATTTGTTGGAAATCCAAAAAAACAATACGAGCCCTGTACGGTTTTAGTTGTATAACCTGCCATGAAATGTGGTGGTAACCTGCTATTGAACATGGTAGCTATAGTAGATATACCAATATGGTGGTATGCTGGCTAAGATTAATATTATACCTTCGAAAGGTTTTCTGCACTATGCACTAATAATAATATCAAAAGGAATTTTTACGTATCAAGCATGTTTGACTATCATAAGGAGAAATCTCCTCCAATTGTGCGATTGCATTGTGTGTGTGGCAAGAGGCCTTATGGTAGTTTCATTTTCCAAAAGCATAGCGGATTTCTTTTTATTTCCTTTTGTGCAAATAACTGTGTTAAGATCTCACACCAGTCCCACGACTGACCTGGAGTTTATTGTTTCCTTTCTAAACTCTGAGTGCCCATAATTTTCCACACGGGCAGTCTAGAGCAGGTTATCAATTGTCCTGGAGCGAAGTCTGGAAAGTATGCTGTGGAGATCAGGAGGAAAGATGAATGGCGAGACGTATCACTTATATTATATAGTATATGCTGCGTATGGGTTGATGCAAGTTCAGTTTCATGTGAGCAAGTTATAATGACTGCAGTGTTGTGTTGTGTTGTAATACTCTGATAGTGTATGTATGACTGATGTAGTTCTTTTGTTTAAAGATTATTCGTTTACTTATTATATATTGTTCCGCTGCGAAATGTGAAATTATGTTATTGTTTCTTTTTCTTCTTCTATCTTCTTCTTTAACCCTAACGGTTTGGTTTTCCGGCATTTGATTTTTTGACATTTGATACAGTGGACGTATTGATATCGACTTTCGGGCGTCGAAAAATTAGATCGTTACAAATTGGTATCAGAGCAATTGGTTGGCGATACCCTTGGCTCTGGTGGGGATTACTCATTCGAGATAGAGTCAGTAGTACTTTAGAATGAGTTTGAGTGTATTAATAGACATGAGCGCGCATCTTTTAGTGAATATAAAAATTGTTTTATATTATGTTGACTTATCGGTTGAGTGTTTATAGATTCTGGTCGGTGCAGTTTGGCCAACTGTATCGATAGGGGTTTCTAAACTCTTAAACAAGACAAACCGACACAGTATTATTTTAAAATATGGTAAATGAAATAATTTTACCCAAATTATTTTTGTGTATAAAAGAAATAATTTTCGGTAAATTGTTATAGTAGTATATGGTTGCTTGATTGTTAGGAAGTGATAATATTAAATTGTTATCATTGATTATTGAATAAGAAATTAAAATCATAACTGAAAGCTAAGAAATAAATTAATATACAAATGGGATTTGTAGATATAAATTATAAATGTGATTTATAATTTAAAATAGAATTCCAGAAAAATATTTGAAAAGAAATTGAAAGAATTTGAAATTTTGAGATTTGGAAAAGTATAAATTCCCTTGAGTTTGGAAATGATTTTTAAAGGTTTTTAATGGTGTAATTATTTGGGAAAATTATTTAAATCCGGTGAGGTTTGAAATTTAAAAATATTTGGGAAATGTTTTTAAGGGATAAAAGCACTAAACTCTTTTCGGTCGTTGGAAAATAATTCCGATGACGATCGCGACATCATCGATATTCATTTTCGAGTTTCCAGAAGAGGAATTTGTGCCAAAATGTTTTAATTGGAAGTTGTTTGCAAACTGGGTTTGGTTTCGAAAATTCAAAGGATAATTTGAATTGATTTCAAAAATGATTTTTGAAATGATGGAAAGACTCCGGAATCCTGTTTAAAATATTTGTGAAATCATAAGGGATTTTATAGTTTATTAAATTTGGGAATTTTCTTGGAATGAAAATAAGTTGGAAAACTTATAGAAGTTAAAATGTAAATGAAATTAGAAGGTGAATTGAATCTAAGTTAATGACTGAATGAAAATTAAACTAGAAATTATGAAATGGTAATTGTGGATAAGTGGATAAAAATCAATATGAATGAAAGAAAGGAGAATTGATATAGCTAATAATCAATTGGAATAAAATACGTAGGATGTACGTATATTATTTTATTCGCATAGCAATTTGATCCAGAATTTCGAGATAGTTATATCGATCTGAGTTGGAATTTTTCACTCGATTTTCGACGGCGAACCTAGATATGGATTTTTGATTGATTCTAGAAATTCTCTATCATAGTTTATGGCTATGCAAGAAGAATAACGGTTTCTGATCAAGAAACCAGATCTGAGTCCGTAATAGGAAGTCGGGTGAACGATACTAGTTTGGAAGAGAAATTGTGTGATCGAGTGTGCGATCGAATTTGATATTGCGTACGAATGATATACCGACATCGTACGGGTTTGAAAGAATATTGAAACTTTTGTAAAGAAATGTATAAAATGATTTTGAATGTTGTAATTGGACATTATTGCTAGTGGGATATACATGTGTTTAAAAAAGGAAATTGGATTTTTGATTTCGAAGATAAATTTGAAATTTCTTGTCAAAAGGTATGTATTTAAATTTTTATATGAAATTTGATGATTTTCTGGTCTAGCCACTTGGCCTTCTGTTTTCTTTTGAAATATGGGGGACCGTGGTGGCATTTTGCAGTCGTAATGAGCTAGTCGTGCAAAGGAGACGTTGACGAAATTTTTCGAAAATTTAGGGAGTTAGGAAAATTTTGAGAAAATTTTGGATAATTTAAAATTTAAATTTAAATTTGAATTGTTGGCAAAATAATATTATTTGGAACTAATGTTGAAGTTTGGAAAGTTAGTAAGAATGATAATGTCTTTAATTAAAATTGTTTTGGCAAGTTGGTAAAACTGTTTGGTTTTGGGAAAATAGTAAATGGGTTATGGATCATTCTTCTTAACTAGTAATTTCGGGATGAAATTCTTTTAAGAGGGAGGAGTGTGACGACCCATAATTTTTGACATTTGAAATTATAATATTTAATTGATTTTTAATATTTGAATGTTATTTTAACTTGAATTTCAAATATTAGAATGTATTTGGCAATTAAAATTTTTGAATTTAATTATTAAAGGTTGGGTAAAATATTGAATCTTCAGTTTTATGCTGATTAAAACTATTTTAAAGGCTTAGAAAATTTATATTGATAATACTGAAGATAATGGAAGCTTCAGAATTGGATTTGAAAATGATTTGTTCAGTTTTGAAATTTCATCGTTTAAATCAATATTTAAAAATAGCCTTCTGAGGCACAGCCTCGGATTTTGACGAAACCAGTTCCATTGGATCCATAATATTGTATTATTATCGGATTTCAATTTCCGTAGTATTCGGGATCGTTGTGTGGTCGTACGATAGACAAACGCGCTGAAAATTTTATCGAAATTTAATTTAATAGCTGGGTCCAAAAAGCTATCTTCTCCATACGAACGAGTTAGGACTCGTAACCTTTTCCATTGCGTTCAGAATAGGGTTTTAACATTATAAACGCCTAACGGCACGCCTCGATAGGAGATCGAAATTTTAGGCTTCATTTTTTAAACGATTTAAATTTAAATTTAAATTTAATAATGTTTTCACAAGATAAATTATACCATTCTTCTCTTCTAACATGTAGTTGCCTTTTCAACCCTTGCCCGTTTTTTTTACACGCGTCTCTTTTGAAGAAAAAGAAAAGAAAGAAACAATCTCGTTGAAAAGAAAATCAAGTATGGCCGTAACATTTCATATTGGTTCAAAACAAAGTCGAGCAGTTCAAAGTCATTGCCGCGATTTCAAATAAAAAAAAGAGAAATCAAGTTCAATTCGCGTTCGATTCGTGAGGCTAGGATTTGCTCGAGATGGAAGTGCGAGTGTCGGTAGCGAAAGGATGAGGTGGCGATCGAAATCGCGAGGCGGAGGGAAGCACGAGTAGGAGGTTGCGATCGATCGAGGGTTTGCTCGATCGACTTTGGGGCTCTTATGATCAAGGGGAGGGGCGGCTGCGTTGGCAATTGGTAGTTAAGGTTTCGATGTCGAGGTCGCGATGCCACGAAGGGTTCGCGGTGAGTTCTGCGAAGTCTGCTTTTTGGAAAGAAGGTTGTTGGCGTCGTCGATGCTTGGGGATGAGTCACGAGGCTAAGGTCGAGGTGCCGATGTGCTCCGGGTTGATTGCGGTGTTCGTCTCTGGCGATAGTGGTCGGAGAACTGTTCGTGGTCGAGCCTGGATTCGCGAGTGCAGTAAGGTATAAACCCATTTCAATTTTTATTTTATGTATATATAAACATATATAGGAATATGTTACTGAAAAACAGAAGGAAACAAAATAAATATTGTACAGTAAGTTTTATAGGATAATTTGTTTCTATATAAACATATATACAGTAAAGTAACTACTATGGTTAATTACAAGAAGAGAAAACAAATTTTTCTAAGTAAATATATATATATATATATATATACATATATACTCACACATATTTTTAGGGATTTTCTAATGCTGTTTAGTTTATATATATAAATCATTTTTATAAATGTATGTGATTTCAAAGGAAGATAATTAAATATATATTTTAATTTACTAGTTCACTTTAAAAATGGATTATGGTGATTTAATTGTCTAGTTAACCCATTTAATTATTTTAGTCATAAAGGGATTTTAAAAAAAGGGAAATTATTAAATAAAAAAATAAAGTGTTAGCCAATTAAATTGTTAAATGGGAATTTAATTGTTCGATTGGTTCGAATATTAATAAGAATAATATATTGTTTATACAAGGTCAAAAATCATGAAAACAAGCTGGAATAGAAATGGATTGCAAAATAAAAGCAAAGGTGAGATCTTATCACTCAATTGAAATAATTAGAATTTCTATTATTGATTGATTGTTTGGTTGTGATAGTATATATGATAGTATAAATATATTGGACCAATTGATTTCCCACATTATATAGCGGATGAGACCCTATGCGCCGTATAATAGCGTTTGATATGATATAATCCCATATACCGCGATATTTCACCTCGAAGTGGAATCGGTATTTAATTGTTGTGCTAACATCTATGGATGCAGGGAAACAGGTTGGAGGGATCCAACTGGATTCCTTAAATTGTTGGATTTATTTTTATATGTTGTGATGTGATTATTGCTAATCCGTGAATGATTATATTGGTGTGAATGATTATATTGGTGATTGGTATTTATCGAAGGCTATGGTTTGGCCGAATATACTCTGGTATTTTAAAATACCAGGACATATAATTGGATTTTTGGAAATTAAAATAGAAAATTTTAAGTAAATTAATTTTAGAGAATTGAATAAAATTTAAAAGAAGGAATTTGAAAAGGGAAAAGATTAATTTTGTAATCCTACCGAATTAATTCCAAAACATGGGAAAAGATTTTGAGTAATATTGTTTAAAAGATTGAAGAATTTATCTAAATTTCGGATTTTAAATAATTTGGGAGAAATAAAGGAATTTATTCTAAAAGGAAGTAAATCTTGGAAATCAATTTGAAATTTGATTTGGTGTTTGAAAATAAATTTGAAAATCAATTTGGAATTTGATTTGGTGTTTGAAAATAAATTTTGAAAATCAATTTGGAATTTGATTTGGTGTTTGAAAATAAATTTTAGAAATTAATTTGGAATTTGATTTAGTGTTTGAAAGTGAATATTTGGAAATCGATTTGAAAATCGTATCAGTGGATATTTGGAAATTTAAATTCACAATGGGAATTTATAAAGGAAAGGGAAATTTGTTTTGAAAATAAATATTGGTTTATTTTTAAAAGTGTGGAAAATAAATTTACGAATTTGAAATGTTGAAATTTTCGAATTTGGGATGTAGATTGAAATAAATCGAGAAGGGTTCATTAATTGGTTTAATTGGACTATTTTGAAAAGGAAAGTGTATTTTCCTTGGAAAGCCGAGTATGTTTTCAAAGTAGCTTTTAAAATATAAATTAAAAGTTCTAGAATTGGTTTTAAGAAGAATATTGTTGGAGAAATTCTTTTCTTAAATTGTTTTTTCTTTAAAATGAATATTTATTAAGTTAATTATAGAAGTGATTATTTTAAAGATTTAATTGATATTTAATTTAGAAAATGGTTATTTAAATAGTTACACTCTATCTAATAATTTTATTTTTAAAATTAGTTTGGACTTGAGTTTTATATGAGATATTAGTATAAAAATCTCATAACTAATTTTTAAATAAAGTGTTTAAAAATAGCTTTTATTTTAAATGTTTCCAAGTATATATTTTTGAACAAGTGTTAAATTATTTTAAAGTATTTGGACTCGACAATTTTTCTGTGGAAATAAAAAAATAATGGAAATTTATTCCACAAAAAAAAGGGGAAAGTGATTTGAAATTTGTTTTCAAAGGGTTGAAGTGTGAAAATATATCTTGCAAAGATATTTTTAAAATAAATAATTTGGGAAAATTATTTAAATTTGATAGTTGTTGTGAATATTGTTTGATAGTTAAATAACCGACTATTAGTATAAACAATTTGGAAAATTATTGAGGCTTGATGGTTGTTGTGAATGTTGTTTGATAATTAAATAATGGACTATCAATATTGGCCTTTGAAACGACACTTGAATTTGTTTTCAAAATAAGTGCTTATTATTCCGTTAAGCCGGGAGAGGACTTTATGTCATAAACTCATTCCGAATAATGATACGACCAAATGAGATTGCATTTGAAGATGGTGTTGAAGACCGGGTATTTTCGAAAACGAAAGGATTACCTATCGAATGTCTCTGCATTGAGTTGCTCCGGTATAGAGATTTATATCACCCTTTGTGATGGGGAGTCCGGACGTGATTGGTGAATATCCGGATTTGCAAGGTCTTCTTTCCTTAATTGGAGAAAGTGCATTCGGTTCCGTTCGAACCCGGAAAGGACTTGTATGGATGTGTGTGTTTGACATTACACTTTGGGATATAAAGCTGGTTTCTGTCAAATACATCTCTGTTAGTGGCGGAAAATTTATTCTCTTAGCTTAACACCCTTCTCTGAGACATACGAGCTCAGAGGTTATGTGGTTGATATTTACTAGCGACATATTCCCAATTTGGTAATTCGGCATACTAAGTGTTGATCATTTGTTGATCAAAGCATGGCTTTTGTGAAAAGCGTAGCTTTGTGGATGAGACTTCGTCGGACCTCACACCTCGGAAATGGTCGAAACAGGAAGGATGCAGCAAGGTTATAGGGGTCTCACCTCTTAGGGTATGTTCATTTTCTTCTGGATAAAAAGTGGTATCTGGTATGGAGTCCAGATATTTAACATGTGTGGATAAAAAGTGGTATTCTGGTATGGAGCCCAGATTATTTACTTATGTGGCTGTTGGTTGTTGAGGCGCCTCGTAAAGGTCGGTCTAGACCGGGGGGTGGCATACTCGTGACCGTTAGTTACAGAGGTAACCCGGCCTTGTGTTGGCAGAGAGCTGGTTAAGCTTTCGGGGCGTCCCTCCAGAGGCGTACCCATTCGGTGAAGGAAGTTCCTTAGTTTGACCATTCGTTGGAAATCCAAACAAAACAATACGAGCCATGTACGGTTTTAGTTTCTACAAACTGCCATGGAATGTGGTGGTAACCTGCTATTGAACATGGTAGCTATAGTAGGTATACCATTATGGTGGTATGCTCGCTAAGATTAATATTAGACTTTCGAAAGGTTTTCTGCACTATGCAGTAATAATAATATCAAAATGATTTTTGCGCATCAAGCATGTTTGACTATCATAAGGAGAAATCTCCTCCAATTGTGCGATTGCATTATGTGTGTGGCGGGAGGCCTTGTGGTAGTTTCATTTTCTAAAAGCATAGCGGATTTCTTTTTATTTCATTTTGTGCAAATAACTGTTTTAAGATCTCACACCAGTCCCATGACTGATCTGGAATTTATTGTTTCATTTCTAAACTCTGGATGCCCATAATTTTTCACATTGGCAGCCTAGAGTCAGGTTATCAGTTGTTATGGAGCGAAGTCTGAAAAGTATGCTGTGGAGATCAGGAGGCAAGCTGGATGGTGAGACGTATCACTTATATTATACAGTATCTGCTGCGTATGGGTTGGTGCAAGTTCAGTTTCATGTGAGCAAGTTATAATGACTGCGGTGTTGTGTTGTGTTGTAATACTCTGATAGTGTATGTATAACTATATAGTTCTTTTGTTTAAAGATTATTCATTTACTTATTATATATTGTTCCGCTGCGAAATGTGAAATTCTGTTATTGTTTCTATTTCTTCTTCTATCTTCTTCTTCTTTAACCCAAATGGTTCGGTTTTCCGGCATTCGATTTTTCTGCATTTGATACAGTGGACGTATTGATGTCGACTTTCGGGCGTCGAAAAATTGGGTCGTTACACGCCACGTACTAGAATTGTAAGCTGTGCACTTGCGGCTATTTTAATTTGAAATTTATCGTTGATTTTCTAAACCGATAGAGAATCCGTCGGTAAAAAAAATTTGGCGCCGTCGCCAAGGAGTTGCTTTGTTTTAATTTTCTATTCTTCGAATTATTTTATTTTTTATTTTTGTGTGTGTTTGCAATGGAAAAAAACAAATATTATGTGTTTGTGTGATTGTTTTTTGCATTTGTTTATGTGCATGTTGTTCTAGTTGTTTTGTTTGTGTGCCTTTCCATATTTAAAAAAGAAACAAAAAACACAATTTCTAAAAGAAAAAAATATTTTATTTATTCACATTTTCATTTTCATTTTTACATTTACATCTTTCTTTTTCTTTCCTTTTTTATACCTTTACAAAAAAAAACAAAAAAAACAAAAGTGCACTGTGCATTTTCTGTGAACTGTCACTGTTCCTTGCTTGCTACTATTCCCTGTGCACCACTTTGTGCACTTCACCACAACACCAGTCTCATCACAGTGTAAACTTCACTTGCTCCCCTTCATTCGTACCAATCTCCTTTCAAAGCAAATCCCCTGCATTCCCTACAAGTCACTCCACCACCACTGTGAATAGCAACATTCTTCAATTTCATCAGCTACCACCCAAACCCACCTTGCTGTCGGAAACAAGCACTGCTCCACTATATTGCATAGACAAACGCCTTCCACCCACTATTGTTCCCTACCTGTTCAACAACACTGCCACGGTTTTCACTTCACAACAACTACTTCCCTGCCATTCAAATCCCCACTCATACACTCACCACTGGCATACAACCCACCTCGGCAAACTTCACATTGTCCCCTTACCACCCAAATAATCACTACACCTTCATTTCGCAGTCCAATCCCAGTTCAACCCACATCCTATCAAACTGTGCATGTGCAAGTGCACACTGCACCTCTACAAACTGTTACCACCATCTGCACCTAACACAGCAAAATAAACATCGACTCATTTGCATCCCACTGCCACAACACATTCATTTCAGAATTGCAACCATCAACTATTGACCATAACTGTTTCCCGCTCGCAACATCACAACAAACTTTTCGTCACAACAACAGATTCATTTGCTTACTATTTCATTCAAAAGCCACCATCACCATTACAGTACTAAACATTACTATTGCCACATTCCAAGTACACACTCAATAAACCACTGACCTTACTGGAACCATCTACATCCACCAAGTCACTGCTGCCACAAGTGATCCTCCCACCACTATAGTGCCTCACTTCATTACTACAGCAAAACTGTTATCCCGCTTTTTGGCAAAGCCGCGATACCAAAAGATCGATTGAAAAACGGAGGATAGTTCGACTCAGAGGTTGATTATATTTCGCTTCGCTATGGATATCGCTAAATTTTGTCCGAGTCCAGATTGAGCTACAATTGGTAGGACACGGCAAGAAAGACCATAGAAGTCAGCATCTCAAATTTCAAATCAATCTGAGTTCATATGCTCAAGTTATGATCGACTCAATTTGGAAGGGAAAACCAAAGTTTCGAACCGATCACCTTCGAACCCATCCACGAAGCCTTGTTCGAACCCATCACAGAGGCCCTGTTCGAACCCACCTGTGAAGCTTCATTCGAACCCACTGGGTCAACCAACCATGATGACGTGTCTTTCATCGGTTCGAATGCGCCGAGATATATGGAGTCGAAGCGGTCAACACGGAGTAAAGACCGGATCGATTCGAAGTTTGCGCTCCACGTCAACGCGAAGCCACGTGCCACCATGGTTTCGAAACCATCGGTTCGAATGCATGGTTTCGAACCAAACAGCCACGCTGTGAACCCTATTTCGAATCCATCATATCTCCCAATCCACTGATCCAAATGCCATGAAATTTTCACAGAAGCTTGAGTGCATGTCGAAGAGTCTCCACACCAAATTTCACCTCGATTGGACGAATTCTTGATCGGTTCGAATGGAGTTCGAACCGATGCCAAAGTGGGCCCAAACTTCCTAAGACCGTGCGTGTGGGCCTCCTCACGTGCCAGAAGTGGTCTCCCGAGTTTTCAGCGAAATATCAGCAGCCTACGCCTATAAATAGAGCCCCAGGGCCAACGGAAAAGGGATCTTTCGACACTCAAGCGCCCAGACTCTGCCGGATCGAGATCTCCATCATCCTACATCATAATATTACTGTTGATTTCGAATTTACAGTTGTAACTTGCTGTTGATTGCTGCAACAACTTGTAATCATTGAAAGAAAAGCAATAAAATATCAAAACACTTCATAGTGGACGTAGGCAACACGCCGAACCATTATAAATCGCTTGTCTACGCATTTTCTTTACTGTTGATTGGAGTTTTTGTTAGATAATATCTGTTTTGAACTCACATTCTTGACTATTATCTCTTCAACGACTCCCGAAGAGTGTTGTGCCCAATTTTGACACAAACACTTTGGTGCTTTCACTGAGAAAAAACCCAGTTTTTTCTCCTGCTCCTTGGATCTGTCGCCGATACTGGATTGCATAAGTCTAAGGGAGAGATCCAGATTTCATCTTCAGATTCCTTCCATTCTATTCAGATTTGCTAAAGTCTAGGAAAGGAGTTCACTATCCAAAATGGTTAGCACAAGAACCACATCTGCAGCTGGTCAAGAGGGTCGGGATAGACAAAATCCCGCGCAACTACCTCCGCCTAATCAAGATGATACCAGGCATTCTGACCCCTAGGCCCGGTCACCAGGCAAGAGTTCCAGACATTGCTCCAAGAACTAACTCAAAGTCGGCAACAGCTAGCCGAGCAATTGCGCGTCAACACTGAGTTAGCCAGCCAACTAGATCGCCAAAAGCGAAGAAGATCCAGAAGGGATCAAGTTCCTCATTCTTCCACCGAAAGCTCTGCTTCGTCTGACTATAATAACCGGTCTACCCGTCCCAGGCTAGACGGAAACCATGCGCAAGCTGCTGGCTATCAACAAGCGTTAACCGTTGGGCAAATAAGAGTTGGCCCATCTACCAGCTTCCACACTGGACCCTCCTCCCGAGGAGGCACTATTCCACAATACACTGCAGATGATCGATCTCCTACAGCCGCTGCAGCTGACATAGGGGTTGATATCCGAGATCACTCCAAGAAAATTATCATCAGCCGGGACGTGCTTCAGAACCCTATGTCCCGGAAGACCTCGCGCCAAGGAGGCGAGACACGGATCGTCGACAGCGTCCGATCCCATCTCGCACTGTGGAACCCGACCACACTTTGGCTCGCCACCCTCATAATGGTCCAACACCAGACCTCTCAGCCATGGTATGCCAAATGATTCGCAAGAGTCAAGGCCTGACAAATGACGATTGGGGAATCTCCCGAAGTCATACCCCATTCACTGATGACATATTGTACGCTGAACCTCCTAGGTGATTCAGAATGCCAACCCTGCCTATGTATGAGGGGAATTCCGACCCAAATCAACATGTTTTGAAGTACGAATGGTCGATGACAGCTGCGAGAGCCGATGACGCAGTAAAATGGCGTAGTTTTCCCATTTCTTTAGGGGGAATTGCGACAATGTGGTTTACGCGATTGCCACCGCGATCTATTTCTTCTTTTGATCAGTTAGCTACCAAATTTGTTGAGCAGTTTCGTATGCATATTGCCAGACCTAAGGATGTTAATACCTTATCAAGTGTTACTCAAGCTCCCGGAGAAACACTTAAACGATATTTGGAGAGGTTTAATGCTGCGTGCGCAGAGATCACCAACCCCAATGATAATTCTATCTTAATGGCTTTGACTAAAGGAATCGATCCTGATTCCGAGTTTGGCAATTGGTTGGCTGGAAAGCCTCCCGCATCGTTGGACCGTTTCTATTCCAAAGCCGCTCAGTTCTTAAGGCACGAGGATTCGAAACAGTCTAGGAAGCAGGACGATGCAAGGCCCAGCAGTGAAGAGATTCAGAGTAATGTTGCGGTTAAACAGACCGGCGAGAGTTCAGGAAAAGTCGAGTTGAATATTCCAAATAAAAAGACTCAACGATCGAGAAATGGTGATAACCGAGGCAAGAAGCAAGATCAGAATCGTGGTGCGAGGCGTAGGGCCGCAATGTTTGACAGTTATACACCGCTTAACACGTCACTGGAAAACGTATACCTACAGATTTGTAATACTATGCAATACAAGAAGCCAGCTCCGAAGCCTTCGTCGGAGAGGCAGATTCAAACAGGAAAATTCTGTAGGTTTCATGAAAGTTACGGGCATAATACCAATGAGTGTAGACATTTGCAAGACCTCATTGAAAAGTTAACCAGAGAGAGAAAGTTGGACCAGTATGTTCGGGCGCCGCAGTCTAGTGGAGCGGGCCCATCCAATCAAAATCGTACACAGAATCAGGAGAGACAAGGTGAACACGCTCGTATGGGCAGAAGGTTGGTTATCAATACAATAAGTGGTGGTCCCCATCCAGCAGACAGAAGCTGGAGAGAAATGGAGTCATATGCTAGCTCGATCAGGCATATGGACTTTGAATGCTATAGTAACTCAGAAGACGGGACACCAGCTAAATAGCAAAAGAAGATGACAGACGACATCGTGTTTAGAAATCGAGATGCTGATAGAATTGAAGCTCCCACAATCGACCCACTGGTTATATCCGCTCAAGTTGGTCCTGCTTGGATGAAGAGGATCTTGGTAGACAGTGGGAGTTCTGTGAACATACTGTTTAAAAGAGCATATGATTTAATGAAGATGGAAGCTAAGGACTTAAAACCTTGTCAATCACGAGTCCACGGTTTCAACGGAAGTGCAACGATACTGACCGGAATGGTTGAATTGCCGGTGGAGTTGGGAGTGGGAGAATGCCGGAGAGTTCGGATGTTACAATTTATTGTCTTGGATATTCCTTCTCTATATATTGCTTTCTTGGGCCGACCGGCCCTCGCCGAATTTAGGGCGGCTATCGCCCCATGGTGTTTGACCCTTAAGTTCCCTACTGATCACGGGATAGGGGTTATACAAGGAGATCAGGCTGCGGGGAGAGCCTACTATGTTGCCGAGCTGCGAGAAGCACAGCAGAAGGAAAAAGGAAAGGGCGTAGAGGAATCTCTCTGGGTCCGTTTCAACGACAATTGACAATTAACGCCTGGGCCTCGGCCCAGGCATCACGACCAATTCCAGAAGGATCTAGACCCCCGAGACAATGAAAATAAAAATGAATCAAGAGAAAGTCAGGCTTCGCCAGCTGAATTAGCAATCGACGTTCCAATCAGTGGTAACGATAACTCAAAGGTGTTGAAAATTGGGTCGTAATTAAGCCCGCAAGCACAACGGGAATTGGTCGAGTTTCTCCAAGTGAATCGAGACGTATTTGCTTGGACGCATTCCGATATGTGTGGGATCTCGCCAGGTATCGCGAGCCACACTCTAAATATTGACCCTCGGTTTGTCCCGGTCAAGCAAAAAAGGCGTGGTATGGATCCAGAGAGATCTGCTGCCCTAAAAGAGGAGGTTGATAAGTTGAAATCAAATGGGTTCATCAGAGACGCTTTATACCCAGAATGGGTGTCCAATCCCATACTCGTTCGAAAACCAAACGGGAAATGGAGAACGTGTATCGATTACTCAGATCTAAATAAAGCCTGCCCGAAAGACAGCTTTCCACTCCCCCGAATCGATCAACTGGTAGATTCGACCGCAGGACATGAATTATTATTCTTCATGGACGCTTACTCAGGTTACAATCAGATACCCATGCATGTACCTGATCAAGAGCACACAAGCTTCGTAACCGACTTGGGATTATACTGCTACAAGGTCATGCCTTTTGGATTAAAGAATGCTGGCGCAACCTATCAACGCTTAGTCAACCGAATGTTTGCCGATCAGATTGGGAAGACTATGGAGGTTTATGTAGATGACATGTTGGTGAAATCACGATACTCCGTTGATCACGTCAAAGATTTGGAGTCAATGTTCAGCATTCTCCGAAAATACGGAATGAAGCTCAATCCGTTGAAGTGTCATTTCGGAGTCGCATCCAGAAAATTCCTTGGGTTCATTGTCAATGCCAGAGGAATAGAGGATAACCCCGAGAAGATCTGGGCTATCAGAAATCTTCAAACTCCAAGAACCATAAAGCAAGTCCAGAGTCTTAATGGGAAAGTTGCAGCACTGAGCTGGTTTATCTCAAAGTCGACCGACAAATGCATTCCCTTCTTCGATTTGATTCGAAAAGGGAAAAGAAACTTCGAATGGACTGCAGAATGTGAAGGCGCATTTCAATCGCTAATCCAACATCTTTCCGTACCACCAATCCTTTCAAAGCCTGTTGATCACAAACAGTTATATCTCTACCTGGTGGTATCTGAAAATGCAAACGGTGCTGCATTAGTTCGGGAGGAGGACCGAGTGCAAAAACCGGTCTACTACGTGAGTAAACGATTAACCGGAGCCGAAAGAAATTATCCAAAGCTTGAAAAGTTGGCATATTGCCTAGTCATTACCTCGAGGAAGCTCCTTCCATACTTCCAGGCTCATCCTATTACTGTATATACCGATCAGCCGTTACGACAGGTCCTCACGCGGCCTGAGACGTCTGGTAGGTTACTAAAGTGGAACATCGAACTGAGTCAGTTCGACATCACTTATACTCCAAGAAGAGCCATTCACGGCCAAGTCCTAGCAGATTTTATAGCCGAATTCACTATTTCTGAAGACTTGTCCAAGACCAGTAAATCTCCCGAATGCATCTGGAAGTTGTACACCGATGGTGCGTCAAACGATCGGTGCTCAGGAGCTGGGGTAGTGCTTGAAACCCCCGAGGGACGATCCATATGTTATGCTTTAAAGTTCGAGTTCCATGCAACCAACAACGAAGCCAAGTACGAAGCTCTACTTACCGGACTAAAGCTCGCCCGTGATCTGAAAATCATCGCCGTAGAGATCTACTGCGATTCCCAACTGGTAGTATGTCAAGTCCGAGGAGAATATCAGGCCAAAGATCGAAGATTAGCCGCTTATCTAACTCGAGTTCTGGAGATGCTTGATCAATTCGATTACTATGCCATTTTCTACATACCCCGAGAGCACAATCAAAAAGCTGACTCGTTGGCGAAGTTAGTAAGTACAGGTGAAGCTCAGCAGTTGGGGGTTGTTCCGGTTGAAACCCTATCCTCTCCGAGCATTGATCAAAGGGAAACTGATTTCACATTTGAAGCTGCCTCCAATATGGAGTCGTGGATGACTCCCTATCGGGATTATATCGAACTTGGTGTATTGCCCGAGCAACGGAGCGAGAAGAGACAAGTTCTACGAAAGGCCTCGCGATTTGTTATTCAAAATGGAGTCATGTACCGGAGAGGATACTCTGTTCCACTCCTCCGGTGTATCGCGCATGATGAAGTCAAACGAGTGTTACACGATGTACACGAAGGAGAATATGGCGATCACACTGGGGGGCAAGCACTTGCAAAGAAAATACTTCGATATGGGTATTATTGGCCTACTGTAAATCGCGATGCCATGGATTATGCAAAAAAATATGACAGATGCCAAAAATACGCTCGGATTCCTAGAGCCCCGCCTACTGAAATGACCAAATGGTCAGTCCATGGCCGTTTGCAATATGGGGGATTGATATAATTGGTACATTGCCTTTGGCAAAAGGTGGCGCGAAATATGCTATCGTCGCAGTCGATTACTTTACGAAATGGGCGGAAGCCGAACCACTTGCAACAATCACGACGAAGAAAGTTATCAACTTTGTAGTACGCAACATCATCTGTCGGTTCGGTCTCCGGCATACTATTATTACCGATAACGGAGCCCAGTTCGACAGCACTGAATTCAAGAATTTCTGTCTGCGATTCCATATCCATAAGAAATTCTCCGCTGTTGCACATCCGCCAGCAAATGGCCAAGTCGAAGCCGTAAATAAGGTCATCAAATCGATTTTGAAGAAACGACTGAAAAGGCCAGGGGCAAGTGGGTTGATGAACTTCCCATGGCTTTATGGGCTTATCGGACGACTCACAAGACTGCAACCGGCCACACTCCATTCTCTCTATCTTATGGCGCTGAAGCTGTTATTCCGGTCAAAATGGAAGTTCATTCTCATCGTGTGACATATTACGATCCGAAAACGAATGCTATACTACTTGCCGAATCCCTGGATCTGCTTGATGAGAGGCGCGTAGAGGCTGATTTGAGGGCAGCCGCATATCAGAGTCGAGTCGCCCGAATGTACAATGCCAAGGTCCAACCACGGGCCTTCGAACTCGGCAACCTTGTACTCAAGAGAGTTTACCCGGTTCCTTCTCACATGAAGCCAAATTGGGAAGGACCGTATGTGATTTCACAAAAGCTTGGAGATGGCACATTCAAGTTATCGACCGTTGACGGTCTAACTCTGCCGAGAGCCTGGAATAGCGAGAGTCTCCGTCGCTACTATACATGACAGGCTTTATTTGTTCTAGCACGTTATTTCCTTTGCATTTTATTTTCGCATTTTGAGATTTGAATTTGTAATAAGGCAGCTGACTTTGCCATGTTTTCTCATTTCAGTAATAAAATGCTATCTCTTCAAGCCAGAGTTGTGATTTATCGAATACGCCGCAAAACATCACAATGCACGAAGAGCTAAGTTCCATCATGCGGTGGGATTTAATTCAAGTAGGGAGTGACTGTGATACGACCGGTCACTCGCTACACGAAACCCAAGCTCGAGGGCATGTCACCACGTTAACATTTAAAGGGATTGATACACGACAATCCTCACACTAACTCCAAATTCCCAGAGTGCGAATTGGAGTATAAACATTAAATAAATCATTCCCAGAGTGCGAACGGACTCCAAATTCCCAGAGTGTGAATTGGAGTATAAACGTTAAATAAATCGTTCCCAGAGTCCGAATGGATTCCAAATTCCCAGAGTGCGAATTGGAGTATAAACATTAAATAAATCGTTCCCAGAGTGCGAACGGACTCCAAATTCCCAGAGTGTGAATTGGAGTATAAACATTAAATAAATCGTTCCCAGAGTGCGAACGGAGTCCAAATTTCCAGAGTGCGAATTGGAGTATAAACATTAAATAAATCGTTCCCAGAGTGCGAACGGACTCCGAATTCCCAGAGTGTGAATTGGAGTATAAACATTAAATGAATCGTTCCCAGAGTGCAAACGGACTCCAAATTCCCAGAGTGTGAATTGGAGTATAAACATTAAATAAATCGTTCCCAGAGTGTGAACGGACTCCAAATTCCCAGAGTGCGAATTGGAGTGTAAACATCAAATCCATCGTTTCCAGAGTGTGAACGAATTCCTAAAAAGCCAAAACAGGTGCGACTGACCATCTATTGGCTGACTCCAACTTCCTAGAGTGTGAATTGGAGTATAAACATCTATTCCAGGTTCCCTAAGTGCGAACCCAAACATACATGTTTTCTCCCAGTTCCCGGAGTGTGAGTCGGAGCACAAATGCCAAGTTAAAGTTCCCGTAGTGCGGACTGAAATGTTAATACTAACTCCGAGATTCGCAGAGTGTGAGTCAGAATGTGAACATCACTTCCAAGTTCCCGGAGCGCGAACCGTGTTACAAACATAGATAACTCTCGAGTTCCTGGAGTGCGAACCGGATTATCGATCTCAAATTATCTTAAGTCCCCAGAATGAGGACATGTGCTTAAAGTTTGCAATAAACGCACTCAACCACCAAAACATAAGTGTTATTCCCCGAGACTAGGGGGGCAAAAAAGCTAAGTGTTAATCGCTAGCGAAAGTGATACGGTGCCCGAAGTTCGATTGTTCATCGATCACAACTTGCGATCAAGAGCCTCAGATTTGGCAAATAAAAACAAATTCTACTTGACAGTAGAAACACCACAAGTGCACCAGACTGAAAACTAGACACTACAAACACTTAAGCACAAAAGAGATGAGAGTTGAAACAAAGAGACTAAATTTTATTTCAACTAACTGAAGATAAAGACTTACATGCAAATAAATTTCCCCAAAAAAGAATCCCTACTAGCAGGGGCCGAACCTGCATCTATACACGGCCTACTAACAAAAAACGAAAACAAATTCCTATCTACCCAAAAAATCTGCTTGGGAAGCCGATCTATTCCTTCTTCCTTGGCTTCCTTATCAGCGGTTCGTCGTCAGAATCGCTAGGAACGAAAATCCTTCGTTTGGACGACCTCCTCTCCGGTGGTTGCTCTTCGGCCGGGGGCATAATATCTACGTCCTCCTCAGAACTTGAATCTAAATGAAGGCTCCCCGCCGGAGGAGTAGGAGGGACCGGACCCGCAATGGAAGATGGGATAGTGCCACCCGACAATACTATCCTCGCAGGTGCTGGGCTCTGCGCCGCCGTGCCACCGCCAACACTACCACTTTGCCCCGCAACTTCTAATTCTGCCTGAATCTCGGCCAGAATCTCTTCATCACGAATCGTCTGGGCTTGGCTGGGGGCATCCATAGCCTGCATCGAAGAGCTAGAGGTTGGCGGAAGGTCAATAATGATGAATGGCAGGTCTGTGGAGAAGCCACCCTGCTCACCGAGTAGCTTGCTCACCATTTGTTCCTCAAGAGATAATCCACTCCCCTGCGCCTCCTCGGTTGATACCGCAGTTACAGTAGTAGTCTCGATGGTGATGGCCTTATTCTCTTGGCTTGACTCTTGGGTCGCGGCAATCGGAGCAACTCCAGTCACTAAACAAAGATAAGAAGAGCTTATCAGTAACTGCTTCAGAGCAAACTCTCTATTTAGAAAACACTTGAGATAAATCCGAAATACCTTCCCCAGTTTGGCTTGCGGACGACTGAGCGGCCTCGGAAGTATGCTCATGAATAGGAGATAACCGCGGCTGTTCCGGGTCATAAGCAGGAACAGATTGCGAGCCGATCGCAGATACAGGCACTGACGACGGTGGTGTGGTGACTTCGGTACCGTAGAATGGTTCTCAACGCCTGATCCCTCTCCAACCTCCAGGGATCGGCCACCGATCATCTCCTCCTCATGAGCGATAATAGCGTCATGAAGGACCTTCTTCTCGTCGTCTTTCAGCAGCCGGTTTTCAAGTTCGAATCGATCGACCGATTCACCCGGACGTGCTTCCTCTTCTTCCTCGACCAATCGACCCCAAGCGCTGCGGAGGTGTATCGGGTAGTCTTGAAGCCAGGCCAAATTTCGGTGTCTCAACACGTTGGAATTGTAAGTGATAAGCAAATCTTCGATATCGGCCTCCAGCTTGGCCTCCGCTTGATGAACCTTCTCCTCAACCTCCATCTCAGCTGCCTGGACCTTAGCCACTGCTGCATCCCGTTCAGTCCGGAGAATCACGGCTTGTTCACACGCCTCCTAGGCTGCATTATTCGCATCGTCCCTATCCTTGGCGATTTCGGCGAATATGGACTTAAGCTCGTTCAACTCCTTCAGGGCTGCGTCCCTCTCAGCAGTGACCAGGGTGTTTCGATGGCCCATGTCTTCTACCGTGGCATAGTGCTCACGTTTCATCCTATCCATGGTTGCCTGGGCTTCATCGGCTCTTTTGATGGCTTCCATTTCAGACTTCCGAGAAGATTCAGCTTCAGTATTTAGCACATCAATAATACGACTTTTTTGGGCTAACTCAGCTTGCATTTTCTCGATAGTAGACCCACGCTCAAAGGCCAATGATGACGCTTTCTCGGCCGCCTTGTACCTGTATTGGGCATAAAAGTCGTGCACATAATCATGCGCCGTCTGCTCGGCCTCCGGCGGAATTCTTTTCAAGTGAAAAGTGAAAAAGTGGCAGGCCCACTGCTATTTATATGGGGTTTGGATTTTGACCGGGCTGCTTCGTATCCCAATTAACCCAACCGGTCACAACCGGTCAAATGCCGGATCGATTCGAAGTCGGACTTCGAAACCATCCGCCTAAGGCCCTATGGGTTCGAAGTTACCCCCACACTCCATCGATACGAAGCACATAGCGGAGTGACGAGCTGCATCGATGCGAAGTAAACGGTGGGCGTATCAATTCGAAAACCTTATTCGCATCAACGACTTCGTATCCAACCATAACCCATCGATACGAACTGCTAGTTCGAATCCATCCTTTCACATCGGTTCGAATGTCAGTTTCGAACCCATCACAACACAAGTATACTCCATCCATACGAATGTAGGTTTCGAACCCATCAATACTCCAACCCATCGGTTCGAAGTATTACATTCACGCAATGCAGAGTCGTTTCCTTCAACCTTCTACATCGGTTCAGGAGAGGATTGATATGAAGGGGCTTTTCAAAACAACCATCGAGCATTGTCTCAACTTAAATTTCAAAATACGTTCAGGAGAGAATCGATACGAAATTCAATAGCAAACAAAACTAACAACGACTTGCAGACGCACGACGTTAACAAAGATCAAACGCACATATGCGCATATATGTCAACTAACATTCGATTTTAAACGTTTACAGGGATCAAGTATCCATCTTGTTACAAATGCAACGGCCAACGACTAAGCGTTATTATACAGCAATCAGTCATATCAACGCAAGGTTGCAGCAATTCAGAGTACGAGTCCCAACAAAAAGAAAGCAATGATTGTTTGGAGAGAAGTTGTAGCTATTCAAAGCACGTCATGTTTCCACAAGACGTACTTTGGGGGGCAAAATGTTATCCCGCTTTTTGGCAAAGCCGCGATACCAAAATATCGATCGAAAAACGGAGGATAGTTCGACTCAGAGGTTGATTATATTTCGCTTCGCTATGGATATCGCTGAATTTTGTCCAAGTCCAAATTGAGCTATAATTAGTAGGACACGACAAGAAAGACCGTAGAAGTCAGCATCTCAAATTTCAAGTCAATCCGAGTTCATATGCTCAAGTTATGATCGACTCAATTTGGAGGGGAAAACCAAAGTTTCGAACCGATCACCTTCGAACCCATCCACGAAGCCTTGTTCGAACCCATCACAGAGGCCCTGTTCGAACCCATCACAGAGGCCCTGTTCGAACCCACCTGTGAAGCTTCATTCGAACCCACTGGGTCAACCAACCATGATGACGTGTCTTTCATCGGTTCGAACGCGCCGAGATATATGGAGTCGAAGCGGTCAACACAGAGTGAAGACCGGATCGATTCGAAGTTTGCGCTCCACGTCAACGCGAAGCCACGTGCCACCATGGTTTCGAAACCATCGGTTCGAATGCATGGTTTCGAACCAAACAACCACGCCGTGAACCCTATTTCGAATCCATTATATCTCCCAATCCACTGATCCAAATGCCATGAAATTTTCACAGAAGCTTGAATGCATGTCGAAGAGTCTCCACACCAAATTTCACCTCGATTGGACGAATTTTTGATTGGTTCGAATGGAGTTCAAACCGATGCCAAAGTGGGCCCAAACTTCCTAAGACCGTGCGTGTGGGCCTCCTCACGTGCCAGAAGTGGTCTCCCGAGTTTTCAGCGAAATATCAGCAGCCTACGCCTATAAATAGTGCCCCAGGGCCAACGGAAAAGGGATCTTTCGACACTTAAGCGCCCAGACTCTGCCGGATCGAGATCTCCATCATCCTACATTATAATATTACTGTTGATTTCGAATTTACAGTTGTAACTTGCTGTTGATTGCTGCAACAACTTGTAATCATTGAAAGAAAAGCAATAAAATATCAAAACACTTCACAGTGGACGTAGGCAACACGCCGAACCACTATAAATCGCTTGTCTACGCATTTCCTTTACTGTTGATTGGAGTTTTTGTTAGATAATATTTGTTTTGAACTCACATTCTTGACTATTATCTCTTCAACGACTCCCGAAGAGTGTTGTGCCCAATTTTGACACAAACAACAACCAACCTTGCCTTACTACAACCAGTCATATACCATCACAAACCCATACAAGTATCACTGCCATTATCAGAACAATCGACCATTAACATCTCCTTGCATCTTCTTTCACATTCCCAGCCTCAATCTTCCAAACAACCGGAAAAAAAAAACCAAAAAAAAAATAAAAAAGAAAAAAAACCTTACCGCCTTTAACCACATACACATACTTCAACAGTCAAACCCATAACATCAACCTCCTTCAACCATCGCCAAACCGAGACCAACGCCTTGAACCTAAAACTAACCACCACAACACCAAATCTTCGAACTCTGACCTCCAATCGACTACCAAAAACAAAATCACGAATCCAGCAACCAGAAACACTAATTCGCATTCGCAACTCTGAATTGAACTTCCCAAATCCCCAATCACCGCCTCGTCGAAAATCAGCAACCACGATTGTCCCCTCGGCCCCTTCCACTTGTGATTCAATCCGAAGTTCGCCTATGTTTCTATTGATTTTGATTTTAATTTTTCTTTCTTGTTTCATTGAACAAAGAAACGGGGAGAAGGGATTTTAAACTTTGTTTATTTTATTTTGTTTAAAAAAACGAACAATGGGCCTAGGAAACGGGCCGGGTTTGATTTTGTTTGATTTTAGTTATTTTTCCTTAAGTTCCCTCTCCTTTTGTTTAGTTTTCAAATAAAAAAACAAAAAAAAAAGAGTAGAAAAAAAATCCTTTTGAATTTTCTTTTGTCAAAATTTTTGGTTAAGTTTCCCTTTTATTTTATTTTTTTATATAAAAAACTTTCTTTTGCCTTTTGTGTTTGTAATTTTTTTTTGTATATATCTTGTTTTTATTTTCAGATTGCCAAAGCAGAAAATCGCAAGGAAGAGAGCAGCTTGCTGGAAACTGCTTCGCTCTCTGCCAAGAATAAACTGCTTGCTTACTTATAAAAATTTTCCTGCTTTTAATCCCTATCTATTGTTTTTATTAGCCTAGCATTGTTGGTTGTTCGCATTTTAAAAAGAAAAATTCAAAAAAAAAAATCATCGTAGTTGCATTGTTAATACACGTTTAATTTCAGTTTTGCATCTCATCTTATATTTGATTAATAATAACGGTTAGACATCGATAACGCTTAACCGTATCTTGACAATTGTCTTCTTTGAACAATTTTATTTCTTGGTGTGTAGGCTACGGCAGAGCAATAACCATCTATAAATATCACGGTGATTCATAAATATTATAGTGGTTGTTTCTCTGAAGGTACTTAAACTTTCGGCTACATTGCTATGGCGATTCGTGGTGCACCGATAAATCATATCCGTTACCTGGCTGAGAAATATTTTTTTAATTTAAGACAAAGTGTGGTCATACAATTTTGGGTTAAATTAGGATAAATAATTTGTAATTAACCCTTGCATTCATTTAGTTGCATTAGTTTATGCATATTTAAAAAAAATTCAAAATCCAAAACTAAAAAATTGTAAATATTCCTCTTTTTTTTCTTTGAAATTTTTAAATCCTTTTCCTTTGAAATTTCAAAAATCCAAAAAATTTAGAAAAACAAAAATCCAAATTTTTTGTAAAACCTTTTCAAAAGCAAATAAAAAATTTGAAAAACTAAAAAAAAACAAAAACCAATTTCCCTTTTGAAAAATAAATTATATTTGTAAATATTTTTCCTTTATAAAAAAATAAAAAACAAAAAACATTCTTGAAAATGTCTCAGTTTCCCTACTCATATGAAACTATTAGTTGTGAAAATCAATATAATCCATATAGTTTCACATCAAACTCGTATGGATATTTTAACGACAACTTTTGTACAAACGATTTGAATTTTACACCGCAGGATTTTCAAAATAATGGTCAACCCTCAACTCTTGAAAGGTGTATTGAAAAAGTTGAATCTTTACTTTAACAACAACTTCAATTTAATGATTTGTTGAATTCATATCTATGCAACAATTCAAGTCAAAGTTTTCAAAATAATCAAAATTTAAATTCACTTCCAAATTATAAATGATTTTAATTATAACCCATGCCAATCCAATTTTGAACTCCAAAATGAATTTCAAGCTCAAAATGGAAATTTGAACCACTTTTTAAATGAATTTGGCAATGAGAATTGTTTCAATAATGGTGCGATTGACAATTTTTGTTCTCAGCAAATTCAAATTTAAAATTCTCAAATTAATAGTCATGAATTTGATTTAGTTGAGCAAACAGAAAAAGATTACGAGGATTTGTTATATGAAACGTACAAAAAATTCCGTGAACAACAAATCAAATCCCATAGTGTGAAAAGTCGAGTGATAATCCATCTTTTACCTAATTTGACGATTTTCAAACAACAACTTTGAAATTGAAAATGATGATCTTAGTGAAGTTGTTGAAAAAACGGTAATTGAGTTGGACTTCAATTCTTTTAAGGGTGTTAAACTTGATTAAAAATTTGATCTTCCTTTTGTCGATTTTGAAAATTTGAATACAACAACTTTGGATTTTGAAAATGATATATGCAATGAAGTTGTTGACAATCCATCAAAGGAAGACGAATTCAACGAACATGATTTCTTTGGACTTTTTGAAACGAGTTTTTGAATCCCAAAGGGGAAGATTTACATCACAATTTTGATTTTGAAATTAATAATTCTGAAAATGTTTTCAATGATGATCTTGAATTTAAATTTAGTGAAAATAAACTTGAATTTCAATCAACTGTTTTATCAACCTCGAAAATTATCGAAAAGGAAACAACTCGTACGATTTTTCCCAATCCACATTCAACTTCAAAATCTTTTACGATTTGGTTTTCCCAGTTTGTCTCACATACTTGACGAGACAAATGAATCGGACTTTGAAAGACCGTTTCATTTACATTTTGACGATATACTTTCCGATCTCATTTAAATACTGTTTGTTTTCATGTAAATATAGGTCATCGTTTTATTTTTGTTTTATTTTTCTCTTTTCACTTGTGTTGACTTCGGGGAACAGTCAAAATCAAGTGTAGGGGGAGACTCATCATCATTTTCGATTTTTAATTTTCCAAAATTAAAAAAACGCAAAAAAAATTATAATAATTCGGTTATTAAATTGAAATTTTTGAAAGTTTATTTATCTCAACAATAATAAAAATGAAGTTTGATTACAAATAATGATGATTTTACTAGTATGTAGGCATGTTCATGGTGATAATTATAAAGTATATCCTAATTGAAAATCTTTGTTTAAAAAAAGTGGCGAATTTAAAGTAAAGGATATAACATTTTTTATCTTCTAAGTTAAATGGTGCTAAGATGATTTTGCAAAACGCTCTTTAAAAAAACAAATATATATATGTATGTATATATATATTTCTTGCACATATGTACATATTTTTAATAAACACTTAGAGTCGTGTGTTCACACTTGTGTGTTCACTCGCCATGCTCTGTGCCCTTCTCACGTAATCCCGAAAGACAGTGCACGATCAGTATATCTGGCGTCAGTTTATCTAAGTTAGGTATGTGTGTACATATATAAAAATTCTTTTATTAATAACGCCTACAGTCGATAAGTGTTCGCACTTGTGTATTCACTCGCTACGCTCTGTATTCCTCTCACATAAGTCCACAAGGCAGTGCATGGGTAATATATATCTAGCCTTAGTTTATCTGAGTTGGGCATATGTAAATATTGTTAATATCAATAAAATTTTCAAAAAAATAGAGAGAGTAAGCAAATGAAATCCAAGCACTATTTTAACTTGTTTGATTTGATTTGTTATTGAAAAGAAATGAAAATACCACTTTAATAAATTTTGATAGTCAACTAAGGATTCATTTCATAGTTACACTTTGTTATCAACCGAAAGAACGAGTTAAACTATTGTCTATTTGTTATGATAACTTGATTTTTATTGGAAATTTTGACGAGCAAATGACTTAAATTTTCAAGATAATAACCAAACTTATATTAACTTACTTGAGTCGATTTAAAATTAAATTCTTCATTTGTAAATATTTTCAAAAACTTGCATTCATCCCATTGCAAATAAATCTTGCATTTTGTAAATACTTTCACTTTGCATGGATTTTCTGGGTATTATTCGCTGAAAAACCTCACAAGACAACACTCGTCCTACTGGGGAAACCCAAAGGTTTAATGGCTTGTTGCATACAGTCAATGCAATAAATAAATGGATTTATCTTAGATTTTTCCTTTATTTGAGGATGAATAAAAAGATAAGTGTGGGGTATTTGATGTGTACGTAAATGTGCATGCTTTTACCACCATATTTAATCTATTTAAATTAAATAAATGATCATATAGGGTATTTTAACTTGTTTAAACCAAAATTAAAATTACTTTCAAATTATCACATATTCATCTTCATATAGGGGGCAAAATGGTCATTTTTGTGCATTTATTAAATTGTGAAAATTTACTTGGAATTTTCAATGTTGTTTTGTAGGAAATTTAATGAGTTTTACGAGTGGTTTCATGAAGATATATGCATGCACAAGAGTGAAGAGAACATATGAAGATGGAAATAATTAAAGCCATGATCATGGAGGACCCCAACTACCCATCTACCTTAATGTACAAATTAGAGCTAATCCACATATTAAAAGACCATTAAATCTTTATGCACACTTAATGGATGATTATTAGATGCTAATGGTTACTTGGCCACCACACTTCCTAAGGGGTAGTTTGGGCGTTCCTCAAAAAATGGATTAGGGTTTCTACCTTGTACAAATACCCATATGCTTCATGTAACCACTCTTACTCTTAGTTAGTTTTAGCTTAAAAATAAAAGAAAGCTTTTTTTCTTCTTTTCATGGCTACTTAGCCATTTCTTTTAAGTAATTTTTATGCAACTTTAATACATTGCTCTTTTCTTTTCTTGTTTATTTCCTTTCATGCTAGTAGTGTAGATTTATTTATTTATGCAAGTAGTGTAGATCTTATTTTATTTTATGCAAGTAGAATAGCTCTTCCTTTACTTTGCTTTCATGTTTTTCTTGTTTCATTTGCTTGCTACTTATGTTGATATGATAACTCAAATGAGAGGCTAATCCCTTCAATTTAGGGGTAATGAAGCCTCTAATCATGTAGCTTCAACATTTTAATAATTATTGCTCTCTTTTTGTGTTTAATGAGAATGCATGAAGTGGTTTAACTTGTTGTTTTTGCTTTGAATTTGATAGCTATATTGTTGACACCAAATAGGCTATGCTTAAACAATCACAAAACACAAATTGCCTCTTCATCTAAATATGATTATGGAAAAGAAGCGATTGTTGAAATTAAAATTTGATGGCCTATATTTCTAATTAATAGTTAATAGGCCATGCTTAAAATAGATTTTTCTTTTAACTTTGTTGTCATATTTCATGAGATTTAAAAGTGTATTAGTGGTTGTGTTATAGTTTGATGGTTTATATTGGGCGAATTAATAGTACAAATATGCCATATTTATTATAAACACAACAATTAATTTCACTAATGACCAAAAAAGAGATCATAATTTCATATTTGGTTGAGCTATATGATTTAGAGAGTGAAATCTCTAAATTACCATTTTATTATCATAGTTTTCATTCACTTTTGTAGTTGTTAGTTTTGCAATTTTTAGTAGTTATCTTAAACATCTCAAATCTTGGTTAATTTGATTGAATAGAAATTTAATATCTAACAATTCCCTAGGGATCGATCTGTACTCGCCATGTACTAGAATTGTACGCCATGCGCTTTTGGTTTATTTAATTTGAAATTTATCGGCGATTTTCTAAACCGATAGAAAATCCATCGATAAACGGCATACAACCCTTAGTCTTCACCATAACATGCCGATCCCTCCTATATTGCAACACTACACCGATCCCTTTCGTGCCAAAATGTTATGCCGATCCCTTCTATTCTAGGATACTATGACGATCCCTTATTCATTAACAAGTCACGTTGAATTAGGCACTATCACCTTTGCTGACCCCTCTTCTACACTTCGCATGCTGATCATCCAATAAAATAGACATACTGATCCCTATGTTTCACCTTCCTATACCGATCCCACTATTATTTTATCTATGTTGACAAATGACTATGCTGATCTCTATTCCATCAAAACTGGTTTCCATATTTCTGACACGCTGCGTTGTCTGTCTATCAACTCTGTTCAATCCGAGATTCAAATAACTATCTGAACTCTATTTCTAGGTCCTATAGCCACTACTTCACGGTCATCCTTCTTGACAACAGTCGAGACTGTCTTGCATAACCAGTCTAATATAGCCAGGTCAGGGTACTAAGTAACACTTTTCCCCTAAAGTACGTCTTGTGAGTAACATGACGTGCTTTGAATAGGAAAAAGCCCGAGTTTCCGAAAAGGAATCCACCCTACTTCCTGGTTGATCTGTATTTCTTCATCATCTTTCAATAACATAAGTCCGATGTCACATCCCATCAGCATATACAAATTTGGTCATGCGGGCCTTATAGGCCTTCTTCTATCTGATTCGATCTCGAACTTGAGATTTTCAAGCCTGATCGCATTGTTAATTGATTTCAAAAAGTTGAACTTTAAATCGTTCCTGTGCATATTCACATATGCATTTCTGTTGTTGGCTCACGGACGTGTTTGAACGTTCACAGGTCATTGGCAATTTTATAGTATTCTATTCATTTGTGTTTGTAGTCGAACCTTCACGCTAGCGACTGTCAAATGTCTTTCAGTTGTCCGCCATTTCTCTTCTTCCATCTTTCATTCCATTTTTTTTCACTTCATTTTCCTTTCACTTCATTTTCCATCATTCATTTATACTATTATTTTATTGTTTTTTATTTCATTTATATTTATTTTATTTATAATTTTTTATATAGTGGAAGGATCAGCATTCGATATGCCGATCCCTTACTGGGTATACGTGAGCAGGGATCGACAAATCTTAGTGCCGATCCCTCTTTCCCATCTTTGACTTGGTCACCCCCTATAACCGGTCTCTCTCCATATCTTTACTTATATGTAAACGTGCTTCCCCTTCTTCTTTTACTTACCTTTTATTTTTGTCCTTACCTACTTTTGATAAACGTTTTAACAAACCCAGATTACTGCTGATCGCCCTTGATGAACAAAGAAAAACTCCTCAAACTTGGAACTAAATCCGACACGAAAACGAGCACTTCCTCCATGTCGCCTTCCGTTCATCCTCAATCCAATGCCCCGATCACTCATCTGTAATTTAATTCAGTATATATAGGTTCAACTTCTCTTTTAATCGTGTAATTGAGTTATGAATTTCGAGCTTCGATGAGTTTGAGTGTTTTTTAAGTGGACGGCTTAGCAGGTTGCATCATGATATAAGGGTAAGGAAGAGAAGAAGAAGGAGATGGAGAAGTAGGGTTCGGGTGAGATGGTGTTTTGTTGTTAATGAAGAAGATGGAGAGTTAAGCCCTAGAATCGGAGGGGTCCATGTTGAGGTTGAAGGATTGGTGCGAAGTTATTTGGTGAGGGATCGGTATTGGTAGCTTTAGTGTAAGGATCGGTGCAGATGTCTTAAGTTGAGGGATCAGTAGGATGTTGTATTGATGAGGGAACGGTATGGTGGTTACTTGGTGAGGGATCGGTAGGAAATGTCTATGGAAAGGGATCGGTAGGAAATGTCTGCGGAAAGGGATTGGTAAGTCATAGTGTTGATAAGGGATCGGCAGGAAATGTTTGGGGTATGGGACCGACATAGAGTGAAGGGCTCGGTATCGAAACTAAAGACCAACTTAATCTAAGTCTTTTCAACACTTGACTTCATATTGCCTTGCTTGAATGTAAAATGAATATGGACAATGCGACTTGCATGCTTGGACTATCGGACTTAAGTTTAATCGAACAAACTTATGGACTTCTCAATATGGACTAAGGACAAAAGTGGCCAATAAACTTAAATAATAAACGTCATAATTCTATATGCCAATAACCGATCCTAAAGCTTTCATTGCCGACTAATTTTCTTGTCGATTGAGACGGTCAACGATGACGGTCTCCCTGGACAAAACTCCAAATCTTATCATTTTATTCTTACTTTTCTTATTTCAAACTTTTTATGCTTGTTTCGAACTACATTGCATTACACTAGTCCACACTTAACATGGGGGGAACATGTCATTATTTCTAATCTTGATTATCTACTGAGTATAGCTGACATAGGTCCCAGACGCATGAAGCGTTTAGTCAACATGACTTCTGAATCAGCGACAAGACACATCGGCTCCGACGCAAAATCAAGTTTTTCCACTATAACTGAAAGACCCTCTTCCAACCACCATGCAGAACATCCAGAAGTATCTAATTCTAAAATTAATCTCTTCTCTAATATTCCAATTTTACCAACAGAAACCATCAGCCCAACTCCTGATGCCGTTAAGGGTGCCATTGTTCTGGATAACCTCGTCGACTCACTAGCTTCTCGAATCGGTGAAGCTGCTCTTCGTCAATTTCGCCCAATCTATGGGATCTCGTTTGAGGATGTTTTAGTTCCAACGAGGAAAGATAGACCTCATTTGCCCGCAACCGGATATACAACATGTAACTAGTTCATTTGTTGGGCCGAAAGAGTTCCACCTTTTAACTCCTTCATCTAGGAGATGTTGAGGTACCTTGGGATTGCCCCTACTCAATTGCATCCTAGTAGCTACGCCTTTATTCGCAGGACTTTTCTCTTGTTCATGAATGTTTTGTTTCGCCCGCCAAACATTCATTATCTTCGCTGAACTGTCAAGTCTTGACGGACGCATGGAACAAACTTTCCTAATTTAAGCATGAGTGGTTCTATGTGCGATGTCCTTCCAGCTTTGCAAGGAGGTGGTTAGAAGGAAGTAAGTGTTACTCCTATTTTCCTTGTAAGTTTGATGACTCAAGTCATAACTTCTCCTTTGAATATACTAACTTAGGAAGCTCTTTCAGGTGTTCATCCACGTCTCGAAAGGGCCAAGTTTCCTAAAGCTGCCGCCGCCATCCACGCCACTCCCATTGAGGACCGAGATATTAAACTCCTCGTAACTGACGAGATATTACCTTTATTTAGGCTGTTGGAGGACGATCGTAGAATAAGACTCCGTAGAATCTAGGCAGTTCTGAAGATCATTGTTGAAATAAGTGAGGAAACGATCAACCCCATCGTGCCCCTTGCCAAGGGGACTTGAGATGGCACCTAAGAAGGGGAAATCAATGATTCTCAAGCCGATAAACCTGGAGATGGCGATGCGGGCCTAAGAAAGCGTCGATGGCTGGTCCCTCGCAAGTCGGGCAATCGTAGACACCTTTGAAGAGAAAGAAGAAGTTGGTTTATCAACTACGCAAAAGAAAGGCTGGATCAGATCCAGAATTCGTTATTACTTCCCTTGGAGAGGAGTCATCTTCTTAGTGACTGAAAAGTTTGTTAATATGATTCTTTGACCTTCAAATTTCGGATGATATAATGTCCTACGACTTTCCCAATATTAATATCGAAGGACTTAACTCCCTTATGAAAAGCGACGAAGGCGTCCAACCTCCCAATAAAGGGGAGATTATTCCAATGAGTAAAGCCACCGTTACCGGTCCGTCAGAGGGAACACTAAGAAACTCATAACCACTTGCACTCCACTGCACACTTGTTATTATCCTTTCGTACAACAACTTTTAATATGTCCTAATTTGGCTTTTATAGGTGAAACGTCTCAGTCTCATGCCTTTGATCATCTTCGGGGTTCTTCTACTTATCACCGCCTAGCCAAGACTTTGAATCCACGTGACGTAGGGAGAAGGATGATCGACGAGATAAAGATTATTATTTGAGGGAACCCTCTTCCTCATCTAGGCTGAAGTCCCAATCCTATGCTTCTCGTCATGATGAATACTCTAGCCTTCATGCTCGTAGCGAGAAAAATCTTCATATCACGACCCTCATGCCATCGTGCCTCATAAGCCACATTCTTGCTTGTCTAGTTCAAAGCAGTCATGTGAGCACCGCTCTGGAAAACATCCATATGCCACTTCTGATCCACTTCCACCTGTTTCTACTCTCGGTTCAACTATAGTAGAAAAGTTAGTTGAACTTAAAGCTACTTTTCCAAAAATCTTGTTTGATGGCCTCATATTCTCCCCTCTATACAAGTCATTCTTAGACATGTCAAAGAGAACTTCTTACCATGCATGAACGATGTATTCATTCAGCATAAATCCTTCATTCACTTAGTCGAGAAATTTTCGAAGTATCTATGCAACGTCAGCATGACATTGACTGTCTCAAGTTGGAGCAGTCCATGACAAAGATATCATCAAGCATTAGGATGTTGAGTTGCTTGAATATAAGACCCAACTTGCAAAAGACGAAAAGAATGCAAAGGAGATAGCAGAGTTAGTAAGTCGTTGGGAGACTTCTCATAAGAAAGAACATGACATGGCACGTTAACGCAGCGGCACACTTACTTTAGAAAAGGACTCCTGGCAAAAGGAGAAAGATGCTATAGCTTGTCACGTTGAAGAGCTTGAATAATTGTTAAAAAAGCAAAGGGAGGAGAAAATTGAGGCGCAAGAGGAGCCATAGAGATACCATGAGGAAATTGTCAAGGCAAGGAGCTTGAGAACAAAGCTCGACGAACAATACACCAAGATTGAAGCTTTGAAGGAAGAAGCCCAGGAAGAGGGCTAGAAAAGAAGTGCTTGAACAAGCTAACTCCTAGGTGGAGGCAGCCATCGAGTTTGGTAGGAATGAGATTAGGAACTTGTTCGATCCGCTAATCATCGAATGTAATGCGAAGGTCCTTCTCCACCACGACATAAGCTTTCTTAGCAAGGGATATCTCGAATCATTTACCGAAGCCTAGGTGCACATCATCAAGATAAAGAAGGAAGGGTTAGGAGAAGTAGAATTCAATGAAGAAGAACTTATGAGAGAAGTGCATTGATGAAATGAACCGTTTGATCCGGCCGTGCTAAACTTCAATTTTTTAAGGCTCTTGCATCGACTAAGGAAGGATAGGATATCGTTGAATCTTCTAGAACCAATCCTATGGGTTCCTCTCCAATCCAAGTAGCTGGACTATCATCTTTTCATGACATGGAGCAAAACCTTGGCTATGATCCGGACATCCCTGGCTTTGGGCCACATATGCTATCTCTTATTCTCGAAGGAAGCACTCCACTGACTATAGAAAGTCAACCAGCTGCTGATATCATACTGAACTTCTTCGAATTCGAAAAGTATTTTATTCTCCATACGCAGTGGCTTTCAATTATTGTCAATGATTTATCAAATTTTTGCAGGTCTTTTGGGCCACGATAAGACTCCTAGGGTCGGTGATGCCATGGGGAAGCAAGAGAAGATGGCTGAAGTCCTGGCCGCTATTGAAGTCCGAGGCTCGATGCCTAAGTCATCGATGTTCTTAATGAAGACAATACTGAAGATCTGCTCTCGGCTGATGACTCTGATGATGTAGCAATTACATGGGCTTTGGAGCACATTGTAATAACTAGTATGAGGGAGAGGATCGTGGAGGAGGAGATGCCAAAGCATAAAGTTAAAGGCAAGCCCATCGAGGTGGAAGTTGAAGATATTAATCTTGTACCACTACAAGTTATTCCACCATGCGGGACGATTCCAGGTGAAATCTCTCCTACTTCTTCAAGCATTCCAGCCAAGGGCGGCAAATGGTCCCGAAAGAGAAGCTCAACCGACTGCACTCCTGAAAAACCAAAGAGGGAGAGAAAGTCGAAGAAGTAGTCATTACTTCATGTCAGTATACATGATTTGAATAATTATTTCCTTCCTCAGTCATAGTGTTCGGGCAAGAATCTCGGCTTTTTTGAAATAACTTGTACCAGAATATTAGGGCTTATGAATAAAAGTTTTTGCTTTCGATTAATCAACATGTGAATCGTTATTTTGGTAGTGGAATGATTACTTTCCATATCAACGTACTTGTAATTTATTGATTGCGAATTCTATTAACAATTCACCATCCCCATTTCAAAACCTCCTTGTGGTTGTTGCCTTAAGTCGTAAAGAGCATTAAGCCAGTGCTATAGTGAGCTGTCATATCCAGTCTTCAGTAGTTTTTGTTGCTCTTGTCGATTTTAGGTCGGAGTTGGTGGGATAGAAAGCAGTCGAAATCCGTTCATCTATTCGTTGGACTTTACACGTCAGTCTGTGCTATAGAGTCTTAGAGTTATTTTGCGAGCAGTTGGAATCCGCCCGATTTGTTAATACTCCTGTCCTCACTCCGAGGACTTAGAGTTTGCTTGTAGGCAGTTGGTATCCGCCCGATTTTTTATACTCCGGTCCACACTCTGAGGACTTAGAGTTTTCTCGTGGGCAGTTGGTATCCGCCCGATTCGTTTATACTTTGGTCCGAACTCCGAGGACTTAGAATTTTCTCGTGGGCAGTTGGTATCCGACCAATTTGTTTGTACTCCAATCCACACTCCAAGGACTTAGATTTTTCTCGTAGGCAGTTGGTATCCACCCGATTTGTTTATACTTCGATCCACACTCCGGGGACTTAGAGTTTTCTCGTGGGCAGTCAGTATTGACCCGATATGTTTATACTTCGATCCGCACTACGGGGACTTAGAGTTTTCTCGTGGGTAGTCGGTATCCACCCGATTTTTTTATACTTATATTGGTCGCCTCGATTTAGTTTCAGTCCCCCTGTCCGTGCAAGAATTTTTTAATTTTTGAATTACTAGTATCATTTGTTCCTCATTACTTGTCCTATCCTCTGAATCGTTCATGGAAATTATTAATCAAACTAAGTAATGAAGCTCATCTCGTTCTATTCCATGGGGGATTAGTATGGTTGATCGATTTCAAACTCTGGGAGTCTGCTCATATATCACATACACTGATATCAATCAGTTTCATTATGTACTTAGCATGAAATGCAATGACATTCGTATAAGAAAAGGAAGTTTGAGTCTTGATTCATTAAATGGAATGGAACAAGATATCCTTTTTTATTACATGTTTGGAGAAATCAAATGCTAAAGCTAATATAGAAAGTAGTTAGAACTAAAATGCAATGGAAATGTTCTAAGTGAAATAGCATTGTAAATGCTCGTTATTCCACGCTCTTGGAAGTGTAATCTCATCAACAGTCGTTAGCTTGAAAGTTCCTTCTCCAACCCTCTATTCTTTGACATACAGTCCTTCCCATGTCGGATTCATGTGTGATGGGCAGGAAAAAATCGTTTTAAGATGAGATTGCCAACTTCAAAGGTTCACGATCGAACTTTAATGTTGTAATATCTAGTGATTCGATGTCCATGTGTAGCCGCTCTTAACTCGGCTTCCTCGTGCTTCTCATATATAAGGTCCAAGGATTCCAAGAGAAGATCTTTGTTCGTTTTTGGGTTGTAGTAGGTTGTTCAATGAGAAGGGACTTATAGTTCCACCAGAATAACAGCTTCGAAGTCGTAAGTAAGAGCAAATGGAGTATGGCCAGTCACAGACTTATGAGTGGTTCATAGGCCCAAAGCGCGTAGGAAGTTCATCCACCCACTTGCCTCTAGCCTTCTCTAAGCGCCTTTTCAGAATAGACTTGATAATTTTGTTTACAGGTTCAACCTATCCATTTGCCTGGGGGTGAGCGACCGTCGCAAACCTCATTTTCAATGCGATATCTCCAACAAAATTCTTTATATTTAGCACTATCGAACCGAATCCTATTATATGTTATGATAGTTCGTGGAAGACCGAAGCGACATATGATGTTTCGAACAACGAAATTGATTACTTTCTTGGTTGTAATTGTTGCAAATGGTTCTGCCTCGACCTATTTGGTGAAGTCATCAACCACGATTATAGCATACTTCGCACCGCCTTTAGAGATTGGCAAAGAGCCGATAATGTCAATACCCTACATAGAAAATGACCATAGACCGACCATTTGCATGATCTCTATTGGCGGAGCCCTTGGGACTTCCACATATATCTGGTATTTGTCACATTGTCTCACATAATTAGCAGCATCTCAGTTTACAGTTGGCCAATAATATCCATAATGGAGTATCTTCATTGCCAGTGTTTGCCCCTATAGTGAGATCTCCGCATTCTCCCTCATGAACTTCTTTTAAAACATGCTTTATCTCATCATGAGCGATAAACTGGAGTGAGGGAATAGAAAACCCTTTTCTATACATAGTTTCTTCTTGCATAATACACCACGAAGCTTTGTGAAGGACTTATCGCTTTTCGTTTCTCCTTTCAGGCAAGATTCCATGCAATAAGAAATCTATAAATGGAGTCATCCATGATTCCCTCTCAGATTCCGCTTCCAGTACTTGATCAATTTCCGTCATATTTATACTTGGAGTATGTATTATCTCGACTGGAACCAAACCCATCTGTTGCGCATCGCCAGTACTAGAGAATTTGCCAATGAGTCAGCCTCTTTGTTTTGATCACGTGGGATATGTGAAATGTCATAGTATTCGATATCCGCCAACAACTCCTAAACTCGGGTATGGTATAGGGAAAGTCGCTGTCCCTTAGCCTGATAGTCTCCTCTGACTTGATGCACCACCAATTGTGAGTCGCAAAAGATTTCAAGAGACTTCATTCCGTAGCCTCAATTTTTGTAGTAGGAAAATCAAGCTTCAAAGCATAGAAAATTGACCGTTTCTCTGGGTTACAAGCACAATACCAGCTCCGAAACAGTGACCATTAGACGCTCCAATAGTGTACAACTTCCATAGCACGGTAAGGAGTCCGCTGCCTTTTGGAGGCTCGTCTTGCATGGTAAATTCTGCTATAAATCTGCCAACGCTTGACCCTAGATGGCTCTTCAGGGAAGATATGTAATGTCAAACTAGCCGAGCTCAATGTTCCATTTAAGCAATCTTTTAGATGTCTTAGGTTGCTGTAGGACCTTTCGTAATGGTTGGTCGGTATAAATGTTGATCAGATGTGCCTAGAAGAATGAACGAAGTTTCTGTGATGCGATTAGCAAGATGTACGACAATTTCCTTGTCTTTGAATAGTTCATCTCTACTCCTTTAACCGCTTGCTAACATAATACAAGGGCATTTTATTCCGCTTCTCCTCGCAAATTAAGGCAGCACTCATAGCATGCGCCGATACTGCCAAATAGATGTACAACTCCTCATGATCTATCGGCTTTGACTAGATAGGGAGTCCCTCCAAATGATTCACCAGAGATCAAAACGTGTCTTAACAATCTCGCGTCCATTCAAAGTTTCTCTTTCCCTTCCTAATCAAATCAAAGAACGGAATGCATTTGTTAATTGCCTTGGAGATAAATCAAATTAAAGCAGCAACCTTCCCATTCAAACTTTGCAATTTTTAATAGTTTTGGGCACTTGAATATCTCGAATAGCCTGAATCTTTTTTGGATTAACTTTAATTCCTCGAGCATTGATAATATAGCCCAAGAACATTCCAGACGCAACGATGAATGATCATTTCAAAGGATTGATCTTCATGTTATAAATTCGAAGGATGTTGAACATCACTACCAAGTATCGAAGGTGTTCGTTTAATCACTATAACTTCACGAGCATATCATTTACATAGACTTCCATTGTCCTCCCAATCTAATCTTTGAACATCCGATTAACTAAGCATTGATAGGTTGCTCCAGCGTTTTCAACCCAAAGGGCATCACCACATAACAGTATAATCCAACATCCAACACAAAGCTGATGTGTTCTTGATCGGGGACATGCATCAGGATTTGGTTATATCCCGAGTATGCATCCATAAAGGATATCTATTCATTCCCTGTAGTCGAATCAACTAGATGATCAATCCTTGGAAGAGGAAAACTATCTTTATGACCCACCTTGTTCGAGTTTGATTAGTCGACACACATTCTCCACTTCTTGTTCTCCTTCTTCACCAGCACGAGATTAGATATCCATTCAGGATAGAGGGCATCGTGAATAAACCCATTGACTTTCAATTTATCCACCTCTTCTTTAAGAGCAACTTATCTCCCCAGATCCATGCCTCACCCTATCTGTTTTACCAGAACATACTTCAGATCAACGTTTAATGCAGAGCTCGTGATGTCAGGTGATATCCTAAAGATATCAGAATGAGTCCAAGCGAATACATACAAATTCGCTTGGAGAAAATCAGCAAGTTCTCTCATCGTTGAAGGGCCGAGTTGCAATCCAATCTTCAAGACCGGGGATGGGTCATAGTTGCTGACTGTTATATCAGTCGTCAGCTCAGTTGGCGCTGCCTTGATCTCCTTGGGCTCCTCTTCATCATCCCTTGGATCTATATCTCTATAAAACCGATTGTGGCGCCCAAGCCAAGGCTTAGGCGCCATTTATCAATCTTCAGTAACTTGGATGGTGATAGATTTGTACACATTCTTTCTCTTCTCCTTAAGCTGAGCTTCTTTCAACTCGGCCACTTAACATGCATGTCTAGTCGCCAGATCACCTTGCACCACTCCTACTTCATTATTATTCAAAAACTTCAAAGTCAAACATCACGAAGCAAGTGCTACTTGAAATTCAGCCAGGGTCGGTCATTCCAGAAAAAACATTATACAGTGAGTTAACATCCAAAATAATAAATGGTAGGATCTGCACTCTCCTACGTTCAACTTCCCCTAATTCCACTTAAAATTCCAATAACTAGCTGTCTCAATCACCACAACATTGAAACCATGTATGCGAGCTTTAGATGGTTCCAAATATTTAGCCTTCTTTCTCATTTGATCATAAGCCGTCTTGAAAATAATGTTCATCGAACTTCCATAATCAATCAAAATTCTTCTCACCAGAGCAGGGCTAATCATGGCAGAAATGACCATCAGTTTAATCATAGGAGCCTCTACTCTATCTGCACCCCTGCTTCTAAACACTATATCATTGGTCATCATATGTTGTTGCTTGGCCGGAGTTCTGTCCTTCGTATTTAAACAATACTCAAAATCCACATGCCTCGTCGCACTGGCGTAGCACTTCATTTCCTGCCAACTCCTATCTACAGGATGCAGTCCTCCAACTATCATGTTTATCAATCTTCCTCCAGTTCGCGCAGGCTCCTCTGCCCAATACAGAGCCTGTCCTTGATTGGCATCAGATGTCCCATGTCCGCCGTCCTTGGGAGTTTCACGAATTGCTGTAGCTTCTTTTCCCAAATCAACTTCTCTATAGCACCCTGGAGATGCACTCATTCGTATTGTGTCCGTAACAATCATGAAATCGACAATACTTTCCAGTCTGTTTCTATGCCCCTATTGACTCTTTTAGACGTAGCTTCTTATATTGAAAAGTTTTACAAGTGCATAAGTAAATGTTAATTAGAGATGTGTTTAAAGGTATGTAGTTGTCATACATAGGAATCCTAGGCTTTGATCTTCCAGGCTTCCTCTTTCGGCCTTGATTCCCTTTACCATTACTCTTCTGTTAATTCAGCTTGCTCTGAACATTAACCAGAACCTTCACAGAACTCTCGCCAGACTAATTTGTTGCAATGTTGATTTGTACCACTTCTCCTCTCGGTCCCACAACATTACTTTTTCTAGAGGACCTGGCCTCCTTCTTCCTTATAAACTGAGCCGCCTTTGAATTGAAGAGTTCCAATGTGGCCGGCGGTTTTCCAACTAGCCAATCACCAAACTCAGAATCCGAATAATCCCTCTCGTCACAGCCATTAATATAGCATGGTCATTTGGGTTACTGACTTCTGTAGCTGCAATATGAAATCTTTCCAAGTAGTCCTTCAGCGATTCCTCTAAAGCCTCCGTTATGCTAGATAGTGACATAGTGTCTTTAGAACGAGCGGCATTAATCCAAAACTGCTCCACAAACTTTGTTGCCAATTCATCAAACCTTGAAATTGATCGTGGGGGTAATCTTGTAAACTACATTGTCGTGATCCATAGAGGGTTATAGGAAAACATCTATATTTGGTTACATCATTGGTTCTCGCTAAGTCCATCAACCATTTGTACCTCATAATGTGCTAGTCGGGGTCTGTTTTTCCCTCATAGGCAGGCACCGTAGGCATGCTGAACCTTCTTGGGTACTCTGCATGTAAAACGTTGTTAGTAAAAAAGGTATAGACCCTTGAAATTCCCTAATCGTCATTCGTCAAACCCTGGTTCTCCCACACCGGCTGTCTGACCATCGCCGATAAGCCTAATGTTTAGATGGGTGGTGCAAAGTGGTGGTCGTGCTCTACCTCACATGAATGGTCCAGTTGATGCCTATGGGCCAGTTCACGTCCCTTTGTTCTGTCATCCTCTAGATGTGCGCCCTGAGCATTCATCTCATCATTATTTCATTGGGATAGTTGGTCAACATTCAAACGGACTCTTGCATCCAAGAATCCGAAAATAGCTCCGGTCCGATTACCCAAGTGTGGCTGGGGGACCCCTCTTTTGGAGAAGGGAATGGGACTGATCCCTAGGGAGGGATTGGCACCAGTCCTTCTTGGCAGACCATGTTGATATGCTAAGCAATGCTTTGACATCCCAGCTTGCTCTCCTTCGACCCTGTGATGTTTACACCTGTGACGTTCATCTTTCGATGAAGTTGAACTCTCTGACGTCGAGTAAGAAACAAAATCCCTTCTTACGCTCTGATGATGCTGTTGGGCAATCTGGTTCAATAGGTTAGCATTAATATGGATTTTCTCGTTCAGCTACACAAGGATCTCCATTAACTCCTCCATAAGTTGTTGAATTCAGCTCTAGTTATAGAATTCATAGGGTTTTGGACTTCAGCAGGCTCCACATTCAAATTTGCAGGCTATTCGCTTAGAGCTCCTTGTTGAATGCTGGCAGTTTCATTTATACCAACATTCTAGGAAGTTGATCTCATATGCCTTACCATTTTGTACTTCTTTTCTTAGATTCAAGTAAATCTAAGTAGTATTTGCAAGCCTTTGAAAATGAATCTAGATCTCCTTCGGGGGATTTTCTCAATCTACTAGCAGTAAAGGGGATCCTAAGGGGCTGAGAATCAGGCTCTCAGTGAAAGACACAAAAAATGTTTACAACCAAATTGGCCACAAACACCCAAGAATAAATTCATTTAGTGAAATAAATGAATAAACTAAATTAAAACAAAGAAAAGTATAAAATTAACAAGAAAATCACAGTAGAGTTCAAGAACAATAGGATTTATAATGGTTCGACGTTGATTGCCTACGTCCACTTTGAATATTCTCTTTATTGATTCACAATAATCTTGACTACAGTAAGAAACAACAAAAGACAAGAGAGTAATGGAGGAAGTTGATTACAATAATAGTGCTAGTTAACCAACATAAAGAACCTCAAAATAACCCCCTAGGCTTGTATTTATAGGTGAAGGCGACCACCAATCTAGTTGGAAATTCGACAACAAGCCTCCTCATCCATATGGACCCACTATAGGGAGAGCTAGGCCCAAATCTCAATGGAAAGGGATTGATAGATCTCTCCATATGTTAAATATGGGACAGTGATCCTATGGTAGATTCCTTATGCTCGAATACGACGGTAACTCAAGTGTCATGATGATTAGACGTATGAATCTCGAGTTCTCTTTTGATCTTTAGTTCGAATTTACACTAAAGTTATCTCTGCCAATCCCTATAATAGGCAGTGCAGATCTCTCTAGTTCAATTGTGCTCTACCGAACCCTTCGATATGCCTTTATCATATGGTGCTGGTCCCTCTAGCCTTTGGATATAATGCTGATTCCTAGTCATTCGCATACAACCCTTAGTCTTCACCATAACAGGCCGATCCCTCCTATATTGCAACACTACACCGATCCCTTTTGAGCCTAAATGTTATGTCGTTCCCTCCTATTCTAGGATACTATGTCAATTCCTCATTCACTAACAAGCCACGATGAACTAGGCGTGATCACCTATGCCGAACCCTCTTTTACACTTCTTATGCTTATTGTCCATTCAAATAGACATATTGATCTCTATGTTTCACTTTGCTATACCGATCCCTCTAATATTTTATCTATGTTGACGAATGACTATGCCGATCTCTATTCCATCAGAATTGGTTTCCGTTTTTCTGACACCCTGCGTTGTCTGTCTATCAACTCTATTCAACCTGAGATTCGTATAATTGTCTGAACACTATTTATGGGTCCTATAGCCACTGCTTCATGGTTATCCTTCTTGAAAACAGCGAGTCTATCTTGTAAGACCAGTCCAATAAAGCCAGGTTAGGGTACCGAGTAACAAGATCAGAAGGAGAAATCTTAGGGAGCAGAATCTTCCCTACCCTCTCAGCATGTTCAGACATGACCCCCTAGAGGAAAGTTAAAAATTGAATGTCGGGGGTAGGAAGGCTTTGTAGTGGAGGGATAGGAAGAGCTGCTGAGGTAGGAACAGTAGGAACCATTACTAAAGAGGGGAAGCGGAAGTGGTCAGCTTCTTGGAGTCCCGATCAAAATATATGCCAGTATTGTGCTTTCTTTTCTGAACATTCTTCTTCAATGGTTTATTACGAACCGCCTTTAAAACATCTCTATCCATATCACCTACGTATAAAAGGAATAAAATATCGAGATCAGAATAAGTTCCCTATGAAGGTCAAAATCATAAAAAATAATAAATCTAAAATCCATTATCAACAAACTATACCCCTAGGCTCGACTGAAGTTTGGGACAGCTTAAAAATAACATGAGAAAGTCTGTGGTTTGAGCAAATAAAATCATACTTTTTCAACATCGCTTCAGTAAAAAAACGTCTTTATTTCCTCTCATCTTCACTTAATTCTAAAATACGTTTCCTACGTTATTCATATGACTCGATGTCATCAGTAGAAAATACTAGATGAATAGGATGTGGACGAAAAGAAGAAGGGAAATCATAAGGTTTCGAAATAAAGAAATATAAATCGACCCATTTCTGGGTCTTTTGAGGGACTGGTGTTAGGGCTGCCTTTTTACCTGGGCATAAAAGAAACTAGCGTCGCCTCACAAAGGGATTTTGGTGATCTCGAATAAAAATTAGTGCTCCTCGCAAGTAGGGATAAGATCATTCTTTATGTAAAGGATAAAGTAGCAATCATAAGAGAATAAGAAAGAGGCGAGTAAAATAGGCATAAGATCGATGGCGGTTAGCAATTGACGAAGGAATGGATATAGGGAAAAATAATATCATACATGCTTAGTGTAAGGGGAGTGAACTCGTTTGGATGAGAATTTATATATTTGTGAATTTCAAGAACCCTAACCTCATAACCCGTAAACCCAAATTGATTCATAATACCCTCGCATCTGTTAGGCAAGTAATTTTAGAGGGCAAAAATAAAGGGGAAGAAGAAGAAGATGCCATTTTGGAACCCCAAAGTTAAAACATAGAAAAAGATAATAGGAAATTCCAAAACAAAGAGGTCTAATAAGAAGAAAAATAGAATTCGTACTTTAATTTAAAAAGAAAATCCGAACTCAAGAAAGTGATTGATCAAATAGGTAATGATGTTTTTGCTTCTTTCTTTACTTTTCCCTTGAGCAAAATCCTAAACAAAAGAAGAAAAAAGAAATATGTACATACCTCAATTTGGATGCTAGCCATACAATCAGAATGATGGAATTTGAGAAACCTTAACATATTAACAACTAAAATAATGGATACCAAGATCGAGACATGTTTGCCTAGAAATAGAAAACAGGTGATTTAACAACGGTTCGGAGAATGGCCCAATAAGGGAGTGACATGTGCACATGAGTATTAAAAGACAAATGGATGTTAAGACCTTTTCCTTTGGTGAAAAGAAAGGAAAGAATAGAAAGAAGTGATGGGACACGAGGACCAAGTATGAGTAAAGACAAATGTATACCGGTCTACGATCACCGTAGACTTGGGAGGCAAATTTTACACCTATATTTCCTAACCATGTTAAAGCCAGCCTGAATAAGGCACAAAGCTGGAAGATCCGCCCTCACAATTAAAATTGAGATAAAGCGAAGAGAAAGTTGAAACAATTCTGTTGATACTACATAAGAGGAGGTCAAAAATTGCAACGAACCATGAGAAAATACACTAAGTTATTTAAATAAAGCCTTAATACTGCCATAAAAAATGAATCTAAAGTATAAGAGCTAGCCTTCAGTCATGATGTTTGACCCAACTAAAATAACTACAACTAAATAGCATAAAGTAACAATGGGATGAAGTACTAGGCTCATACCTCAAGCTGAAAAAATATCAGGTTCGTGCCAACATAACACAACACCATCAGAATGGAGTGGTGAAAAATGTGCTGCCATCAGAATGTAACAAATATATAAGCAAAAGGAGAATCGTGGTAGAGGAAAACTGCTCTAAGTCCAATTACTAATCTTAAGAACTTATGGATTGTTATCTCTTTCAAGCACAGAACTGCCATTCAATCATGGAGGACTTGTTAAGTAATACTGCAAGGAACCAAAAGCATTGCAAGTGCAGCATATAAGGATACCTAAACATCACTCCACCGTAGACTTATGCTAGTTAGAGAAAAGAAAAGAAGCAAGCATTCAATCCTAGTAGCTTGCACATCCTCATGCCAAGAGCAGGAGCATGCCAACATTAAATTTGCACAATGGTTCAAACTAGGCAACTTGACCTAACCGACCCCAACATAATGTCAATGTCAACATAGTAGATTGGGATAAGGCGGTTTAGCTATAATCATCTCAGCATAATATCATGCAAATGGAGCACTCCATACAACATGGATGAGTTTCTTAAATCATGACAACACTTAAGGAAGAACAAAGGCACAACTCACTACTTCGTCAAAATAAAAATGATAAATGCAACACAGCTTACACTATACAGAAAGAGGGCAGCGCAGATCAATTCCCTCATAAGTAATCATATACAAAACCCATTCAAATTTGAAGTCTCCTACCATAATTTCAAGTGTTTCGGCCTCAATTTCAAGCTTCCCTCCAAAACCCAAAATCCAACTTCTCAAACTAGAGTTTCCCTCCAAAGACACATCTGCAATCTGCATGCATCAAATAGACAATATAGATAGATGACACTTGGCATGATCCAAAGGCGGAAACACAACGACGGAAGAAGGATTGTGATGACCCATGTACATCTCTATACTATAAATGGAAAAAGTACTGTAACGGGAAAAGGTGCTTTTTCTCAATTTGTTATTTTTAAGGTTGAGGAAGAAAAAGCATTGTACTCTCTGCCATTAAAATCCATAAAAAAATATAAAGAAGAAAGCGACATTTCCCCGTAGACGTAGGATTCCTTAATATCTGAACCATGTAAATTCTTTGGATCTTTACTTTCCTGCAATTTTATCTATTTTTCATAGATTTCAGCGTTATATCCCAACCCTTTTGTAGCCAAGTTAAATACTAACTACAGTTGACATTCAAAAAATAGCTTAAATTTAACTTCACAATTGTGTGAGCATATAGCAACTGTGACGACCCGGAATTTTCAAGCATTTAAAATCGGAATATTCAATTGATTTTAAATTATCAAAGGTTAATTATCAACTTAAATTACGAATATCATGATTTATTTGACAATTAAATTGTAGAATTAAATAATTTGAATTGGATAAAATATGAAGCCTGAGATTTTAAGCCTGTTATAAATAATTTAAAGGCTTGTAAAATTTATATTAATAGTACAGAGGACAATAGAAGTTGTAAAATTGAATTTAACAGTGGTTTGTTTAGTTTTGAAATTTTATATCGTTTAAATTGAATTTAAAATAGCCTTCCAAGGCACAGTCTCGGAATTCGACAAAACCAGTTCCATTAGGTCCGTAATATTGAATTTTTGTCGTATTTCAAATTTCGTTTTGATCGGAGTTAGTGTGTGAGTGTACGATATATAAACATGTTGAAAGTTTAATTGATAATAATTTAATTAGCCAAGCTTCTTGTATACGCCATCTCATATTCGTTTTAACACGCTACCCTTATCTACCATTGTACACTTCTCGTCCCATCTAAAAACTGCTAGTTCCTTCCTCGTTTGTTCAATTCTATTACAGGCATAAAAAAATGGCCGAGCTTCCTCTCAAGATTCTTTCAGAAATCGATCCATACTCTTTTCCTCTCTTTTATTCTCACGAATTCGAAGAAAAACCCCATTCCCCTTTTCCCCTTTTCTTCATACGATTTCAATTCGTTAAATAAAAAAAAGGGAGGGGCGAGCTGGAACCGGCATGATGTCGTCAATTGGGAGAAGCTCGTAGGAGGGGGAAATCTCGCCATCGAAGTCGCGATGCTTGGGGCCAAACGAAGCACGGCCTGGAGATGGGTTCGCTGTCCAATCACACGCTGAAGGGATGTGGAGCTGTGCGACGTGGGTTTGGGTCTCGCGCCATTTGCTGTAACAAGTGACGAAGTAGATTGGCATCGAAGTGGGTTAGGGTTGCGAGTCGTGAGGAGTTGATTGTCCTGGCGTTCGGCTTCATGGAGACGAGATGGCGGTCGTGGTTTTAAAGAAGGGGGTCGCAATTTGGGGATTTTGGCGTTCGACGGTAAGGTATATTTTTTTTTGTAAAAATTTAAAATGCCAAATTTAAAGTAGTGATAGATAATTCGAATTTATTTCATTGATTCCAGAAACTCTAGAAAAAATATATATAATAATTAATAAATAAATAATATGGAAATTAATAGGAAATTATTTTATAGATAAGGTTTGAAAAAATAATAGGGATTTGAAAATGTTGAAATTTATATAAAATTAGGTTTTGAAATCTATGGATTATTATTTTTATACGTATACATGTAATTTCAAAAGTGAATAAATATACATATATATCTATTTCCATTTACTTGTTAATTTTAAACTAATGAGGATGTATTTGTTAAATTAGATCTAAATTATTAGTTTAAAATAATTAAACAAACAGAAATTAATTATTCGATCAATTCAAATATTAATAAACCATAAATTGTTTATAGAAGGTCAAAATAATGAAGAAAACATGCCGGGTTAGGGTGGATCGCAAATCAGAAATCAAAGGTGAGTTAATCTCAC